>CM033433.1:21180406-21780406 GCA_019425775.1 Rafetus swinhoei
CAAGCCGGCTGCATGCCTTGCAGCCAATCCCCTTCCGAACCGCGCCAAGGAGCCACCTGTACACGCTCGTGCTTCGCACGCTCCACTTCCCCACCCTCGTGTCCTGCCCAGACACCAAGTGGCGGGACCTCCTACCACCAATAGAGGGTGGGCAGCCCCGGTGGACTAGCCTCTATTCCACCTTGGTTCCACGGCCCACCGGGGACGTCAGCTGGGATGAGTGAGTTGGGGTTGGCCCTGCTTTTGGCAGGGAGCTGAAACTGATGCCTCCCTGGGCAATTTATTCCAGTGTTTCACCACCCCGAGAGGCAGGCTGCTTCATGTGCATAATCATGTTCTGGTGCTGTGTCGATCAAGCACCATTTCGAAACTAAAACCGCTGCTTAGACGTGGTTCTGCCTACAGTGGGGTGATTTTTCTCAGGAGTACGGGGTCTGTCGAAAAATCACCCTGCTGCTGGCAGAACTGCATCCAAACCGCAGTTTTAGTTTTGAAATGGCGCTTGATCGACACAGCACCAGAACGTGATTATGCAGATGAAGCACGGAATATTTAAATCCCCACTTCATTTGCACTTTCAAAGTGCCTAATCATAGCATCATAGAACACGAGGACTGGAAGGGACCGCGAGAGGTCATCGAGTCCAGTCCCCTGCCCTCATGGCAGGACCAAATACTGTCTAGACCATCCCTGAGAGACATTTATCTAACCTACTCTTAAATATCTCCAGAGATGGGGATTCCACAACCTCCCTGGGCAATTTATTCCTGTGTTTGACTACCCTGGCAGTTAGGAACTTTTTCCTAATGTCCAACCTAAACCTCCCTTGTTGCAGTGCAAGCCCATTGCTTCTTGTCCTGTCCTCAGAGGCCAAGATGAACAAGTTTTCTCCCTCCTCCTTGTGACACCCTTTTAGATACCTGAAAATGGCTCTCATGGCCCTTCTCAGTCTTCTCTTTTCCAAACCAAACAAGCCCAGACCTTTCAGTCTTCCCTCCTAGCTCATGTTCTCTGGACATTTTATCATTCTTGTTGCTCTTCTCTGGACCTTCTCCAATTTCTCCACATCTTTCTTGAAATGCGGTGCCCAGAACTGGACACAAGACTTCAACTGAGGCCTAATCAGCACAGAGCAGAGCGGAAGAATGACTTCTTGTGTCTTGCTCGCAACACTCCTGTTAATACATCCCAGAATCATGTTGGCTTTGTTTGCAACAGTGTCACACTGCTGACTCAGAAGAGGAAGGCTGTGTGTTAAGAACAGATACCCTACTTCACAATGATAGAAAAACACAGAGTCCCTCCTTCTTGGGGCCCGGCTCAGCAAAACAGGTGCCCTGGAATACGGAGCCAGGCAGACAGATACAAGAACCCAATGTAACCGGTGAACAGAGGGGGGAGGTGTCCCAACGCCGGAGTCCGGTGGGATTGTGTTGTAACTTTCTGCAAAGCCCGCCCTGCCCCATGGGAATCCATGAGGGGCTGTGCTGAAATCCCAGGCAAGTCTGGGGTCCCACTGAAACCAAAGAAGGATTGTACCACTGCTCAGTAGGGCCCCTTGCACCAAATTTGCGTTGGCACATAGATCGCCGCACAGAACCGGTCCCACGAGTGGTGAGCCCATGTGGACACCGCTGCTTGGCATTAGCATTGAGATATACAGAGCGTCGCTGGCAATTCGATTTCCCACTACAGGATGTGCAGTCACTCCTTCACGCCCGGCACTTGGAGCGTAGTCGTCCGCATTTCTCCCCCAAACCGGGGCCCTCTGGCAAAGGAGACAACCGTGGGAGTCCAGCACGGACACACCCCCTCCTGCAACAGTTTGACCCCTTGGGCAGCAGTGCAGAACCTCACAGAGAAAGCCTCTATCCACCCAGGGAGGGAATCAATAGAACAGGCTAGTTTGTTGCTGGGGTCCCCGGCGTGTACCCCCTTTCGCTTATTGGTTGTTTCTGTCATGACTATAAAACCATGGCCTTTCCAGTTGCTCTGTACTGGTACCAGCTCTTCCTTATGTTCTGAAAGACAAAACCCACACTTTTCTACCCCCTCGGGGGCTGCACAATTACATCTTGTAATACTTCTCTTTTTTCTTTACAAATATTCTTGCTGATTTCTTTGTTTGCCTGCACTTACCCCAATAATCCCCTATTCTTTTGTTCTGTAGACCCGCTAAGTTCTAGGAACTTCTTCCCTTTCTGAATTGAGGGTGAATTATCCCACTGGTTAATTATTAAATTAATGAGGTTTCCTGTTTATTCAGCAGACCAGCTTTATAATAGTCTCTCTGTTGGGTGAAGTTCTGAATTCATTCCCAGTAAGTAACTAAGACATTTTACTGCTGTAGTGATTTTCCTTTCCTTACCATTAAGTGTTTTTTGTTTTGTTATTATTCTAGCAGGCTCAAAAAATTTCTCTTCCCAAAAGAGAATCATATATATTTTCACAGGATTACTTATTAACATTCCCTTTATTCCAGTGTGAAGAGTAACATCAGCATCAAATTTCTTACAAGTGCGTGTTCATAAATATCCTGTTATATATCATGCCTTGGTTTCAGATTTCAGTACTGAACGTACACAATTTTTATTTTGCTTAGGGTCAAATTATTCCCTTTTGCTCTCGGATTTGGCTTTTTCTTTACCTCTCCTTTCTGCATTGGAGGGTCAGAATTGAGCCTAGCAGCTTTGTTTGCTGACAAGATATATTCATTATGAGCAGGGTTTGCTATTAACTCGACCAATTGCATTCACACAGACACTCCCCGACAAACTCTGAGATCCAAAGCTGTCAGCAACTCAGAGACTCTGTCCTAAAGGAAAACAGTTAACTTCCACCCGAGTTCTGATTACCATTTACTTTGTAGCTGTGCTTGTGAAACTCACAGCAAAACCACAACTCATTGTGGCTTCTCTCTGGAGTGCACAAGATCTAACTTTATTTTATGCTCACAGATTCCTTGTATTCTTATCAAAGGAACAATCTGATTTTTGTTACCTGAAAAATAAATTTAGAACCCATCCCCATTTTCTTGATTTTGGCTGTCCCAAATGTCAGCCACAATTGGTTTACAGCAAGATATGGATCCTTATAAAGCATTGGAGTACTTTAAAGGGTAATGCCGAATACCCAAAACCAAACAACACTAGTTACCTGGGTCTGGCAAAAATGCTTGGTCAAGTTTTGCAACTTTGAATGAACTGGCATTACCAAAAACCAAACCAAACCAATCCATTCAAAGCCCACCAGATTCACAAACTTACAGCAGCTAAATTACATTTCCTTTTGTATATTTGAGCAGTTAAATTTCAGTCGAACCCTTTATTTTCTTTTAACATATTTAACAAAAGTTTCCACAGTCCAATATTCAATTCTGATTGTCTCTTTGCCTAGATTATTTACAGACATTCCTCAGGAAAAGGGCCCATTTTTCCTTTAGAAAGGCTGTAAAGAAACCAAGAATTCCTTAACTTCCCCCAATCTCTCTGGGACTCTAGGCATCTGTGCCTAATGGAGAGAAGAAAAATAGAAGTGTTGGAGCATAAGCTTTCGTGGGCAAAGACCCACTTTGTCAGATGCATGTCAGAGAGAAGAAAGTTACTTGCAAATCGTGTTGTAGTAGTCCCCCTGTAGAATACACAACTCTTAGGGTACGTTTACATGACAGAAGAAGACCAAAGGTGCCACTTTCGATCTTCCCAGGTTCACATTAGCAGTTGAGCTAAGACAGCTAATTCGAAGTGATAGGAGCGCTCCGGTTGATGCTGGTAATCCTCATTTCACGAGGAGTAAGGGAAGTCGAAGGAAGCGTGTTCCTCCTTCGACTTCCTGCTGTGTAGACAACGTCAAAAGCCGAATTAAGCTATTTCGACATCAGCTACGCAATTACCATTGCTGAAGTTGCGTAGTTCAGTTTGGCCTTAACCAAGAGTATAGACGTACCTTTAGAAATCAGAAATTGGTAGTTCCTTGAGGTGAAGAAGCGGAGATCTTTTGTGATGAAAAACTGGGGGACACTGGGTGTGGAGAATTAGAGATCCTTTGAAGTGAAGGGTTGAAGATCTCTTGAGAGTAAAATTTTGAGACCTCTTTAGGTGAATGGTTGGGGACCCATTGAAGTGATGGTTTTGATACCCCTGGAGGTGGAGAATTAGAGAATGCTTGAGGTGAAGGGTTGGGGACCCTTTGAGGTGATGGTTTTGAGACCCCTAGGGGTGGAGAATCGGAGAATGCTTGAGGAGAATTGGAGAATTCTCTTCTGCAGACTAAACAAGTCCAAATCCCTCAGCCTCTCCTCCTAAGATATTAAGTATTTTCTGTCTTTCCTTAAAAAGTCTTGAAAAACTGGGTTATCTGCAATATGCATGGTCACAATATCAATCCCTTATTGCACTGCACAATGTGGAAATACAATTCCCTTTGGAGTAACCCAGCTAGTTACAGAAACACCAGTAAAGTTATATGAAGGTTAGGAGAAGAATTTAGGTGAGAGGGATAGATACAGAGAAGGGAGGGAAGGGAGTTTCGGGGCGGGGTCATGCATTTGAGAGGAGTATTCAGAGAATTCCAGGAATGCATATCTCTAGCAGCTTTTCTCGGGAATCTCCATAAGGCTGCATCTGCACAGCATGATTATTTCGGAATACAGGTACATTCTGAACACCTGGTCGTAACTCGATTGTGTCGTAAGTCGGAAATACCCTTAAACGCGCTGCCTGCGCTGTTTGAAAAACTTAACGTGCATGGCTCTCAACTAGAAAATATAATGTTTGGGTTAATCAGTTGTTGGTCGTAAGTATGGACGGTCGTAAGTTGGTGTGATCGTACCTCGGGGACTGGCTGTAAGCTCTTCTGGAAGAAATACTGCAAAATTGCTTATTTTGAAATAGCGCGTCTACACTACAGGGAAACCTCGAAATGAGTCCGAGGCTCCAGTGTGGACGCGCTAACTTGACTTAGGCTATGTCTAGACTGGTGTGTTTTTCCACTCCTGCTTAGTCTCCAGAATGACCAACGGTACATTTGTTTGACCAAACTACTGGAAATTGTCAACTGAAAATGCAGAAAACTGGGGGGGGATGAGGACGTATGATCAATTTTCCCATCAAAACACTGACGTGTTGGAGGCGAGGAAACACTGCCTGGGAATCATAGAATCATAGAATACTAGGACTGGAAGGGACCTCGAGAGGTCATCGAGTCCAGTCCCCTGCCCTCATGGCAGGACCAAATACTGTCTAGACCATCCCTGAGAGACATTTATCTAACCTACTCTTAAATATCTCCAGAGATGGAGATTCCACAACCTCCCTGGGCAATTTATTCCAGTGTCTCACTACCCTGACAGTTAAGAACTTTTTCCTAATGTCCAACCTGAACCTCCCTTGCTGCAGTTTAAGCCCATTGCTTCTTGTTCTAGCCTCAGAGGACAAGATGAACAAGTTTTCTCCCTCCTCCTCCCTTTTAGATATCTAAAAACTGCTATCATGTCCCCCCTCAATCTTCTCTTTTCTAAACTAAACAAACCCAATTCCTTCAGTCTTCCCTCATAGGTCATGTTCTCTAGACCTTTAATCATTCTCATTGCTCTTCTCTGGACCCTCTTCAATTTCTCCACATCTTTCTTGAAATGCGGTGCCCAGAGCTGGACACAATACTCCAACTGAGGCCTAACCAGCGCAGAGTAGAGCGGAAGAATGACTTCTCGTGTCTTGCTCACAACACACCTGTTAATGCATCCCAGAATCATGTTTGCTTTCTTTGCAACAGCATCACACTGCTGGCTCATATTCAACTTGTGGTCCACTATAACCCCTAGATCCCTTTCTGCCATACTCCTTCCCAGACAGTTGCTTCCCATTCTGTGTGTATGAAACTGATTGTTCCTTCCTAAGCGGAGCACTTTGCATTTGTCTTTATTAAACTTCATCCTATTTACCTCAGACCATTTCTCCAATTTGTCCAGGTCATTTTGAATTATTACCCTATCCTCCAGATTAGTCACAACCCTCCCAGCTTGGTATCATCTGCAAACTTAATAAGCGATTTTCTATACCAATATCTAAATCGTTGATGAAGATATTGAACAGAGCTGGTCCCAAAACAGACCCCTGAGGAACCCCACTTGTTATGCCTTTCCAGCAGGATTGTGAACCATTAATAACTACTCTCTGAGTACGGTTATCCAGCCAGTTATGCACCCACCTTATAGTAGCCCCATCTAAGTTGTATTTACCTAATTTATTGATAAGAATATCATGCAAGACTGTATCAAACGCCTTACTAAAGTCTAGGTATACTACATCCACCGCTTCTCCCTTATCCATAAGACTCGTTATCCTATTAAAGAAAGTTATCAGATTGGTTTGACATGATTTGATCTTTACAAATCCATGCTGGCTGTTCCCTATCACCTTGCCACGTTCCAAGTGTTTACAGATGATTTCCTTAATTACTTGCTCCATTATCTTCCCTGGCTCAGAAGTTAAACTAATTGGTCTGTAGTTTCCTGGGCGGTTCTTATTACCCTTTTTATAAATGGGCACTATATTTGCCCTTTTCCAGTCTTCTGGAATCTCTCCTATCTCCCATGAAACTTGTCATTGTCTTGAGAACCCGACGGAAGGGAAGCCGTGCTGAAGGGCACTTCGGGAGCAGCCCTGGCTCGTCACTGGGGGCAGATGAAAAAGGCAAAACATCACCAGGGAACAAGTCAGGGGTGTTCTCTGTGACTTTGGCCCCCAAAGTCATTCCTTCAAGGTCATGTACTTACTGTCCCATCCCCGATGTCTTGGTGCCAATTCCCCACCCACTGAGGTCAGAGCTGTAACTTTCCCCCAGGACCATGTGGGGCAGAGTTGAAAGGGGGCAGGGTAACAGGCCTACGGACAGAGGCAGAGCCTCAGCGGGATGAGGCTGTGGGGCTCCCCTTTGGGATGGGGAGCTGGGTCCCAGCCCAGCCCAGGGAGGTGCTGGGGTTCTTTGTGTGGACGCCTGGTCTCCCCCCAGGTGAGATCATTCCCCTTTTAAGAATGAAAATCAGACACCTAAACCCCTTAGGAACACGCTCCTGGGACCTCCAATCGGTGCCAACCACCCCAGGAGCGGGGCACTAATCGCCCTGCCTTGTGTTCATAGCTCTATGGGCCAACGTCACCCCAGGCTGGTCCAGCCGGTCCCCAGCAGGGCACGGACGGGGCTTCTGTGGCTGCTTCTCCACCCACCCGCAGGGACCAGGCCAGGCTGCTCCTCGCCCGACTCACCGAAAAATCGGTGCCAGGGGAAGTGGCTTTGTCTGAATGAATCCTACCCCAGGGATCCGTTTCTGCCCTGCAGCTGGGCAGAATTTTTTTCTTCTGCAACCTGGTTCTTTCCCTCCCATCCTGGACAATTTCTAAGGGACAATTTTCAGGCTTTGGGGGTTGAAAAGTGCATTGTGAGAATGCCCCTTGGGAAAATGACAAACCTTCTGGGATCTGCTCGGGAGAAGGTGCCAGGCGGGCGGGCAGGGAGGGGGGTCCATGAAAGTTTAATACATTGAAAAGGGGTCCATAAGCTCGAAAAAGGTTGGGAACCACTGCCCTGAGAGTGTGGGGAAGCACTGGGATGGGTTTCCTAGGGAGGGGGTGAAATTTCCATCCCCTAGAGGTGTTTCATTCCTGGCTTGACCAAGCCCTGGCTGGGATGATTGAGTTGGGTTGGTCCAGCTTTGGGCAGGGGGCTGGACTCGATGACTCCTGAAGTCCCTGCCAGCCCTGGGATTCTGGGATTCTAGGAGATGGATGGGTGAGCTTCAAATCCACCAGATGCCAAGTGTGTATTATCCAGGCAGGGAATGGGAGGTGGGAGGAGGAGGATGCTCGGTCCTAAAGGGATTTACCCTGGGCTCCTTCCTCTAGAGCAGCAGTTCTCAAACTTTTCGGGCTCCGGAGCCCTTTACATGCTTAAAAATGTATGCGGCGCCCTAGCAGTCCACTGGTTGTTGTACCTATCGATGTTGGCCGCATTAGATCTCGCGGAGCCCCTGGAGAAGTCTCACAGAGCCCCTGGGGCTCCATGGAGCACAGTTTGAGAAACACTGCTCTAGAGAAAGGCTGTTTTCTAACCACCTGCTCCGTCTTCTGTCCCCCCATCATGTGTCAACAACGTGACGCTGAGGTTTCTGTGGGCACCTGCATCATGTCAGCTGCCCACGTGAGCCAAGCGCCGCTGGCTCTATAAAGCCCCCAGGGCTGAGGCTCAAGCCGTGTGACTTTTCCTAGATGGTGACGATGCTGCTCCTGATTCTGCTGCCCGTGGCCTTTCTCTTGCCCCCCGGCGCTGGGGCTGGTGAGTGGGGATCTGGGACTGTGGGGAACAGAGCGGAGAGCTCTCTGGGCTGGTTGCAAATCCTGGCTCCTCCCCAGAGTCAGATGCTTCTGCCAGGACGATGGCTGGTTCCTTCCTCTCAGCTAGGGGAGGTTTGGGCTGGGGGGGGGGGGAGGAGTGAGAGATCCTGAGTGCTGGAGCTGGTACGGAGATAAAGCCCCGAGAGACTGAGAGTGGGAAAGAGGATCAGGGGGCTCTTAATTAGGGGTTCAAAGCCAGACCTCCAGGGGTGTGGTGTAGTGTCAGTACCTGGCTGGTTGCTATGCTTGGGGTGTGGGCTGCGGGTGACCCCCACTGGCAGCTGTCTGTAAGCACGGCCCAGCAGGGGGTCCCCTGACGCTCCCAGGACAGAGGCCAAACCTCTTCTACAAGTTCAGGGAAGAGAGGGAACAAAGGAACTGTGTGTTGGGGGAAGGGGTAGTCTTGGGCTGGAAAGATGATGGAGACAGCCTAGGGAAGGGGTTTGGAGACTAGGGGCCTATGGCCACATCACATCTATGCTGGGCTGTATTCTGGAAAATCAATAAACCCCTTTCTAGTCTGCTGGCTGCTGGAGACTGTTCTGGCTGCTATGGGGGTACAGGATCGGGGGAACCCCAACTCGCTGTCACAAGGTGTCTCTCCCCACCTGGGAAGTGGGGTCTATTGGTTAGAGCAGGCAGCGTGCGAGGAGCCAGGCCTCCCTTTGTCAGTGCGATCATTGGAAATGGAAGCTCTTCAGGGAAGGGGCTGGGCACGAGGGGGTGGTGGTTCCACTTGGGGTCTGTGCCCCATATGCAACTATCAGCAATGGATTTTGAAAATGGCCTCTGTGATACGGACGCCAAACGAATATTCCTGAGTCGTCTCAGGAAAGACTCCAGTGGGAGCCACGTGCCAACTTGTCTGGCTTTAAGTAGCCGGATTTCAGAGCACATCTGAAGTTCAGCTGGGTCAGCTCCCCTCCGTGGCTGCCCTGATATCGATTGGAACCTGGCCCATAGCTCTGCACTGTTCCCAGGGGCCCATGAACCCCACAGAACCCCACAGAACCTCACAGGGGCCCGTGAACCCCACAGAACCAGCGTTGGGTCCCCCTGTAGGGGCGCCTCCCGGTGGGGGATTTCCGGGGTTAATGCCAAGCAAGCAGGTTGGCCATCCTAATGTCCAACGTCGCTCTGATGGTCAGAGACAGTCAACTGTGCCCGCCTGGTTTATCCTTACTGGTCCCTATGGCAATGCTGTCCTTCACCCGCCCTTCTGTCTTCTCCTCCCTCCCCGCCCGCCCCCCCCGCCCCGATGCCTTTACACCGATTGTCAAGACAGATTCTGTGTCTGTTTGAACCGGACACTGCTCGGGGAAGGGATTAGAGGTTCTTGCAGTGACGAGCACAGTAAGATCCCTGACCTCGGTCTAGGTCTTGCAATAAAGCTATTCGCTGCAATTCCTTAAAGGGGAGATGATTTTTCAACACTCCCGCCTGCCCACCTGGCACCTTCTCCCGAGCAGATCCCAGAAGGTTTGTCATTTTCCCAAGGGGAATTCTCACTCTCCACTTTTCAACCCCCAAACTACACTTTTCCAGCACCCAAAGCCTGAAAATTGTCCCTTAGAAATTGTCCAGGATGGGAGGGAAAGAACCAGGTTGCAGAAGAAAAAAATTCTGCCCAGCTGCAGGGCAGAAACGGCTCCCTGGGGTAGGATTCATTCAGACAAAGCTACTTCCCCTGGCATAGGTATTTCGGTGAGTCGGGCGAGGAGCAGCCCGGCCTCGTCCCTGTGGGCGGGTAGAGAAGCAGCCACAGAAGCCCCGTCCGTGCCCTGCTGGGGACCGGCTGGACCAGCCTGGGGTGACGTTGGCCCATAGAGCTGTGAACACAAGGCAGGACGATTAGTGCCCCGCTCCTGGGGTGGTTGGCACCGATTCTGCCCTCAGCCAGGCCAGAGCTGTAGATTCTCCCTCCAGCCCCATGGGGGGGTCCAGTGTGGGGCAGAGCAGAGCAGGGGGTAGGGATCCAGAGATACGGATCCCCCAAGGAGAGCATCACAGTGGCCATATTTATGGACCTGGACTGCCCCCAGGTAAGATCATCGGGGGATGGGAAGCCGAGCCCCACTCCAGGCCCTACATGGCCCATTTGGGAATACAAGGTGGAACCTTCACGAACTGCGGCGGGTTCCTGGTGGCGAAGGACTTGGTGCTGACGGCCGCTCACTGCCAGGGAGGGTAAGTGTCTCTGGGCTGGGATGTAGGGGCGGGCAGGGTCAGCAGGGGAGGGGGAGCCAGGACCTCTGGTGCTGGTGTGGCGGGGCAGGGAAGGAGCAGGCAGTGGCCAGGCTGGGGGAGCAGAGCCCAGGGGTCTGACCTGCTCAGGAGGCATCGGCGAATCTCTAGGGGCCTCTGCAACCCACGGCCCAACCCCAGCACTGGGTGAATCGATGGGGCTGCGGCCAGTGAGCCCAGCTGTGGTCTGGCCCCTTGCCCAGGGCAGGGCAGGGAGGGGTCACAGCACCAGGGCAGCTCTGCAGGGCTCTAGGCTGTGGGGCTGGGCATGGACTGAGCCTGGATCTAGCTGCCTGGGGGGAGCTGACTGAGATGACATAGACATCCAAGCCCAAAGGGGCGGGAATGAATCTGAGACCCGGCCTGAGAGCCGTGGGCTGTCCTGTCCCTGCAAGTCAAGAATTTATGAGCCAGAAAAACACGTGTCCATGCCCGGCCCTTAATCCCCCACGTGCTGCTCTCGGCTTTTACAGCAGCATCACTGTCGTCCTGGGAGCCCATAACCTCAGACAACAGGAAGCAAGCCGGCAAGTGATTCCAGTGCAACAGCAGATCCCCCACCCGCAGTACAACAATAAACCTCGTAATAACGACATAATGGCACTGCAGGTACCGCGCCATCCCATCCCCCACCCCCAGTGACCTCACACTGCTGCAGGTACCACCCCCATCCCATCCCCACCCCAGTGACCTCACACTGCTGCAGGTACCACCCCATCCCATCCCCACCCCCAGTGACCTCACACTGCTGCAGGTACCACCCCATCCCATCCCCACCCCCAGTGACCTCACACTGCTGCAGGTACCACCCCATCCCATCCCCACCCCCAGTGACCTCACACTGCTGCAGGTACCGCCCCATCCCATCCCCACCCCAGTGACCTCACACTGCTGCAGGTACCGCCCATCCCATCCCCACCCCAGTGACCTCACACTGCTGCAGGTACCAACCCCATCCCATCCCCCACCCCAGTGACCTCACACTGCTGCAGGTACCGCCCCATCCCATCCCCCAACCCCAGTGACCTCACACTGCTGCAGGTACTGCCCCATCCCCTCTCCCCACCACTAGTGATCTTACACTGCTGCACCATAATATGATTAGAGGATTTGTTATTTCAATACTGACTGTGGGACTGAGGTTTAATTTCATTGTTCTTGTCTCTCAGCTGGCGACAGATGCGGTGCTGAATGAATTTGTGGGTACCATCAACTTTGCTCCTCCTCACGAGGAAGTACAGCCAGGGACCCTGTGCACCGTCGCCGGCTGGGGCTCGCTTATGCCGGATAGTCCATCGTTTCCAGACACACTCCGGGAGGTGGACGTGGTGGTGATGTCAGACGCCGCATGTCCGAGGAACCCCGACTGGCTGTATCGTTTCTACAACTCCTCCACCATGATGTGTGTGGGGGACCCAACCCGGTTTTACAACGCTGCACCGGTACCTCCCCTCCTGGCTTCACCCACCCGGATAAGTGCCTATGATTGATGAAGCTGTTGGAGTTTCTGTCAGGAGTGGCCCGTAGCTATCAGTTCGTGCTGCATCAGGAGCTGTTAATGGGCAAACCTTTGGTTTTGTCTCGGGGGGAGGCAGAAACCAGCAGAACAGGGCATTGGGGGGGGTCCTGCATTCTGTAGAGTCATGGAAGGGGCTAAGCAGAGACCGGGGGTGTTTTTGGGGGTTTCACTAGCCTGGGTAATGCAGAAAACGACTCCCTGAGCCATTTTCCATTTGTGGCTTGTTCTGTTTCACAGGGCGACTCGGGGGGCCCCTCGGTGTGTGGAGGAATAGCCCGGGGCATCGTCTCCTGGGGGCCTGAGAAAGCTCCCGCGGTCTACACGAAAATCTCTGCGGTTGTCCCCTGGATAAAGGAGACGATGAGGAGCCTGCAGGCCAGAGGCCGGCTGTGAATCCCGGCCCAGGCCGGAGCCGCACCGCTTTTTCTGCTTTGGAGGGGTCTGGGTGGAGGGCGGCTTTGCGGGGGGATGGGTGACACAACCTCTCAGACGGACCCCCCTCAGTCATCGCTCTGCTCAAGCAGCCCCTAACCCACTCAAATAGCCTCTAGCCCCCGGATTAAGGAAAAGCGCCTCCGTGGCTTGAAGTGGCCCCTGGAGGCCCTGCCCCTCCCCCCACACCCAGGCCAGTCAGGGCTTGGGGACGGGGGAGCGCACGAAGTCTCCTCCCATTCTCCCAGGGGTGCAGCGTGCTCTTTGCAGGGTGGGGACAGGGCGGGAGGAGACCTTGCCTGCTCCCCACCTCCCTTCCCAAGCCCTGATTGATCTGGCGGTGGCGGGGGGGGGGGGAGCACAAAGTCTCCTCCCACCACCAGAGGCACGGACACCTAGAGAGACCCATCAGCTCTTCAGAAAAGCTGGTGGTTCTCTCTGGGGAGGGCGGGGGGCAAAGACCCTCCCCACCCCCAGATCAAACAACGTCCGTGGGCAGGGAATCACAGAAGTGTCCTGGCTCCGCCCCTTCCCCCTCAGGCTCCACCTCTTCTGGGGCAGCCCAGGGCCACTTCAAAAATTTCTGAAATGGCTTCCAGTCAAAAATTATTGCCCACCCCTGCCCTGACCCATGAGTGTCCAGACAGAGAGCCTAGGGGAGTTAAGAGCTGGGTTGAAGCTCAGCTCTTGTTGGGAAACCCCAATCCTTTGGCTTCCTCATCGCTAGGGAAACTGCTGGATCATGTGCCCTGGGGTACTGGACATGAGCCCACCAGACCCGGCGGTGTGGGGCTGTCTCCCATGTCAGCCGGCTAAGTGATGTTTATGGCAGATCCTCGCCATTCCTGCCCTGCTGGGCCACTTAAATCTGACCTCCTGCCCTGTGCTCGCTGGGCCGTTCCCACGGTACATTCCCAGGGGGCAGCGCCCGTTCCACACACCCCTGTGCCAAGCGCCCGCCAGGCCAGCTGGAAGGGACCTGAGCGACGGCCACGCCGAGCGATTGCAGATCGATCCCTTGGGCTGAGCCTTCCATCCCACCTCCCCTGATCACCCACTTCCCTCCTCCCCTGCGCTACCACACGGCGCATACCCAGCAATGAATAAAAATGGTACAAAAAAGGTGACTCATGTCCTGAGTGAACAACCTGAGCGACGAAACCCAGAGCAGCGTCTGTACCCGCCGGGGCAGGATGGGCTCCACGCGGACGGGGTCAGGCTGGGCTGGTGGGTCATGGCTGGACCCAGCTGGGCTCAGGGATTCCAAGCCCAATGCGGAGGTGGGGGTGCAAGGAATCCCTGCCCCCGCTGTGCCCCGGCCATTAACCCCCTCTGTGCTGGGGGCAAATAGGCAAAGGGAACTCAAATGTGAAAAGCAAAGTGAGCAATTACCAGTCCCATATTCATCCCATCTATCTATCTATCTATCTATCTATCTATCTATCTATCTATCTATCTATCTATCTATCTATCCCCATACACCCCTCTATCTATCTATCTATCTATCTATCTATCTATCTATCTATCTATCTATCTATGTATCTATCACTCTTGTAGCCAGGGTGTTCACTGAGTTGTTGCATTCACTGTTTGTTTGTGGTGCTGTCTGTGATTCCTCTTGTGCTGTGCTGCTCTGCAGAGTGTGACTGTGTGTCTGTGTGGGGGGGGGCGGTGAGGTGGAGGACACTTTGCCCAGGAATCTGAACAAGGCAGCAGGCGGGGCCGCCAGGGGACTGTGAGCCGAGGCAGGGAGTGGGAGTTAGCTTTGGCCAGCTGGGGGGAGCAAGATGGCTCCCCTCCCCGCTCTGGCCAATCTCTTGGTGTTGCAGTTTCCTCTGGTGGCCACTGTCAGCATCACGGCCTCCTCTCAGTGCCCCTCCGGCATCCCTCAATCCCCCAGCACGACCCTCTGCGTCCAGAGAGGGGGGCCCTGCGAGCTGAATACCCTCTGCAAAACGGGTCTCAGTGACTCCCAGGGACAAGCTGACCCCATCTCAGTCTGCCTGAGAGCCAAGAAAAGAAAGAGACATTGAAACCTAAAACTAAAATTCACGCAGGTCCTGAGCCCAGGTCGACATTTGACCCACAAGTGGCCCCTTTGGATCCAGTCAGAAAAGGCAAGTGCTGAAAGCCAGAGATGTACTTATGTAACCAGCTAAACCAGTCAGGACAGGGGAGAGACAGAGAGGAAAATTGCATGGACAAAAAGAATGGAGAGAGTGGAGAATGAGAAGGAGAAATGGCTAAATAGATAGATAGATAGATAGATAGATAGATAGATAGATAGAGGGGGTGTGGGGGGATAGATAGATAGATAGAGGGGGTGTATGGGGATAGATAGAGGGGGTGTGTGGGGATAGATAGATAGATAGATAGAGGGGGTGTGAGGGGATAGATAGATAGATAGATAGATAGATAGATAGAGGGGGTGTGTGGGGATAGATAGATAGATAGATAGATAGATAGATAGATGGTGCGACCTAGTGGGCGGCATTCACTCTTGTAGCCAGGGTGTTCACTGAGTTGTTGCATTCACTGTTTGTTTGTGGTGCTGTCTGTGATTCCTCTTGTCCTGTGCTGTTTGGCAGTGACTGTGTGTCTGTGTGCGTTTGTGGAGTGCCCTGCAGGGGGTGGGTTTTCGGGGGGAGGACTCCTGAGGGGAGGCCTGTAGGGAAAGGCCCAGGCCGGCCTGACACCTGAGCTGGGTGGAGGACACTTTGCCCAGGAATCTGAACAAGGCAGGAGGCGGGGCTGCCAGGGGGCTGTGAGCAGTGGCTGGAAGTGGGAGTTAGCTTTGGCCAGCTCAGGGGTACAAGATGATGAAGCCCTCCTTTCCCCCCTCCCCCCGCTGTCCACTCTCTTGGGGTATGTCTACACTACAGCGCTAATTCGAACTAACTTATTTCGAATTAGTTAATTTGAAATAAGCTAATTCGAAATAACACATCTAGACCCAAAAACTAATTTGAAATAGTGTTTTGCTAATTCGAACTAGCGCGTCCACACTGATTGGATGCTGGGTCGCATTTAAGGGCAGCTGAGACCGGTTCCAGCAGGGCATCAGGTCAGTAGTTGCTTTGTGTGGCTGCTGTCCGAGGCTCTCTGAGGCTCGTGCTTAAAAGGGACACCCCTGGACAGCCGGTTCTCAGCTTTCACACTTGCTTGCCTACCTCGCCGAGGCACAGCAAAACATTTTCCTCTCCGCCTGCTTTGGTCGCTCTCATTTGGGACACCACAACACTCGGCACCATGGAGCCAGAGCCGGCCCTGGGCACTTGGGTGCTCATATTAAACATCTTGCTGCAAGCCTGGCAGCAATTGCTGGAGGCTGCCTTGCACCTTCTGCTGCAGGCCAGCTCCCTGGCCCTCTCCTAGCCCCATCCAGGGGCCCTGGAGGAGCAGCGCCCGGACGCCAGAGTGCCCCGCCGCATCTGGCATCTGGACACCAGCAGCGACTGGTGGGACCGCATCGTCCTGGAGCGCTGGGGAGACCAACAGTGGACCCAGAACTTCAGGATGAAGAAGGACACCTTCCTGGGAGCTCTGCGAGTGGCTCGCCCCTTCTCTGCGGCGTCGGGACACTCGCATGAGGCCCGCCATCCCCCTCCAGAAGCATGTGGCCATCGCCCTGTGGAAGCTCTCCACGCCGGACAGCTACCGATCCATCGGGAACCAGTTCGGTGTCGGGAAATCCACCGTCGGAGCGGTGCTCATGCAGGTACGGCACTCACTGGCCACTGGGCCGGGGGGGAGGGAGGTTGCAAGGAGGGGATGGGCCGCCCCAGGGAAAACGGGGGGGGGGAGGGAAGGAGGCGAAAGTGCCCCTCACGGGAGGGTTCGGTCTCTCCCGGCCGTACTACACACCACCCGCGGCAGCCAGGATCGCAGCTGGGGTTGCTTCCGGGAGTGGGGCGCGGGGCAGTGCCAGGGGAACGAACACTCCCAGCCACCTGGGCGCCCCAGTGATTCGCGGTTTGGTGTGCCTCTCTGCAGGTGGTCAAGGCTATCAACTGGATGCCGCTCCGCAGAGTGGTCCGCCTCACCGACTCGGACGCGGTCATCCGGGGGTTCGGCGCCCTCGGCTTCCCCAACTGTGGGGGGCCATCAACGGACGCACATCTCCATCCGTGCCCCGGAACACCAGGCCTCCTAGTATATCAACCGCAAGGGGTACTTCTCCAACATCCTGCAGGCCGTGTCTGACCACCAGGGCCAGTTCACGGACATTAATGTGGGCTGGTCCGGCAAGGGACACGACGCCAGGGTGTTCTGCAACTCCTCCGTGTGCCAGAGGCTGCATACCGGGACCTTCTTCCCCGACCACCACATCAGGGTCGGGCACGTGGACATGCCCGTATGCCTGGTGGGGGATGCGGCCTACCCCCAATAGCCCTGGCTCATGAAGCCCTACACAGGACACCTCAACCCCTCCTGGCAGGCCTTCAATGCCAGGCTCACCAGGGCCCGCATCGTGGTCGAGGGGGCCTTCGGATGCCTGAAAGCCCGATTCCGATGCCTCCTCATCCACCTCGACCTCGCTGAGCACAATATCCCTCCCGTGGTGGCAGCATGTTGTGTGCTGCACAAAGTATGTGAGCGGAAGGGGGAGGCTTTCCTGCCAGCCTGGATGGCTGAGGCAGAACACTTGGCTGACCAGTACGCACAGCCCCGCACTGCCGCTGTCCGGGAGGCCCAGTGGGGGGCTGTCCAGATCCGGGAAGCCCTGCGGGAGAGCTTCCTGGTGGAGGAGGACTGAACTCTCCCTGCATGCCCCACTGGGGCCTTCTTCCACCCTCCCCTCCTTCCCCTTTACACTCCCTAACCACCCTTCCTAATGTCAAATAAAGACACCTGTTTTGACAACAAAAGTCTCTTTTATTTTACATAACTGGGGTGGGGGGAGGGAGGAATGAGGGTGGGAGAAGGGAGGGGTAAACCTGGGAGGAGGGAGCTGGAAGGGGGAGGAAGGGGAGGAAGGGAAGGGAAAGCTCAGAGTTAGGGATCTTGCTGGCTCTCCCGTCTCAGAGCACTGCGGGTGCGGGAGCGGTGGGGGGAGTGGGTGTGGAGGGTGGGGCAGGAGGGACGGGGGGTGCGGAGGAAGCGGGAGGGGGAGCAGGGGTGGGAGGAGGAGCGAGAGCAGGGGCAGCCGCAGGGGCCAGAGCAGGAGGAGGCAGGAACCTGTCCACCAAGGTCTGGAGGTGACCTTGGAGGGCACGGCCCTGCTCCTCCAGCGCCTCCAAGCTCCGCTGCCACAGCCGCAGGTCCTCGCGGACCCAGTGCTCTTGGGTGCGGAGCTGCTGCCCCAGTAGCCGCAGGTGCCACCGCTGGTACTCTTCCTGGTTGCGGGTGCGCCTGCTGGCCCTGGTGCGGGTGGCTGTTGCAGGCGGGGTGGTGCACCCTGCAGGCCCAGGTGTTGCAGGTGTGGTGAAACAAGAGCATTGGTTAGTTCTCCCTGGGGACACAGTGGGTGAAATGCAGCCCCCCTCTGCAAAGCGAGGTCAGCGTGTGGGGAATGGGCCAGGGCCCCTGCATGACACCCAGCTGCTGCTCCATGGTGGGCAAGGCCCAGGCGCACGGTCCCTGGGCTCCCTCTCCACGACCCCCATACACATAAGGGGACCATGATGGCACTCACATGTGAAGCCCTCTCCGGCCTCAGACGACACAGCAGATGTGCTCTGTGGGATGTCTTGGGGGTCCTGGGTCCTGGGCAGGCTCCCTGCAGGCTCCTGCGGCTCCTGGCTCTTGGAGTTCTCCTCTTCCTCCATTTCTGCCCTGGGGTCGACCACCCCCGGGGGAGGCATGGATGGCGTGAGCCCCCAGGATGCGGTCCAGGGCCTCAAAGTGAGGGCAGACCTCTAGGTCGGCCCCTGGTTGGAAGGCCATGGAGTAGGCCTGCTGCAGGTCCTTAATTTTGCAGAGGACCTGCTCCTGGGTCCGCATGTGGCCTCTGGTGGCGAGGCTGGCAGCCATGCGGCTATAGACGGCCGCACTCCTGTCCTAGTGTGGAGATCGTGGGCATTGGAGGCCTCCCCCCAAACCTCGATGAGGTCCACGATCTCCGCACTAGACCAGGCGGGCGCCCATCTTTTTTGGCCCCGGGCAGGCTCCTGTGAGCCGCCAGCCTGGTCCTGGGAAGAGGCGGAGGGCTGGGTGGCAGTGGGTGGCTGGCTCATCCTGTGCCAGGTGCAGGGTCTGCTGGCTGGGTGCTGGCAGGCTTGCAACTGGCACAAGCACCGTAGCCAGACCGTGGCCCTTTAAGGGCTCCGGGGCCGGGAGGGGGGCAGAAGAGTTTTCCTGGTTTGGCCCAGAGTGGCCACCAGGGCAAGCTGGGAAGGGCTAGCCTCCAACTAGCTCAAATTAAGTGGCTACACAGCCCTTAATTTGAACTACTTAATTCGAACTAGGCGTTAGTCCTCGTAGAATGAGGTTTACCTAGTTCGAATTAAGCGCTCCGCTAGTTCGAATTAAATTCCAAATAGCGGTTTGCATGTATAGCCGCTATGAAAGTTAATTCGAATTAAGAGCTGTTAGTTCAAATTCACTTTGTAGTGTAGACATACCCGTGGTGTTGGAGCATCCCCTGGCAGCCACGCTCAACATCACGGTCTCCTCTCTGTGCCCCTCTGACATGATTCAAACCCTCCACCCGACCCTCTGCTTGCAGAGAGCGGGGGCAGTGAGCCGAATACACGCTGCAAAACCGGTCTCAACAACTCCCGGGGACAAGCTGACCCGGTCTCAGTCTGCCTGAGCACCAAGAAAAGAAAGAGACATTAAAAGCTACACCGTGGAATGCTGCAGGTACCACCCCCAGCAACGTCACACTGCTGCAGGTACCACCCCGTCCCATCCCCCAACCCCAGTGACCTCACACTGCTGCAGGTACCACCCCGTCCCATCCCCCACCCCCAGTGACCTCACACTGCTGCAGGTACCGCCCCATCCCATCCCCACCCCCAGTGACCTCACACTGCTGCAGGTACCGCCCCATCCCATCCCCACCCCCAGTGACCTCACACTGCTGCAGGTACCGCCCCATCCCATCCCCACCCCCAGTGACCTCACACTGCTGCAGGTACCACCCCATCCCATCCCCCACCCCCAGTGACCTCACACTGCTGCAGGTACCACTCCCATCCCAACCCCAGGGCCGGCCTTAGGCCGATTTGACCGATTTCCTGTGCGCAGCTCTGTGGGGCTCCCCCTCATTGCCTGCCCTTGAGGCTGGGGAGGGGCTCCGCCCGCCCACATTCTCATGGTTTCAAAGAGACCCTCATTGCCGGCTGCTGCCCATGTGCGGCGTTGCAGGTGGGCGGGGCCCGGGAGTGATGTGACGTCACGCCCGGGATTTGAAAACTGCTCGGAGGCACGCTGCGTGGCTGCCTCCGGGTTCAGACTGCGGGGTCTGAGTGCAGACTCCGGCCCCACAACGTGGAAGGCGGAAGGTAGGGAAGGGGCTTGTGCAGTGGAGGAGGGGCTGAGAAGAGGCTTGGGGGCTTTTGCAGTGGGGGAGGGGCTGAGGAGGGGCTTGAGGAGAGGGGTAGGGGAAGGAGGTTTGGGGGCTTGTGCAGCGGGGAAGGGGAGGGGAAGGAGAACGGGCTTGTGGGGAGGGGAAGGGGAAGAAGGGGAAGGCACCAAGAGACAAATGCCAGGGGGCCAAGTGCAGACAATGAGGGAAAGGGCAGGAGGGGAGGTGTCAGTGGGAGGGGGACAGGTGATGCTGGGAGAGGAGAGGAGGGAAGAGGGGAAGGGCATTGGGGGCTGGAGGGGGCAGTGCTGGAATAAGGCTTGAAAGAAGGGGTGGGCATGAGAAAGGTGGGGATGGAGCAAGTCATGTGTGAGGGCACAGAGGGGCAGGAGGGGAATGGGGCAGAGAGTGGTGAGGGGGTGGGCCTCAGGGAAAAAGAGGACAAAGGGGGCAGGGGCAGTGAGGGAAGGGGGAGGCCCCAGGAGGGTGCAGGGCTAAGGGAAGGTGCAGGTGCCAAGGGATTCTGGGGGTGAAGCAGAAGGGCAGACACCTGCAGGGGAGGGACCAGCACCAGAGGAGAGAGGCAGGGCAGGTGTGTAGATGGAGGTGTTGGAAGAGGGGATGAGGAGGCGTAGCTCACATGATCAGAGTGGGGCTACTGGAGGAGTGGGCACAGGGGGCAGAGAAGGGCTGGTGGAGGGGGGCAGGCTGCAGTAGGGCTGAGAGCAGTGAGATGGGCAGGAGTCAGGACAGCAGAGGAGGGTGAGAAGTTGGGGGGCAGCAGGCACCAGGGGAGCTGATGGAGCAAGGGGAGGAGCCATGGCAGCAGAGAGAAAAGGTAAAGGTTTATAAAATATTTATTAATAACTTGGTATGCTGCCTACGGCCAGTTTGTTTGTGCCCCGCGATGCAGTTTGGGTTTATGTGGGGATCGACACGTGGCCGGCGAGTGGGAGCCAAAACAAAAAAGTAGTTAGTGTAATGATCTTCTGTTGAGATGCATTTTAGTAGTGAAATTCTTGGACTGTCATTGCTCATGAAAAGTGCTGTCACATGGGTAGAAATCGGGTAAATGTTGCATTTTATTAATATCAGCAGAACTGACTTCAATGGGGCCTGTGTGTTGTGTCGTCTTGCCTTAATCTTTGCATTCATGCCTGTCAGTGTGAGAGAAGCTATTTGTATATATTTGCTTGCATATGCAGCTACACCTAAGTTGAGGCCCTCAGCGTGTTCTGTAAGCATCCGTGTGGCCCCTGGGGCTTCCAAAGTTGAGTTGCCCTAGCTCATCCCTGACAGGTGTCTGTCTAACCTGGTCTCAAATATCTCCAGGGATGGAGATTCCCCAATCTCCCTGGGCAATTTATTCCAGTGTTTAACCACCCTGACAGGCAGGAAGTTTTTCCTAATGTCCAACCTAACCTCCCTTGCTGCAATGTAAGCCCATTGCTTCTCATCCTAACCTCAGAGGCCAAGCAGAACAATTTTTCTTCCTCCTCCTTATGATACTCTTTTACATACTTGAAAGCTGCTCTCATGTCCCTTTTTGGTCTTCTCTTTTCCAAGGTAAACCAGGCCAATTTCTTCAGCCTTGCCTCATAGCTCATGTTCTCTAGACCTTTCATCATTTGTGTTGATCTTCTCTGGACTTTCTCCTGTTTCTCCACGTTTCTTGAAATGTGGCGCCCAGAACTGGACATGATACTTCAGCTGGGGCCTAATGTAGATGGCTCATTCCCTGCCTAGGGGCGTGAGACTGGGGTTAATTTCAATCCTCCTGTTTATTCTTTCCCTAAGCCAGGAGGGCACAGTAGTTCTGATGGGGGCTCTGCAGGAAGGCAGCCCGCACGGCCCCCTGCCTGAAACCTTGTGCAGGTGTTAAACAGCTGTCCAGCCCACCCTAGAGGTGGCTGCATTTCAGCGTGCCTGAAGCAACACTGCACCAGCAATGGACAGGAGAATGGCTCCCGAGCATGGCTTGCTCATGACTGCTTCAGTCCCATTGGATGGGCCTCAGCCTCTTTTCTTCCCCTTCCCGGCTTTGCGATGGGGCTGTAGACTCTGGGGGAGACGGGGGAGGCAGGCAGAGGTGTCTCCCTGCAGCAGCTGTAGACACATCTCTGTATTAATCATTCTCTCATTGAAGTTTTTAGCTTTGTAGTGAGTCCTTTTACATGGAAACTTTGTATTACGTCTCGGTAGAAGAGTCCCTAGGACAAGTGAGGCAGAGACTGTCCCTGTGGGGTGAATGAGGTGGGAATGGATAAGGCGAAGGTGAGCACCTCTGGGCAGTTGCAAAGGTTGGAGAGGGGATGGAAGCCAGATCCAAGATCAATGAGCCCTGGGAAGTGGGCCCATTGAAAGGAGACTGGACCTGTGGATGCCTTGGGGGTCAGCAGCAAGGGCCTGCTTTGGGAAGCCCCCTCTTTGGAGGTGAATGTGGCAGCATCGAGACACCACCCAGAAGCCAGCGCCACAGACACTAACTGCAGAGTCATGGGACGGCTCATGCACATGCATAGGATGATAGATCTGCAGGAGGAGGGGCAGTGGCATAGCGAGGGGGCCGGAGGGGTCAGTTGCCCCGGGCACCATGCGAGGCAGGCGCCAGTTTAATCCCATTCTGCTACCCCCGTCATCGCTCAGCTCACGTGCTCCTATTCCGCCTGCTACTGGCAGCTGGAGTCTCCTCCCTGCCTCTCTGCTCCAAGCCCGACTCTGCCCCAAGCCCGATCCTCCTCCATCTCCACCGGTGGGTTAGTGCATGCGGGAGCCCGGCCCCAAACTGTAGGGGGTGGGGGAAGATGAGATACAAGTTCCCCTCAGCTGTGCACCAGGTTTGGGGCCGTGCCACATGGCAGCGGGGGGGGAGAGGGCGCAGATTTTTCCTTTGCTCCCGGGCACATAACACCCTCGCTATGCCTCTGTATGGCGGGAACAGCTGGGTGCCAGGAGCGTGGGGGAAGGGCCAGGTGCTGCTGTGGGTGCGCGGCGGTAGCCGGGGGCCCTGTTCTGGGCCAGGAGCATAGTGCTGGGGCACATTAGGGCCCCCTGCCCTGGGAGCTGGTGCCCCTCATCTCTGCCCTGGGAGAACCACACCTGCTGCAGTCTTCGCACCTCTGGGGTGGGAGGAGACCTCGAGGCGGGCACCCAGAGCTAGTTGGGGTACATCCCGGTGGTGGCACGTCAGCAGGTGCAATCAGGCCAGCACCCTCACGAATTGCCCTGGTCTGGTGAGGGGTTGCACTGGCCGCTCCCCTCCCACAGCTCTGTAGCGTGCTGGACGCGCTGCGGGAGGGGGTGTCGGTCCAGGAGGAGGAGCGCGGCGCCGGCGGCTTCCCTGCAGGCTGCAGCACCATGACTGCACCGCAGGACTCAGGAGGGGTGAGTCAAGCACAGGAATTTTGTCTCTGCCCTGCGGGAGGAGGGTTTGGCCCCCACACAAAATAAAAAAGCCTAACAAACAGTGTAGGCAAGGGATATCAACACAATACAATATATATATAATGAGGAAGTTGTCAGAAGTAAAAGGAATTATGTGTGAGTGTAAATCGAAGTGCAATCAATAAATTATTCCTCTTAAATTGTCCAGACAAAAACCAAAGTGGCATGGAGAAAAATAATATAAAATTTAGTTAAAAATAGATGGCACACGTTTTTAAAAGGAATACCATATCTCCTGCCTTTTGTCTGTTTTTGTCTCTTTAGGCCCCCAGTTAAAATTTTCAAAAGCACTTGAGTGACTAAAGCCATTTTTGAAAATTGGACTTGGAAATCTAAGCTCAGATTTTCAAAGGTAATTAAGCTCCTAAAGAGATAGTTGCCAACTCGGATCTTCAAAGATATCTATCTGATCTTTACACACCTTTGAAAATCTGGTCCTAAGTGTCCTAGTCAGTTCTGAACGTGAGATGTAGGAGCCCAGTCCTAATTCCTTCAGGCTTTTTTTTTTAATTTGAACATTTATCTACACTAATTCCTCCTTTCTCTTTCACTATCCAATAAATGCATGGATCAAAATTATAGGTGCTTCGTGAATATGCTGACTTGAGAGTGGAAAGATTTCATATTGTCATGTATGATTCCTGGTAACCCATCTCAAATATGAAAAACTAGGTTGATACCTGTTCATATCAGGAGCTATTGAATTCAGTTCACCATTTGCAGTATCTCATTAGGATGTTTAGAGGAGAAGATACTATTTTTTTTTATTTATACTGTGAGCAAAGCATGGGCTCACAAGAATTCCTCCATTGTTTTACCATGAGTCTCAAAACATTTGGTGTTTTTCTAAAGGCCTGGAGTCAATTGATTATGTAGGAACCTCAGCTTTCATTTTTAAAAAGTTCTCTATACTTCTGGGCCTTACAACTAAGGAGGAAAGCTTTAAAACATGAACCCTACATACTCAAGAAACAAAAGGCCAATAAAAATCCAACATGTTTTATTTTTTTAAAATCTTATGATTTGTAGACCATTCTCATAACTTTGTGTAGGCGTTCCTTGTGATTTTTGGGTTGGCAATACTGCTCTTTGATTGGTGAATTTAGAGAGGTCTCTCCCTTCAGTTTCTCTTTCCACCCTCCTTTTTTGTCACAGGTCATCAGAGAATCATAGAGACAACGGAGAGCAGGGTGAGTCCATGACTCTGGTTAATGACTGGTCAGGGTGACTAACTATTATCAGCCAGTGGTCTGAATGAGCTATCTACTGCCATCTGTTAATCAACTGTAGGAAACGGCTTCACGGCTTCACGAGCAGACCTTATTTATATAGACAACCTACTTTGCCACAGAGATCAGTAGACACACTTGCTGTGTCAAGGTGATCAATTTTGGCTCTTTTGGGTTGAAATTCACTTAAGACTTGGAGCTGGGAGAATGAAATGTTGTTATCCATAGTGTATGATTAAAAGGTAAAAAACCTGAACTTAATATGACCTGGCTTAGGGTCTACCATAACTTGAACACTAAGCAGAGGATAGTGAGTCACATCTAAGTGAAAGTCACAGAAGATGGAAACAGGTTTTATTTCTGGTGATGTAGAGTCTATTTGGGAGTCCGCAATTATATCTGATCCTTTACATCCAGTGTTTAAAAGCAGAGCTGACTAGAATCAACTGAGAGTCCTTGGCTTGTCTCAGTGATCGCTTGAGCAAAAATCATTGATAAAATCTTGTGTAGACTGACCTTGGACTCAACATGCAGGCAATATGTGTTAAAGGGCAGTGCAAAGGCAGCAATGGTGGGGAGGTACCATATTACCTAGTGAAATCATTGGTGCTGAAATCACTAAGGACTGGAATTTGACCACAGAACTGACACTTTCTTAACAAAGACTCCATTTTTGCTATTTAAAAAGTAAATCAATGTAACAGAAAACTGCAACGCTCTCTGGTAACTTTTTCAAAATCAAACTTTAAACTTTATTGAAAAGATTGGATAGTTTGCAATTGAAAATATTTGACCTACACTTAAGGCAACTGATTTAATTTTGTGTAAAATTTTGCATAATAAAGGATGGCATTTCTTTTGAAAATGTTCAACTATATTGATAAACATTTTGATCAGATCTAGTTCTGATGTGATATTTGTGTGTGGTTGTGGTTTGTTGTGTGGGTGTGGGTTTTTTTTTTGCTCAACAAAAAATCCTGGGTGGTGGGCCCCGCCAAAACGGTTCGAATTGGGCCCCGCACATCCTAAAGACGGCCCTGACTACGATGCTCCAATTCTAACATGACAGACGTCTTCTGTCAGCAATGTTTCTTCAGAACGTTTTCTCTGAATTTCCCCTGGCGATTCCTGGCAATAACCCACCAGAAGAACAAAAAAGAGGGACGGGAAAAAACAGGTCGCCTTCGCCCTTCCACAACATCGATTACTAGAACGGTCAAACGATCGGGGGGCAGGGTGTTGATGTTGTTTTCCGTTTGAGTTATCACTAATGTAAAGCTGAAGTGTGAGCAGCTTAGGTTCTGCAAATGCCCCGTGTGGTTCCCCCTTCCTGAATGAACGCTCAGTGTGTGCAGGAAACGAACGTGCAGTGGGCGATGAAGTTTTACTCACCCGAATTTGAGTGCACATGGCCCCCTGCAGTGCATACGGCCCAGCGAGGATGCTATATTGAACATTGGGAGTGGACGGGCATCAGCCTGCACACTCCTAAAGCCCCTTCCCCAGGCCAGGGGGAGGGGCAACTAGACCCAGGCCCAACGGATTCCGGGGGACAAGTGTGGGTCAAAGGTTCAAAACGAGGGAACCGGACGGGGACACCGAGCAGAGAACACCGGACACGGCCCACTGCCCCTCGCAGTTGTCGATGGAGCCTGTGGACACCGCCCAGAGGAACTCTGCCTGGATACGTGACACTAGGGAAGAATGGAAATGGGGCCCCGGGTGGCAGAGCATCCTCTCATCCAGCACCCTCCTCCTGGTGGTAGAGATGGCAGTTTTTGCCAGGGCCAGGAGGAGGTTCACGAGGTCTCGCGATTTTGTGGGGTCACGGATAGGGTGTGCATAAATAAACAGGTGAGGGGAACCTCCATCCCTAGGGGTGTTTAAGTCCCGGCTTGACCAAGCCCTGGCTGGAATGATTGAGTTTGGGTTGACCCTGCTGTGGTCAGGGGCCTGGACCCGATGACTCCCTAGGCAACTTATTCCAGTGTTTCACCACCCGGATAGGTAGGAAGTTTTTCCCAATGTCCAACCTCAACCTCCCTTGCTGCAATTTAAGCCCATTGCTTCTTGTCCTGTCCTCAGAGGCCAATTTGTCTCCCTTCTCCCTGTTAGATCCTTGAAAACTGCTCTCAAGTCCCCTTGTAAAGTTCTAGATCAACTCAAGAACTGGCGAGTTGACAGCAAAACGATTTATTCTGTCAAGGCAGATGCTTACCTGGGAAGGCTTTTCAATTCAATGGATTTCAGAGCTGTCTGTCTGTGAGTCTGTTTGCTCAAGAACTCCTCTTCAACCGTCAGAGCTAGGACCACCACATTCGGGGCTGCGGCTGCCTCTTCTCCCAGCCCAAGGTGAGGTCAGGGTTGGTCACACCAGGAAAATCGGGAGTGCTGGGAATGGGGCTGTTTTCCAGAGCATCGTAAGCCAGGAGCCTGTCGTGACCATGAGGGTGGACCAGCAGTCTGGGGACTAAGGGGTTAACTATATCTCCAGTCTCTAGCCAGGTATCTAGTCAGCCAATAGTAATTCAGGTAGGGACTTCAAACTGGGACAAAGGAATTTTTAAGCCACCCCACCAGCTTACCTTCAGGGCGTCCCTTATCCTGCCTCTCCCAGCGTTGTGGCACTTGAACCCACCACTCTGCCCTTCCCAAGTGAAACTCCTATATCCCCTAAGCTATGCCAAAATCCACCCCAATACCTTACCTTCAAGGCGTCCCTTATTCCGCCTCTCCCAGGGTGGGTGGAACTTTTCCCTCCTTTGTCTGAGTCAGAGCAGACTTCTTCCAGGTCACAGGGAGATGGGAGGCCGTCCCTCTCTCCAGGAAAAGTCTGCTCAAAATGTTTAAGTAGGGAAAAGTCTAGATAACACATCAGGTTTTATTGGCTTTTGGTCTGGGAATGTGGAATTGATGTCTGAGCTGTTCAAAGTGGGTTTTCCTCTCTTTTGTAACTAGGTCCTGAGCTCATGGGGTCCCCCATGAGTATATAAATCGGTGGCTCTTTTTCATCTAGTCATTCTGCCTGCCACAGTAGGATTGTTTTGATAATAAAAGTTTTCTTTTTTTAAATTAACCTGATATTGGTTCTTTTCTGTATCCGGGAGAATCTGTCTATGGGTATCTGCAGGCCTCTGACTAGGGGGCAGCTACCACTGACTGCAGCTTGTATTTTGTCTTTTCTTTTTCAAGCTCTTTGGGGAAAAGAGCTTGAGGTCCCCCCGAGGTTTTAGTGAGGAGGATTCCCACGTGATCTCTTCCCTGGTTTTCTTGGAATACTTGGGTGGTGGCAGCAGGTTTTTTTTATTCCCCAAAGTCCAGGTATTAGGATATGGGGGGGAGTTTTGTACCAAAGCCTGGAGAGATCAGGTTTTGGGGTGTTTTGCGGGCCCCCACTTCTGAGTTTGTTGTGCCAAAGTGGGGAAGAGCCTTGACAGGCCACAAAGGCGGGATACAGGCCTCACCGTCACCAGTGGGGGCAGCAAGTCCAGGGGGCAGCTACACTGCAGATTGGGAGCAGCCACACTGCCAAGGGGGTGGCCCGCTGGGGCTACTGGACACCATCTTGCCAGGCCATCAGACCAGGTAAAGTGGGGCAGGGAGCAGGAGAAACAACGCTCCAGACACATCAACCCCCCTGTCCTGGAAAGGGCCAGGCGGAGGAAGAAAGGGTTTTGGGAGGCGGGGGTGAGAGACAGAGATGTAGGAATTGGGGAAGGGGTGTGAGGTAGGGAGGCTGGGGGTGGGGTTCAGAGCAGGAGGGGGGCTCAGGGAAGCTCTGAGGCCAGCCTGGGCTGCACAGCCCAAGTGGCTGTAGGTGCCCGGGGGGCCTGGCGACTGGGGGTGTGGCTGGTGGAGTTGCCCCCAGGTCCAGACCTCTGGCTAAGGGCTGGGGGGGGGGGGGAAGGGATGGTCTGGGATCTGGGTTCATGGTGGAGTGGGGTGTGACACCGAGTGGAGTTTCCCCAAAACCTGCAGCCCTGTAGCAGCAAGGAGAGTCTCCGCCAGCCAGTAGAATAGAGAGGGGTTTATTGCTCCTCCAAGTTACGTGATGTGGCAACAGGAGTCTGGGCCAGGATGCCTCAGATCCCTTGGGTTAGGGGGTCCATCACCCCCCTAGACCTCCAGACCTCAGTTTAGGCTCACTCCTTCATGTTCCCCAGCCAGCAACTGACCCTTCCCCCGAAGCCTCGTGTTGGTGTCCACCTCTCTCCATTTGTCTCTCCCCCTGGGAATCCCGTTATCTCCTCAGGCTGAGGCTAGCTGTCTGGGTTAATACACATGTGGGTGAGTCAGTGGGAATCACACATCAGAGAGCAGGGGGAACCCGGGTTACAGAGCAGACAGCCCCCCCACTACGTCACAAGGGCCCTGTCCTGTTCTGGCCACTGTGTTACAGGGGCAACTGCCCCCCCACTCTGTGGTCACTTTACAGCTGTGGACTCCAACCCTTTTATACCCAAGATCACTTTTTAGATGTCAGAACAAGGAAAGACCTACCCCATCCTTCCCCCAAGACCCCACCCCGGTATTATGCCCTTTGGGATCATCATAAACATACTGCCTACCATTTGCGCAGTGTTTTCTGTAGATCTGAAAGCATTTTATATAGCCAGCCAATAGCATTTTCCCCATTGTGCACACAGGGAAACTGAGGCACACAGGGAAGCAGGAACTTGCCACAAGTCAGCCAGCTGGCCAGCATCAGAACTGCATTTAGAACCCAGCCTTCTTGCAGCCCTGTGCTCTCTCCATTAGGTCACACTGCCTCTTGGTGCCTGCCACGCGGCCAATGCATTCACTAATATTGGGCCCGCCCCACCCCCCAGACCAAGGGGGGAATGAATTCTGAGAAAGGGTTAACTGGCACAGAGCTGAAGGGCGTTTTGACACCTGCAGAGTTCTGCCTTGCCATAAAACATCACAAGGCTGCTGTGATTGGATGTTTCTCACTCACACTTCCTCATTCATCCCATAGGCACATGCATAGTCATAGGGTGACCTCTATTTAGGGGGTACAGCATTTGATTTTATCTTGTTAAACATAACAAGAAGCTGCTCGTCTTTGCAAACACAAAGATTATCTGTTTTAACATCCGTTTCCAAGATCTCTCACCGGCCTTAACAGGAAACTCACCCACTGCCTTGGCGGCAAGCAGAAGGCTGACTTTAGCTAAGAAAACTAGAGATGCAAGCCGGGTGTTCACATGCAGCTAGTCGTAGCTTCAATGGGGGGGCCATGTGTCCAGCTGGCTACATGTCCACCCCTTGACCAGTAATTTGGTCACGATAAGGACTCTTGGAGAAGTGCCCCCCCCCCTCCCCCAAGCAGCTAATGGTGCTTGATGACCCGCTGAGTCAGTGATCTGGTGTAACAATAGAAATATCATTAGTAAAACAACCATGGGGTGCATTAAGACCTTGAAAATTCCCCACGGCCTTGGAGAACCAGTCTTTGATGTCCTGCCAGTGATGTCTGCTTAGGTCTACTATTTTGTTGCCCAGTTGTACAATCAGTAACTAATTGATGGTACCATTGATCAGAACACCAGACACATTGTGGGTACATTGGGTATGACTATTAGTAAAGATACATTTTTCGCCTGAGGGCAAGCAGTGACAGGAAACATTTTGTGTGGGGTTGTTACACCCATACAATCATAGACCACTAGGACTGGAAGGGACCTCACGAGGTCATCGAGTTCAGTCCCCTGCCCTCCTAGCAGGACACAGCACCATCTAGAAGTAGTTCCCAAACTTTTCGGCACCACACTCCCTTTTTGATTTTTGAGAAACCCTCTCGCTGCCCCCCGCAAAAAAACGTGTTGAGCAACAGAAAAAAGGGCTGAAAAACAGTTATGGCCCCTTTAATTCCCAGGACCTGTGTAAAAAAAAAAGTGCTGGTACTCCAGGAACGTGTTCCGATGGACACCCAAGCCAGGGAAACAGAAAATAGAAGCCATTTCACGTGGTATTTTCTGATTTTTTTTTACCGGAGAGACCGGGCTCTTTCTTGAAGGGGGATTGATGGAGGGGAAGGGGGACAGAGGCGTAGCAAAGGAGGGGCTGGGAGGGGCAGTTGCGCCCGGGTGCCATGCTAGGGTGGGAGCGGAGCGCACAGCCTACGCTGACCATACGCCCCATAAAATCCAGGATATTTGCAAATTTTAATCTCATCTCCCGGTGCCCCCATAAACATTGAAAATGTCCTGGTAACAGCTGCTGCAGCCTGAAGTAGCTGCACACTGCTGTTTCCCTTCCCCCTCCAGGGGGTCGGGGCCAGGCAGGGAGCTCATCAGAAAAAGTCAATTCAAAGTCTCTCCAATTTTCTTCAAAGATCACCTCTACCAGTTAGTGGGGCTTTTACTGATTAGTCCCTTATATGTTAGAAGGGTGACTAAATCTTATCTGTATCTTTTTGGGTCATATCAACAGATTGTTTTGGGCTCAATCCTAGCTTAAAATTTAAATTGCATCAGGCCCTTTGTAAAGAGGTTGGCAATTATTATTCGGTATTATTTACATAATATACACATTGCCATCTTGGTATTGACATATTCATTTCTCAGTACCTTTACATATAAAATAACCCAGCCTCATTGACCTCCATGGGCAATGTACCTTGTAAGGAGTGATGGAGATACGATGAAGTTGTTTAAACAAATATATTGCAATGGTAGAAAAAAAATTGTTTGTCTGAAAACTGTAGGTACTGGGGGTACTTTTTTTTTTGTTTAAAAGGGGTCCTTTATTTTTAAAAAAAGGTTGAGAAACACTGCTCTAAACCATTCCTTTTGGCCTCCTTGTCTAAGTTGTTAAGATTTGGGGGGAAGTTTTATACAAAGCCTGGTAGAGAAGGTTTTGGGGTACTTTTGCTGGCCCCCACTTCTGCATTTATCGTGCCAGAGTGGGGAAGGAGCCATGACATGCTACCAGGCTGTTTGTTGATTTTTAAGTTTCTCCTGTTTCAGACTAACTCGGCTCCCCCCGAAGCCTAGTTCTTGTGTCACGGTAGCAAGTCAACAATGTTTCCTATGTAAGAACAGCGAGATTGGGTCAGACAAATGGTCCATCTATTACAGTGTCCTGTCTGCCGACACTGGCCAAAGCCAGATGCACCAGAGGGAGTGAACAGAACAGGGAATCATCAAGTGATCCCTGTCCTGTCATCCATTCCCAGCCTCTGACAAACAGAGGCTGGGGACAGCATCCTGGCTAAGTGCCATTGTTGGGCCTCATCTCCTTGCATTTCTCTGGTCTATTTCAACCAAAAAGCATTGTCCTATTGAAAAGTTAACGTTTTGCTAAACACGGCACATGCATAAAAACACGTTTTTTCTCTTCCCATCTCATTGCTTCCCAAAACCATCTCATTGGCCCTTCTTTGGGCAGAGGGCTGGACTCGATGGCCTCCCGAGATCTCCTCTTTCCCCTCCTCCCAGAGTCGGTTAAGGCAATTAAAGCCATTGGCGCACATTGCCTCGAGGTCCCGATCCGTGTGAGCCCAAGGTGAGTGGCGGCTTTGTTTTCTCCGAGCTTAGCACAGGGCCAGGGTTTGGTTGCACCAGGACAATGGGCTGTGCCCTGGAACGGGATTATTTTCCATCCCCTGGGACGAGAGGGGTGTGATAGCAGGGACAGTTTTGCTCCACAATGACCACCGGGGGGCACCAAGTTCAGTGGACAGTTACACTGTAGAGCTGTGGCCACCAACCCGTCGATCGCGATCAGCTGGTCGATCAGGAGGGCTTCACCAGTCAATTGTGAGGCTTTTGGGGGGCCCCCATTTCCCCCCAACCCCAAGAAGCCCCACTAACACTACCTCCAGCGACAATGGAGGTAGCGACGACTACCTGCATGGTGGATGGAAGTCCAGCAGCCGTGCACCACTTCCAGGGTTTCAGGAAGTGCACTTACTGCTCTCCCTTCCCCAAACAGCTGGTGTGGTACCAGAACCCAGGTCTGTGGTGTACCAGAGACTTCCTGCATGTGTGTATGTGTGTGTATGGTGGGGGTAGGAGTCCCTGGAGGAGGCACATCACAGGAGCTTCCTGCTCCTGTGAGGTGGAGGGGGGGAGAAGTCCCAGGAGGAAGCGCATGCTGGGGACTCCCTGTGGCCTACCCACACCAACACCCTGTCCCTTGCTGCAGCACCCTGTTCCCTGCCCCAGCGCCCACCAGAACCCTGTTTCCTGAACTAGCACCCTGCCACCTGCCCCCACCAGCACTCTGACACCTGCCCCAGGACCCACTAGCACCCTTCCCCAGTACCATGTCCACTGCCCCCCACCAGCAGTGCAGCCCAGGCTGGCTTGGGAGCTTCCCTGATCCCCCCCTCTACGCCTCCCCACCTCCTGCCCTGGACCCCCACCTCCAGACCCCCTACCTCCCAACCCCCTTCCCCGATTCCTACACCTCTGTCTCTCACCCCCAACCCCCAACCTCCTTTCTGCCTCCCCTGGCCTTCCCAGGATGGGGGAGTTGCTGTGTGTGTGTGTGTGTGGGGGTGCTTCTCCTGCCCCCCGCCCCACTTTACCCAGTCTGCTGGCAAGGCAAGATGGTGACCAGTAATCCCAGCGGGCCACCCCCTTGGCAGTGTGACTGCCCCCAATCTGCAGTGTAGCTGCCCCCTGGACTTGCTGTCCCCACTGGTGACGGTGAGGCCTGTATCCCACCTTTGTGTCCTGTCAAGGCTCCTCCCCACTTTGGCACGACAAACGCAGAAGTGGGGGCCTGCAAAGCACCCCAAAACCTGATCTCTCCAGGCTTTGGTACAAAAACTCCCGCCCCCCCCCCGATCCTAATACCCGATTCCTCATCCGCTAGTTGAATTGTGTGAAACCCAACTGTTTGCAGAACGGAAGCCGAGACACAAACCCATCAGTGTTTATCTAAGTGGATACCCCGGCGTAAAAGCTGAGAAACGCTATTCTGTTTTCACTTTCATTCTTACTCACTCTTCAGAAGCACTTATAAGCCTCGAACAGACTCCGGCTCACACCTTCCCTCTGCCCTGCGAGCCGGGAACAGTCGCCTCACTGGGGGAAATGGAAATCAGAAGCTACATCTTTAAACTATGGCAAGACCATTTTACGATTTTGACCATGTTGTTATATTCACTCATTCTGACGGCCGTTGAAAAGATTCTGGAATCTGACTTTCAGTGTCTAGGATTCAGAAGTCTGAGAATTGGTTATAGCATCACCTTTCTCCTTGTGCCAGCTGTGATTTTGTTGTTTTTAGGCATAATTTCCCAGCCAGAGTGTCTCAATTGTTGTAAGAAATGTGAATGCAGCACTATTGCAAAGGCTGTTTTACCTCCTTCTTTGTGGATAGTGATCCTTTTTCTGGATGGAAGATACATTGAGTGCATGTGTAGCACAGAGAACAGCACATCACAAATCTCAGTTGGATTATCTAAACAGTATTCCCAGGTAAGCATCTGCCTTGACAGAATAAATCGTTTGGTTTCAACTTGCCCGTTTTCTTGAGTTGATCTAGAACGTTGCAACTTGGGCTTTAGATGCAGCAGGAAAAACCATACGCCTTAAAAATAGACCCGATCACTCTTGCGACCCCTCCTGCCTGTGTTCTGGGTTGGAGCCAAAATGTGGTGGTTGTGTGTTTCATATTCACTGGGGAAAGTCATTTCTCGTTCCAAATGGCAGGCGCTGCCCCGTGTGTGCCGCGGTGTGAGCAGAGGTTTCGGGATTAGGGCCGCTTTCGAACAGGACAGCAGAACTCAGGTGAAGAATCAATAAGCTAGGTCGGAGGACTGAAAATGAGTCGCAGGGGGCGAGGTGGACAAAGAGTGGAATTCACTGAGGGAAGGCTGAAGGGAAAGGAGAAGACCGAGAGGGGACAGGATAGCGGTTTTCAAGTATCTAAAAAGGTGTTACAAGGTGGAAGGAGAAAAATTGTTCTCGACCTCTGAGGATAGAACAAGAAGCAAGGGGCTTAAACTGCAGCAAGGGAGGTTTACGTTGGACATTAGGAAAAAGTTCCTGCCTGTCCGGGTGGTTCAACACTGGAACAAGTTGCCTACGGGGGGGTTGTGGAATCGCCATCCCTGGAGATATTGAAGAGCAGGAGAAGGATGTTAAAGTCTAGTTGACTAGTCAATCCCCCCCTTCCTGCCTCTATCGGGGGGGGGCGGTCGGGGGCGTACTTCAAAGGACAGCAAAGGGGTTGTGGGCTGCGGGCTTAGGGCTGAGGGTGGGAGTGAAGCAGTGAGGTCAGGGGCTGGGAGGGTTGCGGGGTTCAGGGAAAAGAAGGAGGGTGCTGGAGTGAGGGGAGAAGGTTGGGGGCTGAGGGCTGAGACCTTGGTGTGGGGGCCCAGGGTATAGGGTGGGGGCTGTGTGCAGAGAGCTCAGTGTGGGGGCTCAGGGCAGGGGTGGGAGGCTGGGGGCTGATAGCTCAGTGTGTGTGTGGGGGGGTGGCTGGATGATCTTTGGGGTGTGAAACAGAATCGCTCGGGGGCGAGAGGCACCAGAGTGGGAAAGAGAAAAAGTCGAACAGGATTGACAAGTTTTAACATCTTGATTTTTTCCCCACAGCTTGCGGGGCTCGTGATCATATTTTCCCTGGCCACTGTCGGGTTCATATGGTGGTGTTGCAGGAAGTGTTCCAGGAAAAGGGTCCCCATAAATGTTTTCCAAAGCAGGGAGAGACTCCGGGAGCAGGCCACCGACTATCTGGACAAACAGCAGAAAGAGGCGATCCGGAAATTAATAAAGAAACACCTACACGACCACTACCTAGCCGCACCGGAAACATTTGTGACAGGTCTTAGCGATGCGGACGTATCTTTTGAGATAAAACGAACTTTAAATGTTTTATGGGAAAACGATAGTCCAGCTGGCGGAGCTCAGAGCGCAGCTGGCGGAGCCGAGAACGCAGCTGGCGGAGCCCAGAGCGCAGCTGGCGGAGCCGAGAGTGCAACTAGTGGAGCCCAGAGTGCAGCTGATGGAGCCGAGATTGCAGGAGACGGAGCCGAGAGCCAAGAAGATGGAGCTGAGAGCATACCACTGACAGAACGCCCATCTTAAGGGGCCTCCAGTCCTTGGCCTCTAGAGAGACCCGAAATGTGAAGTTGTCCAAGGGCGTGAGGACACCGCAGGAAGGAAATCACCAAACAGGGATCACACCGTCACTGCCCCCTACGAAAGGCACAAAAGCAAAGTGGAAAAGACGGACGGATATGCCCATATGCCAACCCCCAGCTATCCTGCCCCCTCCTCCTCTCTGTAGATCTTCCTTTGTCTCCTAGGCCAGGGGAACTCTAGCGGGTTCCTCTCCCCTGTTCCACACTGGGGAAGGGGCAGCTCTAGGGACTTTTTTCCTCCCTTCTCTGCCCCTTCTCAGGCTCATGCTCCAGGGAGGGCAAGGCTGGAGAAGCGGCCTTACGCTGTTGTTCACAGGAGCGGAGGAGGAAATGGAGATGGAGCCGCCTTGAAGTGCTGGGCTCTTCATCTCCCTCTTCTCCTCCTGTGAGAACGGTGTTTTCAGGGGGAGACTGGAAAGCATCAGATCCCCAGCAACACTATGCCCCTGCTGGATGGGATTTCTTGAGGTGTGTGTCTCTATGAGAGGCAGGGTTCCCGCCCATGCCCCACCACGCAGCCGTGAGAAGTAAGGGGTCTGCGATGTCTACTCCAGTTCTCTGTCAGAGATGTCCAAGCCTTCATCTCAAGCATTCTCCGATTCTCCACTTCTAGGGGTCTCAAAACCATCACCTCAAAGGGTCCCCAACCCTTCGCCTCAAGCATTCTCCGATTCTCCACCTCTAGGGGTCTCAAAACCATCACCTCAAAGGGTCCCCAACCCTTCACCTCAAGCATTCTCCGATTCTCCACTTCTAGGGGTCTCAAAACCATCACCTCAAAGGGTCCCCAACCCTTCGCCTCAAGCATTCTCTGATTCTCCACCTCTAGGGGTCTCAAAACCATCACCTCAAAGGGTCCCCAACCTTTCGCCTCAAGCATTCTCTGATTCTCCACCCCCAGGGATCTCAAAACTGTAACCTCAAAGGATCCCTAACCCTTCACCTCAAGCATTCGCAAAACTTTACCCTCAGGAGTTCTTCAACCTTTCACTTGAAAGGATCTCTAATTCTCCCCCTTCACTGTCCCCTAGTTCTTCATCACTAAAGATCTCCACTGCTTCACCTCAAGGAACTACCAATTTCTGATTTGTAAGGGTACATCTATAATGCAGGCTAAGGCCAAATTAAGCTATGCAACAACAGCAACAGTAATTGCATAGCTGAAGTTGAAATAGCTTAACTCGGCTTTTGATGCGGTCTACACAGCAGGAAGTCGAAGGAGGAACACTCTTCCTTTGACTTCACTTACTCTTCATGAAATGAGGGTTACTCACATCAACCGGAGCGCTCCTATCACTTCGAATTAGCTGTCTTAGCTCAACTGCTAATTTGAACAAGGGAAGAGCGAAAATGACACCTTTGGTCTTCCTCTGTCGTGTAGACGTACTCTAAGAGTTGTGCATTCTACAGGGGCAATACTACAACACGACTTGCGAGTCACTTTCTTCTCTCCATTAGGCATAGATTCCTGGAGTCCCTGAGGGTATGTCTACACTACAAAGTTAATTCGAAATAACAGCAGTTATTTCAAATTAACTTCAATAGCGTCTACACATGCAAACCTCTATTTCGAATTTAAGTCAAAATAGCGGAGCACTTAATTCGAATTTGCTAAACCTCATTCTATGAGGAGTAACGCCAAATTTGAAATAACTAATTCGAAATAAGTGCTGTGTAGACACTTATTTCAAAATAGAGGGCCTCCAGCCCTTCCCAGGGAGCCCTGGTGGCTACTCTGGGCACCACCAGGAAAACTTACTCTCCTCTCCCCCAGCCCCGGAGCCAATAAAGGGCTAGACCCTGGCCACAGTGCCTGTGCCAGCTCCAAGCCTGCCAGCCCAGAGCCAGCAGTGGCCACCGGGGCCCCTGACCCAGTGGCCCCAAAACATGAGCCAGCAAGCCCCTGGCAGCCAGCCCTCCACCAGCTCCCAGGAGCCTGACAGGGGCTGGAGAAGGCGGGTGCCTTCCTGGTCCAGGGTGGAGATCATGGACCTTATTCAGGTTTGGGGGGGATGCCCCCAACATCCATGATCTCCAAGCAACACTAGTTACCTAGGTCAGGCAAAAATATTTGGTCAAGTTTTGCAAGTTTGTATGAACTGGCATTACCAAAAAACAAATCGACCCAATCCATTCAAAGCCCACCAGATTCACAAACTTACAATGGAGAAATTGCATTTTTATATATTTGAGCAGTTAAATTTCAATAGAACCCCTTATTTTCTTTTAGCAAATTTAACAAATCACTCTGGGTATGTCTACACTACAGAGTTAATTCAAGTTAACTTAATTAGAAATAGTTAATTCAAGCTAAGCTAATTTGAATTAGTGCATCTAGACCTAAAAACTAATTTGAATTAGCGTTTTGCTAATTCGAACTAGCATGTCCGCATTGAGTGGACCCTGAACCGAAGTTAAGGCTGGCCGGAAGCAGTGCCGGCAGGGCATCAGGTTAGGACTTCGAGTGTGGAGCTGCTGCCTCAGGTTAGCCGAGGGCTGTGCTTAAAGGGACCCGACCCCCACCCTGGACAGACAGTTCTCAGGGTTCCCCGCTTGCTGGTCTACCTCGATGAGGGACAGCAAAGCAGTCCTGTCTTGGAGTGCCCTGAGTGCCCACACTTGGCACATCACAGCACTCGGCCATCAGCCCGGCTGCACTTGCTGCAGGCTGCCATCCGGGGGGGGGGGGTCAATCGGGGCTGTCAGGATCCAGGAGGCCCTGCAGGAGAGCTTCCACCCCGAGGAGCCTGCAAAGCCACCCCAGTCCTCCCCACCGGGGGCTCGTGCCCCATTCCTCCCTCACCTCCTTCCACTTACCCCTCCCTAGCCCCCCTTCCTGATGTAAAAAATAAAGGACACGTGTGTTCAAAAATAGAAACTCTCTTTATTTAACAAAACTGGAGGTGGGGATTAACCTCTGGGAGACTGGGAAAGGAGGTGGGAGAGGAAGAGAGAGGGTGGGAGAGGGGAAACCTGGGAGGAGGGAGCTGGAAGGGAAGCCAGGGGAAGAAGGAGGAGGAAGTATAAAACTATGGTATATCTTCAGTACTGTGTACAGATGTGGTCTCCTCACCTCAAAAAAGCTATTTTGGCCTTGGAAAGGGTTCAGAAAAGGGCAACTACAATGATTAGGGGTTTGGAACGGGTCCCATATGAAGAGAGGCTAAAGAGACTGGGACTTTTCAGCTTAGAAAAGAGGAGACTGAGGGGGGGGATATGATAGAGGTCTATAAAATCATGAGTGGTGTGGAGAGGGTGCATAAAGAAAAGTTCTTCATTAGTTCCCATAATAGAAGGACTAGAGGACACCAAATGAAATGAATGGATAGCAGGCTTCAAACTAATAAAAGAAAGTTCTTCTTCACAAAGCAAATAGTCAACCTGTGGAACTCCTTGCCACAGGAGGCTGTGAAGGCTCGAAATATAACAGAGATTAAAGAGAAATTAGATAAATTCATGGAGGTTGGGTCCCTGGAGTGCTATTAGCCAGGGGGTAGGAATGGTGTCCCTGGCCTCTGTTTGTGGAAGGCTGGAGATGGATGGCATGAGACAAATGGCTTGGTCATTGTCTTCGGTCCATCCCCTCCGGGGTAACTGGTGTTGTCCGCTGTCGGCAGACAGGCTACTGGGCTAGATGGACCTTTGGTCTGACCCAGTACGGCCGTTCTTATGTTCTTATGTTCTAAGCTCAGGGCTCAGGGTCGGGGTCTCACTGGACCAACTTGATTTTCATGCAAACCTGCTCCTGGGTTCGCATGTGGCCTTTGGTGGCCAGGCTGGCAGCTATCCTGCCCTAGACGGCCGCTTTCCTGTGCCTAGTGCGGAGATTGTGGACGTTGGAGGCCTCCCCCCAAACCTGGATGAAGTCCACGATCTCTGCACTAGACCAGGCGGGCGCCCCGCCTCTTGCAGCCCCGGGCAGGCTCCTGGGAGCCGTCAGCCTGGTCCTGGGAAGAGGCGGAGGGCTGGGTGGCAGCGGGTGACTGGCTCATGCTGTGCCAGGTGCAGGGTCTGCTGGCTGGGTGCTGGCAGGCTTGCACCTGGCACAATCACCGTAGCCAGACCGTGGCCCTTTAAGGGCTCCGGGGCCGGGAGGGGGGCAGAAGAGTTTCCCTGGCTTGGCCCAGAGTGGCCACCAGGGCAAGCTGGGAAGGGCTAGCCTCCCACTAGTTCGAATTAAGTCACTACACAGCCCTTAATTCGAACTACTTAATTCGAACTAGGCGTTAGTCCTCGTAGAATGAGGTTTACCTAGTTCGAAGTAAGCGCTCCGCTAGTTCGAATTAAGTTCAAACTAGCGGTTTGTATGTGTAGCGCCTATGAAAGTTAATTCGAACTAACGGCTGTTAGTTCGAATTAACTTTGTAGTGTAGGCATACCCTTGGAGTCTTGTGTTCAGTTCTGGGCACCACATTTCAAGAAAGAGATGGAGAAACTGGAGACAGTTCAGCGAAGAGCAACAATGATTAAAGGTCTAGAGAACATGAGGTATGAACGAAGACTGAAAGAACTGGGTTTGTTTAGCTTGGAAAGGAGAAGAATGAGAGGGGACATGATAGCGGTTTTCAGGTACCTAAAAGGGTGTTGCAAGGAGGAGGGAGAAAAATTGTTCTTCTTGGCCTCTGAGGACAGGACAAGAAGCAATGGGCTTAAACTGCAGCAAGGGAGATTTAGGCTGCACATTAGGAAAAACTTCCCACCTGTCCGGGTGGTGAAACACTGGAATAAGTTGCCTAGGGTGGGTTGTGGAATCGCCATCCCTGAAGATATTTAAGAGCAGGTTGGACAGACACCTGTCAGCGATGGCTCATAGGCAGGGTGTGTAGAGATTCCAGGAGGTCGCAAAAAGCGACCCCGCCCCCGACCATCAATCCCTCGCCAAGAAAGAGCCCGGTCTCTCAGGTAAAAAAATTCAGCAAATACCATGTGACATGTCTGCTATTTTCTGTTTTTCCTGGCTTGGGTGTCCACCGGAATACATGCCTGGAGTACCAACACTTTTTTTTTTTACACAGGTCTTGGAAATTAAAGGGGCCATGACTGTTTTGTTTTTCAGCCTTTTTTTTTCTCAACAAGTTTTTTTTGGGGGGGCGGGAGCATGAGGGATTCTCAAAAATCAAAAAGGGGAGTGTGGGGCCGAAAAGTTTGTGAACCACTCTAGATGGTGCTGGGTCCCTCCATGAGGGCAGGGGACTGGACTCGATGACCTCTCAAAGTCCCTTCCAGTTCTATGATTCTAGGATTCCATGTGTGTAACAACCCCACCCGAAATGTTTCCTGTGACCGGTTACCCTCAGGCCTAATACGTATCTTTACTAATATTCCTACCCAAAGTGCCCACAATGTGTTTGGTGTTCTGATCAATGGTACCCTCAATTAATTACTGATTGTACAAGTGGGCAACAAAATAGTTGACCTAACCAGACATCTCTGACAGGACATCAAAGACTGGTTCCCCAAGGCCTTAGGAACTTTCAAGGTCTTAATGCACCCCATGGATATTTTACTAATTATATTTCTATTGTTACACCAGATCATCGATTCAGAGGGTCATCAAGCACCATCAACTGCTTGGGGGACCACTTGTCCAAGAGTCCTTATCGTGTCCAAACTATTGGTCAAGGGGTGGACATGTAGCCAGCTGGACACATGCCCCCTCTCCCCCATTGAAGCTCTGACTAGCTTCACATAAACACCCAGCTTGCATCTCTAGTTTTCTTAGCTAAAAGTCGGCCTTGTGCTTGCGGTCAAGGCAGGGGCGAGTTTCCTGTTAAGGCTGGTGAGAGATCTTGGAAACGGATGTTAAGACAGATAATCTTTGTGTCGGCAAAGATGAGCAGATAGCTGTGGTTTAAGTAGCTTCCTGTTGTGTTTAAGAAGATATGGTGCAATGCTGTTCCCCCCTTGCATAGAGATGGCCTTATGAATTTGCATGTGCTCAGGGCAGGGGGTGGGAGGCTGGGGGCAGAGAGCTCAGTGTGGGGGGGAGGCTGGATGATCCTTGGGGTGTGAAGTAGAATCGATTGGGGGCGAGAAGCACTAGACTGGGAACGAGAAAAAGTCAAACGCGATTGAGAAGTTTTAACATCTTGATTTTATCCTTGCACATGGCCGGGCTTGGGCTCATAGGGTTCATGGCCGGTGCTGGGCTCCTATACAGGCTGAGCTGTAACAGACCCACAGGAAGGATCCCCAGGGATGCTGAGCAAAGCAAGAGGCTGCTCCAGGATCAGGCAGCAGAGTATGTAAAGAAACAGCGGGATGAGGCGATCCAGAAATTAGTTGAGAAACACCTAAAAGGCCACTACGCAGCTGCATCGGAAACATTTCGGACAGGTCTTAGCGCTGAGCAGATATCTGCTATGACAAAAAATGGTTTCAAAGTGGTAGAGGAAATCCAAGCCCCAGCTGCCAGAAACGAAAACTCAAATGGCAGAGCCGGAAGCTCATATGGTGGAAACTCCACTACCCGAGACTCAGGATGAATGGCAATGGAGGCCTTCCCAGTTGAAAAGGCTTCTGGTATTTTGCCTGAAGGAGCCTCCAGTCCTTCCCCTTGAGGAGCCTCCAGTGATTTGCCTGAAGGGGCCTTAGGTCCTTTACCTCAGGGGGCCTCCAATCATTTGTCTGAAGAGGCCTCCACTCGTTCACCTCAAGGGAACCAGTCCTTTGTCTCAAGGGCCTCCAGTCCTCTCGCAGTGTAGACCTACCCTTACAAATCAGAAATTGGTAGTTCCTTGAGGTGAAGCAGTGGAGGAAGAACTAGGGGACAGTAAGGGTGCAGAATTAGAGATCCTTTCCAGTGAAAGGTTGAAGAACGTTTGAGGGTAAAGTTATGCGACCACTTTCGGAGAAGGGTTGGGGGCTCTTTGAGGTGACGGTTTTGAGACCTCTGGAGGTAGAGAATCAAAGTGAGTTCTTGGAAACGGATGTTAAGACAGATCATCTTTGTGTTTGCAAACATGAGCACATGTCTGTGATTTAAGTAGCTTCCTGTTATGTTTAACAAGATATGGTCCAATGCTGTTCCCACCTACATAGAGATGGCCTTAGGAATATGCATGTGCCTATGGGATGAGTGAGGCAGTGTGAGTGAGAAACATCCAATCACGGCAGCCCAGCTCTTTGTGACCTTTTCTGGCAAGGAGGAACTCTGCAGGTGTCAAAATGCCCTTCAGCTCTGTGCCAGCTAACCCTGTGTCAGAATTCATTCCCCCCTTGTTCCGGGGGGTGGGGCGGGACCATTATTAATGAATGCATTGGCTGCGTGGCAAGCACCAAGAGGCAGTGTGACCTAATGGAGAGAGCACAGGGATGCAAGAAGGTTCTAAATCCAGCTCTGCTGCTGGCCAGCTGGGTGACTTGGGGCAAGTTCCTATGTCCCTGTGTGCCTCAGTTTCCCCGTGTGCACACTGGGGAAAATGCTAGTGACCGGCTATATAAAATTCTTTCAGATCTATAGAAAGCACTGCGCAAGCTGTAGGCAGTATGTTTATTATGATTCCCAAAGGGCATAAGATCTGCCAGACTGGGCCAGACCAAAGCTCCATTTAGTCCAGTATCCTGTCTTTCCACAGCGGCTAATGCCAGGTGCCCCAGAAGGAGGGAACAGAACAGGGAATCATCACGTGATCCATCCTCTGTCGCCCATTCCCGACTTCAGACAAACAGAGGCTCGGGACACCATTCCCGCTCAGCCTGGCCAATCACCTCACCTCCATGAATTTATCTAGCTCTTTTTTGAACCCCTGTTAATGTCCTGATCTACACAACATCCTCTGGCAAGGAGTTCCACAGGTTGGCTGTGTGCTGTTTGAAAAAGTTTAGTTCTAGTGTGTTCGGACCTTTGTGTCAAAAGTAATGTTGCAGTCTTGGTTGGCACCAATAGTAGTCTGGTCCAGCGTTTTTTTAAACTATGCGGAGACACTCTTGGGAAAGGATGAATCAGTACCTTGCCTATTCCCCCTAAGATCCGTGAGGCCTATAAAGGCTTCACAGAAAGCCTCTCTCCGTTTCTGATAAAGATGCTAACAGGTATGGCAAAGTATGGTCCACGCAGAAAAGGACATTACAGATGTTCTTGCAGTGCTTGTCAAGTGACTGGCATCCCAAAGTTTTCTGTGCAGTCTACTGATAAGTTGTTATTAGTGGATACACCAGAAGAAATGACTACACCTGGAGGATTTGTGGTACGACCTGAGGTGCAAGCCACTACAGTCGTGTCTTCTAGGAGGCTCACAGTTACTGTTAGAAATGTATCTGCTCACAAGGTGATCATTCAACATGGGACAAGAATTGCCCGATTGTTCCCATTTGACGTAGAACCTCAGCTGCACGCAACAGCCGTCAAGAACAACACTAACGACTTGACACCAGATTGCTTTGATTTTGGAGATTCCCCTATCCCTGAGGAATGGAAACAGCATCTCTGCAGGAAAATGTTTGAGCATGCGGATGTCTTCTCCCAACATGAGTGGGACGTGGGCTGCGCAAAAAGTACTCAGCATGAGATCCATCTAAATGACTCTCGACCTTTTCGAGAACGATTTTGTCGCCTGGCCCCAGCTGATATGGAAGGTGTTCGGCGCCACATACATGACTTGATGGCTGCTGGAATAATTTCTGAATTCCGAAGCCCATAGGCCTCTCCAATTGTCGTGGTGAGGAAGAAGAATGGGTCGGTCAGAAGGTGTGTAGATTACAGAACTCTCAGTAAGCGCGTTGTACCTGACCAATGTACAATGCCACGGATTGAGGATGTCTTTAACTGCTTACATGGGAGTAAGTAGTTTACTGTACTAGACCTTCGCAGTGGTTATTACCAAATACCCATGAACAAGGTGGATAAAGAGAAAACTGCTTTTATCTGCCCCCTTGGATTTTACCAGTTTGAGAGGCATTTGTGAAGCTCCTGCCACTTTTCAAAGATTAATGGAACAAACAGTTGGAGATACGAATCTTCTGGAGGTCCTCGTCTATTTGGATGACCTAATTGTTTTTGGGCGAACTCTTGACGAGCGTGAAGAGTGGCTGCTTAAAGTCCTTAATCGTTTGAAAGAGGAGGGATTGAAACTATCCATGGAGAAGTGTAAAGTCTGCCGCCGCCCTTCAGTCTCCTATGTCAGACTCATAGGGTGTGTCTAGACTACACCTCTCTGTTGACATGGCCGCCGGGTTTTTTTGACACAGGGCTTTGTCAACAAAAAGCGCGGGGGGTGCAGGGGTTCCGGGCAGAGTGTAGGTCGGGAGGGCAGATGGGAAACGGCCTTTCAGCCCCCACCACAGACAGGGTGGCAGGGTAGCCTCTCTGCATCCCGTGGAGCAGAGCGTGGTATGGTGGGCAGCACCGGGGAGAGGGGGCAGGGATGGGCACCCTCAGATGCCCTGGCTGCCCCCCTACCCAGCGCCAGGACCTCCTCAGGCTGCCTCGGGCCTCACAAGTCTTTGAACCACTGCCTTCCCCGCGGGCCCCCGGACCCACAGAGAGCGCTAGGTACCTGGTCCCTGGATTGAGGAAAACGTGTCCAAACCCCCTGGGGCCTCCCCTGCTGCTGCAAGGAATACAGGATCTGTTGAAAAAGGGTTTATTTTTGACAGATCTGTGTCTAGACTGCCACTTTTTGTCCACAAAGCTCTGTGTCGAAAAAAGCGGCGGCCATGTTTATGCTAATGAAGCATGGGATATTTAAATCCCTGCTTCATTAGCAATTTCGATGTGCTTGATTTGCATCCCTCTGTCGACAGAGGGATGCAGTCTAGACGTAGCCATAGTGTCAGAGCAGGGTAATGCCACGGACCCAGCAAAAATGGAGGCTGTTTCCAGTTGGCCCAGGCCTCAGAATTTAACTGCCCTGTTAATCTGTTAAACCCTGTTTCTTTAAGTTGTTAGGTAAAGGTGTGTTCATTCTAATGTAATCAATTAGATGTATATTATTTATAATTGTTGCCCTGGGGATAGATCCAGATTATTGCTGGAATAATTTTATTCCTGGAGGCTCCCAAGGCACACCAGTAAGTGTGTACAGGGCCGGCTAGGTGGAGGTACTGCTATTGTGTATTCTTTATGAGCCAGGGACTGCAGCAAGGGGGTGGATAGGGAATCCCCACCTAAACAACATCACCACTGGGATACTCAGGATCTCCTTTGATGTTAAAACCATCAGGTGGCCAGGCACACCTGTGAGTGTGACCTGCTTCTGTGTAACCTGGGGAGGGAAAAGGCAGTTATAATGATAAAGAGTAATATTGCAATTCATATTGTGTTTAATCAGACAGTTTTCAAATTTACACCTCTCTTCCCCATTGTTAATCTCATGACCAGGGCTTTTGTTTAATGGTACAGGCGGAACCTCTCTAATCCGGAACCCTCGGGACCTGACTGGTTCTGAATAAGAGAATTTGCCGGACCTCGGAGGTCACTATTGTCTAGCAGCATTACCAACACTTCCACTGCCTGCTGGGCTGTTGGAGGACTTTTAGGGGTAAAATTGAGCTAAATATCAACACAGAACACTGAGCCACGACTTGTGGCTGTAAGCAAACCTCATGGGACCGCGGGAAACTTGGCCACACCCATAAAAAGTGGACATTCGGCTAACTCAAATCATGCCAGATCACAGATGTTTCTGGTTGAGAGAGTTCTGGACTAGAGAGTTTCAACCTCCAGCTAATCCACTTTTCACACCAAACTCACTGGTTCAAAGAAGCGTTTTTCAAAAATTAACTCCTGTTAAATTTCTGACTAAAAATACTGTCTTTTTTTTTAAACACTGTTAACAAGCTCAAAACCACAGGCCTCAAAACTCACAGTACCGTAGGAACCAACCCATCTGTTTTCTTTCATCAAAGTAATATGTAAAGTCTTTTATACTTTTGTATTTCACCACACATCAGTGCATGTATCTATGGGTAGCGTAATCAGTCTTATGTATTTTTAAAAATGTAAGAAAGCCACAGCTGCATCCTGTAATAAATCATTGTTAGAAACTGTCTAAAGCCCCACCAATACGGGAGTTGTGTGTAGGCACATAAACAGCAAACTTTTCACAACAAAAACATTCACAAAGGCACCAAAAAGACTGATTCCTATGTAAACAAAAGTAGAATCTAGCTTTTCACTTCTCGTTGTGAAAAACAGTTAGAGAAAAGTTAGGTAGAAGCAATCTTCTTTCCTCTATGTTCACATTTTTACAGAAGCTGGTTTTCTCGTGTGCTTTTTATAAATCCTAAAAGATGTTAACATGCCAAACAACTATGTTAGTTCCAAAATTTCCCAGGATTAGCAAAAGGGGTGTTATTTCAAGTAACAGGGAAAGATGTTCCTTTCTTGGTTCCATGCATATTTTGAATAGAGGATCCCTAAAGCATATTTGCTTGCTCTTGGTTCACATAAAAAAATGCAGAAGAAAAATGCACGTAGGTGTGGTGGGAAAAAAAACTAACCGTCTTATCTCTGGTTTCACTTTTCCCCATAATCTCATTTTCTTATGTATTTTATATTATTAATCTTTAATTCTTTAGGGCAAAATAAATGCGTTTTCAAAGGCAGAAGACTGGGGAAGAAACAACTGACATGTAAATTGGTGATTTGTGGTTTTAACTTAGGAATGTGTCTGTGTAACCCACACACCTAGTGTGGTTAACTGACCAATGCATTAACACCTAGACCACAGCAACAGATAAGACCAAGAAACCTGTACAGCAGTGTTCTCAACCTTTTTCTAAAACAACATTATAAGTACCCACTTTAAAAAAAATAAAATTAGAAGTACCTGGCCGAGGAACACCCTCACTGTCTCCTAGTTCTTCCTCACCTAAAGGAACTACCAATTTCTGATTTGTTAGGGTAGGTCTACATTGCGGGAGGACTGGTGGCCCTTGAGACAAAGGACTGGTTACCTTGAGGCGAACGAGTGGAGGCCCCTTCAGACAAACGATTGGAGGCCTCTTGAGGGGAAAGACTGGAGGCCCCCTGAGGCAAAGGATGCAGGTGCCTTGAGGTGAAGGACTGGAGGCCCCTTGAAGGGAAGGACTGGAGGCCCCTTGAGGCGAAGGACTGGAGGCTCCTTGAGGTGAAGGACTGGAGGCCCCTTCAGGTGAAGTACCGGAGTTGTCTTGGTCTAGTATGTGCTGCATTCCCACTTCATCTGAGTCTTGGTCTTCCCTAGTTCGGGTTTCGGAGTGGCTAGGAGTTTCCGCCATTTGAGCTTCCAGCTCCCCCATTTGAGTTTTCGGATCTGGCAGCTGGGGCTTGGGTTTCCTCTACCACGTTGAAACCATTTTCTATCTCAGCAGATATCTGCCCATCGGTAAGACCTGTGCAAAATGTTTCCGATGCAGCTGCGTAATGGCCTTTTAGCTGTTTCTCAATTAATTTCTGGATCGCCTCATCCCGCTGTTTCTTTACATACTCTGCCGCCTGATCCTGGAGCAGCCTCTTGCTTTGCTCAGCATCCCTGGGGATCCTTTCTTGGGGTGTGTTATAGCTCAGCCTGTATCCTAACCCGAACAAGGCCATGAGCAGTAAGAGCGCGAGCCCGGTGATCTGCAAGGATAAAATCACGAACTTAAAACATGTCAATTTCGTTTGAATTTTTCTCTTTCCTACCCTGGTGAGTCTCGCCCCTGAGCGATTCTACTTCACGCCCCAAGGATCATCCAGTCCCTCCCCCACACACACCGAGCTCTCTGCCCCCAGGCTTCCCCTGCCCTGAGCCCCCCCACACCGAGCTTCCTGCCCCAAGCTCCCACCCCTGCTCTGACCCCACACTGAGCTCTCTGCTCCCAGCCCCCAACCCCTGCTTTGACCCCCCCACACTGAGCTTTCTGCCCCCAGTCCCCTTGATTCTTGTCCTAGCCTCAGAGGTCAAGAAGAACCATTTTTCTCCCTCTCCCTTGTGACACCCTTTTAGACACCTGAAAACCACTATCATGTCCCCCCTCAGTCTTCTCCTTTCCAAACTAAACAAGCCCCAGTTCCTTCAATCCTCCCTCCTAGCTCATGTTCTCTAGACCTTTCATCATTCTTCTTGCTCTTCTCTGAACCTTCTCCAATGTCTCCACCTCTTTCCTGAAATGTGGTGCCCAGAACTGGACACAATCCTCCAGCTGAAACCGAATCAACGCTCATGTACGTAGCACCCGGTGGCGGACCCTGGTTTCCTCTCATTTTTTAACATGAACAATTTTTTTTCTGCTGAATCAAACACACACGAGGCAAAATGCCAGAGCAAAAAGGGGCAGGACGAGAGCAACGTTATTTCCTCTCTCAGGGCAGGTGAAACTTACCTGGGATGTGTGATAAGCAGCACTTGCTGGCTGAGAGTTACCTGCAGTGCTGTTTGCTTGTGGTGATTTACACAGACAGTCAATGTATTTCCCATCCAGAAGCATGATAAGTATCCACAAGAAAGCGGGTACAAAAGCCTTTGCACAAACGCTGCCGGATCTTTTACTCTTTTCGATTTTATGGTCTGTGGTTTTATCCAAAAGGACAAGACTCTGCAACACCTGTAGTGTTCACAGCAAAGTAAGTTTCCCCATTTCGAAGGAAGCTGGACAGTCATGCCTAATAGAAACAAAGCGACAGATGGCATGTGGGTATAGCAGAGGCTGTAATAAAGTCTATCTGTCTCGCCTTCTGGACATTTGAAATCCGGTTTCATTGTGTGTTCCACCACCACCAAAACAAGGGGGTACACTGATGTTGATATGACCGTGAAGTGGTTTTGCCATAGTTTTAAGAACATGCCGCCAACACCCATGCTGATCCGTGCTGAGACCGGCACCCTCTCACCTTTCACTGTCAGCTCTCCAGACTAAATGTGGTCAGGTCTATGAATCGTTGCAGCCCATGAGTAAGAAGGAGAATGAAACTTAGAACTTTCCACTGTAGCCCATAATCAGCTCTGCCACGCTGTTACCAACTTAAACAGCATGGCTGTGGATTGGTGTGTGCACAAACCTCCAATTCGGAAAGCCGTCAGGTTTCAAGCGATTCAACCAGCGAGTTAGAAATCTGATTCTAGCACTGGTTTCTAACTTTGCAGGGGAAAGCATTTTCTCTGCCATAAAAGGATCGTTCCTTTCTAGCTGTCGAACACACACCCCTAAAGGTAGGCTGTCTGGCTGGCGCTCGGTTTCAAGTGGGGTGCCTCAAGGATCAATTCTAGGGCTGGTTTTGTTCAACATCATTATGAATGACCCAGATGAGGGGATGGCTTGCACCCTCCGCAAGTTCACAGATGACACTAAGCTTGGAGGAGAGGTAGATACGCTGGAGGGCAGGGAGAGGGTCCAGAGTGACCTGGACAGATTAGAGGATTGGACAAAAAGAAATCGGATGAGGTTCAACAAGGGCAAGTGCAGAGTCCTGCCCTTGGGACGGAAGAATCCCAAGCATTGTTACAGCTGGGGACCGACTGGCTAAGTAGCAGTTCTGCAGAAAAGGCCCTGGGGATGACCGTGGATGAGAAGCTGGAGGAGCCAATAGGGCGCCCTTGTAGCCAAGAAGGCTAAGGGCATGTTAGGTTGCATTAGGAAGATCATTGCCAGCAGATCCAGAGAAGTGATTATTCCCGTTTATTTGGCTCTGGGGAGGCCACATCTGGAGTATTGTGTCCAGTTCTGGCCTCCCACCCCCACCATCACAGAAGGGATGTGGACGCATTGGAGAGGGGCCAGCGGAGGGCGACCAAAATGATTCGGGGCTGGAGCACATGACCTACAAGGAGAGGCTGAGGGATTTGGGCTTGTTTGGTCTGCAGAAGAGAAGAGTGAGGGGGGATTTGAGCAGCCTTCAACTCCCTGAAGGGGGGTTCCAAAGAGGATGGAGAGAGGCTGGTCTCAGTGGGGGCAGGTGGCAGAATGAGGAGCAATGGTCTCATGTTGCAGTGGGGGAGATCTAGGTTGGATAGGAGGAAAAACCATTTCCCTAGGCAGGTGGGGAAGCACTGGGACGGGTTCCCTAGGGAGGGGGTGGAATCTCCATCCCTAGAGGAGTTTAAATCCTGCCTGGACAAAGCCCTGGCTGGGATGATTCAGTTGGGATTGGTCCTGCTTTGGGCAGGGGGTTGGACTGGGTGACTGAAAAGCAGCTGATGTGAAAAAGAGCAATTTCTGCTTAAACCACACGGGCGCAGCACCAGCAAACTTTTTCACAGCAAAACCAAAGTGTAAACACCACAGCAACCTCCTCTAGTTTTGAACAGTGCACGGAAGGGGGGAAATGTACAAGGCTTTCAAGGAAGCACTTTTAAAAAAAAAAAAAGCAACCCAATGTTCAGAAAAACAGAATTTGCACAATTTGAATTTCCCGCGCTTCATTTGCATAATGGCAGCCGGATGCTTTTTCGAAATACCCTATTTCGAAATAAAAAATGTTGTGTAGAAGCAGTTTTGTCAAGAAAAAACCCTTCTTTCGCAATCATCCTTACTCCTTTACCCGCTGCGGGGGGAAAAAGGGGGCGTGGCCTGGTGGGAACCACATCTGTGCCCTGGACTCCAGCCTCCCCCTCCCGCCTGAGAGTGTGAAACCCACCCGGGGTGTCTGGCAGCCCCCAGCTGGGACAGGATCCAGGCCCCCAGAAAGGTCGTTCTCTTCCAGCCGGGCAATCAGCTGGGTCTTTGTCGATTTCCCCATGGGCCGGCCGATCTCCTAGCACCGCCCCACAAGGTCTGCCTTGAGGAGTCGGGTGTAGCCCATCTCCCCGTCATTCCCCAGGGCAGACTCACCGGCTGATGCTGCAGCACCCCCACAACTCCCAGGGACAACCCCTCTGTGTGCCAGGTTCCTGGAACATCTTTCCCCCGATCCCGAGGGACACGGCTTCTCTGTGGCCACACATGGGTTAAGCCGCCTGCCCCTCCGCTTCCTGGAACCGCTACTCTTTGCCTCCAGCGCCTGGCTCTTGCAAGCCCCCTTTCCTCCACTGTGCCCGGTCACTAATTGCCGGACACTCCCTCAATGGGGTGCAGTGCATCCCACCCAGAGGTGCCAACCATCAGTAAATTTACTGACAGTTCATAAAAAATTAGCCAAAATTGGACCTGTCGGTAAAGTCCAGGAAAAAATGTAGGTCTCCATAAATTTCCTAAAAGTGCAATAAAATTTTAAAAAACAGCAATTATTGTATAGCAGTGTTTCTTAAAATTTTAAGATGGAGGAGTTCCAAACAATAATTGTTGTTTATGAGGAACACCGAGAACTTTTTGTTGATTAAAAAGAAACCCAAACCAGAGGTCAGGGAAAAGTTATTAAGCAAAAAAAAAAAAAAAAAAACAGTCACCTGTCCCTTTAAGGGTGGCCATTTTTGAACTCTGTTATTCTCTACGGCCCACCGGTATCCCATGGAACACAGTTTAAAAAACACTGTTCTATAGCAATTACATTTCTTCTGTGCTGCTTCAGCCATTTTACTGCGGAGCAGCGGAAATTTGACGTTTATTTAGCTCAATGGTTGAGGTGACGTAACGTGAATCAAGTGATCCATGTGACGGTATCGTCTATGTGACCCCTCCGAGTTAGCGTCAGCACATTGGCCATTTATGTCATTTAATACTGTTTACCGTTAACGTTTACAATGTCAAATGCTATGAGAAGAATGGATTGTGCCAAAGAGAATAACGCGTCAGATGACGCCGGTGAATTATTATAAAAACGATGTCCGTAAAAAAATTGGTCCGTAATTTTTTCCCATTTTGTCCGTAAATGAAATTTCTGTGGGTTGGCAGCCCTGATCCCACCGCTGACACCACTGTTACAGCGTGTCAGGGAGAGCGCCCTCTGCACTGCTGTCCACAGCAGAACATCTTGCTGCAAAAACATCTTGGTACCAGTACACTCCCCATAGATCACAGGGACATACCAACCCAGGTTCAGCACAGGGTCAGGATGGCAGCATGATGAATAGAAATGTTTTAATCAAACCACCATGTACAAGGTAATTGGTTGTATCTAGGTACATGAGGAGGTGTCAACTAATATGTTTAAGGGTGGTAACCAGGTACGTAAAGAAGTGATGTCAGTTGTTTGCTCATGTCTATAAAAGGCCACTGAAAATAATGCACACCAGCTGACCTTGGGGGTAGGGCACACTAGGCACCTGAACAGCAGGTGTCTTGGCTATTACCCCAAAAACCCTGACCAGACAACACTAAACACTATCAGTACAAACAACACTGGCAGTTACGACACTGGTGAACTTTTATAGACCTTTTATAGTGTCCTGTCTGCCCACAGTGACCAATGCCAGATGCCCCAGAGGGAGGGAACACAACAGGGAATCCTCATGTGCTCCCTCCCCTGTCACCCACCTCCAGAGAAACAGAGGCAAGGGACACCACTCCTACCCACCCTGGCCAATATCCATTGTTGGACCTAACCTCCAGGAATCTATCTAGCTCTTTTTAGAACCCTATTAAAGTCCTGGCCTTCACCACATCCTCTGGCAAGGAGTTCCACAGATCGACTGTGCGCTGAGTGAAGAAAAAATTCCTTTGGTTTGTTTTATACCTGCTGCCTATGCCTTTCATTTAGTGACCCCTAGGTCTTATATTGTGGGAATAAGTCAATCACTTTTTCTTAGTCACTTTTTCCACACCAGTCATGATTTGATAGACCTCTATCAATTCCCAGCATGACTTGCTTTGTTACCCCTCCCATTTTCCTCCCCACCATGCAGTGTCCCTTTGGGAAAATGTAGCCAACCTACTGAGAGAGGCTACACAGGGAAATGTCACCCCATACATAAAAGTGTTTGGCGCTCTGAGGGAGAAGTGTGGGTTCAAGTTTGTGGGACCCCAAGCTCTGCTCTTTATCCTGGCCCAGAGAGAAAAGGGTGTGTGTGTGTGTTGCTGAGCCAATATTTCTGGCAACGAGCAGGGGTGCTGGCAGAGGAGGACACAGTTGTGTCAGGTCTGTGCTGGACTGGGCAGGGCAGCATAACTCTTGTAAAACCTGAATGACGTCCGTTTCCGGTGTCTGTGCTTTTGGTCTGCCTGCCAAATGAAGTGTGGGAGTGCCAGGCACGCTTCAGTGAACTGTTTCAAAACAACCCTTTATAGGTTAGAAAGGAGAAGACTGAGAGGGGACATGAGAGCAGTTTTCAAGTATCTAAAAGGGTGTCCCAAGGAAGAGGGAGACAAATTGTTCTCCTTGGCCTCTGAGGACAGGACAAGAAGCAATGGGCTTAAACTGCAGCAAGGGAGGTTTAGGTTGGACATTGGGAAAAACTTCCTGTCCCGGTGGTGAAACACTGGAATAAATTGCCTGGGGAGGTTGTGGAGTCTCCACCCCTGGAGATATTGAAGAGCAGGTTGGACAGACACCTGTCAGGGATGGTCTAGGTCAGTGTTTCTCAACATTTTTTTTCATAAAGTCCCCCCCTTAAAAAAAGTATCCCCTTTTAAAAAGAAGATATTGGGTATAAGTACCCCCAATACCTATAGTTTTCAGATACACATTTTTTTTTTTAACCATGCCAACACATTGGTTTAAACAACTTCATCGTAGCTGTGAGGGTGATGATATTTTTGGGTGTAAAAAGTACAAAAATAATAAAGTGCTGTGAAACTTAAAACACAAATTCAATTGTCTGCAAATTTCAGTGGTGTTGACATAGCCCCCAGGCTTCTCTCGAGTCCCCCTGAGGGGACTCGTACCACGGATCGAGACTGTGCTGGGTCCCACGGTGAGGGCAGGGGGCGGGACTCGATGACCTCTCGAGGTCCCTTCCGGCTCTGTGATCCTATCGGGACGCTTTTAAACCAAGTCACAGCTTTGTTCCGTCTCAAGCCCGTACAACCACCGCAGGCTGGCGAGCTCCCCGAATCGGTATCGTTCCCCCACTCCGGAGAGGTCCTGAGGGATCTAATGGCAAATCTCAGGCGGCCGGCCCGCACCCTGTCTGGGTGATTGAAAAAGGGCCTGGACCCCTCCCAGCACCTTCCTTTGCTGCATCCAGTGAGGGACAAGGACAGGGAAATTAAAAGCACGACCGTGCTCATCAGAAACCACAGTGCCTGTGCCAAACCCGCCAAGGCAGGAAGTGGTGTTGTGGTTTTGAGCTGGATGTTTAGCAGCCGGAGATCTCCCCGGGCCGCGTGTGTGATGCCAAGCAGAGATGATGACAGAGACACCGTGAGGAGTTCCCCCTTGCCCCTTCCCCCTCTGGGTTTGCCTGGGCTCAGAGAGTTGGCTGCGAAAATCTGCTGAGCCGATATTCCTGGCAGTGAGCAAAACCACAGACAGTTCCTGCCAGGCGCTGGCCGGGGTGGGACACGGCTGTGTCAGGTCTACGCTCGACCGGGCAGGTCAGCGTAAGGTGAACAACGCCAGAGATGAAGAATGCATTGCTGGATTCAGCTTCCCTTCAGCTGAGTCGTCCTAGTGTCTGCCCCAGTGGGAGGCCAACAGGAGCCCACCGGCTACCCACAACTCCTGCAGAACGAGGAGCACTGGAAGCCTCAGTTGCTGCCCCGTGCATCCGATTTATGGGTCTATAGTAGAATCATTGAATCCCAGGGCTGGCAGAGACCTCAGGAGTCACCGAGTCCAGCCCCCTGCCCAAAGCAGGACCAAACCCAACTCAATCATCCCAGCCAGGGCTTGGCCAAGCCGGGACTTAAACACCTCTGGGGATGGAGATTCCACCCCCTCCCTAGGGAACCTATCCCAGTGCTTTCCCACCCGCCTAGGGAAATCGTTTTCCCTAATGTCCAACCTAGACCTCCCCCATTGCAACGTGAGACCGTTGCTCCTTGTTCTGCCATCCGCTCCCACTGAGACCAGCCTCTCTCCAGCCTCTTTGGGACCCCCCTTCAGGGAGTTGAAGGCTGCTCTCAAATCCCCCATGCTGTGTGAGCGACCGTACAATTATAGCACCAGTGTAATTGACAGAGAAATTGGGGGTTGGACATATTCAAACCTTCCAGGCTGGTTTTAACATGGATTTCTAATCATGAGGTTTATTTGAGGGCGAGTTTGATGTCTGACGCCTACACCGAAGGCATAATATGGTTATTCCCCTTTATTCAGTTCTGGGAGGCCACATCTAGAGTATTGTGTCCAGTTCTGGGCCCCCCACTACAGAAATTGGACGCATTGGAGAGGGTCTAGCAGAGGGCAACCAAAATGATTTGGGGGCTGGAGCACATGACCTACGAGGAGAGGCTGAGGGATTTGGGCTTGTTTAGTCTGCAGGAGAGAAGAGTGAGGGGGGATTTGAGAGCAGCCTTCAACTCCAGAGAGGATGGAGAGAGGCTGTTCTCAGTGGGGGAAGATGGCAGAACGAGGAGCAATGGTCTCATGTTGCAGTGGGGGAGGTCTAGGTTGGAGGTTAGAAAAAACGATTTCCCTAGGCGGGTGGGGAAGCACTGGGATGGGTTCCCTAGGGAGGTGGTCGAATCTCCATCCCTAGAGGTGTTTAAGTCCCGGCTTGGCCAAGCCCTGGCTGGGATTGACTTGGGTTTGGTCCTGTTTTGGGCAGGGGGCTGGATTCCGTGACTCCTGAGGTCTCCTCACACCTGGTGCGTCTATGATAACCAGCTGAAAAACAGCTGATGTAAAAAAGAGCAATTTCCGCTTCTACCACAGGAGCACAGCACAAGGAACCTTTTTTTCACAGCAAAACCAAAGTTTGAAAAACTCAGCAACCTCCCCTAGTTTTGAAGGGAGGGGGGGAAATGTACAAGGCTTTCAATGAAGCACATTAAAAAAAAAAAAAGCAACCCACACCATCTTCTGTAGTGTTCAGAAAAACTGAATTTGCCCTGCATCTTGGTTTAAACTTTTTTTTTTTTTCAACAAAACCCCTCTAAAACCCATTTTCTTTCCGAAATAATCCTCTAATTTTGTGAATCATTACGCAGCTGACCAAAATTAGTTTAAGCATCTAGTGCAGATTCTGAGCCTCAGAACAGCCAGAGTGGGTCAGACCAAAGATCCATCCAGCCCAGTATCCTGTCTGCTGACAGTGGCCAATGCCAGGTGCCCCAGAGGGAGGGGACACAACAGGGAATCCTCACGTGATCCCTCCCTTGTCACCCACCTCCAGAGAAACAGAGGCTAGGGACACCATTCCTACCCAGCCTGGCTAATAGCCATTGACGGACCAAACCTACCTATCTCTTTCTAGAACCCTGTTCGAAGCCCCAGTCTTCACCACATCCTCTGACAAGGAGTTCCGCAGGTTGGCTGTGGGCTGTGTGAAGAAATACAATCTCCTGTGTGTTTTAAACCTACTACCTATTAATTTTACTTGATGCCCTCTAGCAGGTCATCTGCAGAAGTGGGTGGTGCCCATGAAAACTCATGATACCTTCGATGTCTTGTTAGTCTTTAAAGGAATTTTCCTCCAGGGTAGATTGGCAGAGGCCCTGGAGGTTTTTTGCCTTCCTCTGTAGCATGGGGTACAGATCACAGCTGGAGGATTCGCTGCATCTTGGGGTCTTCAAACTATTTGAAGGCTTCAATATCTGAGATATAGGTGAGAGGATTATTCTAGGAGTGGGTGGGTGAGATTCTGTGGCCTGCATTGTGCAGGGGGGTCAGACTAGGTGATCATAAAGGTCCCTTCTGACCTTAAAGTCTATGAGTCTAAGTGCTACCAGGCTATTTATTGTCTTTTAAGTGTCTCCTATTACAGACTAACTTGGCTACTCCCCTGAAGCCTAGTTCTTGTGTCACCGGAGCAAGTCAACAATGATTCCTACGTAAGAAAAGCCAGAGTGGGTCAGACTGACGGTCCTTCTGTCTGCCAACAGTGGCCAATGCCAGATGCTCCAGAGGGAGGGGACACAACTGGCAATCATCAGCTGATCCTTCTCCTGTCACCCATTTCCAGACAAACAGAGGCTAGGGACACCATTCCTACCCATCCTGGCTAATAGTCATTGATGGACCTAACCTCCATGAATCTATCTAGCTCTTACCAGCAATGACATTTTATGCAACCAGTTGATTTAATTGTCTATTTTAGGGGTACAGCTCCCCCATCCTTCTATTAGGTGTCTGGACCCTCCAGTCCTCTCCCACCTCCACTTTTATCCTCAGATCCTGCTCCCCTCCAGACTCTAAGGTCGTACTACAAGAGAATTCCCAGCTCTTCCTTCCCATGATCTAATTTGGTAACCCCACCAGCTTCTCACAACATCAAGTCAACTAGGGTTGCCTGCCCTTCCAGATTGGCTGGGGGGTCTTCTGGAATTGGGTTGGCTGTCCCCCAAGCTACTAACCTCCAAGAATTTCTCTGGTCTACTTCAACAACAACAAAAAAAGGCATTGTCCTATTGAAAAGATAATATGGTCTCGCTTTGGCAGGGGGTTGGACTCGATGGTCTCCTGAGGTCTCTTCTGACACTAGGGGTACATCTAGACTACAGGCTTTTGTCGACAGATACTGTCAACAAGGCTTCTGTCGACAAAGAGCATCTAGACTACATCCAAGCAAGCCGCTTGGTCGACATGACAATGTGGACGCAAAGGACAGTGTAGATGCAATAACGCCTTCTGTCGACAGAACTATGTCGACAAAAAGCATTATTCCTCGTAGAATGAGGTTTACAGCCGTCGACAAAACTGCTGAGTTCTGTTGACATTATGTCGCCAGAACTCAGCGGCAGTGTAGACGCAGGTATAGTTTTGTCGACAAAAGTCCACTTTTGTGGACAAAACCCTGTAGTCTAGACACACCCCACGATGCTATGAGTCTAACACGACAGAGGTCTTGTATCAGCAATGCTTCTTTGGAACACTCTATCCAAATTTTCCCTGGCAATTCCTTGCACTAACTCTCCGGAAGAACAAAAATGAGGTCACCTTCACCCTTCCACCACATCGATTACGAGAACGATCAAGCGATCGGGGGGCAGGGTGTTGATGTTGTTCTCGGTTTGCAAGTTATCACTGATGTAAAGCTGAAGTGTGATCGGCTTAGGTTCTGCAAATGCCCCGTGTGGTTCCCCCTTCCTGAATGAATGCACCGTTTGTGCAGGAAATGAACATGCAGTGGGCGATAAACTTTTACTCACCCTAATTTGAGTGCACACGGGCCCCTGCACAGAGTGCACACAGCCCCCTTAGAGTTGTTGACTCGAGTCCCACGACTTGAACTCAAGTCGGACTTAAGTCGCCTAGGTGACTCGACTTGAGACTCGACTCGGGTTCATTGTTTGTGACTTGAGACTCGACTTGAGACTTGCTCATTTTCTTAAATCGACTTGATGAAAAAATTGTCTGAAAATGCCACTGTTGTTCGTAACAAACCGCCCACAGCGGCGATCGCGGCCCCGCCTCCCAGCTGGGAGGCGGGGCCACAATCGCTGCTCTGGGCGCATCGGAAGTGGGGGTGGGGGAGTGGCTGGGACTCCCAGCAAGTATGACAAGTACGATTTATGGTAATAAATGAAGACAGATCGTGACGATTGTTATTGATCGATATTGATGGCTTGTACAAAAGTGACTTGACATTTTTTAAATTAAGCCTTGAGACTCGACTCGGGACTTGACTCGAAAGTGACTTTAGGGACTCGAGACTCGACTCGAGACTTGAACTGTAGTGACTTGAGACTCGACTTGGACTTGACAATGACGACTTGAAGACAACACTGCAGCCACCTGCAGTGCACACGGCCCAGCGAGGACACTATTTTGAACACTGGGAGTGGGCGGGCCACTTTAAAAAAATTAGAAGTACCCCCAATATGTACAGTTTTCAAATACACCATTTTTCTTTCTATCATTACAACACATTTGTTTAAACAACTTAATCATAGCCAGGTGGACAACTTAAAACAAAAATTTAGTTTTCTCCAAATTTCAGCTCTGTTGATAACCCTCCAGACTTCTCTCGAGTACCCCTGAAGGTGCTTGTACCATAGGCTGAGAAACACTGGTCTAGTGTACATTGCACATTTTTTAATGTCACAGCTTTTACAAACATTTGAAAAGCCCTGTTCTTTCTTGGAGTAAATTGCAAAACCATTTTGAGACGAAGCTTGTTTAAAGTTATAAAACATTGTAAAGAGTAATATTGCAATTCATATTGTGTTTAATCAGACAGCTTTCAAATTTACACTTCTCTCCCTTATCGTTAACTTCATGACCAGGGCTTTTGTTTAATGGTACAGGCGGAACCTCTCTAATCCAGAACCCTCGGGACGTGACTGGTTCTGAACGAGAGAATTTGCCAGACCTCGGAGGTCAATATTGTCTAACAGCATTACCAACACTTCCACTGCTTGCTGGGCTGTTAGAGGCCTTTAAGGGGTAAATTTGAGCTAAATAACAACACAGAACCTCAAGAGCAAGGACTGGTGGCTGTAAACAAACTTCATGGGACCGCGGGAAACTTGGCTGCACCCATTAAAAGTAGACATCCAGCTAAATCAAATCATGCTGGATCATAGGAGTTTCTAGTCGAGAGAGTTCTGGACTGGAGAGTTTCAATCTCTAGCTAATCCACTTTTCACACCAAAGTTGCTGGTTCCAATAAGTGTTTTTCAAAAATTAACCCCTGTTAAATTTCTGACTAAAAGTGCGGTCTTTTTTTTTAACATTGTTAACAAGCTCAAAACCACACGCCTCAAAACTCACGGTGCCGTGGGATTCAGAACCAACTCATTTCTTTTCTTTCATCAAAGTACAGTAGACTTCCGATAATCCGGAACCTATGGGATTTAGGTGGTGCCGGATTATCAGATATGCCGGACTATCAGGAGGTACTATAAGCAGGTTATATATATACACTGTATACATTATATACTGTATATAAAGTGTTCTTAACCCTTTTTATTGTACATACTGTATACAGTATACCGTAATGTTTTAGTTTTTTAAGCCTTTTTACCCTTTTGCTCAGTTCAACTGCTGCCGCTGTTACCTTGTGACTCATTTTTTGCCGAAGCTCACTCACTAGGCTCTTGCCATTTTGATGCCGGACTATCAGGAGTGCCGGACTATTGGATGCCGGACTATTGGAGTTTTACTGTAATATGTAAGGGCTTTTATACTTTCATATTTCACAACACATCAGTGCATGTATCTGTGGGTAGCCTAATTAGGCTTACCTTTATTTAAAATGTAAGAAGGCCCCCATTTCCCAGGCTTAGCAAAAGGGGTGTATTTTCAAGTAACAAGGAAAGATGTTTATTTCACTGTTCCATGCGTATTTTGAATATAGTATCCCTAAAGCATATTTGCTTGCTTTTGGTTCACATAAAAAAAAGCAGAAAAATGCTTGTAGGTGTGGTGGGAAAAAAACCAGACCTCTTATATCTGGGTTCACTTTTTCCCATAAGCTCTTTTTCTTATGTTTTTTGTATGATTAAACTTTAATTCTTTAGGGCAAAATAAATGCCTTTTCAAAGGCAGAAAATGGAGGGGGGAACCAACCATCGTATAAATTGGTGATTTGTGGTTTTAACTTAGGAGTGTGTCTGTGTAACCCACACGCCTAGTGTGATTCACTGTCCCTTGCAGTGGCACCTCGACCACAGCAACAGCTAAGAACAAGAGTCCTCTACAGCAGTGTTTCTCGACCTTTTCAAAAAAAAAAATATAAGTACCCCCTTTAAAAAAATAAAATTAGAAGTACCCCCAGTACCTACAGTTTTCAGACACCCACAATTTTTTTTCTACCATTGCAACACATTTGTTGAAATAACTTAATCGTAGCCAAGCAGGTGATGAAATTTTGGGGTATAAAAAGTACAAAAATAATAAAGCGCTGTAACACTTACAACCAAAATTCATTTTTCTCTTAATTTCAGTTGTGTTGACATACCCCCCAAACTACTCTCAAGTACCCCTAAGTACTTGTACCCCTGCTTAAGAAGCACTTTTCTACAGCATGTGCTGGGTGGCAATTGGTTTTCAGCTCAGAGGGTAGAGGCTTCTGCACTCAGCTCCAAAGATCCCAAGGTCAAAACCACCTTCTGGTGGTTACCTCTGCTCACTAATCTTCTTTAACTGAAACACAGAGAAAAAAAGATATTACATGGAGGGAAAATGTTTCTTCAACGAGGCTTGTCTTTTAAAATGTCTATTCCTCTACAAACCATCACATCGTTCTCACTTACGTTTGTTAAAAAGCAAGGTGGGAAATGAATGTCAAAGCAGGGGACTGGGAGTTAAGGGGAGGGGTGCGGGAGTCAGGGCAGGGGGCTGGGAGTGTGACCACCTGAGCAGAGAGATGAGACACATGCAACTTTTTAACAACAATTCACAAAATTGTCCAAAGTTCAGGAGTTGGTGGTAAAGGGGGACTTTTGCTCTCTAGACATCCCTTGGGAAACTAACACAGCAAGGCACCGATTATCCAAGATCTGCACACAATGCAGGCATTGGGCAAGTTTTTCATGCAGCTCAAAGCCAACCTGTGGAACTCCTTGAGGGAGGATGTTGTGTAGGCCAGGATTATAACAGGGGTTCAAAAAGATACATTCATGGAGGTGAGGCGATTGGCCGGGCTGGGTAGGAATGGTGTCCCGAGCCTCTGTTTGTCAGAAGCCGGGAACGAGTGACAGGGGAGGGATCACATGCTGATTCCCTGTTCTGTTCCCTCCCACTGGGGCACCTGGCATTGGCCGCTGTTGACAGACAGGACACTGGGCTGGATGGAGCTTTGGTCTGACCCAGTCTGGCCGGTCTTATGCCCTTTGGGATCATAATAAACATACTGCTTAACAACGGCACAGTGCTTTCTATAGATCTGAAAGCATTTTATATAGCCGGCCAACAGCATTTTCCCGATTGTGCAGAAGGGGAAACTGAGGCAAGCAGGAACTTGCCCCAAGTCATCCAGCTGGCCAGCAGCAGAGCTGGGTTTAGAACGTTCTAGCATCCCTGTGCTCTCTCCATTAGGTCACACTGCCTCTTGGTGCCTGCCACGCAGCCAATGCATTCATTAATATTGGGCCTGCACCACCCCCCGGAACAAGGGGGGAATGAATTCTGACAAAGGGTTATCTGGAACAGAACTGGGTCTCAGAGAGCTGGGCTGCCGTGATTGGATGTTTCTCACTCACCCTTCCTCACTCACCCCATAGACACATGCATATTCATAAGGCCATCTCTAGTTAGGGGGAAACAGCATTCAACCTTAATTTCTAAAGATAACAGGAAGCTGCTTACTTTGGAAACAGAAAGACGATCTGTCCGAACACCCGTTTCTAAGATCTCTCACCTGCCTGAGCAGGAAACTCGCCCCTGCCTTGGCCGCAAGCACAAGGCCGACTTTTAGCTAAGAAAACTAGAGATGCCTGGCACAGACATGCATCTCTAGTTAGTTAGGGAGTTAGGGGAATTCAGCATTCTAAAGATAACATAGATAATGTAGCTGCTTGAAACAGAAAGCAAAGAGATCTGTCCGACTGTTTCCTGGTGATCTCTCACCTGCCTGAGCAGGAAACTCGCCTCTCTCGCTGGCACATGCCGACTTTTAGCCAAGAAACACAAGATGCCAGCGACTTTAGCCAAGAAAACTAGAGATGCCAGTGGGGGTGTTCATGTGCAGCTAGTCAGAGCTTCAGTGGGGTATCAGGAGGAGGCTCGATACACTCAGTGAAGCCACACCAGGTGCATAACACAAGGGCTACTTAGATACATCCCTTTCGTAAAAGGTGTAAATTAGACGATCGCACAATGAAGCGGGGATTTAAATCTCCCCCGCTTCATTAGCATAAAAATGGCTGCCGCTTTTTTTCCGCACGGAGCTTTGCTGGAAAAAAGCACCAGTCTAGACGCTGATCTTGCGGAAAATAAAGCCTTTTCCGAAAGATCCCTTATCCCTTATTTTAAAGCCTTTTCCCTTATTTCAAATAAAGCCTTTTCTGAAAGATCCCTTATCCCTTATTTCAAAGAGGGATAAGGGATCTTTCGGAAAAGGCTTTGTTTTCCTCAAGATCAGCGTCTAGACTGGTGCTTTTTTCCGGCAAAGCTCCGTGCGGAAAAAAAAGCGGCAGCCATTTTTATGCTAATGAAGCGGGGGAGATTTAAATCCCCGCTTCATTAGCAATTGCGATACGTCTAATTTACATCCCTTTTACGAAAAAGGGATGTAGTCTAGATGTAGCCAAGACGTTTTATTGCCAGAGCATATTACACCTTACAGCCTTCACGCGTTACTAATATGTGCTTCTCGCCGCGGAGAAGCAGGCAATTAAGGAAGCAAGTGAGCAAGCAGGCAAGCAAGGATCCAACGTTTATGCCCCTTCTGCTACCGACAATGCTAGTCCTTTCCATCCATGCGCTCGAGGGCGTTGCTCCAGTGTGGGAATTCCTGGGCATCCACACGGCCTAGACCCACAGGTGGGACTGTCCGTTCAGGCAGTGACTTTCGGACGTTTTATAACGCTTTCTTTCTGAGAGGTACAAACATTCCCAGGCAGATTCTAGCCAGAAGCCCCACGGCGATCCCATTCCCACGCATGTCCTTGGGCTTCATTGTCTCACAACTTGTTCATGCAGCTAAGGAGGCCTTGGGCCAGCTCATCACACTCATACTGACAGTCTGTGGGGCAGGCTACAGGTCGGATGCAGGGTCCTCCGATTTCCCAGGTGGCTGTTGCTGAGCAGGCCACAGGTTCCCAGAGGTCGACCATGGCAGGACATCACATCCCTGCAGACCCCTTCAGACCTGCAAGTGGGGCTGCCCTCTCTCCGGGTCGGTCCCAGGTTTCTGCTGTGATGTTACATTTTGCACGGCGAGCGCGAGCCGAGCCCGGCCTGGCTGCTCATCCTGTTATTTATGCACCTGCAGAGTTCCTCCTTGGCAGAAAACATCACAAAGAGCTGGGCTGCCATGACTGGATGTTTCTCACTCACACGTCCTCACTCATCCCATAGGTACATGCATATTCATAAGGCGATCTCTATGTAGGGGGAACAGCATTGGACTGTATCTTGTTAACCACAGCAGGTAGCTCCTTCAACCACAGACATCTCCTCATCTTTGCAGACACAAAGATGATCTGGCTTAACATCCGTTTCCAAGGTCTCTCACCTGCATTAACAGGAAACTCGCCTACTGCCTTGGCCGCAAGCAGAAAGCCGACTTTTAACTAAGAAAATTAGAGATGCAAGCTGGGTGTTTGTGTGAAGCTAGTCATAGCTTAAGTGGAGGGGGGCATGTGTCCAGCTGGCTACATGTCCACCTCTTGACCAATAATTTGGTCACGATAAGGACTCTTGGACAAGTAGTCCCCCCCAAACAGCTAATGGTGCTTGATGACCCACTGAAGCAATGATCTGCTGTAACAATAGAAATATAATTAGTAAAACAACAATAGGCTGCATTAAGACCTTGAAAATTCCCAAGGCCTTGGGGAATCAGTCTTTGATGTCCCGCCAGAGATGTCTGGTTAGATCAACTATTTTGTTGCCCCGTTGTACAATCAGTAATTAATTGAGGGTACCATTGATCAGAACACCAAACACATTGTGGGTACATTGGGTATGACTATTTGTAAAGATACATATTTGGCCTGAGGGCAACCCACCCCATTTTGTGTGGGGTTGTTCAACACAAAGAATCATAGAATCACAGACACTACAATGGAAAGGGACCACGAGAGGTCATCGAGTCCAGACCCTTGCCCTCCTGGCAGGACCCACCCTTACACGTATCCATCCAACCCACTCTTAAATATCTCCAGGGATGGAGATTCCACAGCCCCCCTAGGCAATTTAATCCAAAAGATCCCCAATCCTTCACCTCAAGTATTCTTTGATTCTCCACCTCAGGGGTATCCAACCATCACCTCAAAGGAACCCCAACCCTTCTCCTAATGTGGTCAAAAAACTTTACCCTCAGGAGTTCTTCAACCCTTCACTTGAAAGGATCTCTGATTCTCCCCCTTCACTGTCCCCTAGTTCTTCCTCACAAAATATCTCCGCTGCTTCACCTCAAGGAACTACCAATTTCTGATTTGCAAGGGTAGGTCTACACTGCGGGAGGACTGGAGACCCTTGAGACAAAGGACTGGTTCCCTTGAGGCGAACAAGTGGAGGCCCCTTTAGACGAATGGCTGGAGGACCTTTGAGGCGAAGGACTGGAGGCACCTTGAGGGGAAGGGCTGCAGGCCCCTTAAGGTGAAGTACCAGAGGCCTCTTGAGGTAGCATGGGATCCATTTCCATGTGTCCTGAGTCTTGGGCATTCCTAGTTTGGATTTCGGAGCGGGTAGCTGAGTTTCCGCCATTTGAGCTTCCGGCTCCGCCATGTGGGTTTTCGGATCTGGCAGCTGGGGCTTGGGTTTCCTGTACAGCTTTAAAACCTTCTTCTATTTGATCAGATATCCCTTTTTCACTAAGCTCTATCCAAAATGTTTCCGGTGCAGGTGCGTAGTGGCTTTCTAGGTGTTCCTTAATTAATTTCTGGATCGCCTTCTTCCGCTGTTTCTTTACATATTTTGCTGCCTGATCCTGGAGCAGATTCTTGCTTTGCTCAGCGTTCACGGTGATACTTTCTGGGGGTCTGTTCATCCGCACACACACACACACACACAACAAAGGCCATGACCAGCATGAGCGCAAGCCCCGCCAACTGCCGGGATAAAATCAAGACGTTAAAACTCGTCAGTCGCGTTCGACTTTTTCTCTTTCCCGCCCTGGTGCCTCTCGCCCCCGAGTGATTCTACTTCACACCCCAAGGACCATTGAGCTTCCCCCCACATGAAGATCTCTGCCCTCAGCCCCCCATCCCTTGCCCTGAGTCCCCCCCCAGAGGTCTCTGCCCTCACTCCAGCACCCTCTTCCTTGAGCCCCCAACCTTCCCAGCCCCCTGATGTTACTGCTTCACACCCACCCTCAGCCCTAAGCCCGCAGCCCACAACCCCTTTGCTGTCCTTTGAAGTACGCCCGTCCCCCGACCGCCCCCCCCCATAGAGGCAGGAAGGGGGGGATTGACTAGTCAACTAGACTTTAACATCCTTCACCTGCTCTTCAATATCTCCAGGGATGGCGATTCCACAACCCCCCAAGACAACTTATTCCAGTGTTTAACTATCCGGACAGGCAGGAAGTTTTTCCGAATATCCAACCTAAATATTTCTTATTCTTGTCCTAGCCTCAGAGGCCAAGGAGAACCATTTTTCTCCCCTCCTCCCTGTGACACCCTTTTAGATACTTGAAAACCGCTATCCTGTCCCCTCAGTCTTCTCCTTTCCAAACTCAACAAGCCCAATTCCTTCAACTGAGGTAGATACGCTGGAGGTCAGGGAGAGGGTCCAGAGTGACCTATACAGATTAGAGGATTGGGCCAAAAGAAATCTGATGGGGTTCAACAAGGACAAGAGCAGAGTCCTGCCCTTGGGAGGGAAGAATCCCAAACATTGTTACAGGCTGGGGACCGACTGGCTAAGTAGCAGTTCTGCAGAAAAGGACCTGGGGGTTACAGTGGGTGAGAAGCTGGATATGAGTCAACAGTGTGCCCTTGTAGCCAAGAAGGCTAATGGCATAGTGAGGTGCATTAGGAGGAGCATTGCCAGCAGATCCAGAGATGTCATTATTCCCCTTTATTCGGCTCTGGGGAGGCCACATCTGGAGGATTGTGTCCAGTTCTGGGCCCCCCACTACAGAAAGGATGTGGACGCATTGGAGAGGGTCCAGCGGAGGGCGACCAAAATGATTCGGGGGCTGGAGCACATGACCTACGAGGAGAGGCTGAGGGAGTTGGGCTTGTTCAGTCTACAGAAGAGAAGAGCGAGGGGGGATTTGAGAGCAGCCTACAGCTCCCTGAAGGGGGGTTCCAAAGAGGCTGGAGAGAGGCTGTTCTCAGTGGGGGCAGGTGGCAGGACAAGGAGCCATGATCTCTCGTTGCAGTGGGGGAGGTCTAGGTTGGAGATTAGGAAAAACTATTTCCCTAGGCGGGTGGGGAAGCACTGGGCTGGGTTCCCTAGGGAGGGGGTGGAATCTCCATCCCTAGAGGTGTTTAAATTCCGGCTTGACCAAGCCCTGGCTGGGATGACTGAGTTGGGGTTGGCCCTGCTTTGGGCCGGGAGCTGAAGCTGATGACTCTCCAGGCAATTTATTCCAGTGTTTCACCACCTGGACAGGCAGGAACTTTTTCCTAATGTCCAACCTAAACCTCCGTTGCTGCAGGGAGACCTAATTTTTATTATGGTCTTTCTAGACATGTCCGCTTTCGGATAATGTTTTCTGGACTGTCCATAAATTTACTGACTGTTGGCAACCATGGGTGGGATGCACTGCACCCCATGGAGGGAGCGTCCGGCAGTTAGTGACCGGGATCAGTGGAAGGAAGGAGACTTGCAAGAGCCAGGCACTGGAGGCAGAGGGAAGTGGTGCCAGGAAGCAGAGAGGTAGGCAGCTTAACCCAAGTGTGGCCATGGGGAAGCAGTGTCCCCAGGATGGGGTGTGATGCTCCAGGAAGCTGGCATACCGAGGGGTTCTCCCTGGGTGTTGTGGGGCACTGCAGCATCGGCCGGTGAGTCTGCACCCCTGGGACTGGCACGGAGATGGGCTACACTCGACTCCTCGAGGCAGACCTTGTGGGGCGGTGCAAGGAGAGGGGCCTGCCTGTGGGGAAATAGACCAAGACCCAGCTGATTGCCCGGCTGGAAGAGAACGACCTTTCTGGGGGCCTGGATCCTGTCCCACCTGGGGGCCGCCAGACACCCGTGGGAGGGTTTCAGACTCTCAGGCAGGAGGGGCGGCTAGAGTCCGTGGGACAGACATGGTGCCCACCAGGCCACACATTCCCCCACAGCGGGTAAAGGAGTAGGGGTTATTTCTTCTCAGCATTTTTTATCATGAAAAAGGGCATATCGAAAAAGCATCAGGCCGTGATTATGCAAATGAAGCGTGGGAAATTCAAATCTGCACTTCATTTGCAATTTCGTTTCTCTGCATTTGCATTCTCCTCTCGAAAGAGGAACGCAGGGTAGAAATACCAGCAGAGAACAGCACACGTGGTCCCGTTCCGGGAACAACCAGAAACAGAGTCCAACGCCTTGTGCACACGCATTGGACCAGTCGAAGCCCAGATGCTTATATTGGCCTGGAGGGTGTGTTAGCTTTGTGGCTGGAATGTAGGAGGCACTTTGGCCTAGTGGATAGAGCATGGGGAGGAAACACACCTGGGATGTAATCCCAGCTCTTTTACTGGCCAGCTGGGTGACCTTGAGCAACACTCTGCCTCGCCCCTGTGCCTCAGTTTCCCTTTGGGCATCACAGGGATATTTCCCCTGACAGCCTGTCTAAAGTGCTGTGAGATCTATAGCTTGACAGCCCTGTGCAAGATGCAGGTAATGCCTTTGTTTAGGGGTCCCGAAGGAAAGACCAGGTGGGCGCTGTTTGTCCAGGGCCACAAACATATCTGAAAGTCTTTAAAGTGCTACCAGGCTATTTCTTGTTTTTTCAAGTTTCCTCTGTTAGGGTATGTCTACACTACAAAGTTAATTCGAAATAACAGCTGTGACAGGGTCAGGCCAGGGAGCGGCTGCACAGAGGGGAAAAGGCAGCCCAAAAGGGAAAAACCCCTGTGAGAGAAGCAGAGAACTGCAGCCCAATTAGATGCAGCTGGGAGGGAGCTGGCTCAGGCTAATTGGGGCCAGCTGACTTCTCTGCTGTCTTTCTGAGGGCCTTTAAAAGCCTCAGCAGTTGGAGGCTGGAGAGGGGAGAGGAGAGGACAAAAGGAAGGTGGTGGAGAGGCAGAGGAAGCTGCATCCGACTACCCCCCACTTCTGCGCTGAAAGCTGAGATCCTGGGGGGGGGTCACGGTCACAGGAGAGTGAGAGCTTCACGACTGGCGATATCGAGATGACCAGGGCCCCAGAACTCAGTTGTTTGATCTGGTCCATCTGGTCCATCTGGCCCGACGGCCCGACATCCAGAGCCGAAAAGATTATCGAGGTGATCGCTTCTCGTTTGACTGCACTGATGAGGTTTACCCCAGATCTTCGGGAATGGGTGGGCCAGAATGACCCCACCACGACGCTTGATGAGCTTGTGGCTCTCGCTGAGAGACGATTGACAGCTAAGGGACTTTCCCGCAGCCCCAGAGTCGAGGCGCAGCAGAGCAGAAGGTCCGCTTCACCCCAAGGACCCGTGCCCCTGAAGTTTCTGACCGAGTCCAGACAGGAAGAAAGGAGGCGGAAGAGCGACCGGACGGGCAAAAGACCTTGGGGTCTGGACAGGAGAGGGCCAGGATCAAGACCCAACAGCCCAAAAGAAAGGGGCTGTCCCGCCCAGGTTATAGGTGTTATGCCCGGGGAGATAGGGCATATTGCGTGTTCAGTGCCCTAACATAGACGAGCCTATGCAATGTGACCTGGGGAACCTACAAAGTGTCCTAGTCAACCTCGTTGGGGTAGCAGTGGGCCCCATCAGTATACCCAGCCCGTGAAAATGAATGGGGTAGAAACCACTGCCTTAGTAGATTCCGGGAGTGCAGTTACGTTGGTCTCAGGGAAGCTAGTGGGGCAAGATCAGCTGACTCAAGCCAAGTACACTGGGGTATCTTGTGTACACGGGGATACTAATTATTACCCCACCATCCCTGTGGAGATAGAAGTACAAGGGCGGGTTACAGAGGTAACTGTGGGGTGGTCCCAAGGCCCCCTACCCGGTGGTCATTGGACGAGACTTCCCGGGTTTAGTGACCTGCTACCACGGGACTGGGGAGGAGGATAGCTCCTCCCGGCCTTCCATGAGTTTTCCCAGGACCTGTTCTCGATGCCTGGGGAACCCCGGAAAACCCGACGGGAGAGGAGGGCCGAAAAAAAAATTGGGGACCAGGATCTTGACCCAAGGTCGGAAGCAGGCACTGGTAGAGGGGAGGCCTACCCAACTACTAGAGCAGAAGCCCCGGGACAGGATGAGCCTGAAGCAGGACCCAGCTCATCAGGGGAGGAAAGGGGCTAGGTTCCTGGAGCCTGAGCAGGTGAGATCCCCAAGTGAGACCTTTGGGCAGGATCAAGCCAATGATCCAATATATCAGAATATCCGTAAGGAGGTGGTTGAAGTTAATGGGGTCCCAGTGGAGGGAGGAACAAGGGCACCTACTATATAATCAAGGGGGAGCTTCTATATAGGGTAGCTCATATACAGGGCCAAGAGGTGGAACAACTCTTGGTACCCCAAAAGCACCGGAGGGCAGTACTGGAATTGGCACACAGTCATCTATTTGGAGGACATCTAGGGGTGGATAAGACCCTGGACCGCATTCTTCGGAGGTTCTTTTGGCCTGGGATCTATGTAGAAGTCCAGAGGTATTGTGCTTCCTGCCCGGAGTGCCAACTACATGGGCCCCGACCACACCTGAGGGCCCCATTAGTACCCCTACCAATCATTGAAATCCCTTTGAACGGATTGCTATGGACATAGTTGGCCCACTAGAGAAGTCTGCCCGGGCCACCAGAGCATACTAGTTGTAGTGGACTATGCTACTCGATACCCAGAGGCAGTGCTCACGCAACACCCTATCCAAGACCATCGCTAAGGAACTAATTCAAATCTTTTCTAGGTAGGGATTCCTAAAGAAATCCTAACGGACCAAGGGACCCCTTTGTGTCCAAGCTTATGAAAGACTTGTGTACCTTGTTCGCATACAGGCCCTGCGGACCTCGGTATACCATCCTCAAACCGACGGTCTAGTTGAACGGTTTAACAAGACCCTAAAAAGTATGCTTAAGAAAGTAGTAAGGATGGCAAAGATTGGGATATGCTACTGCCCTACCTCATGTTCATGTAAGGGAAGTTCCCCAAGCTTCGACTGGCTTCTCCCCATTTGAACTTTTGTATGGGCGTAACCCACGGGCATACTAGACCTTGCTAAAGAGGCCTGGGAGGAACAACCCAACCTGGGGAGAAATGTAGTTGATCATGTGCTCCAAATGAGGGACAGGATTGCCAGAGTCACCCCCATAGTGCGGAGCACCTAGAAAAGGCACAGGAAGCCCAACAGGTCTATTACAACCGCGAGCAACCTCCCGGAAGTTCCAGGTGGGAGACCGGGTGATGGTGCTAGTGCCGACGGGGCGGAGAGTAAGCTCCTAGCCCAATGGCAGGGGCCATATGAAATAATAGAAGCAGTGGAGAGGTAAACTATAAGGTTCGCCAGCCTGGCCGGCGAAAGCCTGAGCAAGTATATCACGTCAACCTGCTGAAACCCTGGCGAGACAGAGAAGTGGCCTTGGTTGTGCTGGGGCCACCACCCCAAGGGGAAAACCCACCAAGGCAGGTGGGAATATCTCCTGAGCTGACTCGACCAACAGGCCAAGCAGCCGACATGATTGAGCGGAATCGGGATGTGTTTTCGACAGAACCGGTAGAACTACGGAGGTTTACCATGACATCATCACAGACCCCAGGGTGAAGGTGCACGTTAAGCCATACCGGATACCTGAGGCAAAACGAAAAGAGGTCCAAGCTGAAGTTGAAAATGCTGAAGCTCGAGTCATTGAAGAGTCCCATAGCCAGTGGTCTAGCCCTATTGTTATGGTGCCCAAGCCAGATGGAAGCCTACGCTTTTGCAATGACTTTCAAAGTTAAACGGCAAGTATCCAAATTCGATGCCTATCCCATGCCAAGGGTGGATGAACTCATTGACCAACTGGGCAAGGCCCGATTTCTATCCACCCTTGATTTGACCAAGGGGTACTGGCAGATCCCCCTAGCACCAGGGGCCAAAGAAAAGACAGCCTTTTCGACTCCAGAGGGTCTCTTTCAATACACGGTCCTCCCTTTTGGTTTGCATGGGGCTCCTGCAACGTTTCAAAGGCTCATGGACAAGCTGTTGCGGCCCCATGCCAAGTACGCAGCTGCCTATTTGGATGATGTTGTTGTCCACAGTCCTGACTGGGACACACACATTGAAAAAGTAGAGGCAGTATTGGAGACATTAAGGAGAGCGGGACTTACGGCGAACCCTGCAAAGTGTAATGATTGGGCTGGCCGAGGCCAAATATCTCGGTATATCGTGGGAAGGGGGATAGTGAGGCCCCAGCTCAACAAAGTGGATGCAATAGAATTGGCCCCGACCAACCCGGAAAAGCAGGTCAGGGCATTCTTAGGGTTGGTTGGATATTACCGCAGATTCATCCCCAACTTTGCCTCCAGGGCCTGCCCTCTGACCAACCTGACTAGAGCACGTGGTCCCGACATTGTAAAGTGGACCATGGAGACGGAAGAAGCTTTTAAAGATCTCAAGAATGCCATCTGCGGTGATCCAGTTCTCATAGCCCCTGATTTTAAGAAGGAGTTTATCTTGCAGACCGATGCCTCCGAGGTAGGACTGGGAGCGGTATTATCTCAAATGGTTGGAGAAGAGGAGCACCTAATCCTGTACCTCAGCAGGAAGCTTCTGCCGAGGGAACGAAACTACGCCGTGGTAGAAAGGGAATGTCTCGGTAAAGTGGGCCATGGAAAGCCTTCGCTACTACCTTCTTGGGCGGAAGTTTACCCTGGTCACTGATCATGCACCTCTGCAGTGGATGCACCAAACAAGGACAGAAATTCGAGGGTTACCCGGTGGTTCCTGTCCCTGCAGCCCTTCCACTTCCATGTGCAACACAGATCAGGAACCCAGCATGGGAATGCAGACGGGTTGTCAAGGGTGCATTGTTGTCCGACCTATAACCCAACCCCATGGGGTTGAGCAGAGGGGAGGATGTGACAGGGTCAGGCCAGGAGCGGCTGCACAGAGGGGAAAAGGCAGCCCAAAAGGGAAAACCCCTGTGAGAGAAGCAGAGAACTGCAGCCCAATTAGATGCAGCTGGGAGGAGCTGGCTCAGGCTAATTGGGGCCAGCTGACTTCTCTGCTGTCTGTCTGAGGGCCTTTAAAAGCCTCAGCAGTTGGAGGCTGGAGAGGAGGGAGAGGACAAAAGGAAGGTGGTGGAGAGGCAGAGAGGAAGAAACCAGAGAGAACAATTTTGACCAGCATTAGGTAAAGGCAGCTAAGGAGGGAGCCTGTGGGCACGTGGCCCGGGCTCCCTACCATTGAGACCCGCTGCAAAACCCCTAACTGGGGGGGCTAAGGGGAGGAGGCCTCCCCAGTAGTGGCTTGGGGAAGAGGGGCCCTTGTCACACAGCCATTATTTCGAATTAACTTCAATAGTGTCTATGCATGCAAACCGCTATTTCAAATTAGTTTTTGTGTATAGACGCGTTAATTCAAATTAGCTTAATTCGAATTAACTATTTCAAATTAAGTTAACTCGAATTAACTCTGTAGTGTAGACATACCCGCCCAGACTAACTGCGCTATCCCCGAAGACTAGTTCTTCTGTTGTGAGAGCAAGTCACCAATGTTTCCTACATATGAAAGGACAGAGTGTGTCAGACCAATGGTCTTTCTGCCTGCCGATAGTGGCCAATGCCAGGTGCCCCTGAGGGAGTGAACAGAACAGGGAATTATCACATGACCCCTTCCCTGTCACCCATTCCCAGCGTCTTACAAACAGAGGCTAGGGACTGCATCCTGCTAATTGCCATTGAGGGACCTCACCTCTGTGCATTTCTCTGGTCTATTTCAACAAAAAGGCACTCTCTTATTGAAAAGATAACGTTTCGCTAAATATGGCACATGCATAAAAACCATGGTGGGGACACAGACAACACATTTTTCGCTTCCCATCTCATTGGTGCCCCAAATCATCTCATTGGACCTGGTTTGGGCAGGGGGCTGGACTCAATTGCCTCCCAAGATCTCTTACGACACTAGGATGCTATGATTCTAACATGACAGAGTCTTGTACCAGCCATGTTTCTTTGGAACGCTCGCTCCAAAATTTCCCTGGCGATTCCTGGCACTAACCCTCTAGAAGAACCAAAAAGAGGGAAGTGGATGTTGAGGGTGAAGGACGTTATAATTGATGCAAAGCTGAATTCTTATTGTTATTGTTAACGAAGCTGAGCATCCTGAAAACATGTGTATTTAGCAGCACGTTGAACGGATGTGAGACATGAGTAATAACAAAAGATTCGAAGAGAAGGATATTGGCGTTGGAGAGGAGTTGCTATAGAAAGATCCTGAGAACAGGATGGATGCAGAAGGTCACCAATGAGGAATTCTATAGGAAGATACAGATAAAACAGAACCTACTGCAGAACGTTATACAATGGAAGTTACAGCTATTCGGGCATATCTGGAGAATGAACGACATGTGAAAAGTTAAGACCCTGTTACTCGGCATAATGGAAGGTCCAAATAGGAGAGGCAGACCCCACAGAGAACAGGGAAATGTTACAGTAGATTGGTGCGGAGCTAGTCTACAGAAACTAAACCTCTCCGCACTGGACAGGGAAAGATGGAAGGAAATAGTGAGGGAGGCATCGGACACCAACGGGTGTTGAGCCCATGGTTGTTGATGGTGACGATGATGATGAATTGTTATCGGCTTAGGTTCTGTAAATTCCCCGTCTGGTTTCCCCATCCTGAATCAATGCCTGGTGTGTGCGGGACGCGAACATGCCATGGGTGATGAACTTTTACTCACCCACATTTGAGTGCTCACGGCCCCTGCACAAAATGCACATGGCCCAGCGAGGACAGTGAGGGAGGCTTATGGACCGATCATCGTTGAGAGAACCCAGAAGGAGATCCCTAAGCAGGACCCCCCGAGGGTGCCCTTGGCTCGGATCATCTGGCCTGCAAACCGTTTCCGGGGTCATCACGGGAAGAGACCAACAGTACGACCCTCAGCGTGGCCCCTTGTGGTGCCTGGTGCCCCGCCTGGATTTTGTCAGCTTGTAAGTGCGATGGCGGATAGCGAATGAGTCTCCCCTTTCCCCTCCTTCCAGAGTAGGTTAAGGCAATTAAAGCATTGGCGCACGTTACCTCGTGGTACCGATCCTTGTGAGGCCAAGGTGAGTGGCGGCTTTCTCTTCTCCTACCTTAGAGCAGGGCCAGGGTTTGGTTGCACCAGGACAATGGGCTGTGGCCTGGAATAGGATTGTTTTCCATCCCCTGGGACTAGGGGGTGTGATAGCAGGGACAGTTTTGCTCCACAATGACCACCGGGGGGCAGCAAGTCCATGGGACAGTTACATGACCACGGGTGGGGAGGGGGGGTGTTGACCCTGTAACAGTGGCCAGCAGGGGCCAGGCCCCCCCGTCCCAAATCCAGAGCGCAGACCATCTCCTCCCAGCCCTTAGCCACAGCACGGGGGGCAACTCCACCAGTCAGGGACTTGGCCACCGCAGCCCCCTCGGGGAGCAATCACCAGCCAAAGTCCAGCACATGGCCCCTGTCGCCACGCCCCCCTGGACACCTACTGCCCCTTGGGCTGTGCATCCCAGGCTGGCCTCAGAGCTTCCCTGAGCCCCCCCCCGGCCCTGAACCCCACCCCATCTCCCTACCTCCCAACCCCCTTCCCCGATTCCTACACCTCTGTCTTTAACCCCCACCTCCCAACCTCTTTTCTCCCTTCCCCGGCCCTTCTCAGGATTAGGGAGTTGCTCTGTGTGTGTGTGTTTGCGGGGGGAGGGGTGTTTCTCCTGCCCCCTACCCCACTGTACCCGGTCTGCTGGCAAGGCAAGATGGTGACCAGTAGCCCCAGCGGTCCATGCGTTTGGCGGTGCAGCTGCCCTCATTCGGCAGTGTAGCTGCCCCCTTGACTTGCCGCTCCCTCTGGTGATGGTGAGGCTTGTATCCCCCCTTTGTGGCCTGTCAAGGGAAAGATGGAAGGAACTAGTGAGGGAGGCATCGGGCACCACCAGTTTTCTTGAGCTGACCTAGAACTTTACAAGGGGACTTGAGAGTGGTTTTCAAGTATCTAAAAGGGGGTCAGAGGGAAGAGGGAGACAAATTGTTCTCCTTGGCCGCTGAGGACAGGACAAGAAGCAATGGACTTACACTGCAGCAAGGGAGGTTTAGTTTGGATATTAGGGAAAACTTCCTACCTGTCAGGTTGGTTCAACACTGGAATAAATTGCCCAGGGAGTCATCAGGTTCAGCCCCCTGCCCAAAGCAGGGCCAACCCCAACTCAATCATCCCAAACAGGGCTCGGTCAAGCCAGGAGTTAAACACCCCTAGGGATGGAGTTTCCACCCCCTCCCTAGGGAACCCATCCCAGTGCTTCCCCACCCTCCTAGGGAAATCGTTTGTCCTAAGATCCAACCTAGACGCCCACAATGACAACGTGAGCCCATTGCTCCTTGTTCTTCCACCTGCCCCCACTGAGAACAGCCTCTCGCCAGCCTCTTTGGAACCCCCCTTCAGGGAGCTGAAGGCTGCTCTCAAATCCCCCCTCACTCTTCTCTTCTGCAGACTCAACAAGCCCAAATCCCTCAGCCTCTCCTCACAGGTCATGTGCTCCAGCCCCCTAACCATTTTGGTGGCCCTCCACTGGACCCTCTCCAATGCGTCCACATCCTTTCTATAGTGGGGGGCCCAGAACTGGACACAATACTCCAGATGTGGCCTCCCCAGAGCCGAATAAAGGGGAATAATTACTTCTCTGGATCTGCTGGCAACGCTCCTCCTAATGCACCCCAATATGCCTGTAAGCCATTTCGGCTTACCCACTACACAACCACGTAAAATAGGTCCCCAAGTCCTTAAGTCTACAACCTGGCCTTGCTTCAGGTCGGGGTGACAGGCAATAGTCCAAGTGCCCGGCCTTACTCAGGATGGGTAGGAGGCAAATAGTTCTGGGCCCCGGCCTTGCATCAGGTCTGGGGCTGAGGTAAAGAGTTCAAAACAGTCCCAGTTACAATGGCCTGGCTCTGGAGCAGGGCAGGCAACCACCGGAGTCAGTGCAGGGGGGCCCTGGCCCTAGGTCAGGGCAGGCCAGCAAATAACCCCCAGTTAGAAACAGTTTACAGGTTCATAGGGCTCCAGCCTAGTTCAGGCGGGGTGAGCAATAAACCCACACGGACAGTTTAGCAGTCCGGGGGCCCAGGCCTGGCGTCAGGCAGGGGCAGTGAACACTCAGTACGGGGCCCTGGTTCAGAGCGGGGCAGCACGCAACAGTTTTGCAGTTTAAGAAGCCCAGGCCTGGTTCAAGGCTGGGCAGCAAACAAACACCTGCTTTGGGGTGCTTCTTCTTCAGGAGGGAGGCAGGCAGGTCACCTGCAGTGGTGGTGAGGTTGGAGACTGCCACCAGGTAGGTGGATAGAGGGAAGGGGGCACAGGCCCAATCAGTCCACTGCGCCCCGTCCCAGGGCCCTGGATGCAGCTGGCTCAGTGGGGGCTACAGCCCGCAACATGCTGGCCCCGGGCTTTGACCAGCCCGTGCCCTCCTCTGGGCCACTTCCTCTCTCCCCCCTCGGTGGAGACCTGGGTTCGTAACAGGTCCCCTGGGGAGTCGAGGGCGGTGTCATCCCAGCAGGGTCTCGGCGGCCCAATCCAGGCCGCGGCGGCGCGCAGGTCCTCAGCTTCCACCTGGTCCTCAGAGTCCCGGGGGGGTACGGGCCGGTGTCAAGGTTCAAGTGGGTCTTCCCGTTCAAGCCGGTCCTTGGGGTCAGTCAGGTCCTGCAGGATGTGTCTAGACTTTTGTCGACAAAACTAGACCTGCGTCTACACTGCCGCTGAGTTCTGGCGACATAACGTCGACAGAACTCAGTAGTTTTGTTGACGGCGGTAAACCTCATTCTACGAGGAATAACGCCTTTTGTCGACAGAGTTCTCTCGACAGAAGGCGTTATTGCATCTACTCTGTCCTTTGCGTCCACACTGTCATGTCGACAAAGCGGCTTGCTTTGTCGACAGAAGTGGCTATAGTCTAGACGCTCTTTGTCGACAGAAGCTTTGTCGACTGTCGACAAAACTTCTGTCGACAAAAGCCTGTAGTCTAGACGTACCCCCAGGTACTGGCAGGCGTCGGGGTTCAGGCAGGTCCCCCGACTCATGTGGGTCGATCACCCTCGGAGGCCCGGGCCACGCCCCAGTCTCCCCAACAGGAAGCATTGGGCCAGCCTCTGGTTCCTCTGGGTCAGAGGGTAGCTCTGCGGGCAGGCCCAGCCAGGCCTCTGCCGCCCAGACAGGGAGGCGTTCGCCGGCCTCTGGGATGGAGGCCGTGGGAGGCCCAAGCCAGGTCTTGGCCTCCTCAGCAGGGAAGTCTGGGCCGGCCTCTGTCTCCCTCAGAGGCTGGGCCCTGACTGAACCCCCTGGCAGGGTTCTTATAGCCCTAGCCCCGCCCCCTGGCTTCCGGTCAGGTGAGTGGGAGGGGCTAGGCTGGGCCCAAAATGACTCCCGGACGGGTTCCTCCGCCACCGGGTCAGTGGGCGGCCATTCTGCCCCACTACAGTGCCATTGGCCTTCTTGGCTACAAGGGCGCCCTGTTGACTCATCTCTAGCATCTCATCCACTGTAACCCCCAGGGCCTTTTCTGCAGAACGGCTCCTTAGCCAGTCGGTCCGCAGCTTGTAACTGTGCTTGGGATTCTTCCAGCCCAAGTGCAGGACTCTGCACTTGTCCTTGTTTTGGCCCAATCTTCTAATCTCTCCAGGTCACTCTGGACCTGATCCCTGCCCTCCAGAATATCTACCTCTCCCCCTAGTTTAGTGTCATCTGCAAACTTGCCGAGGGTGCAACCCATCCCCTCATTCAGGTCATTAATAAAGATGTTGAACAAAACCGGCCCTAGAACCGATCCTCGGGGCACCCCACTTGAAACTGACCGCCAGCCAGACAGCCTACCTTTAGGGGTGAGTATTTGACACCTGGAAAGGAACGATCCTTTTATGGCAGAGAAAATGCTTTCCCCTGCAAATTTAGGAACTGACTGCTGTGAAGAACTAGAATCAGATTTCTGACCCACTGGTTGGACCTCTTGAAACCTGACGGCTTTGCGAATTGGAGCCAGAAGATTTGTGCACACACCCATCCACAGCCAGACCTTTTAAGGTGGTAATAGCGTGGCAGAGCTGATTGTGGGTTACAGCGGAAAGCTCTAAATTTCACTTTCCTTCTTCCTCATGGGCTGCAATGATTCACAGACCTGACCACATTTAGTCTGGAGAGCTGACAGCGAATGGTGAGCGGGCGCCGTTCTCAGCACGGATCAGCATGGCGATCGGCGGCAACTTCTTACTACTATGGCGAAACTACTTCACAGTCATATCGACATTAGCATTCTATCTCGTTTTGGTGGTGGTGGAACACACAATGGATTCAAATTTCATATGCCTACCTGGGGAGACACTGATACTTCCTTACAGCCTCTTCTATATCTTCATACCACCCATCATTTTGGTTCCATTAGGCGTGGTTTTCCAGCCTGTATGTCTACATCCTCCTTCCAAAGGCAAAGTATCTAAATGCAAAAAATGTAAAAGATGCTGGGCAAAAGCTGTTATACCCGCTTTGTTGTGGATAATTATCATGCTTCTGGATGGGAAATATCTAGGCTGTCTGTTTACATTACATAAGATGATCGGTACTGCTTATTTCATTTCCCAGGTAAGATTCACCTGCCTTGAGATTGGAAATAACATTTTTGCTCTAGTGTTTTGCTGCCTGTGTGTTTGATTCAGCAGAAAAAAAATAGTTTATCTTCAAAAATGAGAGGAAACCAGGGTCCGCCACCGGGTGCTACAGACACGAGCGTTGATTAGGTCTCAGTTGGAGGGTTGTGTCCAGTTCTGGGCACCATATTCAGGAAAGAGGTGGAGAAATTGGAGAAGGTCCAGAGAAGAGCAACAAGAATAATGAAAGGTCTAAAGAACAGGAGCGATGAAGGAATTGGGCTTGGTTAGTTTGCAAAGGAGAAGACTGAGAGGGGCCATGCTAGCAGTTTTCAGGTATCTAAAAGGGCGTTACAGGGAGGAGGGAGGAAGATTGTTCTCCTTGGCCTCTGAGGACAGGACAAGAAGCAATGGGCTTAAACTGCAGCAAGGGAGGTTTTGGTTGGACCTTAGGAAAAACTTCCTACCTGTCAAGGTGGTTAAACACTGGAATAAATTGTCTTGGGAGATTGTGGAGTCTCCATCTCTGGGGATATTTAAGAGCAGGTTAAGGACGTTAAAGACTAGTTGACTAGCGGATTTCCTCCCCCCTTCCTGCCTCTGGGGTGGGGGGAGGGCGTACTTCAAACTATAGCAAACAGGTTGTGGGATGGGGGCTTCGGGCTGAGGGTGGGTGTGAAGCAGTAAGGTCAGGGCGATGGGAGGTTTGGGGGGCTCAGGGAAGAGGGTGCAGGAGTGAAGGCAGTGACCTGGTGTGGGGGTGCTCATGGCAGGGGTTGGTGAGCTGAGGGCAGAGAGCTCGGTGTGTGTGTGTGGGGGTCCGGGCAGGGCATGGGGGCTGGGGGCATAGAGCTGGGTGGGGGTGCTCAGGGCAGGGATTGGGGGGCTGACAGCAGAGAGCTTAGTGTGGGGGTACAGGGCAGGGGGGCTGAGGGCACAGAGCTCGGTGTGTGTGTGTGTTCAAGGCAGGGGATGGAGGGCTGGGGGCCAAGAGTTCGGTGTGTGGGGAGGCTCAATGGTCCTTAGGGTGTGAAATAGAATTGCTCGGGGGGCGAGAGGCACCAGAGTGGGAAAGAGAAAAAGTCAAACTCAATTGACGAGTTTTCACGTCTTGATTTTTCCCCCGCAGATGTTGGGACTCGGGCTCCTATTGCTCATTGTTGGGTTCGTATGCTGGCTGTACTGGAAGACACCCACAGGAAGGATCACCATGGGTGCTGACCAAAGCAAGACGATGCTCAAGGCTAAGGCGGCAGAGTATTTAACGAATCAGCAGAATGAGGCTATCCACAAATTAATTGAGAAACACCTAAAGGACCGCTACTTAGTCAGACCAGAAACATTTCTGGCAGCTCTTACCGATGAGGAGATAGCTGCTCAAATAGAAGAAGGTTTTAAGTTTGTACGGGAAACCCAAGCCCCAGCTGCCAGAAACGAAAACTCAAATGGAAGAGCCGGAAGCTCAAATGGCGGAAACTCAGCTACCCACTTCGAAATCCAAACTAGGAATGCCCAAGACTCAGGACAGATGGAAATGGAGCCCATGCTACCTCAAGAGGCCTCTGGTACATCAATTTAAGGAGCCTGCAGCCCTTCGCCTCAAGGGGCCTCCAGTCTTTCCCCTCAAGGAGCCTCCAGTCATTTGTCTGAAGGGGCCTCCACTTGTTCGCCTTAAGGAAACCAGTCCTTTGTCTCAAGGGCCTCCAGTCCTTCCTCAGTGTAGACCTACCCTTGCAAATCAGAAATTGGTAGTTCCTTGAGGTGAAGCAGTGGAGATCTTTTGTGAGGAAGAACAAGAGGATAGCGAAGGGGGAGAATTAGAGATCCTTTCAAGTGAAGGTTGAAGAACTCCTGAGGGCAAAGTTTTGTGGCCACTTTAGGAGAAGGGTTGGGGGCCCTTTGAGGTGATGGTTTTGAGACCTCTGGAGGTGGAGAATTGAAGAATGCTTGAGGTGAAGGAATGGGGACCCTTTGGATTAAATTGCCTAGGGAGGTTGTGGAATCTCCATCCCTGGAGATATTTGAGAGCAGGGTTGGACAGACACCTGTCTGGGATGATCTAGACAGTGCTTGAGGGCAGGGGACTGGACTTGATGACCTCTCGAGGTCCCTTCCAGTTCTAGTGATCTGTCATACTATGACTCTCTGTGTGTAACAACCTCACACAATTTTTTTCCTGTGACTGCTTACCCTCAGGCCAAAACTGTAACTTTACTAATAGTCATACCCAAAGTACCCATAATGTGTTTGGTGTTCTGATCAATGGTACCCTCAATTAATGACCGATTGCACAAGTGAGCAACGAAATATTTGATCTAACCAGACATCATTGGCAGGACATCAAAGACTGGTTCCCCAAGGCCTTTGGAATTTTCAAGGTCTTAATGCACCCCATTGTTGTTTAACTAATTATATTTCTATTGTTACACCAGATCATCGTTTCAGCAGGTCATCAAGCACCATTAGCTGTTTTGGGGGGCCACTTGTCCAAGAGTCCTTATCGTGACCAAATTATTGGTCAAGGGGTGGACATGTAGCCAGCTGGACACATGCCCATCTCCCCCCCACCACTGAAGCTATGACTAGCTGTACATAAACACCCAGCTTGCATCTTTAGTTTTCTTAGCTAAAAGTCGGCCTTCTGCTTGCGGCCAAGGCAGTGGGAGAGTTTCCTGTTAAGGCTGGTACTTGTTCTTAGAAACATATGTTAAGACAGATCATCTTTGTGTTTGCAAAGACGAGCAGATGGCTGTGGTTGAAGTAGCTTCCTGTTATGTATAGCAACATAAGATCGAATGCTGTTGCCTCCTAAATAGAGATCGCTTTACGAATATGCATGTTCCTATGGGATGAGTGAAGAAATGGGAGTGAGAAACATCCAATCAAGGCTGCCCAGCTCCTTGTGATCTTTATGCCAAGGAGGAACTCTGCAGGTGCATAAATAACACGATGAGCAACCAGGCCGGGCTCGGCTCGCGCTCGCCGTGCAAAATGTAACATCACAGCAGAAACCTGGGACCGACCTGGAGAGAGGGCAGCCCCCCTCCTTGCAGGTCTGAAGGGGTCTCCAGGGATGCTATGTCCTCCCGTGGTTGACCTCTGGGAACCTGTGGCCTGCTCAGCAATAGCCACCTGCGGAATAGGAGGACCCTGCACCCTACTTGTAGCCTGCTGACTGTCAGTATAAGCGTGATGCCTCTGTCTGTGATGAGCTGGCCCAAGGCTTCCTTAGCTACATGAACAAGTTGTGAGATATTGAAGCCCACAGACATGCGTCCTTGGGATCGCCATGGGGCTTCCGGCTAGAATCTGCCTGGGAATGTTTGTGCCTCTCAGAAAGAAAGCGTTATAAAACGTCCGAAAGTCACTGCCTGAATGGTCAGTCCCACCTGTGGGTCTTGGCCGTGTGGATGCCCAGGAATTCTCACGCTGGAGCAACGCCCTCAAGTGCATGGACGGAAGGGACTGGCATTGTCGGCAGCAGAAGGGGCATAAGCGTTGGATCCTTCCTTGCCTGCTTGCTCGCTCGCTTGCTTAGTTGCCTACTTCTCTGCGGCAAGAAGCACATATTTAGTAACCCATGAAGGCTGTACGGCGTAATATGCTCTGGCAATAAAATGTCTTGTGTTTATGCACCTGGTGTGGCATCACTGAGTGAATCCAAGCCTCCTGATAGAGCAACATCCCCCACTGAAGCTCTGACTAGCTGCACATGAACACCCAGCTGGCATCTCTAGTTTTCTTGGCTAAAAGTTGGCCTTGTGCTTGCGGCCAAGGCAGTGGTCGAGTTTCCTGCTCAGGCAGGTGAGAGATCTTAGAAATGGGTGTTCAGACAGATCCTCTTTCTGTTTCCAAAATAAGCAGCTTCCTGTTATGTTTAACAAAATAAGGTTGAACGCTGTTCCCCCCTAACTAGAGATGGCCTTATGAATACACATGTACCTATGGGATGAGTGAGGACGGCTGAGTGAGAAACATCCAATGACAGCAGCCCAGCTCCTTGTGACCTTTTCTGGCAAGGAGGAACTCTGCAGGTGTCAAAACGCCCTTCAGCTCTGTGCCAGCTAACCCTTTGTCAGAATTCATTCCCCCCTTGGTCCGGGGGGTGGGGCGGGCCCAATATTAATGAATGCATTGACTGCGTGGCAGGCACCAAGAGGCAGTGTGACCTAATGGAGAGAGCATAGGGATGCAGGAAGGCTGGGTTCTAAACTCAGTTCTGGTGCTTGCCAGCTGGGTGACTTGGGGCAAGTTCCTGTGTGCCTCAGTTTCCCCATGTGCACAATGGGGAAAATGCTAGTGACCAGCAAAGCTATACAAAGCACTGCGCAAATGGTAAGCAGTATGTTTATTATGATCCCGAAGGGCGTAAGACCGGCCAGACTGGGTGAGACCAAACCTTCATCCAGCCCAGTGTCCTGTCTCTAAACAGCGGCCAATGCCAGGTGCCCCAATGGGAGGGAACAGAACAGGGAATCAGCATGTGATCCCTCCTCTATCACCCGTTTCCGGCTTCTGACAAACAGAGGCTCGGGACACCATTCCTACCCAGCCTGGCCAATCGCTCATCTCCATGACTGTATCTAGCTCTTTTTGAACCCCTGTTACAGTCCTGGCCTACACAACGTCCTCTGGCAAGGAGTTCCACAGGTTGGCTTTGAGCTGCATGAAAAACTTGCCCAATGCCTGCATTGTGTGCAGATCTTGGATAATGGGTGCCTTGCTGTGTTAGTTTCCCAAGGGATGTCTGGAGAGCAGAAGTCCCCCATCAGCACCAAGTCCTGAACTTTGGAAGATTTTGTGAATTGTTGTTAAAAAGACACATGAGTCTCATCGCTCTGCTCAGGTGGTCACACTCGCAGCCCCCTGCCCTGACTCCTGCCCCTGTCCACCTCCCCTCAGCTCCCCACACTCCCACCCCTCTCCCTAACTCCCACACCCCTCCCCTTAACTCCCAGTCCCCTGCTTTGACCTTCGTTTCCCACCTTGCTTTTTAACAAATGTAAGTGAGAACGATGTTATGGTCTGTAGAAGAATAGATATTTTAAAAGACGGGTCTCATTGAAGAAACATTTTCCCTCCATGTAACACTTTTTTTTAACCTGTGTTTCAGTTAAAGAAAGTTAGCGAGCAGAGGTAACCACCACAAGGTGGATGTGAACCTAGAACCTTTGGAGGTGAGTATAGGAGCATCTACCCTCTGAGCTGAAAATCAGTTGTCTCACAGCTCATGCTGTAGAGCAGTGTTTCTCAGACTGATGGTATGAGTACCCTTAAGGATACTTGAGAGTAGTTTGGGGGGTGCGTCAACACAACTGAAATTAGCAGAAAAATGAATTTTGGTTGTAAGTTTCCAGCGCTTTATTATTTTGGTCCTTTTTATACCCCAAAATTTCATCACCTGCTTGGCTACAATTAAGTTATTTCAACAAATGTGTTGCAATGGTAGAAAAAAATGTGGGGGTGTCTGAAAACTGTAGGTACTGGGAGTACTTCTAATTTTATTTAATTTTTTTAAAAGGGGATACTTATAATTTTTTGTCTTTTTTAGAGAAAGATTGAGAAACACTGCTGTGGTCTCTTAGTCTTAGCTGTTGCTGTGGTCTAGGTGCCAGGGCAAGGAACAGTGAATCGCACTAGGAGTACGTCTAGACTACACGCCGTTTTTGAGAGAGGCTTTTTCGACAGTATCTTCGAAAAAGCCTCTGTCGTAAAAGAGCGTCTAGACTACAAGAACATTTTTCGACAAAACGGCTCGCTTTTTCGAAAGAGAGTCTAGATGCTGTCTTTCAAAAAAGCCCTGTTTTCATTCAATAGAGTCTTTTTTCAACAGATCTCTGTCGAAAAAAGGCGTTATTCCTGTAGAATAACGTTTGCCGCTGTCGACAAAACTGCCACATTCTGTCGATTTACTGTCGACACAACGCGGCGGTAGTGTAGATGCAACTATAGTTTTTTTGACAAAAGGCCACTGTTGTAAAAAAAAACCTGTAGTCTAGACACACCTGTGTGGGTTACACAGACACACTCGTAAGTTAAAACCACAAATCACGAATTTATACGATGGCTGTTTCCCCCTCGGTTTTCTAACTTTGAAAAGGCATTTATTTTGCTCTAAAGAATTAAAGATTAATAATACAAAACACATAGGAAAATGAGCTTATGGGAAAAAGCTAACCCAAAGATAAGAGGTCTGTTTTTTTTCCCACCAATCCTACACGCATTTTTCTTCTGCATTTTTTTATGCAAACCAAGCGCAAGCAAATATCCTTGAGGGATGCTATATTCAAAATACACCCGAAACAGTAAAATAAACATCTTTCCTTGTTACTTGAAGAGACGCCCCTTTTGCTAAACCTGGGAAATTTCGGAATTAACATAGCTGTTTGGCATGTTAACATCTTTTAGGATTTATAAAGATCACATGAGAAAACCAGCTTCTGTGAAAATGTGAATATTGAGGAAAGAAGATTGCCTCTACTTAACTTGTCTCTAGCTGTTTTTCACAACTAGCAGTGAAAAGCTTGATTCTACTTTTGTTTACATAGGAATCAGTCTTTTGGTGCCTTTGTACAATGTTTTCGATGTGTAAAGTTTGCCGTTTCTGTGCCTACCCAGTACTCCCGTATTGGTGGGGCTTTAGACAGTTTCTAACAATGATTTATTACAGGATGCAGCTGAGGCCTTCTTCTATTTTACAAATAGATACGCCCAATGACGCTACCCACAGATACATGCACTGATGTGTTGCGAAATACAAAAGTATAAAAGACTTTACATATTACTTTGATGACAGAAAACTGTTGCAAGCGTGCAACTCACCTTGGCCTCACAAGGATCAGGACCCCGGGGTAACACGCACCCGTGGCTTTAATTGCGTTATCCTACTCTGGAAGGAGGGGAAAGGGAAGACTCACTCACTGTCCGCCATCGCACTTACGGGCTGACGAAATCCAGGCAGGGCGCAGGCACCAGAAAGGGCCACGCTGAGGGTCGTGCTGTTGGTCTCTTCCCGTGATGACCCTGGAACCGGTTCGCGGGCCAGGCGATCCGAGCAGAGGACGAGGGGGTTCTCTGCGACTGGGGGCCCCATTTCTGATCCTCCCTTGTGTTACAGATCCGGGAAGAGTTCCGGGCTCCACCGACAACTCCGAGGGGCGGTGGATGCTGTCTGGGGTTCTTTGCTCCGTGTCCCTGTCTGGTTCCGTCGTTTTGAACCTTTGACCCCCACTTGTCCCCCGGAATCAGTTGGGCCTGGGTCTAGTTGCCCCTCCCCCTAGGATGGGGTAGAAGCTTTAGAAGTGAGCGGGCTGATGCCTGTCCACTACCAGTGTTCAAAGTAGTGTTCTCGCTGGGCCATGTGCACTCTGTGCAGGGGCCCGTGTGCACTCAAATCGGGATGAGTAAAAGTTCTTCGCCCGCTGCATGTTCGTTTCCTGCACACACGGTGCATTCATTCAGGAAGGGGGAAACACACAGGGCATTTACAGAACCGAAGCCGGTCACACTTCAGCTTTACATCAATTCTAACTTGCAAACCAAAACCAACATCAACACCCTGCCCCCCGATAGCTTGATAAACCGACGTGGTGGAAGGGCAAAGGTGACCTGTTTTTTCACATCCCTCATTTTTGTTCTTCCGGAGGGTTAGTTCCAGGAATCAGCAGGGAAAATTTGGAGCGAGCGTTCCGAAGACACATTGCTGATACAAGACTTCTGTCGTGTTAGAATCGTCGCATCCTAGTGTCGGAAGAAATCTCAGGAGACCATCGAGTCCAACCCCCTGCCCAAAGCAGGACCAAGGAGATGGTTTGGGATAGCAATGAGATGGGAAGAGACAAAACGAGTTGTGTGTGTCCCCACTACGGTTTTTATGCACGTGCCGTGTTGAGCGAAACGTTAGCTTTTCAATAGGACAAGGCCCTTTTTGTTGAAATACACCAGATCAATTAATGGAGGTTAGTAGCTTGGGGGACAGTCAACCCAATTCCAGAGGACCCCCAGCCAATCTGGAAAGGCGGGCAACCCTAGTTGACCTGATGTTGTGAGAAGCTGGTGGGGTTACCAGGTTAGATCGTGGGAAGGAAGAGCTGGGAATTCTCTTGTAGTACGACCTTAGAGTCTGAATGGAGCAGGATCTAAGGATAAAAGTGGAGGCGGGAGAGGACCGGAGGGTCCAGACACCTAATAGAAGGATGGGGGGGAGCTGTACCCCAAATAGACAATTAAATCAACTGGCTGCATAAAATGTCATTGCTGGTAAGAGCTAGATAGATTCATGGAGGTTCGGTCCTTCAATGGCTATTAGCCAGGATGGGTAGGAATGGTGTCCCTAGCCTCTGTTTCTCTGGAGATGGGTGACAGGGGAGGGATCACGTGAGGATTCCCTGTTGTGTCCCCTCCCTCTGGGGCACCCGGCATTGGCCACTGTCGGCAGACAGAGCACTGGGCTGGATGGACCTTTGGTCTGACCCTGTCTGGCTGTTCTGAGGCTCAGAATCTGCACTAGACACAAACTAATTTTGGTCAGCTGAGTAATGGTTTACAAAACTAGGGGTTTATTTTGGAAAGAAAATGGGTTTTAGAGGGTTTTTTTTTTAAAGTTAACTTTAGACCAAGAGGCAGGGCAAATTCCGTTTTTCTGAACATTACAGAAGATGGTATGAGTTGCTTTTTTTTTTTCTTTTAAATGTGCTTCATTGAAAGCCTGGTACATTTCCCCCCTCCCTTCAAAACTAGGGGAGGTTGCTGAGTTTTTTCCACTTTGGTTTTGCTGTGAAAAAAGTTTGCTTGTGTTGCGCCCGTGTGGTTGAAGCGGAAATTGCTCTTTTTTACATCAGCTGTTTTTCACCTCATTATCATAGAATCACCAGGTGGGAAGAGACCTCAGGAGTCACCGAGTCCAGCCCCATGTTGACTGGCATTAATGATACTGTGTTCTTTATCACCTGAGAGCCGTATCATCTTTTCAATACGTTTGCCAGAGACCGATATGAGATGAAGCAGCCTATTTACTTATATCGTCTCACTTGGCATTTTTGAATACTCAACGTTGGCACAATTTTAGCACTTTTCTCGTCATCTGGAATTTCTCTCGGAGGCCAAGATTTATTAAAAATTAACATCACCGTGCCGTAGAGCCCCTTGGTCATTTCTTTTGGGGTCTTGGGCTCAGGTTATTGTAACCTTCTGATTTAAAAATGTTTATCATTATTAAATGTAGTTTAGCATCATCCTTAGTTACTAAAGGACTTGGAAATAGTCCAGCATCCTCATAAAAACACCATCCTACTTCTTTGCAAATTCAGAAGAGAAATATTGAACACTTTTCTCTTTTCCACATCATCATTAGCAATTTTGCCATCTCCCCTCTATTAGCAGGGCGATTGCAATGTTACGTTTTCTTTTGCTTTAAATATATTTTAAAATTATTCTTCCTCCTAGTTCTGTCAGCTGTGTTGTTTCCCTGATATCTTTAACTTCCCTTATCAGTATTCTACACGTCGTACTGGTGCAGGGATGCAGGTACCTGGTGGGGGTTAGCAGTAGATTAGAGTCTCCCTGTGGGGTATGGAGGTCACCTTCAGAGGAATGCTATTCATGTTGAAGAGCAAATTGTCTCCACTAACAAGTGAGGAGTAGGCTGAAATGAGGAAATGGAATCTGATTTCTGCTTGACTCATTGACTGGTTTGAAATCTGACAGCGTGCCTTTGTCAGCCTACCTACTCCCAGTTGTGTACCAAAGGCAGAGCTATTGCGGTGGAGCTGTGCACGAGCCCTTTTGGGGAAGTGGCATTTTCACTTTCAGTCTTCTTCACGGTCTATAAATGCCCAACTGTACGAAAGGACCCCCCTTCAAAGGACCCCCTTCACTGCCAGACTTCCCTCTGCCCTTGGAGAGGAGGTTGCATCATCCCAGGGGAAAATGGCAATTGGGAACATCTTTATTACATTATAGAAAGAACATTTTACTCTAATATCAACGTCGCTGTTCTCACTCATTTTGATTGTGGTGGAGCAGATATTGGAATCCGATTTTAAACACTCCAAAGAAAGGACGTGGAGATTTGCCTACGGCCTTTGCTATTTCTATGAGGTGCCACAGGACTCCTTATCACGTTTGAAGGTCCAGACTAACACGGCTCCCCCTCTGACGGTGTACACAATAAGCCCTTGTTTATTGATATTGTTTCTCCAAGCACCGGCGGGTGATTGGGCTGTATTCGTGCCGGTTCTCAGTATGTCCCTGTTCCCATTATTAGAATGGGTCGTATATGGGCACCCAGAGAGAGCCAAGTGGCTTCTACCATCAGGTGACTTATTAGATCACTGTGGTTGCCAAGAGGGGGAAACCATGAGTAGTATAGTGAACCGGACACCCACTCTTGTGGACCCCAGAACTGGACATGGGATTCCAACCACGGTTGCACTCGGGTCACATAACATCTCTGCTCCCACTCACGATTCCCCTGGGGTGTGCCTAGACGACAGGGTTTTTCGAAAACAGTGGCCGTTTTTTGAAAAAAAATTTCCCTGAGTCTAGACTGCTGCGCGTTCTTTTGAAATGCCAGCAAAAGACCTTGGCCATTTTTTCGACGTGGAAAACCTCACTGTACAAGGAATAACGTCTTTTTTCGAAAGTGCTCTTTTGGGAAAAGGCGATAGTCAATGCCCACAGGGCTTTTTCGAAAGAAAGCAGCCAGACTGCCTGGGTGCCCTCTTTTGAAAAAGCGGTTCTCTTTTTCGGAAAAAAAGGCTTGTAGCCTAGACGTACCCCTGGGGGTAGAGATGAGGGTGATAAAACTGTAAACACAGAAGGTCAAATTAGACAGCCTAACGACCCTTCTAACCTCTCTGACAATCGTTGTAGCTAAATGTAACTGTTTGAGAACATAAGAACGGCCAGACTGGGTCGGACCAAAGGTCCATCGAGCCCAGTGTCCTGTCTGCCGACAGTGGCCAATGCCAGGTGCCCGAGAGGGAGTGTACCAAACAGGGAATCATCAAGTGATCTCTCTCCTGCCATCCATCTCCACCCTCTGACAAACAGAGGGTAGGGACAGCATCTTGGCTAAGTGCCATTGAGGGACATTTCTCTGTACATATCTCTGGTCTATTTCAACAAGAAAGGCCTTGTCCTATTGAAAAGATAAAGTTTTGCTAAACACGGCACATGCATAAAAACCATGGTGGGGACACAGACAACACATTTGGTCTCTCCCCATCTCATTGGTGCCCAAATCATCTCATTGGCCCTGGTTTGGGCAGAGGGCTGGACTTGATGACCTCCCAAGATCTCTTCTAACACTAGGATGCTACTATTCTAGCATGACAGAGTCTTGTATCAGCAATGTTTCTTTGGAACGCTCACTCCAAATTTTCCCTGGCGATTCCTGGCACTAACCCTCCAGAAGAACCAAAAAGAGGGAAGTGGATGTTGAGGGTGAAGGACGTTGTAACTGATGCAATGCTGAATTGTTATGGTTATTGTTAACGAAGCTGAGCATCTGGAAAATGTGTGTATTTAGCAGCACGTTGCATGGATGTGAGACATGGGAAATAACAAAAGATTGGAAGAGGAGGATATTGGCGTTGGAGAGGAGTTGTTATAGAAAGATCCTGAGGACAGGATGGATGCAGAAGGTCACCAACGAGGAACTATATAGGAAGATACGGCCGAAAGAGAACTTACTGCAGAAGGTTACACAATGGAAGTTACAGCTATTCGGGCAGATCTGCAGAATGAAAGACGAGCAAAGAGTGAAGACCCTGGTATTCGGCATAATGGATGGTCCGAATAGGAGAGGCAGACCCCACAGAGAATGGGTAGATGGTATAGTAGATTGGTGCGGAGCTAGTCTACAGAAACTAAGCCGCTCCACTCTGGACAGGGAAAGATGGAAGGAAATAGTGAGGGAGACATCAGACACCAACGGGCATTGAGCCCATGGTTGAGCTCATGCCCCTGTATAAAACTATGGTACGCCCACATCTTGAGTACTGTGTACAGATGTGGTCTCCTCAACTCAAAAAAGATAGTTTGGCCTTGGAAAGGGTTCAGAAAAGGGCAACTAAAATGATTAGGGGTTTGGAACGGGTCCCATATGAAGAGAGGCTAAAGCGACTGGGACTTTTCAGTCTGGAAAAGAGGAGACTGAGGGGGGAGAGGATAGAGGTCTATAAAATCATGAATGGTGTGGAGAGGGTGAATAAAGAAAAGTTATTTATTAGTTCCTATAATAGAAGGACTAGAGGACACCAAAAGAAATTAATGGGTAGCAGGTTTAAAACTGATAAGCGAAAGTTCTTCTTCACACAGCACATAGTCAACCTGTGGAACTCCTTGCCAGAGGAGGCTGTGAAGGCTAGGACTCTAACAGAGTTTAAAGAGAAGCTAGATAAATTCACGGAGTTGAGGTCCATAAAAGGCTATTAGCCAGGGGGTAAGGAATGGTGTCCCTGGCCTCTGTTGTCAGAGGCTGGAGATGGATGGTACGAGACAAATCGCTTGATCATTGTCTTCGGTCCACCCCCTCTGGGGCACCTGGTGCTGGCCACTGTCGGCAGACAGGCTACTGGGCTAGATGGACCTTTGGTCTGATCTAGTATGGCCGTTCTTATGTTCTTTGCAGGGCACTTTTCTGGGTAGCCCAAATTTGAATCCCGCAAGTGCCTGATCTGGGGCAGGTCTGGACCCAGGCCACTTTGGTCTGGGTCTAAGAGGGGAATGCCCTAAAGATCATACTAAGGGGTAACCTGGTTTGCAGCAAACTGGGTAAAGAGGGTTGTGTATACATGGCACTGGGAATCCAGATTCTGACCCTGATGTTCACACACGAACCAGTCTGACTCCGATTAGGGCATGGGTTCCCAAACTGGGGGCATGCCCCCCTGGGGGGACATGAAGAAATTCCAGGGATGGCACAAGGCAACCCAGTCCCCATCAATCCTCCCCACAAGAAAGAGCTTGGGCTGTCCACTGGGGTGGGGGGAGGATGGAACATCCCAGGCAGACTTCAAAATGGCCGCCTTAAAAGGGAAGAGGCCTGCTGTACTCTTAAAAGGGCACCTTTTTTTTTTTTTTGTAAACAACTGGAGTACAGGCACCTTTTTTTTAACGCTGGTTCCCAGGAATTAAAGGGGCCAGTTCCCTTTTTTTCCCCCTCAACAAGTTATGCTGAAATTTTTGTTTTTCAGTTCTGGTGAGTTCCTTTTTTTTTCCTCACAAATTTTGCTGCTATTTTTTGGCGGGGGGGAGGAGGGGTGTGAGGGTCTCTCAAAAATCAAAAAGGGGGCATGATGCTGAAAAGTTTGGAAACCGCTGGATTAGGGAGTTCTCAGGACCTGGCTTCTAGGACTCTGTCAGGGAGGGACCGGCCAGTTCCCACGTCCTGGCGCCTTGTCTCCATGTCGTGGGATTTTGCCATGTGGACGCCGCTGGAGGTACCTGGCGTGGGCGCAAGAGCTCTGTGGCGCCACTGGCTGCCATCGGTACCACAGCCCAGAATGCATCCATGAGATGGTCAGTGGTTGCAAGCTAGGGTCGCTATGACCTGTCTGACCAGCTACCCCCAGGAGAGAGACAAAAACTGGGGACCCACGCCCTGGTCCCACAGGCCTGGGTTTGCAAGAGAGGGTTAGTTTCTGCTGGGATCAGGGAGTGCAGCCTAGTGGTGACAGCTGGGATCTGTGTGCAGGCCCAATCTCCCCTGCTCTGAGGGTGGCATCCTAGACCTGCCCTGTAACCAGATTACATCGGTGCTGTGCATGCTGTGCTGTATCCTGGAGAAGGAATAAACTCCCTCCATTCTGGAAAGGGCTGACCTGTGTGAGTGCATGTGTGAGGGGGGTGAGACCCCACCCACTGTGGCCACGCCCCTCTGAGGCCCCTCCCCTTCATCTCCTCCTCTTCTTGATGCTCTGCCCCTTCCATCCCGCCATCCCCTGCTCCTCCCTTTCTCACCAAAGGGTGGGGCCTTGAGAATAAGGAGGGGACCCACGCCCTGGTCCCACAGGCCTGGGTTTGCAAGGCAGGGTAGATGCATCCAGGGAGTGCAGCCTAGTGGTGACAGCTCCCCGCGGGGAGATCTGTGTGCAGGTCCCCTGCTCTGAGTTGTGGCAGGACCATACTGCCGGACAATCACACTTAATGGCATGCAGGTCTCTCCAGCGTTTGCCCTGGAAAGGGCTGACCTGTGTGAGTGCATGTGTGAGGGGGGTGAGACCCCACCCACTGTGGCCACGCCCCTCTGAGGCCCTCCTCTCTCCTCCTCTCATGCTCTGCCCCTTCCATCCCCATCACACACACACACACCAAATTTGGGGCCTTGAGAATGTCATTGTGTTACTGCTCAGGACCATGCACAGAGAGCTGGCAAGAGCAAAGCCAGCCCCCAAATGGAGACTTGTTGAAACATGGGTGGGCCTGACCTCTCTCTCTCTCACACACACACAGACACATATCATGTCTCTGTGTCACACACAATTTCTGTCACACACACGTCACTGTGTCACTGCTTCTCACACATATGCAAACACTCACTGCCCTCTCTCTCTCTCTCTCTCTCACACACACACACACCATGTCTCTGTGTCACATACACACACTCACAATTTCTGTCACACACATGTTACTGTGTCACTGTTTCTCACACATATGCAAACACTCACTGCCCCTCTCTCTCACACACACACACACACACATACACACATCATGTCTCTGTGTCACACGCACATCACTGTGTCACTGCTTCTCACACATAGGCAAACACTCACTGCCCCTCTCTCTCTCTCTCTCACACACACACACATCATGTCTCTGTGTCACATACACACACTCACAATTTCTGTCACACACATGTTACTGTGTCACTGTTTCTCACACATATGCAAACACTCACTGCCCCCTCTCTCTCTCTCTCACACACACACACACCATGTTTCTGTGTCACACACAATTTCTGTCACACACATGTTACTGTGTCACTGTTTCTCACACATATGCAAACACTCACTGCCCCCTCTCTCTCTCTCTCACACACACACACACACACACACACACCATGTCTCTGTGTCACACACAATTTCTGTCACACGCACATCACTGTGTCACTGTTTCTCACACATGAGGCACATACACACACCGGGTACCTCAGTGGCGGCGTTCCGACACATGGGGAAAAAACGGTGCCACACCCTCCTGCCTGGTACTGTTGGTAGCATATGGGTGAGGTATCAGTGAATGCAGCTTCATTATTGTACGTAGACTTCCGATAATCCGGCACCCTTGGGACCCAGGGGATGCCGGATTATCAGATAGGTCGGAGTATCGGAGGTGCTCTGGCGGGGTGCTGTGATGGCACTGCCGGGACCCACACTGAGTGGGGGGGGTCAGCGGGGAACCCATCTCTGTGCTTCCCCACCCTCCTAGGGAAATCATTTTTCCTAATGTCCAACCTAGACCTCCCCCACTGTAACATGGGGCAGGGCGGGAGGCAGGGGTCGGGCGGGCGGGCGAAGGGGGAGTTGGGCGGGCGAAGGGGTTGGGCGGGTGGGTGGAGGGGGGGGTCGGTGAGGAACGCTGCCTTGCCCCCTCTCCGCCACCGCAGCTTACAAGCCAGCGGTGAGTTTTCCCACTTGCAAGCTGGCTGTGCAGGGCTTCCACCGCCTCCCCGCAACACAGTGGCAGGTTCGCCCCTCTGCGCCGTTCCCCACCGACACCCCCCCACGCCCACCTTACACAGCTGACTGCCTCTTGCCCCCTCTCTGCCGTCACCTCTGGGGAGCTCCAATTGTCTGGCTGGAGCACTTCCAGGTTCCAGTTGATGCTGGACTATCAGGAGTGCTGGGCCACTGGATGCTGGACAATTGGCGTTTTACTGTATATAGGAGATCTGTCCTTTCGAATTTATTTTGAAATAATGGAATTACGATGTAGAAGCCTGTGTTGTCCTTTGGAAAAATGGCTGCTCTTCTGAAATAGCAGTGCTATGTAGACACACCCAATGGGCTTAGCATGAGGTACGTGTTTTTCGTTCGTTTTCCCACCCTTGTCCGAATCGGTCCTCTGGAATTTGCAATCCTGTCAGTTTCAAAGCAAGGGGAAGGACACATACATTCCAAACCCCAGTCTTGCTGGGGTTAACTTTCCTGTTGTTTGCAAAAAAATGCTGCCCTTTTCCCCCAGAGAGAAAATCCAGGAAATAGCAGAAAACCGATTAACTCTAAGTCAGTGACAGCATCTTCCTGTGTCATGAAAGTGCCCAAAATAAAATATATTTCAAAGTCCCTCAGAAGGGACTGAACTACCCACCGGTCCAGACCAGTGTTTCTCAACCAGCAGTATGAGTACCGTTAGGGGTACTTGAGAGAAGCCCAAGGGATATGTCAACACAACTGAAATTTGGCGAAAACTGAAGTTTTATAGCACTTTATGATTTTTGTGCTTTTTACACCCCAAAATGTCATCGCCCACCCAGCTAGGATTAAGTTGTTCAAAGAGATGTGTTGCAATGGTAGAAATGGTGTCTGAAAACTGTACTGAGCTACTTTTAGGGATTTTTTTAAAGGGGTACTTTATAGAAAAAAAGGTTGAGAAATAATGGTCTATACAGTTAATCACTGCATGTCTGCCTCTGGAATCTTACCATATATTTTAGAGCAGTGTCTGTCAAACTTTTATTTATAAAGTACCCCTTTTTCAAGAAAAAAAAAAGTAAATACCTCCTTTTAAAAAAAATTAAGTACCCCCAATACCTACAGTTTTCAGACACACCATTTTTCTTTCTATCTTTACAACACATTTGTTTAAACAACTTAATCGTAGCCAGGCAGATGATGAAATTTTAGGGTGTAAAAAGTACCAAAATAATAAAGCGCTGTACAGCTTAAATCCCAAATTCGGTTATCTCCAAATTTCAGTTGTGTTGACATATCCCCCAGACTTCTCTCAAGTATCCCTAAGGGGACTCATACCTCTGGCTGAGAAACATGGTTTTAAAGAGTTTTTGTGTGTCTGGGAGTCCGTTTGTTCAAGGACTCCCCTGAAATGGTAAGCGCTCGGCCACCGAATTTGGTAGGCAGCTTTCTTGTCTCCTAGCTTAGAGCAAGACCAAGTGAAGGTTGCAGCAGGACAATGGGATGTGTTGAGGGAGAAGGATGTGGTTCTCGGTTTGCAAGTTATAACTGATGTAAAGCTGAATTGTTAGCGGCGTAAGTTCTGTAAGTTCCCCTACTGGTTCCCGTTCTGAATCAATGCCTGGTTTGTGCAGGAAATGAACGTGCAGTGGGCAATGAACTTTACTCACCCAAATTTGAGTGCACATGGCCCCCTGCAGTACACACGGCCCAGCGAGGATGGTGAGCAAGGCCTATGGACCCAGAAGCGGCCCATGGCCTGTGACGTCGTCGACCCAACTAAGAGAGAGAGAACCCGGAAGGGGATCCACACGCAGGACCTCCCAAGGGTGCTCTCGGCTCGGATCGCCTGGCCCGCGAACTGGTTCCGGGGTCATCACGGGAAGAGACCAACAGCAACTTCTGGTGCCTGGCGCCCTGCCTGGATGTCGCCGGCCCATAAGTGCGATGGCGGATAGTGAGTGAGTCTCCCTTTCCCCTCCTCCCAGAGTAGGTTAAGGCAATTGGTGCACGTGGCCTCGTGGTCCCGATCCTTGTGAGGCCAAGGAGAGTGGCAGCTTTGTCTTCTCTGAGCTTAGAGCAGGGCCAGGGTTTCGTTGCACCAGGACAATGGGATGTGCCCTGGAATGGGATTGTTTTCCATCCCCTGAGACGAGAGGGGTGTGATAGCAGGGACAGTTTTGCTCCACAATGACCACCAGGGGGCACCAAGTTCAGGGGACACTTACATGACCAGGGGTTGGGGGGGGGGACAGTTGCCCCTGTAACACAGTGGCCAGCAGAGGTCAGCCCCCCCCCCGCCCCAAACCCAGACCACCACCCCCCCAGCCATTAGCTACAGCACTGGACCTTGGGGCAGCTCCACCAGCCAGGGACTCTGCCATCGTGATGCCCTTGGGGAGCAGTTACCAGACAGGGCCTGGCACACAGCCACTGCCCCGGACACCTACTGCCACTTGGGCAGTGACCAGTAGCCCCATCGGGCCACGCCCTTGGTGCTCGGCTTGCTGCCCCCACTGCCGATGATAAGGCTTGTCTCCCTCCTTTCTCTGGCCCCTCCCTCACCATGTTCTGGAAAACAGCCCCATTCCCAGCACTCCCCATTGTCCTGGCACGACCAAACCCTGACCTTGCCTTAGGCTGGGAGAAGAGGCAGCTGCAGTCCCGAATGTGGTGGTCCTAGCTCTGCCCACCGAAGGGGATTTCTTGAGAAACAGACTCACAGACAGACAGACAGCTCTGAAATCCATCGCTAGCTATTGCATTTCTCCTGCGGCTGCCTTCAGTCCACCCCTCCGCCCGCAAGGACCTTTGGCTAAGGAGGTCTCTGTCTTTTAAGACACGTTGCTGTCCTGGTTGCTTTAAGGCAGCGCTACTCAATGTTGGAAGCCCCGGGGGCCACAGTGATACTCACAGCACATGCTGAGGGCCACAACTAAAGTGTGGTTGCATGTCCATGCAAATCTACATGCAAATAGTGTCTTTCACACTGAGGGGCATGAATGCAAAGATTAAGGCAAGACGACACAACACGCAGGCTCCATTGAAGTCAGTTCTGCTGATATTATTAAAATGCAACAGGTACCCGATTTCCACCCCTATGACAACACTTAGGTGTGTCTAGACTACAGGGTTTTTTTGGAAAAAGTAGTCTCGTTTTGAAAAAACTTCCCCTGCATCTAAACTGCTGCCGTGTTCTTTCGAAAGAAGGCGGCAATTTTTTCGACCGTGGAAAACTTCGTTTTATGAGGAAGAACGTCTTATTTCAAAAGTGCTCTTTTGAAAAATGGTGCTATGTTATGCAAATTGTGCTTTTTCGAAAGAGAGCATCCAGACTGCCTGGGTGCTCTCTTTCGAAAAAGCGGCTCGCTTTTTCCAAAGTACTGGTTGTAGTCTGGATGCTCTTTTTCGAAAGAGGCTTTCTCAAAAGTATCTTTCAAAAAGGCTCTTTTGAAAGAGGCTTGCAGTCTGGACATAGCCTTTGAATGAGCAATGACAGTCCAGGAATTTAACTACTAAAATGCATCTCGACAGAAGACCGTTCTATTGACTACTTTTTTTTTTTGGCTTTCATCGGCCAGCCACAAACCATCAGGCCACAGGCCGTATGTGGCCCACGGGCCGTGTGTTCAGTAGCTCTGCTTTAAGATGATTTTCAGAAACCTCCCATTTTTATATCCATAAGGGAACAATCTTTTTAGTGCAGTAAAAACAATTCCCCCCCAAGCTGTTAGGGGTGGGCTGTAGTGAAGAATTAGAATAAGATTCTGCATCCGCTAGCTGAATTGTGTGAAACCCGACTGTTTGGAGACTGGAAGCCAAAACACAAAACCATCGTTGTTTATCACTCCCCTAGATCTGCTGGCAATGCTCCTCCTAATGCACCCTAATATGACATTAGCCTTCTTGGCTACAAGGGCGCTCTGTTGGCTCATATCCAGCTTCTCATCCACTGTAACCCCCAGGGCCTTTTCTGCCAAACTGCTTCTTAGCCTGTCGGTACCCAGCCTGTAACAATGCTTGGGATTCTTCTGTCCCAAAGCCAGGACTCTGCCCTTGTCCTTGTTGAAACTCATCAGATTTCTTTTGGCCCTATCCTCTAATCTGTCTAGGTCACTCTGGACCCTCTCCGTGCTCTCCAGAGTATCTACCTCTCTCCCTAGCTTAGTGTCATCTGGGAACTTGCTGAGGGTGCAAGCCATCCCCTCATCTGGGTCATTCATAATAATGTTGAACAAAACCAGCCCTAGAATTGATGCTTGGGGCACCCCAGTTGAAACTGACCACCAGGCAGACATTCTACCTGTAGGGGTGTGTATTCGACACCTGGAAAGGAACGATCCTTTTATGGCAGATAAAATGCTTTCCCCTGCAAAGTTAGGAACTGACTGCTGTGAAGAACTAGAATCAGATTTCTGACCCGCTGGTTGAATCGCTTGAAACCTGACAGCTTTGCGAATTGGAGGTCGGTGCACACACCAATCTGCAGCCGGGCCTTTTAAGGTGCTAACAGCGTGGCAGAGCTGATTACGGGTTACGGTGGAAAGCTCTAAGTTTCACTTTCGTTCTCACTCATGGGCTGCAATGATTCATAGACCTGACCACATTTAGTCTGGAGAGCTGACAGGGAACGGTGAACAGGTGACAGTCTCATCACGGTTCAGCATGGGGATTGGTGGCAAGTTCATAGATCTATGGCGAAACCACTACACGGTCTTATCGACATCAGCGTTTTATCTCATTTTGGTGGTGGTGGAACACTCAATGGATCCAGATTTCAAATGCCCAGAAGAGAAAGGAATGATAATTGGTTACAGCCTCTGCTATATCATCATACCACCCTTAGTTTTGTTTCTGGTAGGCTTGATTTTCCAGCCCCCATGTCGTTCACAATGTAAGAACTGTAAGTGTGGAAGATGCTGCGGCATTTGCCTAAAGGCTTCGGTACCTGCTGGCTTGTGGATAATTATCGCGCTTCTGGATGGGAAATATGTTGACTGTCTGAGGAAATCATGGCAGGCAAATGGCCCTGCAGGCAACTCACAGCTAGTGAGTACTGCTTATCACAGTTCCCAGGTAAGATCCACCTGCCCCGAGAGAGGGAATAACATTGCTCTCACCCTGCCTGTTTTTGCTCTAGTGTTTTGCCTCATGTATGTTAGATTCAGCAGAAAAAAAATAGTTTCTGTTCAAAAATCAGAGGAAACCAGGATCCGCTACGGGTTGCTACAGACATGAGTGTTGATTAGGGCTCAGTTGTGGGCTTGTGTCCAGTTCTGGGCACCACATTTCAGGAAAGAGGTGGAGAAATTGGAGAGGGTCCAGAGAAGAGCAACAAGAATGATGAAAGGTCTAGAGAGCATGACCTGTGAAGGAAGGCTGAAAGAATTGGGTTTGTTCAGTTTGGAAGTGAGAAGACTAAGGGGGGACATGAGAGCCATTTTCAGATATGTAAAAGGGTGTTACAAGGAGGAGGGACAAAACTTGTTCATCTTGGCCTCTGAGGACAGGACAAGAAGCAATGGGCTTAAACTGCAGCAAGGGAGGTTTAGTTTGGACATTAGGAAAAAGTTCCTACCTGTCAGGGTGGTGAAACACTGGAATAAATTGCCCAGGGAGGTTGTGGAATCTCCATCTCTGGAGATATTGAAGAGCAGGTTAAGGATGTTAAAGTCTATTCGAGTAGTCAATTCCCTCACTTCCTGCCTCTGGGGTGGGGGCCTGGGGAGGAGGGAGGGCGTACTTCAAAGGAGAGCAAAGGAGTTGTGGGATGGGGGCTCAGGGCTGAGGGTGGGAGTGAAGTAGTAATGTCAGGGGACTGGGCGGGTTGTGGGGGCTCAAACAAGAGGGTGCTGGAAGTGAGGGCAGAGAGCTTGGGGGGCTCAGGGAATGTGTTGGGGCAGAGAGCTCAGTGAGGGGGCTCAGGGCAGCGGTTGGGGGCTGGGGCAGAGAGCTCGTGGGGGCTCAGGGCGGGTGTGGGGGCTGAGGAGGGAGAGCTCAGTGTGGGGGTTCAGGGCAGGGGTGAGGGACTGGGGCAGAGAGCTCAGTGGAGGATCAGGATAGGGGTTGGGGGGCTGGGGGCAGAGAATTCAGTATGGGTGGGTCTGGATGGTCCTTGGGGTATGAAATAGTAATGCTCAGAGGTGAGAGGCAGCAGAATGGGAAAGAGAAAAAGTCGAACATGATTGACAAGTTTCAAAGTCTTGATTTTATCCCGGCAGATGGCAGGGCTTGTGATCATATTCATATTAATCATTGCCCTTGTGTGTGTATGCCGGTGCTCCAAGAAACCCACAGAAAGGATCCCCATAGAAGCTGAGCAAAGCAAGAAGCTGCTCAAGGATAAAGCAGCAAAGTATTTAGAGGAACAGCGGGATGAGGTGATCAAGAAGTTAATTGAGAAACATCTAAACAACATCTACTCAGCTGCACCCGAAACATTTCAGATAGAGCTTACTGATGAGCAGATATCTGATGAGATAAAAAAAGGTTTTAATGTCACACGGGGAAACCAACCCCCAGCTGCCGGAAGCGAAAACTCAAGTGGCAGAGCCGGAAGCTCAAATGGCAGAAACGCAGCTACCCCCTCTGAAAACCAAACTAGGAATGGCCAGGGGTCAAATCAAACAGAAATGCGGCACCTGCTAGATCAGGAAGTCTCCGACACTTCACCTGAAGGAACCTCCAGCCCTTCGCCTCAACAGGCCTCCACACTTTGACTCAAGGCACATCCACTCCTTCACCAACGATGTAGGGAAGGGTAGGAGAGATGTCCTAGAGGCCAAATTTAGGCTGCTAGGAAAGAGACTGAAATCCAGCACCTCTATGGTGGCATTCTCGGAAATGCTTCCAGTTCCACGCGCAGGGCCAGGTAGGCAGGCAGAGCTTCAGTGTCTCAATGCGTGGATGAGGGGATGGTGTAGGGAAGAGGGTTTTGGATTTATCAGGAACTGGGGACACTTTTGGGAGAGGGGGAGCCTATACAGGAAGGATGGGCTCCACCTAAGCCAGGGTGGATCCAGACTGCTGGCACTGAACATTAAAAAGGCCGTAGAGCAGTTTTTAAACTAAGAGATGGGGGAAAGCTGATTGGTGCGGAGGAGCACATGGATCAGATGGAGACCTCTTAGAGGAGAATTCATTATTGGAGATTCTCTAGGCTTTTGTCAGAAAAAGAGGAGAGGAGATGACAAAGTATGGGCCAGATCACACAAGAAACAATCACATATACAGGAATCTATTACAATAGGGAAGGGCCGACAAATAGACAGTGGCAATTTTTTAAAGTGCTTCTACACAAATGCTAGAAGTCTAAATAATAAGATGAGTGAATTAGAGTACCTCGTATTAAATGAGGAGATTGACATAATAGGCATCACAGAAACCTGGTGGAATGAGGAAAATCTGTGGGACACAATCATACTGGGATATAAAATATGTCGGAAGAACAAAATAGGTCATGTGGGTGGCAGAGTGGCACTGTATGTGAAAGATAATGTAGAATCAAATGAATTAAAAATCTTAAATGAATTAAAATATTCCCTAGAATCACTATGGATAGTAATTCCCTGCTCTAACAAGAATATAGCAGTAGGGATCTATTATCGGCCACCTGACCAGGACAGTGATAGTGATGTTGAAATGCTAAGGGAGATTAGAGAGGCTACCAAAATAAAGAACTCTATAATAATGGGAGATTTCAATTATCCCCATATTGACTGGGTACATGTCACCTCAAGACGAGATGCAGAGACAAAATTTCTCAATGGCGTAAATGACTGCTTCTTGGAGCAGCTGGTGCAGGAACCCACAAGGGGAGAGGCAATTCTCGATTTAGTCTTGAGTGGAACACAGGATCAGGTCCAGGAGATAACCGTTACAGGACCGCTTGGGAATAGTGACCATAATATAATAACATTTAACATTCCTGTGGTGGGAAGAACACCTCAGCAGTCCAGCACCCTGGCATTTAATTTCAAAAAGGGGAATTACACAAAAAGGAGAAGGTTAGTTAAACAGAAATTAAAAGGCACAGTGACTAGAGCCAAATCCCTGCAAGCTGCATGGAAACTTTTCAAAGACACCATAATAGAGGCCCAACTTAAATGTATACCCCAAATTAAAAAACATAGTAAGAGACCTAAAAAAGAGCCACCGTGGCTTAACCACCATGTAAAAGAAGCAGTGAGGGACAAAAGGCATCTTCTAAACAGTGGAAGTCCAATCCTAGGGTATGTCTACACTACAGCACTAATTCGAACTAACAGACGTTAGTTCAAATTAACTTTGATAGGCGCTACACAGGCAAACCGCTAGTTCGAACTTAATTCGAACTAGAGGAGCGCTTAATTCGAACTAGGTAAACCTCATTCCACGAGGACTAACTCCTAGTTCGAATTAAGTAGTTCAAATTAAGGGCTGTGTAGCCACTTAATTCGAACAAGTGGGAGGCTAGCCCTCCCCAGCTTGCCATGGTGGCCACTCTGGGCCAAACCAGGGAAACTCTTCTGCCCCCCTCCTGGCCCCGGAGCCCTTAAAGGGGCACGGTCTGGCTACGGTGCCCGTGCCAGGTGCAAGCCTGCCAGCACCCAGCCAGCAGACCCTGCACCTGGCACGGCACGAGCCAGCCACCCGCTGCCACCCAGCCCTCCCCCTCTTCCCAGGACCAGGCTGGCGGCTCCCGGGAGCCTGCCCAGGTCCGCCAGAGGCGGGCGCCCGCCTGGTCTAGTGTGGACATCGTGGACCTCATCCATGACCTCCTCACTAGGCACAGGAAAGTGGCCGTCTAGGGCAGGATAGCTGCCAGCCTGGCCACTCAGGAGCAGGTTTGCATGAAAATCTGGGTGGTCCAGTGAGACCCCCGACCCTGAGCCCTGAGCTTAGAACGGCCATACTGGGTCAGAACAAAGGTCCATCTAGCCCAGTAGCCTGTCTGCCGACAGCGGCCAACACTAGATACCCTGGAGGGGATGGACCGAAGACAATGACCAAGCCATTTGTCTCGTGCCATCCATGTCCAGCCTTCCAAAACAGACTACACACTGTGTGAAGAAGAACTTTCTTTTATTAGTTTTAAACCTGCTACCCATTAACTTCATTTGGTCTCCTTTAGTTCTTCTATTATGGGAACTAATAAATAACTTTTCTTTATTTGCCCTCTCCACACCACTCATGATTTTATAGACCTCTATCATATCCCCCCTCAGCCTCCTTTTTCTAAGCTGAAAAGTCCCAGTTGTTTTAACCTCTCTCATATGGGACCCATTCCAAACCCCTAATCATTTTAGTTGCCCTTTTCTGAACCCTTTCCAAGGCCAAAATATCTTTTTTGACGTGAGGAGACCACATCTGTACACAGTATTCAAGATGTAAGTGTACCATAGTTTTATACAAGGGCAGTAAGATATTCTGTGTCTCATTTTCTATCCCTTTCTTAGTAATTCCTAGCATCCTATTTGCCTTTTTGACCGAAGCTTGTTTAAAGTTATAAAACGTTGTAAAGAGTAATATTGCAATCCATATTGTGTTTAATCAGGCAGCTTTCAAATTTATACCTCTCTCTCCTATCATTAAGTTCATGACTAGGGCTTTTGTTTAATGAAACAGGAGGAACCTCTCTAATCCGGAACCCTCGGGATGTGCCTGGCTCTGAACGAGGGAATTGACCTCGGAGGTCAATAATGTCTAGCAGCATTACCAATACTTCCACTGCTTGCTGGGCTGTTAGAGGACTTTTACGGGTAAATTAGAGCTAAATAACAACACAGAACACTGAGAGCCAGGACTGGTGGCTGTAAACAAACTTTATGAGACCACGGGAAACTTGGCCGCACCCATGAAAAGCGGACTTCCAGCTAAATCAAATCATGCCGGATCATAGGAGTTTCTAGTCGAGAGTTCTGGACTAGAGAGTTTCAACCTCTAGCTAATCCACTTTTCACACCAAAGTCACTGATTCAAATAAGCGTTTTATTTTCTATTAAATTTCTGACTAAAAATGCTGTCTCTTGTTTTTACATTCTTAACAAGCTCAAAACCATATACCTCAAAACTCAAGTGCCGTGGGATTCAGAACCAACCCTTTTTTCTTTCATCGAAGTAATCTGTAAAGTCTTTTATACTTTTGCACTTCACAACACATCAGTGCACGTATCTGTGGGAAGCATAATTGGTGTGATGTATTTTTAAAAACATAAGAAGACCACAGCTGCATCCTGTAATAAACCATTGTTAGAAATTGTCTAAAGCCCCACCAATATGGAAGTTCTGGGTAGGCACATAAACGGCAAACTTTTCACAACAAAAACATTCCACAAAGGCACCAAAAAGACTGATTCCTATGGAAACAAAAGTAGAATCGAGCTTTTCACTTCTAGCTGTGAAAAAGAGAGAAAAGTTAAGTAGAGGCAATCTTCTTTCCTCGATGTTCACATTTTCACAGAAACTGGTTTTCTCGTGTGCTCTTTATAAATCCTGAAAGATGTTAACATGCCAAACAACTATGTTAGTTCCAAAATTTCCCAGGCTTAGCAAAAGAGGTGTCTCTTCAAGTAACAAGGAAAAATGTTTATTTCACTGTTCCATGCGTATTTTGAATATAGCATCCCTAAAGCAAATTTGCCTGCTCTTGGTTCGCATTAAAAATGCAGAAGAAAAATGCTTGTAGGCGTGAAGGGGAAAAAAAAAGAGACCTCTTATCTCTGGGTTCACTTTTTCCCATAACTTCATTTTCTTATTTGTTTTGTATGATCAATGTTTAATTCTTTAGGCAACATAAATGCCTTTTCAAAGGTTTCACGAGGCATAATAGAGCAGTTGACAGAGGCTTCCCTGTCGACCATGGCGCGTCTAGAATGCCCTGCTATGCCAGGACAGCTGATCCCCGGAACAGCGCAGCGGCCATTTTCATGTAAATGAAGCCACGATTATTTAAATGGCGACAGAGCCATGTAGTCTAGACATACCCTTGTTGACGGCTGTAAACCTCATTCTACAAGGAATAACGTCTTTTGTCGACAGAGTTCTGTTCACAGAAGGTGTTATTGCATCTACACTGTCCTTTGCGTTTACACTCTCATGTCGACAGAGCTGCTTGCTTTGTTGACAGAACTGGATGTAGTCTAGATGCTCTTTGTCGACAGAAGCTTTGTCGACAGTATTTGTCAGCAAAACTTCTGTCGACAAAAGCCTGTAGTCTAGACGTACCCTTACAGACCACCTGAGCAGAGAGAAGAGGCACATGCTGTTTTTTAAGAACAATTCACAACGTCTTCCAAAGTGCAGGACTTGGTGGTGATGGGGGAATTCTGCTCTCCAGACATCTGTTGGGAAACTAATACAGCAAGGTATCGATTATCCAAGATCTGCACACAGTGCAGGCATTGGGCAAGTTTTTCTTGCAGCGCACAACTAACCTGTGGAACTCCTTGCCAGAGGATATTGTGTAGGCCAGGACATTGACAGAGGTTCAAAAAAGAGGTAGGTAAATTCTTGAGGTGAGGCAATTAGCCAGGCTGAGTAGGAATGGTGTCCTGGGTCTCTGTATGTCAGAAGCCGGAAATGGGCAATAGAGCAGGGGTGGCCAACCTGCAGCTCATGAAGAAAAAAATTGCAGTTTCCTGATGGAACCGGGATGAAACCTGGAAGCGCTCAGGTCAGCCGCTCTCACGGCTGGTCAGCTGCGAGCCACATGCGTGCTCATGGTCCGCACCCTTCCACTCACGGCCCCCAGCGCACTACGTCATGTCCTGCATGCACATGCAGGCCAGGTCACACAGAGCATCCTAGCTTGCACATGCTAGCTCTGGGACCTGGGCATAACGTTAGTGGGGGTGTGGATTGGTTTAGAGTGGGGAGGGGCGGGGTCTGGCTCTGGGGAAGGGGAGAGGAGTTGGCAGTGTGCACCTGGAGGGAGATGCATGGCTGTAGCAGCGGCGGCGGCTCCAGAACCAGAGAATTATAGTGCTTAAAAGAAGCACCCGGGATCTTTTCAGGGGCATAAGGCAACATGCCACATTTATTGAACACACATAGAATAATCAATACTTATCATATGCATATGACACATCACACTCATGCATTCTCTCACACACACACAAGCACACTCCGTCTTGTTGTTACCAAGAGTTGCTTCCCCTCACTGCACTGGCCAGGTGAGTTAGATGGGGGAAGGGTGGAGCCGGGCTTCTGCCGATCCAGATCGATGCTCCCATGTTGGCAAGACAAAAACTGGGGTCCCTCTGCAAGACGCCTCCTATTTATCCCTCTCATGCAGCCAATTAGTCATCACTTTGCCTTTCTTAATGCTGCTTCAAAGAGAGTTCTTCCAAGGGCAGGCACTTGCTGCTGGTCTCCCAAGGCGTCTGTATGTGCAGTCTTCTTTTCAATGACTTCACTTCAAAGGGATTGGCCTGGATCTGGCTCCCAGCCCCTTTCCACCCTCCCAACAGCTGCTGGAGGTGCTCACCTTTCAGTCTCCATTCACGCCTCGTTCATTTCAACAGGGCAATCAAGGAAAGGGGAGAGGTCTATTCTCCCAGCAAAAGAATATTTTCTTTACCTTAACTATTCCTAAGACCTATGGCATAAGGAGACAAGATCTATCTATACAAAAGGACTTACAAAGTTTCTCTGAATACGAAGTTATATGAGAATGATACATGGTTCTGTGGAAAAGTTACAGAGATTCATCCGCAGAATTAGGTTAGAACATGGGGGAGGGGGATTGATTGGTATAGAGGGCAGCAGGTGCCTGGTTCTGGAGGGGGATTGGGTTGGGGGGTGTGCCTGGCTCTGGGGCAGGAGAGGGGGATTGGGTTGGGGGGGTGCCCGGCTCTGGAGAAGGGGGGGAGGATTGGGTTACAGCAGCGGGTGTCTGAAGGAGGGGAGGGAAAGAGCAGCCAGTGCACTTCCTGAGACCCAGGATCCCCCGGCACTGGCCCCAGCTCTCTCTGTCCCCTTCTCCTGGCCAACCCTCCCCAAGTACCCTGCCCAGCTCCCACCAGCACCCTGCCCCAGCACCCTGTCCCCTGACCCCACCAGCATAGCTAGGGCCACATTAGTGGGGCTTGGGGTGTTTTGAAGGGGTTGGTTTTTTGGATCTCACTTGTGTGGCCCCGACTGACTTTTCTGTGGGTCAGTGACCCCTGACTCAAAACAGGTTCCCCGCCCCTCTCATAAATAAAGACAACGCTGAAACTTTTTGTGTTGGCCATAATATTTTACTTAAAAATGAAGCCTGACCAACAAGCCCCCAGTTTGGGCCAAGCCCCCAACTAGCCGCAGTATCATAACATTTCTGCACCCCCCCGCGACCCCAATCCTGAGCCTATCATACACTGGAACCCCCTGTCCTGAGCCTCTCACATCCCCAAACACTTGCACCCCCACATCCCCAGTCTTCTGCCACAACACTCCTGCACCATCCACACTCTGCAAATCTGTGTCCTGAGCCCATCACACCCCAGCCTCCCTGCCATGAGCCCCTCATGCATCCCAGCCCAAACTCCTGCACCCTCATAGCCACAAGCCTGCGGCTTGCTCAGCCCTCCAACCCCTCTACCTGAGCCCAACACTCTCCAGCCTGGAGCCCCCTCCCCAAGCCGGCGTCCCCTTGTCCGCCTCCTCCTGCATCCAGATTCCCTCCCAGAGCTTGCGCCTCTCACCCCTTCCCAGGGCTTTTTTTGTGAGCCACAATAGCAGTGGAGAGCTGAGTGGAGGGGGAGGAGGGCAGTAGTCAGGGCTGGGGGGCTGAGAGTGTGGGGAGATGAGAGCAGGGGGTAGAGATGGTAGATGTCTGTCCAACCTGCTCCTCAATATCTCCAGCAATGGAAACACCACAGCCCCCCCCGGGCAATTTATTCCAGTGTTTCAGTGACATGTTCGGGGTCTCTTACAGACCACCTGAGCAGAGAAAAGAGGCACATGCTGCTTTTTTAAGAATGATTCACAAAGTCTTCCAAAGTGCAGGACTTCGTGGTGATGGGGGACTTGTGCTCTCCAGACATCTGTTGGGAAATTAGCATGGCAAGGCACCAATTATCCAAGATCTGCACACAATGCAGGCATGGGGCAAGGTTCGCAGCCAACCTGTGGAACTCCTTGCCAGAGGATGTTGTGTAGGCCAGGAGATTAACAGGGATTCAGAAAAGAGCTAGATACACTCATGGAGGTGAGGCGCTTGGCCAGGCTGGGTAGGAAAGGTGTCCTGAGCCTCTGTTTGTCAGAAGCCGGGAACGGGTGATAGAGGAGGGATCACGTGATGATTCCTTGTTCTGTTCCCTCCCTCTGGGGCACCTGGCATTGGTTGCTGTTAACAGACAGAACACTGGGCTGGATGGACCTTTGGTCTGACCCCGTCTGGCTGGGCTTATGCCCTTTGGGATCATAATAAACATCCTGCCTACCACTTGCGTGGTGCTTTCTATAGATCTGAAAGCATTTTATATAGCAGGTCACTAGTATTTTCCCCATTGTGCACATGGGGAAACTGAGGCACACAGGAACTTGCCCCAAGTCATCCAGCTGGCCAGCAACAGAGCTGGATTTTAGAACCTTCTTGCATCCCTGTGCTCTCTCCATTAGGTCACACTGCCCCTTGGTGCTTGCTACGCAGCCAATGCATTTACTATTATAGGGCCCGCCCCAACCCTCGGAGCAAGGGGGGAATGAATTCTGACAAAGGGTGAACTGGCACAGAGCTGAAGTGCGTTTTGACACCTGCAGAGTTCGGCCTTGCCATAAAAGGTCACAAAGAGCTTGGCTGCCCTGATTGGATGTTTCTCACTCACACGTCCTCACTCATCCCATGGGTACATGCATATTCATAAGGCCATCTCTATGTAGGGGTACACTCTTGGACCATATCTTGGGAAACATAACAGGAAGCTACTTTCTTTGCCAACACAAAAACTATCTTTCTTAACATCCGTTTCTAAGATCTCTCACCAGCCTGAACAGGAAACTTGCCTACTGCCTTGGCCGCAAGCAGAAGGCTGATTTTAGCTAGGAAAGCTAGAGATACAAGCTGGGTGTTTATATGCAGCTAGTCATAGCTTCAAGGGACGGGGGCAGGCTGGCTACATGTCCAGCTGGCTACATGTCCACCTCTTGACCAATACTTTGGTCACGATAAGGACTCTTGGACAAGTGGTCCCCCAAACAGCTAATGGTGCTTGATGACACTTTGGAACAGGTCCCATATGCGGAGAGGCTAAAGCGACTGGGACTTTTCAGTTTAGAAAAGAGGAGACTTAGGGGGGATATGATAGAGGTCTATAAAATCATGAATGGTGTGGAGAGGGTGAATAAAGAAATGTTATTTATTAGTTCCCACAATATAAGAACCAGAGGACACCAAATGAAATTAATGGGTAGCAGGTTTAAAACTAATAAGCGAAAGTCCTTCTTCACACAGCGCATAGTAAACCTGTGGAACTCCTTGCCAGAGGAGGCTGTGAAGGCTAAGACTATAACAGAGTTTAAAGAGAAGCTAGATAATTTCATGGAGGTTAGGTCCATAAAAGGCTATTAGCCAGGGGATAAAATGGTGTCCCTGGCCTCTGTTTGTCAGAGGCTGGAGAGGGATGGTAGGATACAAATCACTTGATCATTGTCTTTGGTCCACCCTCTCTGGGGCACCTGGTGCTGGCCACTGTCGGCAGACAGGATACTGGGCTAGATGGACCTTTGGTCTGACCCAGTACGGCCGTTCTTATGTTCTTATGTTCTAAGTCCAGGACGGAGGGGTGAGGGGCCTGTGAACCCGGTGCCCTGAGAGGAATAAGACTGCTGCCCTGTCTTCTGTGGTAACATCGACCCTACGCTACGCCGTGTCTCTGGGAACCAATAAACCTTCGACTCTACTGGCCAGAAGAGAGTCCCATCTCGCTGCGGACGGGGGTGTAGGGTTGGGGACTCCCCGATGCCTGGGGAAGGGGCTTTAGAAGTGGGCAGGCTGATGCCCGTCCACCCTCAATGTTCAAAATAGCATCCTCGCTGGGTTGTGTGCACTGCAGGGGGCCGTGTGCACTCAAATTCGAACGAATATCAGTCCATCAGCCACTGCACGTTCGTCTCCTGCACACACTGAGCGTTCATTCAGGAAGGGGGAACCACACGGGGCATTTGCAGAACTGAAGCCGATCACACTTCAGCTTTACATCAGTGATAACTCGCAAATGGAAAACAATATCAACACCCTGATCCCCCGATTGTTTGATTGTTCCAGTAATCGATGTCGTGGAAGGGTGAAGGCGACCTGTTTTTTCACATCCCTCTTTTTTGTTCTTCTGGTGGGTTAGAAGGGCGGGCTGCTCTGGTTGACTTGATGTTGCGAGAAGGTGGTGGGGTTACCAGGTTAGAACATGGAAAGGAAGAGCCGGGAATTCTCTTGTAGTTCAACCTTAGAGTCTGGAGGGGGGGCAGGATCTAAGGATAAAAGTGGAGGTGGGAGAGGACTGGAGGGTCCAGAACCCTAATACGAGGATGTGAGGGGGAGCTGTACCCCCAAAATAGACAATTAAATCAATTGGTTGTATAAAATGTCATTGCTGGTAAGAGCTAGAGAGACTCATGGAGGTTAGGTCCATGGATAGGGATGGTGTCCATACTTCTGTTTGTCTGGACATGGATGACAGGAGAAGGATCAGTTGACGATTCCCAGTTCTGGTCCCTCCCTCTGGGGCACCTGGCATTGGCCACTGTCGGCAGACAGGACACTGGGCTAGATGGACGTTTGATCTGACCCCGTCTGGCCGGTCTTTTGCCCTTCGGGATCATACCATCTACCATTTGCGCAGTGCTTTCTATAGATCTGAAAGCACTTTTTATAGCCGGCCAATAGCATTTTCCCCATTGTGCACATGGGGAAACTGAGGCACACACCGACTTGCCCCAAATCACCCAGCTGGCCAGCAGCAGAGCTGGGTTTAGAACCCAGCCTTCCAGCAACCCTGTGCTCTCTCCATTAGGTCACACTGCCTCTTGGTGCCTGCCACGCAGCCAATGCTTTCATTAACATTGGGCCCATCCCACCGCCCGGAGCAAGGGGGGAATGAATTCTGACAAAGCGTTAACTGGCACAGAGCTGAAGGGCATTTATTGATGGAGATTCATAAGGGTAATTAATACTGACGGATGCACCACACTCATACTGATAGTCTGGAGGCCAGCTACAGGTGGGGTGCAGGTTCTTCCAATTTCTCAGGACAAGAAGCAATGGGCTTAAACGGCAGCAAAAGCGGTTTAGGCTGGACATTAGGAAAAACTTCCTAACTATCAGGGTGGTTAAACACTGGAATAAGTTGCCTGGGGAGTCATCAGGTCCAGCCCCCTGCCCAAAGCAGGACCAACCCCAACTCAATCATCCCAGCCAGGGCTTGGTCAAGCTGGGACTTCAACACCTCTAGGGACGGAGATTCCACCCCCTTCCTAGGGAACCCATCCCAGTGCTTCACCACCCGCCTAGGGAAATAGTTTGTCCTCATCTCCAACCTAGACCTCCCCCACTGCAACGTGAGCCCATTGCTCCTCGTTCTGCCACCTGCCCCCACTGAGAACAGCATCTCTCCAGCCTCTTGGGAACCCCCCTTCAGGGAGTTGAAGGCTGCTACCAAATCCCCCCTCACTCTTCTCTTCTGCAGACTAAACAAACCCAAATCCCTCAGCCTCGCCTCGTAGGTCATATGCTCCAGCCCCCAAATCATTGTGGTCGCCCTCCGCTGGACCCTCTCCAATGTGTCCACATCCCTTCCGTCATGGGGGGCCCAGAACTGGACGTAACACTCCAGATGTGGCCTCCCCAGAGCCAAATAGCCCCCCTTCAGGGAGTTGAAGGCTGCTATCAAATCTCCAATGCTGTGTGAGCGGCCGTACAATTATAGACCAGTGTAATTGACAGAGACATTGCGGGTTGGACGTATTCAAACCTTCCAGGCTGGTTTTATCATGGATTCCTAATTAATTTCTATAGTGGGGGGCCCAGAACTGGATGCAATATTCCAGATGTGGCCTCACCAGAGCCGAATAAAGGGGAATAATCACTTCTCTGGATCTGCTGGCAATGCTCCTCCTAATGCACCCCAATATGCCATTAGCCTTCTTGGCTACAAGGGCGCCCTGTTGACTCATCTCCAGGTTCTTATCCACTGTGATCCCCAGATTCCTTTCTGCAGAACTACTACTTAGCCTGTCGGTCCCCAGCCTGTAACAATGTTTGGGATTCTTCCGTCCTGAGGGCAGGACCCTGTACTTGTCTTTGTTGAACCTCATCAGATTTCTTTTGGCCCAATCCTCTAGTCTGTCTGGACCCTCTCTGCCCTCCAGTGTATCCACCTCTTCCCCTAGCTTAGTGTCATCTGCGAAGTTGCTGAGAGTGGAACCCATCCCCTCATCTGGGTCATTCATAATGATGTTGAACAAAACCAGCCCTAGAACCGATCCTTGGGGCACCCCACTTGAAACTGACCGCCAGTCAGACAGCCTACCTTTAGGGGTGTGTATTTGACACCTGGAAAGGAACGATCCTTTTATGGCAGAGAAAATGATTTCCCTTGCAAAGTTAGAACCGAGTGCTGTGAAGAACTGGAGTCAGATTTCTGACCTGCTGGTTGAACCCCTTGAAACCTGATGGCTTTGCGAATTGGAGCCAAGAGGTTTGTGTACACACCAATCCACAGTCAGGCTTTTTAAGGTTCTAACAGAGTGGCAGAGCTGATTACGGGTTACGGTGGAAAGCTCTAAGTTTCACTTTCCTTCTTCCTCATGGGCCAAAATGATTCAGAGATCTGACCACATTTAGTCTTGAGAGCTGACAGCGAACGGTGAGCGGGCGACTGTCTCAGCATGGCTCAGCATGGGGATTGGCGGCAAGTTCATAGATCGATGGCGAAACTACTGGACGGTCATATCGACATCTTTGTGTTGGCAAAGACGAGCAGACGTCTGTGATTGAAGTAGGTTCCTGTTATGCTTATCAACATACAGTCCAATGCTGTCCCCCCTACATAGAGATGGCCTTATGAATACGCATGTATCTATGGAATGAGTGAGGACGTGTGAGTGAGAAACATCCAATCACAGCAGCCCAGCTCTTTGCGACTTTTTATGGCAAGGCCGAACTCTGCAGGTGTCAAAACACCCTTCAGCTCTGTGCCAGTTCACCCTTTGTCAGAATTCATTCCCCCCTTGCTCCGGCAGGTGATGCAGGCCCAATATTAATAAATGCATTTGCCGTGTGGCAAGCACCAAGGGGCAGTGTGACCTAATGGAGAGAGCACAGGGATGCAAGGAGGTTCTAAACCCAGCTCTGTTGCTTGCCAGCTGGGTGACTTGGGGCAAGTTCCTGCTTCCTGCGTGCCTCAGTTTCCCTGTGTGAAGAATGGGGAAAATGCTATTGGCTGGCAATATAAAATGCTTTCAGATCTATGCACAGCACTATGCAAGTGGTAGGCAGGATGTTTATTATGATCCCGAAGTGCATAAGACCAGCCAGATGTGGTCAGACCAAAGGTCCATCCAGCCCAGTGTCCTGTCTGCTGACAGTGGCCAATGCCAGGTGACCCAGCAGTAGGGAACAGAACAGGGAATCAGTACGTGATCCATCCTCTATCACCTGTTCCCAGCTTCTGACAAACGGAGGCTCAGGACACCATTCCTACCCAAACTAGCCAATCACCTCACCTCCATGAGTGTATCTAGCTCTTTTTTGAATCCTGTTAATGTCCTAGCCTACACAACATCCTCTGGCAAGGAGTTCCACAGGTTGGCTGTGAGCTGCATGAAAAACTTGCCCAATGCGCACATTGTGTGCAGATCTTGGATAGTCGGTGCCTTGCCATGCTAGTTTCCCAAGGGATTTCTGGATAGCAGAAGTCCCCCATCAGCACCAAGTCCTGAAATTTGGAAGGTTTTGTGAATCCTTCTTAAAAAGCCACATGTGTCTCATCTCTCTGCTCAGGTGATCTGTAAGAGACCCCGAGCATGACACTGGAACACTGGAATACATTGCCTGGGGGGCTGTGGTCTCTCCATCCCTGGAGATATTGAAGAGCAGGGTGGATAGACATCTACCATCCCTATCCCCTGCCCTCAGCTCCCCACAATCCCAACTCCCTGCCCTGACTCCTGCACCCCTCGCCCCTCCTAGTCTCTATCTCTGTGCTCTGACCCAGGCAACACTTTCCCAAAGAGCCCATTTACTTACAACCTCCTTCTGAGTGCTGGTTGCGGTGTAGGCCTTCATAGCCACGGGCACAGCCAGAGTCTCTCCCCTCAGGGGACAACCAGCAGCCTCTGAAGCAGCCTGCTAGATCCAAGCCCCGCAGGCTCTCAGTCCTAGCCTGTAGCTGCAACACAACAGCTCCTGGAATGGATAAGGCTCCTCCACAGCAGCCTGGCTCCTCTGTCCCAAAATGGAGAGCCCCCAGACTGCTGAGACCCTCCCTCCCTTCTCTTCCTGGTTTCTTCAAGGGGTCATGGGAGTTGTAGTCTCTAGGGCTAGATTGCAGCACACAGGATCCTCCCAGAAAAAGTCAGAGGCACCTTTAGTAAGGGGACTACATTCTCCACCCACCAGAAAAATCCTTAATGCCCCCATTAAGGAACCAGTACAAAGAAGAACAACAGATTAACAATACAATATATACACTATTTCCTACTGTTGGTTGTGGTAACAGCCAATGGAGGGTTAATGAAGCACAGTGGGTAGGAATGGTGCCCTGAGCCTCCGTTTGTCAGAAGCCAGGAATGGGCGATAGAGGATGGATCACGTACTGATTCCTTGTTCTGTTCCCTCCCTCTGGGGCACCTGGCATTGGCCACTGTCGGCAGACAGGACGCTGGGCTGGATGGACCTTTGGTCTGACCCCGTCTGGCCGCTCTGATGCCCTTCAGGATCGTAATAAACATACTGCCTACCACTTGCACAGTGCTTTCTATAGATATGAAATTATTTTATATAGCCGGTCTCTAGTATTTTCCCCAGTGTGCACATGGGGAAACTGAGGCACACAGGGACATAGGAACTTTCCCAAAATCACACAGCTGGCCAGCAGCAGAGCTGGATTTAGAACCTTCTTGCATCCCTGTGTTCTCTCCATTAGGTCACACTGCCTCTTGGTGCAAGCCGTACGGCCAATGCATTCATTAATATTGGGACCCCCGGAGCCAGGGGGGAATTAATTCTGACAGAGAGTGAACTGGCACAGAGCTGAAGGGTGTTTTTACACCTGCAGAGTTCTGTCTTGCCATAAAAGGTCATAAAGAGCTGGGCTGCAGTGACTGGATGTTTCTCATTCACACTGCCTCACTCATTCCATAGGCACATGCATATTCCTAAGGCCATCTCTATGTAGGGGGAGACAGCATTGGACCATATCTTGTTAAACATAACAGGAAGCTACTTAAACCACAGACATGTGCTCATATTTGCAAACACACAGATGATCTGACTTAACATCCTTTTCCAAGAACTCTCACCAGTCTTAGAAAGCTCACCTACTGCCATGACCACAAGCAGAAGACCAACTTTTAGCTAAGAAAACTAAAGATGCCAGCTGAGAGTTTTTGTCCAGCTAGTCGTAGCTTCAATGTGGGGGCGGGGGGCAAGTGTCCAGCTGTCTACATGACCACTCCTTGACCAATAATTTGGTCACGCTAAGGACTCTTGGACAAGTGGTCCCCCCAAACAGCTAATGGTGCTTGATGATCTACTGAATCGATGATCTGGTGTAATGATAGAAATATCATTAGTAAAACAACCGCGGGGTGCATTAAGACCTTGAAAATTCCCAAGGCCTTGGGAACCAGTCTTTGATGTCCCACCAGAGATGTTTAGTTAGGCCAACTATTTCGTTGCTCAGTTGGACAATCAGTAATTAATTGATGGTACCATTAATCAGAACACCAAACACATTGTGGGTACTTTGGGTATGACTATTAGTAAAGCTACATATTTGGCCTGAGGGCAAGCAGTGACAGAAAACATTTTGTGTGGGGTTGTTACACACATGGAATCATAGAATCACAGAACTGGAAGGGACCTTGAGAGGTCATCGAGTCCAGTCCCCTGAGGCTTGCGAAGCCACCCCCATGCTCCCCGACCACCAACTACACCTCCCGGCTCCCCTGTGTTCACCGGGGCAGGGAAACCGTCTCGATCAAAATGGCAGATCCAATATGGTGGCTGCAGCTGCCAACATGTGCCTGCTGAGGCCAAAAAGCCTCGAAAAACCTTTTTAAAGGGCCCGTCTCTTTTTTTTAACAACGTTTTGCCCCAGCTCTTTGCGCTGCATCCGACTGGATTTTGGCTTTTTGTCCGAAACAGGTTGGCCACTTCCAGTCTAGACCATCCCTGACAGGAGTCTGTCCAACTTGCTCTTAAATATCTCCAGGGATAGAGATTCCACAACCTCCCTAGGCAACTTATTCCAGTGTTTAACCAACGTGACACTTCGGAAGTTTTTCCTAATGTCCAACCTAAACCTCCCTTGCTGCAGTTTAAGCCCATTGCTTCTTGTTCTAACCTCCGAGGCCAAGAAGAACAATTTTTCTCCCTCCTCCTTGTGACACTCTTGTAGATACCTGAAAACAGCTCTTATGGCGCCTCTCAGTCTTCTCTTTTCCAAACCAAACAAGCCCAGATCTTTCAGTCTTCCCTCATAGCTCATGTTCTCTAGATATTTTATCATTCTTGTTGCTCTTCTCTGAACCTTCACCAATTTCTCCACATCTTTCTTGAAATGCGGTGCCCAGAACTGGACACAATACTCCAACTGAGGCCTAACCAGCGCAGAGTAGAGCGGAAGAATGACTTCTTGTGTCTTGCTCACAACACACCTGTTAATGCATCCCAGAATCATGTTGGCTTTGTTTGCAACAGCGTCACACTGCTGACTCCTAAGAGGAAGGCTGTGTGTTAAGAACAGATCCCCTACTTTACAATGATAGAAAAACACAGAGTCCCTCCTTCTTGGGGCCCGGCTTAGCAAAACAGGTGCCTTGGAATACGGAGCCAGGCGGACAGATCCAAGAACCCAATGTAACCGGTGAGCAGAGGGGGGAGTCCGGTGGGATTGTGTTGTAACGTTCTGCAAAGCCTGCCCTGCCCCATGGGAATCCATGTGGGACTGTGCTGAAATTCCAGGCAAGTTTGGGGTCCCACTGAAACCAAAGAAGGATTGTACCATTGCTCATTAGGGACCCTTGCATCAAATTTCCGTTAGCACATGGATTGTCGCACAGAACCGGTCCCACGAGCGGCGAGCCCACATGGACACCACTGCTTGGCGTTAGCATTCAGCCATACAGAGCGTCGCTGGCAATTCAATTTCCCACTACAGGATGTGCAGCTGCTCCTTCACGCCCGGCTCTTGGAGCATAGTCGTCCGCATTTCTCCCCCAAACCAGGGCACTCTGTCAAAAGAGAAAACTGTGGGAGTCCAACACGGACACACCCCCTCCTGCAACAGTCCGACCACTTTTGCAGCAATACAGAACCTCACAGAGAAAGCCTCTATCCACCCAGTGAGGGAATCAATTGAACAGGCTAGTTTGTTGCTGGGGGTATGTCTACACTACAGCACTATTTCGAATTAACTTAATTTGAAATAGTTCATTCGAATTAAGCTAATTTGAAATAACACATCTAGACACAAAAACTATTTCGAAATAGCATTTTGCTATTTCGAAATAGCGCATCCACACTGAGTGGACCCTGAACCAAAGTTAAGGCTGGCTGGAACCAGTGCCGGGAGGGCATCAGGTTGGGACTTAGTGTGTGGGGCTGCTGCCTGAGGCTAAATGAGCTCTGTGCTTAAAGGGACCCTACCCCCATCCCAACCCACCCCAGTCAGACAGTTCTCAGGGCTCTCTGCTTGGTTGTCTACCTCGATGAGGGACAGCAAAGCAGTCCTGTCTTGGAGTGCCCTGAGTGCCCACACTCGGGACACCACAGCACTCGGCCACATGGAGCCAGAGCTGCCCCTGGACACGCCGGTGCATCTTGTGGGGTCGTTGCCATCAGCCTGGATGCACTTGCTGCAGGCTGCCATCTGGGGGGTCCATCGGGGGGCTGTCAGGATCCAGGAGGCCCTGAGGGAGACCGTCCACCCCGAGGAGCCTTCAGAGCCTCCCCACCGGGGGCTCATACCCCATTCCTTCCACACGTCCTTCCACTTACCCCTCCCTAGCCCCCCTTCCTGATGTCAAATAAAAGACACGTATGTTCAAAAATAGAAACTGGGTTTATTGAACAAAACTAGGGGGGAGGATGAACCTCTGGGAGACTGGGAAAAGGAGGTGGGAGGGGAAGAGAGAGGGTGGGAGAGGGGGGAAACCTGGGAGGAGGGAGCTGGCAGGGGAAGCAAGGGAAGAAGGGGAGGAAGCTCAGGGCTCAGGGTTGGGGGTCTCACTGGACCAACTTGACTTTCATGCTCACCTGCTCCTGGGTTCGCATGTGGCCTTTGGTGGCCAGGCTGGCAGCTATCCTGCCATAGACGGCCGCATTCCTACTTCTAGGGCTGAGATCATGGACGTTGGGGGCATCCCCCCCCAAACCCGAATAAGGTCCTTGATCTCCACCCTGGACCAGGAAGGCGCCCGCCTTCTCCAGCCCCTGTCAGGCTCCTGGGAGCTGGCAGACTGCTCCTGGGGAGCGGTGGAGGGCTGGCTGCCAGTGGCTTGCTGACTCATGTTTTGGGGCCACTGGGTCAGTTTTCCTGGTTGTGCCCAGAGTGGCCACCAGGGCTCCCTGGAAAGGGCAGGAGGCCCCCTATTTCGAATTAAGTGTCTACACAGCACTTAATTCGAAATAGCTATTTCGAATTTGGTGTTACTCCTTGTAGAATGAGGTTTACCAAATTCGAAATAAGAGCTCCACTATTTCGAATTTATTTCGAAATAGCAGTTTGCCTGTGTAGATGCTATTAAAGTTAATTCGAAATAAAGGCTGTTATTTCGAATTAACTTTGTAGTGTAGACATACCCAGGGGTTCCCGGCGTGTACCCCCTTTCGCTTATTGGTTGTTTCTGTTATGACTATAAAACCATGGCCTTTTCAGTTGCTCTGTACTGGTACCGGTTCTTGCTGATGCTCTGAAAGACAAAAAACACAGATTTTTCTACCTTCTCAGGGGCCGCACAATTACATCTTGTAATACTTCTCTTTTTTCTTTACAAATATTCTTGCTGATTTCTTTGTTTGCCTGCACTTACCCCAATAATCCCCTATTCTTTTGTTCTGTAGACCCGCTAAGTTCCAGTAACTTCTTCCTTTTCTGAATTTAGGGTGAATTATCCCACTGTTTAATTTTTAAATTATTGAGGTTTCCTGTTTATTCAGCAGACCAGCTTTATAGTAGTCTGTCTGTTGGGTGAAGTTCTGAATTCATTCCCAGTAAGTAACTAAGACATTTTACTGCTGTAGTGATTTTCCTTTCCTTACCATTAAGTGTTTTTTGTTTTGTTATTATTCTAGCAGGCTCAAAAGGTTTTCTCTTCCCCAGAGAGAATCATACATATTTTTACAGGATTACTTATTAACATTCCCTTTATTCCAGTGTGAAGAGTAACATCAGCATCAAATTTCTTATAAGTGCATGTTCATAAATATCCTGTTATATGTCATGCCTTGGTTTCAGATTTCAGAACTGGACGTACACAATTTTTATTTTGCTTAGGGTCAAATTGTTCCCTTTTTCTCTCAGATTTGGCTTTTTCTTTACCTCTCCTTTCTGCATTGGAAGGTCAGAATTCAGCCTAGTAGCTTTGTTTGCTGATAAGATATATTCATTATGAGCAGGGTTTGCTATTAACTCGACCATTTGCATTCACACAGACACTCCCTGACATACTCTGAGATCCAAAGCTGTCAGCAACTCAGAGACTCTGTCCTAAAGGAAAACAGTTAACTTCCACCCAAGTTCTGATTACCGTTTACCTTGTAGCTGTGCTTGTGAAACTCACAGCAAAACCACAACTCATTGTGGCTTCTCTCTGGAGTGCACAAGATCTAACTTTCTTTTATGCTCACAGATTCCTTGTATCTTTATCAAAGGAACAATCTGATTTTTGTTACTCAAAAAATAAATTTAGAACCCATCCCCATTTTCTTGATTTTGGCTGTCCCAAATGTCAGCCACAATTGTTTACAGCAAGATATGGATCCTTCTAAGATATTGGAGTACTTTAAAGGGTAATGCTGAATACCCAAAGCCAAACAACGCTAGTTACCTGAGTCTGGCATTAATATTTGATCAAGTTTTGCAACTTTGAATGAACTGGCATTACCAAAAACCAAACCAAACCAATCCATTCAAAGGCCACCGGATTCACAAACTTACAACGCAGAAATTGCATTTCCTTTTGCATATTTGTGCAGTTAAATTTCAGTCAGACCCCTTATTTTCTTTTAACATATTTAACAAAAGTTTCCATAGTCAAATATTTAATTCTGATTGTCTCTTTGCCTAGATTATTTACAGACATTCCTCAGGAAAAGGGCCCATTTTTCCTTCAGAAAGGCTGCGAAGAAACCAAGAATTCCTTAACCTCCCCCAGTCTCTCTGGATCTCCAGGAATCTGTGCCTAATGGAGAGAAGAAAGTGACTCGCAAGTCGTGTTGTAGTATTCCCCCTGGAGAATACACAACTCTTAGAGTATGTCGACTCGACAGAGGAAGACCAAAGGTGCCACTTTCGATCTTCCCAGGTTCACATTAGCAGTTGAACTAAGACAGCTAATTCGAAGTGATAGGAGCGCTCCTGTTGATGCCGGTAACCTTCATTTCACGAGGAGTAAGGGAAGTCGAAGGAAGCGTGTTCCTCCTTTGACTTCCTGCTGTGTAGACAGCGTCAAAAGCCGAATTAAGCTATTTCGACATCAGCTACGCAATTACCATTGCTGAAGTTGCGTAGTTCAGTTTGGCCTTAGCCAAGGGTATAGACGTACCTTTAGAAATCAGAAATTGGTAGTTCCTTGAGGTGAAGAAGCGGAGATCTTTTGTGATGAAGACCTGGGGGACACTGGGGGTGGAGAATTAGAGATCCTTTGAAGTGAAGGGTTGAAGATCTCTTGAGGGTAAAATTTTGAAACCTCTTTAGGCAAACAGTTGGGGACCCTTTGAGGTGATGGTTTTGAGACCCCTAGAGGTGGAGAATCGGAGAATGCTTGAGGTGAAGGGTTGGGGACCCTTTGAGGTGATGGTTTTGAGATCCCTTGGGGTGGAGAATCGGAGAATGCTTGAGGTGAAGGGTTGGGGACCCTTAGAGGTGATGGTTTTGAGACCTCTAGGGGTGGAGAATTGGAGAATGCTTGAGGTGAAGGCTTGGACATCTCTGATGGGGAAGTGAAGTAGAGATTGCAGACCCCTTAGTTCTCAGCTGTGTGGTGGGGCATGGGGGGGAACCCTGCCTCTCATAGAGACACACACCGCAGGAATCTCAGCCAGCAGCGGTGTAGAGGTGCTGGGGATCTGATGCTTTCCAGTCTCCCCCTCCAAATACCGTTCTCATGGGAGGGGAAGAGGGAGATGAAGAGCCCAGCACTTCCAGGCGGCTCCGTCTCCACTTCTGCCTCCACTCATGTGAACAACAGCACAAGGCCGCTTCTCCGGCCTTCCCCTCCCTGGATCATGAGCCTGAGAAGGGGCAGAGAAGGGAGGAGAGAGTCCCTGGACCTGCCCTTCCCAGTGTGGAACAGGGGAGAGGAACCCGCTAGAGTTCCCCTGGCCTGGGAGGGGAAGGAAAATCCACAGAGGGAAGGAGGCGGCAGAACTGCTGGGGGTTGGAATACGGGCATGTCCGTCTGTCTTTTCCACTTGGCTTTTTTGTGCCTTTCATAGGGGGCAGTGACGGCGTGATCCCTGTTTGGTGACTTATCAGCAGTGCAATAACAGGTGACCAGACTTCCTGCAGTGTCCTCACACCCTTGGACAACTTCACATTTCGGGTCTCTCCAGAGGCGAAGGACGGGAGGCCCCTTGAGGGGAAGGACTGGAGGCCCCTTGATGTTGGACAGTCTGCAGTTTTATTTCTTCACAAGCTGAGACTTGGGCTTTGCTACTTTGGTACTGGGCTTCCTTAGTTGGGGTTTTGGGTTTGGCTGTTTGCGTTTTGGGCTTGGCTGTTTGGGTTTTGGGTGTGGCTATTTGCGTTTTGGGCTTGGCTGTTTGGGTTTTGGGTGTGGCTATTTAGGGTTTCGTCACTGACAGCTGCGGGTTGGTTTCCCCGTACATTAAAACCACTTTCTTTCTCAATATATATCTCACTATCGCTAAGAGCTGTCAGAAGTGTTTCCGGTGCAGCTGTGTAGCGGTCGTTTAGGTGTTTCTCAGTTAATTTCTGGACCGTCTCCTTCTGCTTTTTCTTTAAATACTCTGTCACCTGATCCTGAAGCATCGTCTTGCTTTGCTTAACATACATGGGTCTCATCCCCTCTCTGCGACATTTTGGCACAGCCAGCATCCAAACCCGACACTGGCCATGACCAGTAGGAGCATGAAGGAAAAAGTCCTCGTGGCAGACAGAAAGCCACGCTTGCAGGGTAACCTCAGCCTTCGGCTACTTCTGCCTTCAAGAGCCTTTATTTATTTCTCTTTTGTTTTTTAAAACGTACATATTTGAAGCATTTGACATGTTTTATGTAAAAGCCATGAACCTAATGAGAACGGGATATGAACAATTAAAGAGAAAAAATTATGTAACAGAATGTAAACCACAAAAACTTTATAATTTATACTTGTCTGTAGTTAGTAAAATAATTCATTAAACAATAAATATCCTAAGGGATTTTTTTATAGTGCTGTAGTGAGGAGAGCGTGTGGGGGGGTTGCCCCCAGGTGCCACACAAGGGGGGGCACCAATTTACTCCCCCTCCACTGCCCCTGTCATCCCTCTACCCACCACCTCCTCTCCAGCCCCCGGCCTGAGCCCCCTCCAAGTCCACCGGTGGGTTAGTGCATGCAGGGTCTGGCCTCAAATTAGAGAGGGTGGGGTAAGATGTGGTACAAAATCTGCCCCCCCCCCCACACACACACAGACACTATCCTGGGAAGGGTCAGGGGAGAGAGAAAGGAGGTTGGGGGGTGGGGGTGAGAAATGGAGATGTGGGAATCAGGGAAGGGGGTGGGAGGTAGGGAGAATGGGGGTGGGGGTCAGAACAGGAGGGCAGGGTTAGGGAAGCTCTGAGGCCAGCCTGGCCATAGGGGTGCAGGGGGCCTGGCGACAAGGGCTGTGGCTGGTGGAGCTGCTCCCAGGTCCGGTGCTTTGGCTAAGGGCTGGGCGGGGGGGGAGTAGTCTGGTCTTTGGGTTGAGCGGGGGACTGGCCTCTGTTGGCCACTGTGTTACAGGGGCAACTGCCCTGCCCCCTTCCCCATGGTCACCCTACATCCGTGGTCTCCAGCCATTTTTCACCCAAGATCCCTTTTTAAATGTCAGAACAAGCCAAGACCTACCCCATCCTTCCCCCAAGACTCCACCCCTTCCTTGAAGCCCCGCCCTCTTTGTTCCCCTCCTCTCCATCACTTGCTATCCCCGGCCCTTATACGCTCTCAGCATATGGCTACACTGCCGCTTTTTTCCCGATTCTTCTGTCCGAAGAGGTTTTCCCAACATTTGGCTTGTCTAGACTGGGCCAAATGTCAGATAACCTCTTCTTTCAGAAGCCCCCTTGTTCCCCATGGAACGAGGAATTCAGGGGGTGCCGAAGGAGCATGTTTGCTCTTCTGCTAAAAAAAAGAGGAAGAACAAATGCGTCCCTGGACGTGGAAGAGTTTTTTCCAGGATATCTCTGGAATCCCAGAAAAACTCCTGCATTCTGGCCGTAGCCTCCCTGTGTTCAAACAGGTGGGGCGGGCTTTGGGGTGGGAATGAGGGATTTGGGAGTGGGGAAGGGTGAGAGGTGCAAGCTCTGGGAGGGAATTTGGATGCAGGAGGAGGTGGAGAAGGGGACGCCGGCTCCGGAAGGGGGCTCCAGGCTGGAGAGTGTTGGGGTCAGGTGGAGGGTTGGGGGCTGTGGGAGGGTGCAGGAGTTTGGGCTGGGGTGCACGAGGGGCTCAGGCAGGGAGACTGGGGTACGATGGGCTCAGGACACAGATTTGCAGGGTGTGGATGGTGCAGGGTGTTGTGGCAGAAGACTGGGGACGTGGGGGTGCAGGAGTTTGGGGATGTGAGAGGCTCAGGACAGGGGGTTCTAGTGTATGACAGGCTCAGATTTGGGGTTGGGGGCGGGGTGCAGGAGTGTTATGATGCTGCGGCCAGATGGGGGCTTGGCCCCAATTGGGGCTTGTGTGTCAGATTTCATTTTTAAATAAAATATTATGTGAGACACAAAATGTTTTAGCGTTGTCTTTATTTATGAGAGGGGTTGGGAACCTGTTTCGAGTCAGGGGTCACTGACCCACACAAAAGTCAGTCAGGGCCACGCAAGTGAGATGCAAAAAAAAAAAAAAACCCTCTTCCAACCCCAAGTCTCACTAATGTGGCTCCAACTGTGCTGGTAGGGGCAGGGAACATGGTATTGGAGAAGGGTGCCAGTGGGTGCTGGGGCTAGAGACAGGGTGCTGGTGTGGGCAGGTGGCAGGGTGCTGGGGCAGGAGAGAGGGTGCTGTGGCGGGGAGAGGGTGCTAGTGGGGGCAGGGTGCAAGTAGGTTTTGGGTCACGAAACAGGGTGCTGTGGCAGGGGACAGGGTCTTGGTGGGGGCAGGGGACAGGGTGCTAGTGGGTGCTGGGGCATAGGAACAGGGTGCTGTAGCACGGTAGAGGTGTTGGTGGGGGCAGGGAACAGGGTGTTGGTGGGGGCAGGAGAAAGTGTGTTAGTGGGGTAGGGGACAGGCTGCAGGTGGGTGCTGGGGCAGGGAACTGGGTGCTGCAGCAGGGGCCAGGGTGCTGGTGGGGGCAGGGGATAGGTTAACCCCAGTGAAGGCCTCCTCCTGGGGCTCTAATTTCCCCCCTCCGCACCACACAGGAGAAGAAAGCCCCTGGAACAATTCTCCTCCAGGGACTCCTACTCCGACGTTACTTCTATTGTTGCTGGAGGTAGGTAGTGGGACTTTTTTGGGGGTGGGGGAAATGGGGAGGCCCCAGGACACCTCACGATTGACAGGTTGGTGGCCACACTCTACAGTATAACTGTCCCCTGCACTTGCTGCCCCCCCGGTGGTCATTGTGGAGCGTAACTGTCCCTGCTATCACACCCCTCGTCCCAGGGGATGGAAAACAATCTCATTCCAGGGCACGTCCCATTGTCCTGGTGCAACCAAACCCAGGCCTTGCTCTAAGCTCGGAGAAGACAAAGCTGCCACTCGCCTTGGCCTCACAAGGATTGGGACTCCAAGGCCACACGCACCAATTGCCTTAACCTACTCTGGGAGGAGGGGAAAGGGGAGACTAACTCACTATCCGCCATTGCACTTATGGGCTGACGAAATCCAGGCGGGGCGCCAGGCACCAGAAGGGACCCTGCTGAGTGTCGTGCTGTTGGTCTCTTCCCGTGATGACTGCAGAACCAATTCGCAAGCCAGGTGATCCGAGCAGAGGGCACCCTCGGGAGGTCCTGCATGGGGATCCCCTTCTGGGTTCTCTCATCGATGATCAGTCTATAGGCCTCCTCACTGTCCTTGCTGGGCCATGTGCATTTTGTGCAGGTGCCGTGTGCACTCAAATTCAGGTGAGTAAAAGTTCATCGCCCAATACATGTTTGCTTCATGCACACACCAGGCATTGATTCAGGATGCGGGAACCATACAGGGAATTTACAGAACCTAAGCCAATCACAATTCATCATCATCGTCATCATCAACAGCCATGGGCTCAACGCCCGTTGGTGTCCGATGCCTCCCTCACTATTTCCTTCCATCTTTCCCTGTCCAATGCGGATTGGCTTAGTTTCTGTAGACTAGCTCTGCAACAATCTACTAGATCATCTCCCCATTCTTTGTGGGGGCTGCCTCCGCTATTCGGACCATCCATTATGCCAAATACCAGGGTCTTAACTCTTGCTCGTCGTTCATTCTGCAGATATGCCCGAATAGCTGTAACTTCCATTGTATAACCTTCTGCAGTAGGTTCTCTTTCGGCTGTATCTTCTTATAGAATTCCTCATTGGTGACCTTCTGCATCCATCCTGTCCTCAGGATCTTTCTGTAACAACTCCTCTCGAACGCCAATATCCTTCTCTTTGAATCTTTCATTATCGTCCACATCTCACATCCATGTGATGTGCTGCTAAATACACACATTTTCAAGACGCTCAGCTTCGCTCACAAGAGCAATAACAATTCAGCTTTGCATCAATTATAACGTCCTTCTCCCTCAACATACACATCCCTCTGGATCACATCCACGTAGCAACCTGGTACGGAAAGAAGTGATGTAAGTTGTTCGTATCTGCCTATAAAAGGACACCACAAAGAGTGCTCTCCGGCCGACTTTGGGGGGGGGCGGGGCGGGGTAGGGCGCACTAGGCTCTGAACGGCAGGTCTCATTGCTTACACTTACAGAATGCACAGTGGCTGAACTCTGACTAACCGCTGTTAATATCTGTTATATGGCAAAAGGCCTGGCCGGAGTTGGTACCTTGTCAACACGGGCCATAGTACACAGTAGTGTAACATTGTACTGATCTCTGTTACCAACCGGTAGAGCTTCGCATTTGACAATAAACCTGCTCGATTGATTTCAAACCTTGCCTGCATCTGTTGTTTCCGGAGGCTCTCAGGGTGTGTCTAGACTACAGGGTTTTGTCGACAAAAGTGGACTTTAGTCGACAAAACTATACCTGTGTCTACACTACCGCCGAGTTCTGTTGACATAACGGCGACAGAACTCGGCAGTTTTGTGGACAGCTGTAAACCTCATTCTACGAGGAATAACGCCATTTGTCGACAGAGTTCTGTCGACAGAAGGCGTTATTGCATCCACACTGTCCTTTGTGTCTACACTCTCATGTCGACCAAGCGGCTTGCTTTGTCGACAGAACTGGATGTAGTCTAGATGCTCTTTGTCGACAGAAGCTTTGTTGACAGTATCTGTCGACAAAGCCTCTGTCAACAAAAGCCTGTATCCTAGACATACCCTCCGAGATCTCCTGTCTTGACCCAAGTGCATGGGGTCTAACACTCTAGATAAAGAGAGCACCGATTGTTACGCACGCAGCCGAAAGTTTATCATCACCGACGGAGGAGAGGTCCTGTCACGAGCATGCCAGGATGACCCAAACCAGATGATGCTGACACTGATGGTACAGACCACTGAAGGTACTGAAATACGATAGCGAAGTACGACAGCATCCTAGTGTCGGAAGAGATCTCGGGAGGTCATCAAGTCCAGCTCCCTGCCCAAAGCAGGACCAAGGAGATGGTTTAGGGCAGCAATGAGATGGGAAGAGACAAAACGAGTTGTGTGTATCCCCACCACGGTTTTTATGCATGTGTCGCATTTAGCGAAACGTTCTCTTTTCAATTGGACAAGGCCTTTTTTGTTGAAATAGACCAGAGAAATGCACGGAGGTGAGGTCCATCAATGGCACTTAGCCAGGATGCTGTCCCTGGCCTCTGTTTGTCAGAGTCTGGGAATGGGTGACAGGGGGAATCACTTGATGGTTCCCTGTTTGGTTCACTCCCTCTGGGGCACCTAGCATGGGCCACTGTTGGTAGACAGGACAGTAGTCTCGATGGATCTTTGGTCTGACCCAGTCTGGCTCTTCTGATGTAGGAAACTTTGGTAACTTGCTCCCGTGACACAAGAACAAAGCTTCGGGGGTAGCCGAGTTACTCTGTAACAGGAGAAACTTAAAAAAACAACAAATAGCCTGGTAGCACTTTAAAGACTAACAAAACATGTAGATAGTAATAGAGAGGTAGCCGTGTTAGTCTGATCTTGCTAAAACAAAAGGAAAAATTATATAGCACTTCATGTAGATGTACCATGAGCTTTTGTGGGCACCACCCAGTTCTTCAGATGACCAGCTAGGGGGCATCAAGTAACATTAATAGGTAGGAGGTTTAAAACACACAAAAGATCGTATTTCTCCACACAACCCACAGCCAACCTGTGGAACTCCTTGCCAGAGGATGTGGTGAAGAGTGGGGCTTTTAACAGGGTTCTAAAAAGATATAGATAGGTTAGGTCCATCAATGGCTATTAGCCAGGATGGGTAGGAATGGTGTCCCTAGCCTCTGTTTGCCTGGAGGTGGGTGACAGGGGAGGGATCAGGTGACGATTCCCTGTTGTGTCTCCTCCCTCTGGGGCACCTGGCATTGGCCACTCTCGGCAGACAGGTCACTGGGCCGGATGGAACTTTGGTCTGACCCAGTCTGGCCGTTCTGATGTTCAGAATCCGCACTTATTTTAGTCAGCTGAGTACTGATTTACAAAACTAGGGTTTTATTTTGGAAATAAAATGGTTTTAAGAATTTTTTTAAATAGTTTAATTTAGACCAAGATGCAGGGCAAATTATGTTTTTCTGAACATTGCAGAAGATGGCATGGGTTGCTTTTTAAAAAAAAAAGGTGCTTCATTGAAAGTCTTTTACATTTCCTCCCATCTGTGTGTGGTTCAGAACTAGGGGAGGTCGCTGTGTTTTTCACACGTTGGTTTTGCTGTGAAAAAAGTTTGTTTGTGCTGCGCCCGTGTGGTAGAAGCAGAAATTGCTCTTTTTTACATCTGCTGTTTTTCAGCTGGTTGTCATAGAACCCCAGGGCTGGCGGAGACCTCAGGAGTCACCGAGTCCAACCCCCGGCCCAAAGCAGGACCAACCCCAACTCAGCCATCCCAGCCAGGGCTTGGTCAAGCCAGGACTGAAACACCTCTAGGGATAGAGATTCCACCCCCTCCATAGAGAACCCAGCCCAGCGCTTCCCCACCCTCCTAGGGAAATCGTTTTTCCTCATCTCCAACCTAGACCTCCCCACTGCAATGTGAAACGGTTGCTCCTTCTTCTGCCCCCACTGAGACCAGCCTCTCTCCAGCCTCTTTGGAACCCCCCTTCAGGGAGTTGAAGGCAGATCTCAAAATCCACCATGCAGTGTGGGTGGGGCATACAGTGTAATTGACAGAGAGTCTGGGGGGAAGTTTGACGTATTCAAACCTCCCAGGCTGTTTTTAAAATGGACGCTCCATGGCTTGGAAAAAAAAGGGTTAAAAATGTAAAAAGATCAGGATTGTGAAATAAAACGTGCTGAAATAATTGACACATTTTTCTAATCCACCTGGGGCAATTGTTTCCCCCCGATTTCCAGGCACTGAAATAATTCAGCCTGGTTCAAAATGGTAAAATGTGGTGGTCTCTTAGATATGTGTGTGGCCCTGGACAAACAGCGCTTACCTGGTCTTTCACTCAGGACCCCCCCAACAAAGACATTTTACCTGCATCTTGTGCAGGGCTTTCCAGCTATAGATCTCACAGCACTTTCTACAGGATGTCAGCGGAAATATCCCTGTGGTGCACAAAGGGAAACTGAGGCACAGGATGAGGTAGAGTCTTGCTCAAGGTCACCCAGCTGGCCGGTAGAAGAGCTGGGATTAGAACCCAGGTGGGTTTCCTTCCCGTGCTCTATCCACTCGGCCAAAGTGCCTCCTACATTCCAGTCACAAAGCTAACACACCCTCCAGGCCAATATAAGCGGCTGGGCTTTGATTGGTCCAATGCATGCGCACAAGGCGTTGGAATCAGTTTCTGGTTGTTCCCGGAACTGGCCCGCGTGTGCTGTTCTCTGCGGGTATCGCTACCCTGTGTTCCTCTTTCGAGAGAGGCATGCAAATGCAGACAAACAAAATTGCAAATGAAGTGCAGATTTGAATTTCCCAGGCTTCATTTGCATAATGGCAGTCAGACGCTTTTTCGAAATACCTTATTTTGAGATAAAAAACACTGTGTAGACGTGGTGATGTCGAGAAAATAAGCCCTTCTTTCGCAATAACCCTTACTCCTTTACCTGCTGCGGGTACGGCGTGGCCTGGTGGGCACCACGTCTGTCCCACGGACTCCAGCCCCCCTCCCACCTGAGAGTCTGAAACCCTCCCAGGGGTGTCTGGCGGCCCCCCAGCTGGGACAGGATCCAGGCCCCCAGAAAGGTCGTGCTCTTCCAGCCGGGCAATCAGCTGGGTCTTCGTCGATTTCCCCATGGGCCGGCCCATCTCCTTGCACCGCCCCATGATGTCTGCTCTGAGGAGTCGGGTGTAGCCCATCTCCCCGTCATTCCCCAGGGCAGACTCACCGGCTGATGCTGCAGCCCCCCCACAACTCCCAGGGACAACCCCTCTGTGTGCCAGGTTCCTGGAGCATCATTCCCCCATCCTGGGGGGGACGGCTTCTCCAAGGCCACACTTGGGTTAAGCTGCCTGCCCCTCCGCTTCCTGAAACCGCTTCTCTTTGCCTCCAGCTCCTGGCTCTTCCAAGCCCCCTTCCTTCCACTGCACCCAATGACTTACTGCCAGACCCTCCCTCCATGGGGTGCAGTGCATCCCACCCACAGTTGCCAAGCATCAGTAAATTTATGGACAGTTCATAAAAAATTAGCCGAAAGCGGACATGTCGGTAAAGTCGGTAAAAAAAATTAGGTGTCCATAAATTTCCTAAAAGTGCAATAAAATTTTAAAAAAGAGCAATTATTCTGTATCAGTGTTTCTTCAACTTTTTAAGATGGAGGCATTCCAAATGATAATTGTTGTTTATGAGGAACACCAAGGACTTTTTGTTGAGCAAAAAATAAAATAAAACTAACCACTAACCAGAGGCCGGGGAAAAATTATTGAGCAAAAAAAAAAAGAAAGTCGCCTGTCATTTTAAGGGTGGCCTTTTTGAACTCTCTGTTGTTCTCTACGGCACACTAGTGTCCCATGGAACACAGTTTAAAAAACACTGTTCTATAGTAATTAAATTTCTTCTGTGCTGCTTCAGCCATTTGACCGCGCAGCAGCAGAAATTGGACGTTTATTTAGCTCAATGGTTGAGGTGACGTAACGTGAATCACGTGACCCATGTGACGGTATGGTCTACGTGACCCTGCCGAGTTAGCATCAGCACATTGGCCATTTATGTAATTTAATACCGTTACTGTTAACGTTTACAATGTCAAAAGCTATGAGAAGAATGGGTTGTGCCAAAGAGAATAACGAGTCCGACGACACCGGTGAATTATAAAAAAACGATGTCTGTAAAAAAATCAGTCTGTAAATGTTTCCCATTTTGTCCATAAATGAAATTTCTGTGGGTTGGCAGCCCTGATCCCACCGCTGACACCACTGTGACAGCGCATTGGGAAGCCCACCCCCATCCACAGCAGAACATCTTGCTGCAGAAACATCTTGGTACCAGTACACTCCCCATAGATCACAGGGACATATTGACCCAGGTTCAGGACAGGGTTGGGATGACAGCATGATGAATAGAAATGTTTTAATCAAACCACCATGTACAAGGTAACTGGTTGTATCTAGGTACATGAGGAGGTGTCAACCTAATACGTTTAAGGGTGGTAACCGGGTACGTAAAGAAGTGATGTCAGTTGTTTGCTTATGTCTATAAAAGGCCACTGAAAATAAGGCATACTGGCTGAACTTGGGGGAAGGGCACACTAGGCACCTGAAAAGCAGGTATCATTGCCCTTACCCCAAGAACCCTGACCAGACAACACTAAACACTATCAGTAAAAACAACACTAGCAGTTACGACACTGGTCACCTTTTATAGACCTTTTATAGTGTCCTGTCTGCCCACAGTGGCCAGTGCCAGATGCCCCAGAGGGAGGGAACACAACAGGGAATCCTCAAGTGATCCCTTCCCTGTCACCCACCTCCAGACAAACAGAGGCTAGAGACATCATTCCTACCCTTGCTGGCCAATAGCCATTGATGGACCTAACCTCCAGGAATCTATCTGGCTCTTTTTAGAACCCTATTAAAGTCCTGGTCTGCACCATATCCTCTGGCAAGGAGTTCCCCAGGTCGACTGTGCGCTGAGTGAAGAAAATTTTCATTTGGTTTGTTTTAAACCTGCTGCGAATACATTTCATTTAGTGACCCCTAGTTCTTATACTGTGGGAATAAGTCAATCACTTTTTCTTAGTCACTTTTTCCACACCAGTCATGATTTGATAGACCTCGATCCATTCCCAGCACGACTTGCTTTGTCACCCCTCCCCCACCATGCAGTGTCCCTTTGGGAAAATGTAGCTGACCTACTGAGAGAGGCTACACAGGGAAATGTCACCCCACACATAAAAGTATTTGGAGCTCTGAGGGAGAAGTGTGGGTTCAAGCATGTGGGACCCCAAGCTCTGCTCTTTATCCTGGCCCAGAGAGAAAAGTGTGGGAGGGGGAGAGGGCGTCCCTGATCTTGGTAAAACCTGAATTACGTCTGTTTCCGGTGTCTGTGCTTTTGGTCTGCCTGCCAAATGAAGTATGGGAGTGCCAGGCATACTTCAGTTAACGGTTTTGAAACAACTCTTTATAGTATAGAAAGGAGAAGACTGAGAGGGGACATGAGAGCAGTTTTCAAGTATCTAAAAGGGTGTCCCTAGGAAGAGGGAGACAAACTGTTTTCCTTGGCCTCTGAGGACAGGACAAGAAGCAATGGGCTTAAACTGCAGCAAGGGAGGTTTGGGTTGGACATTAGGAAAAACTTCCTGTCAGGGTGGTTAAACACTGGAATAAATTGCCTAGGGAGGTTGTGGAATCTCCATCCCTGGAGATATTTAAGAGCAGGTTGGACCAACACCTGTCAGGGATGATCTAGATCAGTGTTTCTCAATCTTTTTTTAAAAAAAGTCCCCCCTTTTAAAAAAAAAGTATCTCCCTTTTAAAAAGAAATATAAATACCTCCAATACCTACAGTTTTCTCACACACTAATTTTTTTTCTACCAGTGCAACACATTTGTTTAAACACCTTCATCGCAGCCGGGCCAGCGATGACTGTTTGGGGTGTAAAAAGTACCAAACTAATAGAGCGCTGTGAAACTTAAAACCAAAATTCAGTTTTCTCCACATTGCAGTGGTGTTGACGTACCCCCCGGACTTCTCTCGAGTGCCCATGAGGGTACTTTACACCACTTGCTAAGAAACACTGATGTAGACGGTGCTTGGTCCGGCCGTGCGGGCAGGGGGCTGGATTCTATGACCTCTCGAGGTCCCTTCCGGCTCAGTGATCCTGTCAAGATGCTTTTATACCAAGTCACAGCTTTGTTCAGTCTCGAGCCCGTACAATCACCGCAGACTGGCGAGCTCCCCGAATCGGTATCGTTCCCCTCACTCCGGAGAGGTCCTGAGGGATCTAATGGCAGATGGCTGCTCCGGGTGACTGGGGTTTGGGAGAGCTGTCCCAGCAATTGCATAAGGGCCCAGAATCCTCCGAACACCTTCCTTTGCTGCACCCAGGGAGGGACAAGGACAGGGGAATCCAAAGCACGACCGTGCTCATCAGAAACCTCAGTGCCTGAGCCAAACCTGGCCAGGCAGGAAGCGGTGTTGTGGTTTCGAACTGGAAGTCTGGCAGCCGGAGATCTCCCCGGGCCACGTGTGTGATGCCCTGCCAAGATGATGACAGAGACACCGTGAGGAGTTCCCCCTCCCTCCTGCCCCCTCTGGGTTTGCCTGGCTCAGCGCGTGGGCTGCGACGATCTGCTGAGCCGATATTTCTGGCCGTGAGCAAAGCCGCGGACGGTTCCTCCCAGGCGCTGGCAGGGGCAGGACACGGCTGTGTCAGGTCTACACTCGGCTGGGCAGGTCAGCGTAACGTGCACAACGCCAGCGACCCAGAATGCATTGCTGCTTTCAGCTTCCCCTCAGCTGAGCCTCCCTGGTGTCTGCCCTGGTGGGAGGCCGACAGGAGCCCACCGGCGACCCCCCACTCCCAGCAGAACGAGGAGCACTGGAAGCCGGCGGCCGCTGCCCTCTGCATCCGATTCATGGGTCTGTATGAGAATCATCGAATCGCAGAGCAGGCAGGGACCTCAGGAGTCATCGAGTCCAGCCCCCTGCCCAAAGCAGGACCAGCCCCGACTCAATCAACCCAGCCAGGGCTTGGTCAAGCCAGGACTGACACACCCCTAGGGATGGAGATTCCACCCCCTCCCTAGGGAACCCATCCGAGTGCTTCCCCACCCGCCTAGGGAAACAGTTTCCCCTAATCTCCAACCTAGCCCTCCCCACTGCAACGTGAGCCCATTGCTCCTCGTTCTGCCATCTGCCCCCACTGAAAACAGCCTCTCTCTAGCCTCTTTGGAGTCCCCTTCAGGGTGTTGAAGGCTGCTCTCAAATCTCCAGTGCTGTGCTAGCGGCCGTATAATTATAGACCACTGTAATTGACAGAGATATTGGGGGTTGGACGTATTCAAACCTTCCAGGCTGGTTTTAACATGGATTCCTGATCAATGTTTTCCCCATCTTGAGGTGTATTTGAGGGAGAGTTTGATGTCTGACGTCTACACTGAAGGCATAATATGGTTGTTCCCCTTTATTCGGCTCTGGGGAGGCCACATCTGGAGTATTGTGTCCAGTTCTGGGCCCCCCACTACAGAAAGGATGTGGACGCATTGGAGAGGGTCCAGCGGAGGGCGACCAAAATGATTCGGGAGCTGGAGCACATGGCCTACGAGGAGAGGCTGAGGGATTTGGGCTTGTTTAGTCTGCAGAAGAGAAGAGTGAGAGCAGCCTGTAACTGTTTAAGTCCAAGCTTGACGAATTCCTGGCTAGGATGACTGAGTTGGGATTGCTCTTGCTTAGGGCAGAGGGCTGGACGCTGTGACTCCTGAGGTCTCTTCCCACCCAGTGATTCTGTGATAACCAGCTGAAAAACAGCTGATGTGACAAAGAGCAATTTCTGCTTCTACCACCTGGGCGCAGCACCAGCCAACTTTTTTCACAGCAAAACCAAAGTGTAAAAATACAGCGACTTCCCCTAGTTCTGAACCGAGGGGGGAAATGTACAAGCCTTTCAATGAAGCACTTAAAAAAAAAAAAAAAAAAGCGACCCGTGCCGTCTTCTGTAAGATTCAAAAAAAAACCAGAATTGGCCCTGCATCTCAGTCTAAATTAAACTTTTTTTTTTTTAAACCTCTCTAAAACCCATTTTCTTTCCAAAATAAACCCCTAATTTTATATATCATTATGCAGCTGAGCAAAATTAGTTTAAGCTTCTAGTGCAGATTCTGAGCCTCAGAACAGCGAGTCTGGATCAGACCAAAGGTCCATCCAGCCCAGTGTCCTGTCTGCCCACAGTGGCCAATGCCGGGTGTCCTGGAGGAAGTGAACAGAACAGTGAATCCCTGTCACCCACCTCCAGAGAAACAGAGGCTAAGGACACCATTCCTACCCATCTGGTCTAATAGCCCTTGACAGACTTAACCTATCTAGCTCTTTTTAGAACCCTGTTAGAAGCCCCAGTCTTCATCACATCCTCTGGCAAGGAGTTCCACAGGTTGGCTGTGGGTCGTGTAAAGAAATACGATCGTTTGTATGTTTTTAACCTGCTACCTATTAATTTTACTCGATGTCCCCTAGCTGCTCATCTGAAGAAGTGAGAAGTGCCCACGAAAACTCATGGTACCATCTATATGTTTTGTTAGTCTCTAAAGTGCTACCAGGCTGTTTGTTGTTTTTTAAATTTCTCCTGTTACAGATTAACTGGGCTACCCCGCTGAAGCCTAGTTCTTGTGTTACGGGAGCAAGTCAACGTTTCCTACATCAGAACGGCCAGACTGGGTCTGACCAAAGTCCATCCAGCCCAGTGTCCTGTCTGCCGACAGTGGCCAATGCCAGATACCCCAGAGGGAGGGAACAGAACAGGGAATCATTGCGTGATCTGTCTCCTGTCACCCATTTCCAGACAAACAGAGGCTAGGGGCACCATTCCTATGCATCCTGGCTAATAGCCATTGATGGACTTAACTTCCGTGAATCTATCTAGCTCTTAGCAGCAATGACATTTTATGCAACCAGTTGATTTAATTGTCTGTTTTGGGGATTCTGCCCCCACCCCCATCCTCGTATTAGGGTTCTGGACTCTCCAGTCCTCTCCCACCTCCACTTTTATCCTTAGATCTTGCTCCTCTCCAGACTGTAAGGTTGTACTACATGAGAATTCGCAGCTCTTCCTTCCCACGTTCTAACCTGGTAACCCCACCACCTTCTCGCAATATCAAATCAACCAGGGTTGCCCCCCCCTTCCAGATTGGCTGGGGGTCTTCTGGAATTGGGTGGGCTGTCCCCCAAGCTACTCACCTCTGTGAATTTCTCTCGTCTATTTCAACAAAAAAGGCCTTGTCCTATTGAAAAGAGAACGTTTCTCTAAACAGGGCTGTGATGGATCCCGCCCCCCCATGCTTTATGAACTGTACTCATGGACATGAATATACATAACTCAAAGGCGGTATCAGTGAATTATTTTATGTAACCCATTGTCATGGCTCCTTCCCCACTGCGGCACGATGAATGCAGAAGCACGGGCCAGCAAACGTACCCCCAGATTCTGATCTACCAGGCTTTGGTATAAAACTTCCCCCCAAAATCTTAACAACTTAGATTTTGGGAATAGAATCTTTGCTGCCATCACCCAAATATTAATAAAGAAACCAAGGAAGAGACCATTTGGGAAATCTCAGCCCTAAAGTAAAAACCCAGGACACAACAAGTACCCAGTACCAGGATAATAAAAAGAAAAGAGAAAATCTTTTATTATCACAACAGTATCCCTGTTGCAAGCATAAGGATCAGGTAGAAAAGTAACAGGGTGATATTCATGCAGAAATTACACCATGGGCCAGAACTTAGTTACAAAGGAAAGCCAAAACATTGGTTAAAAGTGCACACAGACACCAGATCCCATACCCAAACCATAAAACAATAAAACGGATTTATCTAAACTTTACCCTACTTACAGAAAGTGAAGAATTGTTTCTTGGAGAGAAAGACAGGTCTGTCCCCTGCAGTAGCTGCAGAAAAAACTCCCAGTGACAAAAGAGGGAAAAACTCAAATTCCTTTGTCCCAGTTTGAAAGTCCCATGTACACTCCTATTGGCCACTCCACCTGGTTAGGTGTAGTTAACCCCTTAGTCCCCAGGCTTTTGGCTAACCCTCATGATCATGACACCCATTGATCTTCAAGTCACGATTTGCTGGTTTCTGTTGATCTTACTCTGTTGTATGGATCATTGGTGTGTGTAAAATTAGATACATGGAGCGGGGAATACTTGGTGAGTGTCAAACGTGAATGAGACACATGGAGGGTGTTACTCTCGACTGTTAAACTTTTGTCCTTCAATCTGAGCAGTGGTTGGTCGGGAGAGGCCTCAACTCCTTAAGAAAAGGAATAGGAAAGCAGAGGCCTAGGTCTTTTGGCTGGGCTGCACCTGAAGGAAGGGGCCAGGCACCCCAGGGTGGGGGGACAGCCCTGGTTTAGACTGGCAGCTGGAAAAGAGGTTTTAGGAGTGGCCTCCTTTTGAAGCACAAGATCACTTTTTGAATTTAAGTGCAATCCAAAATCTCCCTCAAATATAAATACCCTGGCCCCGCCTCCTTCCCACCCCTTCTCTGAGGCCCCACCCCTCTTCACTTCGCCCTCCCATTCTTGCCCATCCGCCCTCACTTTCATCAGGCTGGGGCAGAGGGTCGGGGTGCAGACTCTGGTCTTGGATGAAGGGATCTGGAGTGCAAAAGGGGCTCTGAGCTGAGCTCGAGGCAGGCAGGTGGGGTGCTGGAGGGGGTTCTAGGTGCAGGCTCTGGGCCGGAGTTTGGATGCAGGGGTGCTCGGGGCTAGGGTAGGGGTGTAGGGTGCAGGAGGGGATTTATGACTGGGGTGGGGTCCAGGATGTGGGCTCGGCTGGACACTGCTTACCTCAAGTGGCTCCGGGGTGGGGTGCAGTGGGGCTAAGGCAGGCTCCCCCCTTCCTGGCCCTGGACCACTCCATAAAGCAGTCATCTCAAGTCCTGTTGTGCCCCTCTCTGCTCTGTGGAGAAAGGATACAGGATGGGAGGGGGCCTCTTGATAGCAGTGTCCTCCTCTCCCTCCCCTGCCCTGCACAGCAAGCCTGAGGCTCCTGAAGGGACAGCTCCAGGGCAGAGGGCAGGAGATGCCCAGCAGTGCAGGGAGGGCAGCTGAAGTGCTGGCACTTGGCAGCCTCTTGGCCAAACTAGTCAGGCTCCCCTGTCAAAGGCTCCAAGATCGACCAGTAGATCCCAATCGACTTGATGGTGACCACTGTTTTAAGATGAGTTTGAAGTTTGTCCTGAGGTTTCCATGTGGAACTAGCCAAGCGGTTTTGTTTCTTTTGATTTGTAACCCACTTTGCTCTGCCTAGTCTCACTTATTACTACTTCAATCCTACTGCTTCCGCTTAATAAAACCATTTATATTTTCTATCAAACCCAGCGTAAGCCATTGTTACCTGGGGGGCAACCAGAGTGCACATTCCCCCTTTCATTGCTAACGGGGGCTCACCTAATTCTGAACCCATCTGGGGGGTGCTCTCGCAGGAGTTTGGGCCCTAAACTGCACTCTCCTTGGACCTGAAGTGGTTCAGTGTCTGTGCTGCTTCGCGGTGAGGGCAGGGACCTCAGCTCGGGCCTTGGCTGGGGGAGAGCAGGGAGCTGGCCCGGCAGGACCGGGTGGTGAGAAGCCCCAGAGAGCGGAAGGCAAGTGACAGTGGCCATGTCAGCACCCCTGGAGGCACCCCGAGGGGTCGTCTGTGACCGCATCCTGTCACAACGGCACATAAAAACCGAGGTGGGGACACACACAACTCGTTTTGTCTCTTCCCATCTCATTGCTGCCCCAAACCATCTCCTCGGTCCTGCTTTGGCAGGACGGTGGACCCAATGGCCTCCTGAGGTCTCTTCTGACCTTCTGACACTAGGATGCTCCGATTCTAACATGGCAGGGGGCTTGTATCAGCAATGTTTCTTCTTAACGCTCGCTCCACATTTTCCCTGGCAATTCCTGGCACGAACCCACCAGAAGAACAAAAAAGAGGGACGGGAAAAAACAGGTCGCCTTCGCCCTTCCACGACATCGATTACTGGAACGATCAAACAATCGGGGGGCAGGGTGTTGATGTTGTTCTCAGTTTGCAAGTTATAATTGATGTAAAGCTGAAGTGTGAGCAGCTTAGGTTCTGCAATTGCCCTGTGTGGTTCCCCCTTCCTGAACGAACGCTCAGTGTGTGCAGGAAATGAACATGCAGTGGGCGATGAACTTTTACTCGCCCGAATTTGACTGCACACGGCCCCTGCTCAGAGTGCACACGTCCCAGCGAGGACGCTATATTGAACATTGGCCCAGCTGTTTCTGAGGGATGTGTGGGTCAAAGGTTCAAAATGAGGGAATCGGTCGGGGACACGGAGCAGAGAATCCCGAACAGCGCCCACTGTCCTTCAAAACCGTGGATGAAGTCTGGAAGGAACAGAAATGGGCCCCCAGTCTTGAGCACCTCCTCGTCCAGCACCTTCCTCCTGGTGCTGGAGATGGTGGCTTTCGCCAGGAGGAGGTTTACGAGGTCTCGTGACTTTGTGGGGCCACTGTTGGGGTGCATATAAACGAACAGGTGAGGGAAAAAGTGCAGTCACAACCTCACTAAGAGGTTCTGGTGGAGCCGGAATAGGGGCTGCAACCTGGCGCAGTCAAGATACGCGTGTGCCAGGTTTCCCTCACGCCGCGAAAGGGGCAGGCGTCTGGGATGGGAGGGAACCGCGCCAGGTGCACGCCCGTGCTCACAGCCCGATGGGCTGCAGAATAAAGTTGGAAGACGCGCTGGCCCATCGGGGTTCTCCATCCTCTACTGGTCTAAGATAGTCCTGCCACTTGACATCGGGGAGGGACACGAGGGTGAGGAAAAGTATCGTATGGAGCACGAGCGCGTACAGATGTTTCCTAGGGTGCGGTTCGGAAACGGACCGGCTGCAGATCCTGCAGCCAGCTGGGGGTCCAAGGGTTGGGAAGCTGGGGGCTCCCATGGAGAGGGGCCCAAGAAAAAGGGCTTTCAGTGAGGGGGGGTGGGGTGTACCCCCTTGCAGGGCCCTCTGCAGGAAATCAAGAGCAGGCTGTGGCAAGGCTGCCTTCTCCTCCCGGAGTACGCACGGAGGGGGTCGGGGGGTGGAAAGCCCCATCCACTGAGCGAGTGCTTGAGGATCCACCCAGCCCCCCGTCCTAGTCCAGGAGGTCTCCGACCTTGGTGGTTCCTGCCAGGATCAGCCTGCGGCGCACCGAGGGAAACTCCGCCACCTGCACACCCAACAGTGAAGAAGGCCTATGGACACGTGTCCTGTGACATTGTCGATCCAACGAAGAGAGAGAGAACCCAGAAGGGAAATCCCCAAGCAGGACCTCCTGGGGGTGTCCTCCCCTCGGATCGCCTGGCCCGCGAACCGGTTCCATGGTCATCCTGGGAAGAGACCAACAGCACAACCCTCAGTGCGACCCCCATCTGGTGCCTGGCGCCCCGCCTGGATGTCGCCGGCCCGTAAGTGCGATGGCAGATAGTGAGTGAGTCTCCACTTTCCCCTCCTCCCAGAGTTGGTTCACGCAATGAAAGCCACTGGGGCGCGTTACCTCAGTGTCCTGATCCTTGTGAGGCCAAGGCGAGTGTCACGCTTGCAACAGTGGAAGGAGGAGGGGAGGAGAGAAGAAAGCAGCCTGGTTTTATTACTTCCGTCCTGCCGCTTTTTCTTCTTTGTTCTAAAACAAATGTTCAGCCCTTATTTTACATAAAAAGCCACACCGAGCTGTGACGGCGCGTCGGGGAGACCCCGACCCTGCACCCCTGTCTGCAGCCAGATGGGGCACTCCACTGGCCAGTAGAGTAGAAGGTTTAGTCATTGTCAGAAACACAGTATAGCTTAGGGTTGGGGAGGAGGGATACCCAGGGTTGTGAGTTCAATCCTGGTGGAGGCCATTTGGGGCAAAAACTTGTGAGGGATGGCACTTGGTCCTGCTGTGAAGGCAGGGGACTGGACTTGATGACCTTTCAAGGTCCCTTCCAGTTCTAGGAGATAGGCAATCTCCATTAATTTAAAAAAAAATAATTTAAATTTACCACAGGAGATAGGGCAGGAGCCTTATTCCTCTCGGAGGACAGGGATTCACAGGCCCCTGCACCCCCATTTTCCTGGATTAAGTCTGCTCTCCTCTTGCTCCCCCCCAGTCAAGACTAACTCAACTCTCCAGCCCTCCCCCCCAGCCTGGGGACGGTCCCACCTCTCTTCTTTTGTCCCTCTCTCTGGGAACAGGGCTGTTATCTGCTCAGGCTGGGACTTAGCTGTCTACGGCTAATACACAAGTGAAGTGAGTCATTGGGAATCACACATCACACAATGCAGCCGTCAGGACCACCGGGTTACAAAGTAGACAGCACCCTCACCTCCAAGCATTTTATTTTACATAAAAAGCCCCACCAAGCACATTAGAAAGGGGGATTCTGCTATTTCTTCAGGGAGTCGCCGAGTTAGTCTGCACAGGAAAAAACCACAAACGGTCTGGTCGCACTTTATAGACCAACAAAACATGTCAATGGGATCATGAACTTTCACGGACATGGCCCACAAAGTCCGTGTGTTTAGGAACATTTCAGAATTCTGTAGGCTTGCAGCTAATTTTTTTTTACTAACACTTTTAACCTTGGTTTAATACTTTAAAGTAGGGCTGTCAAGCTCAAAACCACATGCCTCAAAACTCACGGTCCCGGGGAATTCAGAACCAACCCGTTTGTTTTTTGTCATCAAATTAATATGTAAAGTCTTTTATACTTTTGTATTTCACAGCACATCAGTGCACGTATCTGTGGGTAGCCTAATTAGTGAGATGTATTTTTAAAAATGTAAGAAGGCCACAGCTGTGACCTGTAATAAATCATTATTAGAAACTGTCTAAAGCCCCAGCAATACGGGATTTCCGTGTAGGCACATAAAGGGCAAACTTTTCACAACAAAAACATTCCACGAAGACACCAAAAAGACTGATTCCTATGTAAACGCAAGTAGAATCGAGCTTTTCACTTCAAGTTGTGAAAGAGAAAGAAAAGTTAAGTAGAGGCAATCTTCTTTCCTCGATGTTCACATTTTCACAGAAGCTGGTTTTCTCGTGTGCTCTTTATAAATCCTAAAAGATGTTAACAAGCCAAACAACTATTTTAGTTCCAAAATTTCCCAGGCTTAGCAAAAGGGGTGTCACTTCAAGTAACAAAGAAAGATGTTTCCCAGTTCTTCCCCTCAAGGGGGCCTCCACTCATTCATCTGAAGGGGCCTCCAATGATTGACCTCAGGAGAACCAGTCCTTCATCTCAAGGGTCTCCAGTCCTCCCGCAGTATAGATGTACCCTTAGAAATCAGAAATGGGTAGTTCCTCAAGGTGATGCAGTGGAGACCTTTTGAGAGGAAGAATGAGGGACAGTGAAGGGGAAGAATTCGAGATCCTTTCAAGTGAAGGGTTGAAGAACTTTTGAGAGTAAAGTTTTGTGACCTCTTTTGGGGAAGGGTTGGGGGCCATTTGAGGTGATGGTTTTGAGACTTCTGGGGGTGGAGAATCAAAGAATGCTTTAGGCGGAGGATTGGGGACCCTTTGGGTTAAATTGCCTGGGGAGGCTGTGGAATCTCCATCCCTGGAGATATTTAAGAACCGGTTGGACAGACACCTGTCAGGGATGGTCTAGACGGTGCTTGGTCCTCCCGTGAGGGCAGGGGACTGGACTCGATGACCTCGCGAGGTCCCTTCCAGTCCTAGTGGTCTATGATTCTATGTGTGTAACAACCCCACACAAAATGTTTCCTGTGACTGGTTGCCCTCAGGCCAAATATGTATCTTTACTAATGGTCAGAGCTAGACAAATTATGGAAAGCCCTACTCGCCAGACAAAACAGGGACTCGCTACCCTCCCCCACAAAAAGTGTTTTTTTAATGGCACAAATTCCTAATCAGAATAAGAACAGTAATTACTAAATAGTTATTAATAAATATCTTATCAACCTTTACCTTTTCCCTCTGCTGCCCTGTCTCGTTCCCTTGCTCCATCAGCTCCCCTGGTGCCTGCTGCCCCCCAACTCCTCACCCTCCTCTGCTGTCCTGACTCCTGCCCTTCTCACTGCCCTCAGCCTTCATGAGACCTGCCCCCCTCCACCAGCCCTTCTCTCCTCCCTGTGCCCACTCCTCCTGTAGCCCCACTCTGATCATGTGAGCTACCCCTCCTCATCCCCTCTCCTAACACCTCCCTCTACACACCTGCCCTGCCTCTCTCCTCTGGTGCTGGTCTCTCCCCTGCAGGTGTCTGCCCTTCTGCTTCACCCCAGAATCCCTGGCACCTGCACCTTCTCTTACTCCTGCACCTCCTGGTGCCTCCTTTCCCTTACTGCCCCGCCCCTTTTTCCCTGATGCCCACCCCTCACCTCTCTCTGCCCCATTCCCCTCTGCCCCTCTGTGCCCTCACACATGCCTTGCTCCATCCCCACCTTTCTCATGCCCACCCTTCTTTCAAGCCTTCTCCCAGCACCTCCCCTCCCCTCTAGCCCCCAATGCCCTTCCCCTCTCCTCTCATCACCCTGTCCCCTCCCACTGACACCTCCTCCTGCCCTTTTCCTCATTGTCTGCACTTGGCCCCCTGGCATTTGTCTCTTTCCTGCACCCTGACCCTTGGTGCCTTCCCCTTTCTTCTTCTTCTTCTTCTCCTCTCTCCTCCTCCCCTCCTCCTCCCTCCCCTCCCCTCCGCACAGCCCAGCCTCTTCCCCTCCCCCAGGGCCAGCTCTAGGTTTTTTGCTGCCCCAAGCAAAACATTTTTTGGCCGCCGCCCCCCCCCCCCACTTTTTTTGGTATCTTTTACACATGGTTGCATTTTGCAATGGGGTTTTTTTTTGGTTTGTTTTCATTTTTGTCCCGGCATTTTAGCCCTAGAAATAGCAAATGGCATTTTCATTCTTTTTTTCCATAAAGGCAAAGGCGCTTTAAGTGAATGCCCCCTTTCACTCGCTGCTGGGTCACAGCAGCCTTTTCCCTGCCCTGTCCAGCCCCTCTCTATGGACAAGCACCCTTCACTCCCGACCCACAGGGGAAACCGGGTGCAGGGACAGCACAGAGCCAGAGGGGTGCAGGGAATAGTTTTGGGGGGTACAGGGGTGGCGCAGGGAATGGGAGGCACAGAGCTAGAGGGACGCAGGGATCTGGGGAGCAGGGTGCGGGGGAGGCATGGGAATGGGACGCAGGGAACGGGAGGGGAAGAGGATCGGGGTCTAGGGGCAGTGCAAGGAACGGGCAGCACAGAGCTGGGGGGTCAGGGATCGGGGGGAGCAGGGTGCAGGGGCATCGTGGGGAACAGGCAGCACGGAGACAAAGGGGCGCGGGGCAGGCGCAGCGAGCCGGGCGGTCAGCAAGGAGCAGTCTTTCACCGGCGAGGGGGCTGGGGCCATGGCAGGACTGGAGCTGGTGGGGCAGGGCCTAGCTGTGCCGTACGCCGCAGCCAGCTCTCAGAACACGCGGCCAGAGCCGAGCTGCTGCGGTCCTTTAAAATCGGCAGGGCCACGTCACACCAGCGTCCTGGCGTCTGCCGGCGTCCTACCCTCTGGCTTGCACCCCGCCTCCTCGCGCCAGAGCTGCACGCAGACAGCGTGGAGCTGAGAATCGCCACAGTTACCCTTTCCCGCTCTGCTCCTCCGCCGGCCGGTGGATCGGATGGAGCCGCGCCGCCCATAGTGCGGGCTTCAGCCAGCCCGTTACCACAGCCCACCGGGCCAGTACGCCCCTGCACTCGCCAGCTGGTAAAATCTATTTGCCACGGGCGAGCGGGCGAGTGTATTTGTCGAGCCCTGCTAATAGTCATACCCAAAGTGCCCACAATGTGTTTGGAGTTCTGATTAACGGTACCATCAATTAATTACTGATTGCACAAGTGGGCAACGAAATAGTTGGCCTAACCAAGCATCTCTGGTGGGACATCAAAGACTGGTTCCTCACGGCCTTGGGAATTTTCAAGGTCTTAATGCACCCCATGGTTGTTTTAGTAATGATATTTCTATTGTTACACTAGATCATCGATTCAGTGGGTCATCAAACACCATTAGCTGTTTGGGGAAGGGGGGCCGCACTTGTCCAAGAGTCCTTATCATGCCAAATTATTGGTCAGAGGGTGGACGTGTAGCCAGCTGGACACATGTCCCCTATCAGGGGTGACCATTAGTTCCCCCTGCTGTTTCTTGCAGGTGGCTCGGCTGGAGCCAGTGCTGGGCTGGTTCTAACTGGTGATGAGCTGGGTCAAGGCCTCCTTAGCTGCCTAAACAAGTTGTGAGATAATGAAGCCCAAGGACATGTGTGGAGATGGTGTCGCCAGGGGGCTTCTTGCTAGAATCTGCCTGGGAATGTTTGTGCCTCACAGGAAGAAATAGTTATAAAATGGCCAAAAGGCACTGCCTGAATGTAAAGTCCTAACTGTATGTCTAGGCCATGTGGATGCCCAGCAATTCCCACGCTGGAGCAGTGCCTGTTACAGCCCTCGAGAGCATGAACAGGAGGGCCCGGGATTGTTGGTAGCAGAAGGGGCGTAAGCGTTGGATCCTTGCTGGCTTGCTTGCTTGGTTAGTTGCCCGCTTCTCTGCAGCGAGTACCACATATTTAGTAATGCATGAAGGCTGCAAAGTGCAATATGCTCTCGCAATAAAAGCTCTTGGCTGCGTCTAGACTGGCATGATTTTCCGCAAATGCTTTTAACAGAAAAGTTTTTCCTTTAAAAGCATTTGCGGAAAAAGAGCGTCTAGATTGGCATGGATGCTTTTGCGCAAAAAGTGTTTTTGTGCAAAAGCATCCATGGCCAATCTAGACGCGGTTTTGCACAAGAAAGCTCCGGTGGCCATTTTCGCCATCAGGGCTTTTTTGCACAAAACAGTTCTTCCCTGTCTACACTGGCCCTCTTGTGCAAAAGCATTTGCGCAAGAGGGCTTTTTCCCGAGCAGGAGCGTCACTGTATTTGCATAAGAACACTGACAATCGTACATTAGATCATCAATGTTCTTGTGCAAATTCAAGCGGCCAGTGTAGACAGCTGGCAAGTTTTTGTGCAAAAGCAACTGCTTTTGCGCAAAAACCTGCCAGTCTAGACGCAGCCCTTATGTTTATGCACCCGGTGCGGCTTCACTGAATGTATCCGAGCCCCCTGATAAAGCAACACCCCCCATTGAAGCTACGACTAGCTGCACATAAACACCCATCTTGGACCTTTAGTTTTCTTAGCTAAATTCGGCTTTCTGCTTGCGGCCAAGGCAGTAGGTGAGTTTCCTGTTAAGGCAAGTGAGAGACCTTGGAAATGGATATTAAGACAGATCATCTTTGTGTTGGCAAAGATAAACAGATGGCAGTGATTGAAGTAGCTTCCTGATACGTTTAATAAGATACAGTCCAATGCTGTTCGCCCCTACATAGAGATGGCCTTATGAATATGCATGTGTCTATGGGATGAGTGAGGAAGGGTGAGTGAGAAACATCCAATCACGGCAGCCCAGCTCTTTGTCGTATTTTATGGCAAGGCCGAACTCTGCACGTGTCAAAATGCCCCTCAGCTCTGTGCCTGTTAACCCTTTGTCAGAATTCATTCCCCAATGGGTCCGGAGGGTGGGGCAGGCCCAATATTAATGAATGCCTTGGCCGCGTGGCAGGCACCAAGAGGCAGTGTGACCTAATCATAGAATACTAGGACTGGAAGGGACCTGGAGAGGTCATCGAGTCCAGTGCCCTGCCCTCATGGCAGGACCAAACACTGTCTAGACCATCCCTGATACACATTTATCTAACCTACTCTTAAATATCTCCACAGATGGTGATTCCACAACCTCCCTGGGCAATTTATTCCAGTGTTTGACCACCCTGGCAGTTAGGAACTTTTTCCTGATGTCCAACCCAAACCTCCCTTGCTGCAGTTTAAGCCCATTGCTTCTTGTTCTATCCTCAGAGGCCAAGATGAACACGTTTTCTCCCTCCTCCTTACGACACCCTTTTAGATACCTGAAAACTGCTATCATGTCCCCCCTCAATCTTCTCTTTTCTAAACTAAACAAACCCAATTCCTTCAGCCTTCCCTCATAGGTCATGTTCTTTCATCATTCTTGTTGTTCTTCTCTGGACCATCTACAATTTCTCCACAATTTTCTTGAAATGCGGTGCCCAGAACTGGACACAATACTCCAACTGAGGCCTAACCAGCGCAAAGTACAGTGAAAGAACGACTTCTCGTGTCTCGCTCACAACACACCTGTTAATGCATCCCAGAATCATGTTTGCTTTCTTTGCAACAGCATCACACTGCTGACTCATATTCAACTTGTGGTCCACTATAACTGCTAGATCCCTTTCTGCCATACTCCTTCCCAGACAGTCGCTTCCCATTCTGTATGCGTGAAACTGATTGTTCCTTCCTAAGTGGAGCACTTTGCATTTGTCTTTATTAAACTTCATCCTGTTTACCTCAGACCATTTCTCCAATTTGTCCAGATCATTTTGAATTATGACCCTATCCTCCAGATTAGTCGCAACCCCCTCCCAGCTTGGCATCATCTGCAAACTTAATAAGCGTACTTTCTATCCCAATATCTAAACCGTTGATGAAGATATTGAACAGAGCCGGTCCCAAAACAGACCCCTGCGGAACCCCACTTGTTATGCCTTTCCAGCAGGATTGTGAACCATTAATAACTACTCTCTGAGTACGGTTATCCAGCCAGTTATGCACCCACCTTATAGTAGCCCCCGTCTAAGTTGTATTTGCCTAGTTTATTGATAAGAATATCATGCGAGACGGTATCAAACGCCTTACTAAAGTCTAGGTATACCACATCCACTGCTTCTCCCTTATCCACAAGACTCGTTATCCTATCAAAGAAAGTTATCAGATTGGTTTGACATGATTTGTTTTTTACAAATCCATGCTGGCTGTTCCCTATCACCTTGCCACCTTCCAAGTGTTTACAGATGATTTCCTTAATTACTTGCTCCATTATCTTCCCTGGCACAGAAGTTAAACTAACTGGTCTGTAGTTTCCTGGTTGTTCTTATTTCCCTTTTTATTGCTAAGCACTAGGTTTGCCCTTTTCCAGTCTTCTGGAATCTCTCCTGTCTTCCATGATTTTCCAAAGATGAGAGCTAGTTTTTCCAAAGATTATCTGCAGGACTGTTCACCTTGGGTGATTTCCACAGACAGTCCCGGTATTTCCCATCCAGAAGCATGATAATTATCCACAAGAAAGCGGGTACAAAAGCCTTTGTACAGATGACCCACCATATTTTACACTTGTTCCAATTACAGTCTCTGCATTTTGAAATAGGTTGTAGACCTGTGGGCTGGAAAACCAAGCCTAATAGAAACAAAACAAAGGGGGGAATGAAGATATAGAGGAGTATCAGCACCTTCCATTCTGGGCATTTGAAATCTGGTTCCATTGAGTTTTCCACGGCCACCAAAACGAGGGAGTACACTGACGTCGATATGACCGTGAAGTGATTTTGCCATAGTTATAAGAATTTGCTGCTAATCCCCATGGTGACCCGGGGTGAGACCAGCGCCCGCTCACCGTTCACTCTCAGCTCTCCAGACTAAATGTGGTCAGGTCTATGAATCGTTGCAGCCCATGAGGAAGAAGGAAAGTGAAACTCAGAGCTTTCCACCGTAACCCGTAATCAGCTCTGCCATGCTGTTAGCACCTTAAAAGGCCCGGCTGTGGATTGGTGTCTGCACAAACCTCCTGGCTCCAATTCACAAAGCTGTCAGTTTTCAAGGGGTTCAACCAGTGGGTCAGAAATCTGAGTCTAGTTCTTCACAGCACTCGGTTCCTAACTTTGCAGGGCAAATCATTTTCTTTGCCATAAAAGGATCGTTCCTTTCCAGGTGTCGAATACACACCCCTACAGGTAGCATGTCTGGCTGGTGGTCAGTTTCAAGCGGGGTGCCTCAAAGATCGATTCTAGGGTCGGTTTTCTTCAACATCATTATGAATGACCCAGGTGAGGTGCTGGTTTGCACCCTCAACAAGTTTGCAGAAGACACCAAGCTCGGGGGAGAGGTAGAGTGACCAAGAACAACCGGAGGATTGGGCCAAAAGATATTGGATGAGCGTGATGGGGCTGGCCTACCCCGCACTGAACAAGGGGGGCAGAGAGCCCGCCTATTGGGTGGAATATGCCCCTTCCCCGCATCCCTGCTGGGCATGCTCACAGGTCCGACCCAGTATAAAAGGGTGCCGGGCTGCTCAGTTGGGGCTGGCCTCTGGGGAGGGGAGGAGCTCCTGCCCAACCTCCAGAGCCACAGCCGGACCTGCCGCCGGAGCAAGAGCCACAGGGACCACCGTCCCATCTCCGTGCTGTTCCCAGGTTTGCATACTCACTGGCCGATGCTGCAGCCTCCCCCCCCCCCCCCCCCACGACTCCCAGGGAGAACCCCTCAGTGTGCCAGGTTCCTGGAGCATCACACCCCATCCTGGGGACACTGCTTCTCCGTGGCCACACGTGGGTTAAGGAGCCTGCCCCTCTGCTTCCTGGCACCACATCTCTCGGCCTCCAGCGCACCTGGCTCTTGCAAGCCCCCTTCCTTCCACTGCGCCCAGTCACTTACTGCCAGATGCTGCCACCAGAGGATTCACTGTATCCCAACCATGGTTGCCAACAGTCAGTAAATTTACGGACAGTCCATAAAGAATTAGTCGAAAGTGGACATGTTGGTAAAGTTCATAAAAAAATGTAGGTTTCCCTGGAGCAAGGGAGGATGAGGTTGGATATTAGGAAAAACTTCCTGCCTGTGAAACACGGGAATAAATTGCCCAGGGAGTCATCAAGTCCAGCCCCCCTACCCAAAACAGGACCAACCCCGACTCAGTCATCGCAGCCAGGGCTTGGTCAAGCCGGGACTGAAACACCTCTAGGGATGGAGATTCCACCCCCTCCGTAGGGAACCCATCCCAGTGCTTCCCCACCCGCCTAGGGAATTTGTTCTTCTTAATCTCCAACCTAGACCTCCCCACTGCAATGTGAGCCCATTGCTCCTTGTCCTGCCACCTGCCCCCACTGTGAACAGCCTCTCTCCAGCCTCTTTGGAACCCCCTTCAGGAAGTTGAAGGCTGCTACCAAATCCCCCCTCGCTCTTCTCTTCTGCAGACTAAACAACCCCAAATCCCTCAGCCTCTCCTCATAGGTCATGTACTCCAGCCCCCGAATCATTTTGATTGCCCTCCGCTGGACCCTCTCCAATGCGTCCACATCCTTTCTGTAGTGGGGGGCCCAGAACTGGACACAGTACTCCAGATGTGGCCTCTCTAGTGCTGAATAAAGGGGAATAATCACTTCTCTAGATCTGCTGGCAATGCTCCTCCTAATGCAACCTAATATTCCGTTTGCCTTCTTGGCTACAAGGGCGCCCTGTTGAGTCCTATCCAGCTTCTCATCCGCTGTAACCCCCACGTCCTTTTCTGCTGAACTACTACTTAGCCAGTCAGTCCCCAGCCTGTAACAATTCTTGGGATTCTTCCGTCCCAAGGGCAGGACTCTGACCTTGTTGAATGTCATCATATTTCTTTTTGGCCCAATCCTCCAATGTGTCTAGGTCCATCTTTACCCGCTCCCTGCCCTCCAGCATATTTACCTCTCCCTCTAGCTTAGTATCATCTGCAAACTTGCTGAGGGTACAACCCATCCCCTCATTTGGGTCATTCATAATGATGCTGAACAAAACCAGCCCTAGAACCAATCTTTGGGCACCCTACTTGAAACTGACCACCAGCCAGACATCCTAGCTTTAGGAGTGTATATTCAACACCTGCAAAAGAATGATCTTTTTATGGCAGAGAAAATGATTTCCCCTGAAAATTTAGGAACCCACTGCTGTGAGGAAGTTAAATGCAGATTTCTGACCAGCTGGTTGAATTGCTTGAAACCTGACAGCTTTGCACATTGGAGCCAGGAGGTTCGTGCAGACACCAATCCACAGCCGGGCCTTTTAAGGTGCTAACAGAGTGGCAGAGCTGATTGTGGGTTATGGCGGAAAGCTCTAAGTTTCACTTTCCTTCTTCCTCATGGGCTGCAACAATTCATAGATCTGACCACATTTAGCCTTGAGAGCTGACCGTGAACAGCGAGCAGGTGCCGGTCTCAGCCTGGAGCAGCATGGGGATTAGCGGCAATTTATTACTATGGCAAAACCACTTCTCGGTCATATCGACATCAGTGTTCTATCTCGTTTTGGTGGCGGTGGAACACTCAATGGAACCGGATTTCAAATGCCCAGAAGACAAGAGGTGGGGACTTTCTTACAGCCTTGTCTATATCTTCATGCCACCAATTGTTTTGTTTGGGTTAGCCATGGTTGTCCAACTTCCTTCGAAATGGAAATACTTACTTTGCTGTGAACACTACAGGAGTGTTGCAGAGACAACGCCTCATGTATAAAACTCAAAGAATGTAAAAGAGTCAGCAATATTTGTTTAAAGGCTTTTGTACCCGCTCTCTTGTGGATAATTATCATGCTTCTCGATGGGAAATACATTTGAATGTCTGTGCAAATCATCTAAGGTGAACAGCGCCGCAGATAACCCACAGCCATCAACTGCTTATTACATTTCCCAGGTAAGATTCACCTGCCCTGAGACAGGAGATAATATTGCTCTCATCCTGCCCATTTTTGCTCTAGCGTTTTCCCTCGTGTGTGTTTGATTCAGCGGAAAAAAGTAGTTTATGTTCAGAAATGAGAGGAAACCAGGGTCCGCCAACGGGTGCTCCATACATGAGCTTTGGTGAGGTCTCAGTTGGATGGTTGTGTCCAGTTCTGGGCACCACATTTCAAGAAAGAGGTGGAGAAATTGGAGAAGGTCCAGAGAAGAGCAAGAAGAATGATGAAAGGTCGAGAGAACATGAGCTAGGAGGGGGGATTGAAGGAATTGGGCTTCTTTAGTTTGGAAAGGAGAAGACTGAGGGGATAGGATAGCGGTTTTCAAGTATCTAAAAGGGTGTCGCAGGGAGGAGGGGAGAAAAACGGTTCTCCTTGGCTTCTGAGGCGAGGACAAGAATCAAAGAATATTTAGGTTGGACATTTGGAAAAACTTTCTGCCTGTCTGGATAGTTAAACACTGGAATAAGTTGCCTAAGGGGGTTGGGGAATCTCCATCCCTGGAGATATTGAAGGTCAGGTTAAGGTTATTAAAATCTAGTTGAGTACTCGATTCCCCTCTTCCTGCCTCTATGAGGGGGGCATGGAGAGGGTGTACTTCAAAGGACAACAATGGGGTTGTGTGTTGTGGGCTTAGGGCTGAAGGTGGGTGTGAAGCAGTAAGGCCAGGGGGCTGGCTGGATTGGAGGGTGCAAGGAAGAGGGTGCTGAAGTGAGGTCAGAGACCTCGGTGTGGGGGCTCAGGGCAGGGGTGGAGGGCTGAGGGCCGAGAGCTCAGTAGGGGGCTCAGAGTGGGGTGGAGGGCTGGGGGCAGAGATCTTGGTGTGGGGGGTCCAGGACAGAGGATGGGGGGAGGCTGGGGGCAGAGAGCTCAGGGAGTGGGGAAGCTCAATGGTCCTTCACTCAGGGGCAAGAAGCACCAGAGTGGGAAAGAGAAAAAGTCAAATGTGATTGATGAGTTTTAACGTCTTGATTTTATCCTGGCAGTTTGTGGGCCTTGGGCTCATAGTGGTCGTGGTCATTGTCGGGTGTGTGTGTGCGGAAGAACCTACCCACAGAAAGTATCCCTTTGGATGCTGAGCAAAGCAAGAAGCTGCTCAAGGATAAGGCGAAAGAGTATATAAAGGAACAGCAGAATAAGCACATCCAGAAATTAATTAAGGAACACCTAAAAGGCCACTATGCAGCTGCACCGGAAACATTTCTGGCAGGTCTTAGCGATACGGAGATATCTGCTGAGATAGAAGAAGGTTTTAAAGTTTTACAGGAAACCCAAGCCCCAGCTGCGAGATCCATAAAATCACATGGCGGAGCTGGAAGCTCAAATGACGAGAACTCTGCTACCCGCTCCGAAATCCAAACTAGGAATGCCCAAGACTCAGGACAAATGGAAATGGATCCCATGCTACCTCAAGAGGCCTCTGGTACTTCACCTTAAGGGGCCTGCAGCCCTTCGCCTCAGGAGGCCTCTAGTCCTTCCCCTCGAGTATCCTCGAGTCCTTCCCCTCAAGTGGCCTCCGGTCATTCGTCTCAAGGGGCCTCCACTTGTTCACCTCAAGGGAACCAGTCCTTTTTCTCCAGGGCCTCCAGTCCTCCCGCAGTATAGACCTCCCTTACAAATCAGAAATTGATAGTTCCTTGAGGTGAAGCAGTGGAGACCTTTTGTGATGAAGAACAAGGGGACAGTGAAGGGGGAGAATTCGAGATCCTTTCAAGTGAAGGATTGAAGAACTCTTGAGGGTAGTTTTGTGACCACGTTAGAAGAAGGGTTAGGGGTCCCTGTGAGGTAATGGTTGGATACCCCTGAGGTGGAGAATTGAAGAATGCTTGAGCCGAAGGATTGGGGATTATTTGGATTAAATTGCCCAGGGAGGTTGTGGAATCTCCATCCCTGGAGATATTTAAGAGCAGGTTGGACAGACACTTGTCAGGGATGATCTAGATGGTGCTGGGTCCTGCCAGGAGGGCAGGGGACTGGACTCGATGACCTTTCGAGGTCTATTACCATTCTAGTGTCTGTGATTCTATGATTCTATGTGTGTAACAACCCCACACAAAATGGGGCTGGTTGCTCTCAGGCCAAATATATATCTTCACTAGTCATACCCAATGTACCCACAATGTGTTTGGTGTTCTGATCAATGGTACCATCAATTAGTTACTGATTGTACAAGTGGGCAACGAAATAGTTGACCTAACCAGACATCACTGTCAGGACATCAAAGACTGGTTCTCCAAGGGCTTGCAAATTTTCAAGGTCTTAATGCAGCCCATGGTTGTTTTACTAATGATATTTCTATTGTTACGTCAGATCATCAATTCAGCGGGTCATCAAGCACCATCAGCTGTTTTGGGTGGGGCACTTGTCCAAGAGTCCTTATCATGACCAAATTATTGGTCAAGGGGTGAACAAGTAGCCAGCTAGAAACATGACCCCGTCCATTGAAGCTAAGACTAGCTGCACATGAACACTCAGCTTGTGTCTCTAGTTTTCTTAGCTAAAAGTCGGCCTTCTGCTTGAGGCCAAGGCAGTGGACGAGTTTCTTGTTAAGGCAGGTGAGAGACCTTGGAAACTTGATGTTAAGACAGATCGTCTTTGTGTTTGCAAAGATGAGCAGACGTCTGTGGTTGAAGAATATTGTGCATTAACAATATACGCTCCAATGCTGTCCCCCCTACATAGAGATGGCCTTATGAATATGCACGTGCCTATGGGATGAGTGAGGACGTGTGAGTGAGAAACATCCAATCAAGGCAGCCCATCTCCTTGTGATCCTTCATGACAAGGCTGAACTCTGCAGGTATCTAAATAACGGATGAGCAAACAGGACGGGCTGGGCTCGCGCTCGCCGTGCAAAATGTAACATCACAGCAGAAACCTGGGACCGACCAAGAGAGAGGGCAGCCCCCCTTGCAGATCCAAAGGGGTCTCCAGGGATGCAATGTCCTGCCGTGGTCGACCTCTGGGAACCGGTGGCCTGCTCAGCTCCAGCCACAGGGGCAGGGAACCTGTTTTGAGTCCGGGGTCACCTACCCACAGAAAAGTCAGTTGGGCCACACAAGTGAGATGCAAAAACAAAACAAAACAAAACAAAAAAATCCACTCCAACTCCCCCCCCCCCGTAAGTTTCACTGATGTGGCCCCAACTGTTCTGGTGGGGGAAGGGGACAGGGTGCTGGGGCAGGGCACTCGTGGGGGACTCTGGCCAGCAGGAGGGAACAGAAACAGCTGGGGCCAGTACCTGGGGATCCTGGCTCTCAGGACGTGAGCTGGCTGCACTTCCCCTCCCCTCCCCTCCCTCAGACAGCCCGCCTGCTTTAACCCAATCCCCCTCCCCTTCCCTAGAGCCAGGTACACCCCCAACCCAATCCCCCTTCCCCAGAGCCAGGCACCCCCAACCCAATCCCCCTTCCCCAGAGCCAGGCACCCCCAACCCAATCCCCTCCTTCCCCAGAGCCAGACACCCCCAACCCAATCCCCTCCCTTCCCCAGAGCCAGGCACCCCCAGCCCAATTGCCCCTAGAACCAGGCACCAGCTCCCTCTATACCAATCTCCTCCCCGCCCCCCGCGCTCTAACCTAATTCTGCGGCTGAATCTCTGTAACTTTTCCACAGAACCATGTATCATTCTCATATAACTTCGTATTCAGAGAAACGTTGTAAGTCCTTTAATATAGATAGAGCTTGTCCTTTTCGATACAGCTTCATGTGAAGCCTTCTTTTCGAATCCCTTGTATTCAGAGACCCCTGGGGTCCAGCCTTTTCCTCAGAAACTTTGTATCAAGCGCTTTCTGTTATAGGATTTAGGAATAGTTAAGGTAAAGACAACTGTCTTTTGCTAGGAGTAGATTAGATCTCTCCCCTTTCCTTGAGTGCCCTGTTGAAATGAATGAGGCGTGAATGGAGACTGAAAGGGGAGAGCAGTTGACAGGGTGAAGAGGGGACAGGAGCCAGACCCAAGACAATACCTGTGAAGTGAGCTCATCGGAAAAAAAGACTGGACATACAGATGGGCTGTGTCTACACTGGGCCACTTATTCCGGAAAATCAGCCGCTTTTCCGGAATAAGCTGCGAGCTGTCTACACTGGCCCCTTGAATTTCCGGAAAAGCACTGACGATCTACTGTAAGAAATCAGCTGCTTTTCCGGAAAAACTATGCTGCTCCCGCTCAAAAGTCCTTTTTCCAGAAAACTGTTCGGAAAAGGCCCAGTGTAGACAGCACAGTAGTCTTTTCCGCAAAAAAAGCCCGATTGCGAAAATGGCGATCGGGGCTTTCTCGAGCAGCGTCTACATTGGCCACGGATGCTTTTCCGGAAAAAGGGCTTTTCCGGAAAAGCATCCTGCCAATGTAGACGCTCTTTTTCTGGAAATACTTATAACGGAAAACTGTTCCGTTTTAAGCATTTCCGGAAATTCATGCCAGTGTAGACGTAGCCATGCAGTCTTGGGAGTCGAGCAGCAAGTGCGGGCCCTTGGAAGGACTCTCTTCGAAGCATTACAAAGGCGAGGTGATGACTAACTGGCTCCAGGAGAGGGATAAATAGGGGGCATCTTGCAGAGGGACCATGGGTTTTTCGTCTTGTCAACGTCGCAGCACCAATCCAGATCCACAAAAGCCCGGCTCCACTGCTCCCCCATCGAACTCACCTGGCCAGTGCAGTTAGGGGGAGCAACTATTGGTAACGACAAGACGGAGTGTGCTTGCGTGTGTGTGTGAGAGTGCATGAGTGTCATGTATCACATGCATATGATACATATTGATTGATCTGTGTATGTTCAATAAATGTGGCGTGTTGCCTTATCCCCCTGAAAAAGATCCCGGGTGCTTCTTTTAAGCACAACAAGGCTCTGGTTCTGGAGCTGTTGCTGCTACAGCCCCGTGTCTCCCTCCAGGTGCACACCTCCAACTCCCCACCCCTTCCCCAGAGCCAGACACCACCCCTCCCCACGCTAATCCAATCTCCCTCCCCCACTAACCTTAAGCCCAGGTCCCGGAGCTAGCATGCGCAGGCTGCGATGCTGTCTGTGACCTGGCCTGCATGTGCAGGATATAATGAAGCGCACTGGGGCCCGTGAGCTACATGCGGCTCGCAACCCATAGGTTGGCCACCTCTCCTCTATCGCCCATTTCTGGCTTCTGACATGCAGAGGCTCGGGACAGCATTCCTTGGCAATTCCTGGCCAATCGCTTCACCTCCATGAATGTATCGAGCTCTTTTTTTGAGCCCCTGTTAATGTCCTGGCCCACACAACATCCTTTGGCAAGGAGTTCCACAGGTTGGCTGTGCCCTGCATGAAAAACTTGCCCGATGCTTCATTGTGTAGAGGTCTTGGATAATTGGTTCCTTGCTGGGATAGTTTCCCAACAGATGTCTGGAGAGCAGAAGTCCCCCATCACCAGGGCTCGCTGAGTGGCGGCGAGCCGCGTTCGCCAGCCCCACAGTTCTCTGTGCCAGCTCTTCTGGGGTGTAATCTACTCGCCACGGGCGAATAGATTATATTGTTTGTCGAGCCCTGCCCATCACCACCAAGTTCTTCACTTTGGAAGACTTTGTCAATCATTCTTAAAAAGCAGCATGTACTCTTCCCTCTGTGTAGGTGGTCTGTAAGGGTATGTCTACACTACAAAGTTAATTCGAACTAACAGCCGTTAGTTCGAATTAACTTTCATAGGAGCTACACATGCAAACCGCTAGTTCAAACTTAATTCGAACTAGCAGGCGCTTAATTCGAACTAGGTAAACCTCATTCTACGAGGACTAACGCCTAGTTCGAATTAAGTAGTTCAAATTAAGGGCTGTGTAGCCACTTAATTCGAACTAGTTGGAGGCTAGCCCTCCCCAGCTTGCCCTGGTGGCCACTCTGGGCCAAGCCAGGAAATCTCTCCTCTCCCCCAGCCCTGGGGCCCTTAAAGGGGAAGACTCTGGCCAGACAGCACTTTCCAGAGACAGCCCTGCCAGCAGTCTCTGCCCCGACCCAGTGGCCGCAGGATGTGCCAGCGAGATGTCCCCCGCCCAGTCCTCCAGCATCCAGGAGCCAGCCAGGGGCCGTAGATGGTGCGCGGCCTCCTGGACTGGTGCGGAGGTCATGGACCTCATTGAGGTTTGGGGGCAGGCTCCCAGTCTCCATGATCTCCGCACTAGGAGGAGGAACGCGGCCGTCTATGGCCGCATAGCGACCGCCATGGCCCGCAAGAGACACAGGCGCACCCAGGAGCAGGTGCGCCTAAAAATAAAACAGCTGTGGCAGGCGTACACCAGGGCCACCAGGGGTGGCACCGCAGCAGGGGCTGACACCTGCCCCTACTTCCCCGCCCTTGACCGACTCCTGGGGGGTGGGGCAGTCTGCACCAGCCCGGGAGGCAGCGAGCCAGGACCGGAGGGCCCTGACCCTAGCACAGCGGAGGGGCCACCGCAAGGAGTTCCACCACCGGAGTCGGCAGGGTCGGCCAGGGAGACCATACTGGGTAAGCGTCCCCTGCCCGGGGAGGTGGGGAGGAAGACCAGGGACCGCGTGCGTGGGCCATGCCACCCATGGATCATGCAGCCACCTGTGCACATGCGAGCACGTGCCATGCCACCCTTGGGCAGGTGGCTTCAGCTGCGTGACACCCAGGGGCTGTGGCACATGTGTGTGTGAAGAGACCTGACACGCTCCCGACCCCGGGGCAGGACCCAGCAGGATGCTCTCCTTCACGCCCCCTCTACACAGAGGCAGGGGACATCTCCCCCCCGCCCCAGCCACACTATACACAGCACAGGGGCATGGGTGAGGTCTTGAGGCAGCTCCCAGTCCCGGGGAGAGCCAGACATCCTGACCATGGCCTCTGTACAAACACAACGGCTCTGACGGTGCAGGGCACGGTCACCCTCATGTCGCAGGGGCTCGTGTAGGGTGCACCACCCCGCCCGGGACATTCTCCCACACTCGCGGCCTGCCCCGACCACCACCACGGAGCAGGATTACTGGGACCAGCACCTGGGGTCCCTGCGAGCCCTGAACCGCACCGTGGAGGCCTGGATGCGGGCAGACCTGCAGCTCCGCCATGAGCACTTGGCAGAGGAGCGAGCCAGGAATGCTACCCTGCAGGCCCCTGCTGCAGAGCATGGTGCCCCGTGCCCGTCCTGCACCTGCTGCCCCCCCAACTACTGTCCCTCTTCCCACTCCTGCCCCCCCACCTCTATCCTCCTCAACCTCCGCACCCTCCACCCCATCCCCCCAGGGACGCCGAGGCCCCCTCCCTCGCCGTGCTGGGAGGTGGTTGGCCCGGAGAGACCCACACCCCTGATTCCTGAGTTACCCCTTCCCCTCCTTTGCCTGGCTTCCCCCTTCCAGCTCCCTCCTCCCAGTTTCCCCCCTCCCCTCTCCCACCCTCTCTCCTGCCCTCTCCGCCTCCTTTCCCCCGTCTCCCCACAGTTTCATTCCCCCTCCCCAGTTGTGTTGAATAAACAGAGTTTCTATTTTTGAAAATACGTGTCTTTTATTTGACATCAGGAAGGGGGCTAGGAAGTGGAAGGAGGAGAGGGAGGAATGGGACACGAGCCCCCGGTGGGGCAGACCGGGGAGACTGTTAGCTTTCCTCAGGATGGAAGCTCTCCCGCAGGGCCCCCTGGATCCCGACATCCCCTCGATGGTCCTCCCGGATGGCAGCCTGCAGAGAGTGCAGCCAGGCTGCCGGCAACGTGTCCACGAGATGCAGCAGAGTCCCCGGGGGCAGGTCTGGTTCCATGTTGCAGAGTGCCGTGGTACCCCAGGTGAGGGCAAGCTGATCACTCCGAGACACAAATGCTTTGCTGTCCCTCATTGAGGTAGACCAGCAAGCGGGGAACCCTGAGAACTGTCTGTCCGGGGTGGGGGTCGGGTCCTTTAAGCACAGCCCTCGGCTAGCCTGAGGCAGCAGCTCCACACTCTAAGTCCTAACCTGATGCCCTGCCGGCACCTGTTCGGCCAGCCTGAACTTCAGTTCAGGGTCCACTCAATGTGGACATGCTAGTTCAAATTAGCAAAACACAAATTCGAACTAGTTTTTAGGTCTAGATGCACTAGTTCGAATTAGCTTAGTTCGAATTAACTAATTCGAACTAAGTTAGTTCGAATTAGTGCTGTAATGTACTAAGGTTAATTCGAACTAGTGCAAAGTTAATTCGAACTAACAGCCGTTAGTTCGAATTAACTTTCATAGACGCTACACAGGCAAACCGCTAGTTCGAACTTAATTCGAACTAGCGGAGCGCTTAATTCGAACGAGGTAAACCTCATTCTACGAGGACTAACGCCTAGTTCGAATTAAGTAGTTCGAATTAAGGGCTGTGTAGCCACTTAATTCGAACTAGTGGGAGGCTAGTCCTCCCCAGCTTGCCCTGGTGGCCACTCTGGCCAAACCAGGGAAACTTGTCTGCCCCCCTCCCAGCCCCAGAGCCCTTAAAGTGGCACGGGCTGGCTACGGTGCCCGTGCCACGTGCCAGCCTGCCAGCACCCAGCCAGCAGACCCTGCACCTGGCACGGCACGAGCCAGCCACCCGCTGCCACCCAGCCCTCCGCCTCTTCCCGGGACCAGGCTGGCAGCTCCCAGGAGCCTGCCCGGGGCCGCAAGAGGTGGGCGCTCGCCTGGTCTAGTGCGGAGATCGTGGACCTCATCGAGGTTTGGGGGGAAGCCTCCAACGTCCATGACCTTCGCACTAGGCACAGGAAAGTGGCCGTCTAGGGCAGGATAGCTGCCAGCCTGGCCACCCAGGAGCAGGTTTGCATGAAAATCAAGGTGGTCCAGTGAGACCCCCGACCCTGAGCCCTGAGCTTAGAACATAAGAACATAAGAACGGCCGTACTGGGTCAGACCAAAGGTCCATCTAGCCCAGTAGCCTGTCTGCCAACAGCGGCCCACACTAGGTACCCTGGAGGGGATGGACCGAAGACAATGACCAAGCCATTTGTCTCGTGCCATCCATCTCCAGCCTTCCACAAACAGAGGCCAGGGACACCATTTCTACCCCTGGCTAATAGCACTCCATGGACCCAACCTCCATGAATTTATCTAACTTCTCTTTAAACTCTGTTATAATTCTAGCCTTCACAGCCTCCTGCAGCAAGGAGTTCCACAGGTTGACTATTTGCTTTGTGAAGAAGAACTTTCTTTTATTAGTTTGAAGCCTGCTGTCCATTCATTTCATTTGGTGTTTTCAAAGGCCAAAACATGTTTTTCGAGGCTGATGAGACCACGTCTGTACACTGTACTGAAGATATGGCGTACCATTGTTTTATACTTCCCCTCCTCCTTCTTCCCCTGGCTTCCCCCTTCCAGCTCCCTCCTCCCAGGTTTCCCCCTCCCCTCTCCCACCCTCTCTCTTCCCCTCTCCTACCTCCTTTTCCCAGTTTCCCCAGAGGTTAATCCCTCCCCCTCCACCCCGAGTTTTGTTAAATAAAGAGAGTTTCTATTTTTGAACACACGTGTCCTTTATTTTGTACATGAGGAAGGGGGGCTAGGGAGGGGTAAGTGGAAGGAGGTGAGGGAGGAATGGGGTACGAGCCCCTGATGGGGAGGACTGGGGTGGCTCTGAGGGCTCTTCGGGGTGGAAGCTCTCCTGCAGCCCCCCGATTGACCCCCCGATGGCAGCCTGCGGCAAGTGCAGCCGGGCTGATGGCCAGTGCTGTGATGTGCCAAGTGCGGGCACTCAGGGCACTCCAAGCCAAGACTGCTTTGCTGTCCCTCATCAAGTTAGACAAGTGAGCGGGGAACCCCTGAGAACTGTCTGTCCGGGGTGGGGGTCGGGTCCCTTTAAGCACAGCCCTCGGCTAGCCTGAGACAGCAGCTCCACACTCTAAGTCCTAACCTGATGCCCTGCGGCACTGCTTCGGCCAGCCTTAACCTCGGTTCAGGGTCCACTCAATGTGGACATGCTAGTTCGAATTAGCAAAATGCTAATTCGAACTAGTTTTTAGGTCTAGATGCACTAGTTCGAATTAGCTTAGTTTGAATTAACTAATTCGAATTAAGTTAGTTCGAATTAGCGCTGTAGTGTAGACATACCCTAAGAGACCCTAACATGTCACTGGAAGACTGGAATAAATTGCTTAGGGGGGGTTGAGGAATCTCCATCCCTTTAAGAGCAGGTTGGACAGACACCTGTTAGGGATGATCTTGACCAGTGTTTCTTAAACGTTTTAAGACCGAGGAACACCAAACAATAATTTCTTTTATGAAGAACACCAAAGATTTTTTTCTTGAAAAAAAAAAAAAGATAAAAAAGTCTCCTGCCCCTTTAAAGGCGGCCATTTTTAATTCTTTTGTTCTCCACGGCACATTTCCAAGTGCTGCAAAACACAGCGTAAGAAACACGGGTCTAGACGGTGCTTGGTCCTGCCATTAGGTCCAGGGACTGGACACGATGACCCCCCGAGGTCCCTTCAAGTATTGCAGGATTCTGTGACATCACCCTGGGGTTTTTTTAGCCCTTTGATCTTTACCCAGAGACTTTCCCAATATGCCAGCCAGGTGTATTATCCCACCACGTTCCCCATGATGCCAACGATGTCACAGTTCTGCTTATTTCCTGGCATCTTGAGTTCTCCCTGCTTCTCCCACTCTACATTTTAGAGCGTCGGCGCATCCGTGTGTCTGTCCGTGAGCCTGTTTGTTCAAGAGCTCCCCCTAGACCAAGAGAGCTGGGAGCCCCACATTGACTAAGTGGCTTCCTCTGCCCTTCACTCACAACCAGGCCAGGGTTTGACCAGGGCAATGGGATGTTTCTGGAATCCGAGTGTGTTCCTGCACCACTCAGAAAGGGAGGGGCCGGGAGCAGGGGGAGTTATGCTCTGCCGGGACCACAGGGGGCAGCGAGCGTAAGGGACGGGTTGCGCTGTGGGGTGGCCACGGGAGGGGTGGCTGCACCAGGAGAAAGTGGAGCCCTATAGCCTCCCAGACACAGGTCGGGGCTGGGTAGAACAGCCTCTGAGGCCCCCTGAGAGGAGCCACCAGCCACCTGGCAGCAGGGCCTTGGCACCCCCCAAAAGGAGTTGCATCCCAAAAGCCCCATCCTCACTGCTGTGGGGGGGCCTGGTGAGCCCCCAGATTCTCCAATCCCCTGCACTGAGCTCCTCACTCCTGTGAATCTTGCACCCTTCCTGGCCTCAGCCCCCCCCCCCCCACACCCTCCCACACACACACCTCCCAGCCCTCTGCCTGGACTCCTGCACCCCTCCCTACTGCCCCTCACTCCCAGCCCCCTGCCTTAACTCCTGCACCCTGTCCCCTGCCAGCTGCCCCCTCACTCCCAGCCCCCTGCCTTGAAGTTTGTTTCCCCCTCGCTTTTTAACAAATATAGGTGAGACTGATGTTAAGTTTTACAGAGGAATAGACACTTTAACAGACAAGCCTTGTTGAAGAAACGTTTTCCTTCCAACTAACACTTTTTAAACCCGTGTGTCAGTTAAAAATAAAATAGTGAACAAATGTAACCACCACCAAGCGGATTTCAGCCTGAGATTTTTGTAGCTGAGTATAGGAGTCTCTTTGAGCTAAAAGCCATGTTGCTCTCAACCTGTGCTGTAGAGCAGTGTTTCTCAGCCAGTGGTATGAGTACCCTTTGGGGTACTCAGGAGAAGTCTGGGGGGTACGTCCACACAACAGAAATGAGGAGAAAACTGAATTTTTGTTGTACGTTTTCCAGCACTTTATTATTTTTGTACTTTTTATACCCAAAAATTTCATCACCCCAGTTGGCTATGATTAAATAAAAGCCCTAGTCATGATGTTAACAATAGGGGAGAGAGGTGTAAATTTGAAAGTTGTCTGATTAAACACAATATGAATTGCAATATTGCTGTTTACAATGTTTTATAACTTTAAACAAGCTTCGTCTCAAATGGTTTTGCAATTTACAACTGAAATTTGTTTACAACCCTCAGATCCTGCAGGATGTGCAGCCGGTCTGCTTCCGAACCACGCCCTAGGAAACATCTGTACGCGCTCGTGCTCCATACGATACTTTTCTTCACCCTTGTGTCCCTCCCCGATATCAAGTGGCGGGACTATCTAAGACCGGGAGAGGGTGGAGAACTCCGATGGGCCAGCACTTATTCCAACTTTATCCCACAGCCCATCGGACTGTGAGCACGGGCATGTAAGTGACGCGGTTCTCTCCCATCCCGGACACCTGTCCCTTGTGTGGCGTGAGGGAAAACCTGGCACACGCGTATCTTGACTGCGCCAGGTTACAGCCCCTATTCCAGCTCCTCCAGAACCTCTCATTGAGGTTCTGGCTGCACTTTTCCCCTCACCTTTTTATTTACATGCACCCCATCCGTGGCCCCACAAAGTCACGAAACCTCGTCAACCTCCTCCTGGCAAAAGCCGCCATCTCCAGCACCAGGAGGAGGGTGCTGGATGAGGAGGTGCTCATGACCGGGGGCCCATTTCCGTTCCTCTCTGGTGTGACATATCCGGGCAGAAATCTGGGCTCCATAGACAACTCCGAGGGGCAGCGGGCTCTGACCGGGGTTCTCTGCTCTGTGTCCCCATCCGGTTCCCTCGTTTTGAACCTTTGACCCACACTTGTCCCCCAGAATCGGTTGGGCTTGGGTCTAGTTCCCTTCCCCCTATGTTGTGGGAGGGGCTTTAGAAGTGGGCAGGCTGATGCCCGTTCACTCTCAATGTTCAATATAGCATCCTCGCTGGGCTGTGTGCACTGCAGGAGGCCGTGTGCGCTCTGTGCAGGGGGCCATGTGCACTCAAATTTGGGCGAGTAGAAGTTCATCGCCCACTGCACATTCGTTTCCTGCACACACTGAGCATTCATTCAGGAAGGGGGAACCACACGGGGCATTTGCAGAACCTAAGCTGCTCACACTTCAGCTTTACATCAGTGATAACTTGCAAACAGAAAACAACATCAAACACCCTGCCCCCCCGATTGTTTGATCGTTCTAGTAATCGATGTCGTGGAAGGGCGAAGGCGACCTGTTTTTTCACGTCCCTCTTTTTTGTTTTTCTGGAGGGTTAGTGCCAGTAATTGCCAGGGAAAATCTGGAGCGAGTGTTCTGAAGAAACATTGCTGATACAAGACCTCTGTCATGTTAGAATAGTAGCATCCTAGTGTCAGAAGAGACCTCGGGAGGCCATCGGGTCCAATCCCTTGCCCAAAACAGGACCAAGGAGATGGTTTGGGGCAGCAATGCAATAAAAAGAGACAAAATGTGTTGTGTGTGTTCCCACCACGGTTTTTATGCACGTGCTGTGTTTAGCAAAACGTTCTCTTTTCAATAGGACAAGGCCTTTTTTGTTGAAATAGACCAGATGAATTCACGGAGGTTAGTAGCTTGGGGGACAGCCAACCCAATTCCAGAAGACCCCCAGCCGGCCTGGAAGGGTGGACAATTGTAGGTGACTTGATGTTGTGAGAAGGTGGTGGGGTTAAAAGGTTAGATCGTGGGAAGGAAGGCCTGGGAATTTTCTTGTAGTACAAGAGGGGGGCAGGATCTAAGGATAAGAGTGGAGGTGGGAGAAAACTGGAGGGTCCAGACACCTAATAGGAAGATGAGTCCTCAGAACCCCCAAACTAGACAATTAAATCAACTGGTTGCACAAAATGTCATTGCTGGTAAGAGCTAGACAGATGCATGGAGGTTAGGTCTGTCAATGGCTATTAGCCAGGATGGGTAGGGATGGTGTCCCCAGCCTCTGTTTGTCTGGAAATGGGTGACAGAGGAGGGATCGTGTGATGATTCCCTGTTGTGTCCCCTCCCTCTGAGGCTCCTGGGATTGGCCGCTGTCAGCAGACAGGACACTGGGCTAGATGGACCTTTGGTCTGACCCAGTCTGGCTGTTCTTAGGTAGGAAACATTGTTGACTTGCTCCTGTGACACAAGAACTAGGCTTCAGGGGGGAGCCAAGTTAGTCTGTAACAGGAGAAACTTAAAAGACAACAAATAACTTGGTAGCACTTTAAAGACTGACAAAACATGTAGATGGTACCATGAGCTTTTTTTCTTCAGTGACCGGCTGCTGTTGATGACGACGATGATGAATTGTGATTGGCTTAGGTTCTGTAAATGCCCCGTATGGTTCCCCCTTCCTGAATCAATGCCTGGTGTGTGCAGGAAGTGAACATTCAGTGGGCGATGAACTTTTACTCACCTGAATTTGAGTGCACACAGCACCTGCACAAAATGCACACGGACCAGCAAGGACAGTGAGGAAAGCCTATGGACCGACCATCGTTGAGAGATCCCAGAAGGGGATCCTCAAGCAGGGACCTCCTGAGGGTGCCCTCTGCTCGGATCACCTGGTCCACGAACCGGTTCCAGGGTCATCACGGGAAAAGACCAACAGCACGACCTCCAGCGTGTCCCCTTGTGGTGCCTGGTGCCCCACCTGGATTTCATCAGCCTGTAAGTGCGATGGCAGATAGTGAGTGAGTCTCCATTTTCCCCTCCTTCCAGAGTAGGTTAACACAATGAAAGTGCACATTTCCTCATGGTCCTGATCCTTGCGAGGCCAGGGTGAGTGGCGGCTTTGTCTTCTCCTAGCTTAGTGCAAGGTCAGGGTTTGGTTGCACCAGGACAATGGGATGTGCCCTGGAATGGGATTGTTTTCCATCCCCTGGGATGAGAGGGGTGTGATAGCAGGGACAGTTTTGCTCCACAATGACCACCAGGGGGCAGCAAGTCCATGGGACAGTTACACTGTAGAGCCATGGACACCAACCCATTTGATCACGATCAACTGGTCAATTGGGAGGGCTCAACCAGTCAATTGCAAGGTTTTCGGGGCCACCCCATTCCCCCCGCCCCCAAGAAGCCCCACTCCATTGAAAATGAAAGTAGCGCCGGCTTCCTGCAGGATCGATGGAAGTCCCACTGCTGCACACAATTTCTGGGGTCTTAGGAAGTTTTCTGGCAGCTCTGCCTCCCCCAAACAGATGGCATGGTACCAGAACCCAGTTTAGTGGCATGCTGGGGACTTCCTGCATGGGGGGAGGGATAGGAGTCTCAGGTGGAGGCGTGTGCCAGGACTTCCTTCCCCTGTGGGGTGGGGAGAGGGTAGGAGTCCTGGAGGCAGTGCATGCCGGGGACTCCCTGTTCCCTGCCCCCACAAACACCCTGCCCCCTGCTCCCACCAACACCCTGTCCCCTGCTGCAGTACCCTACTCCCTGCCCCAACACCCACCGGCAGTCTTCCACCTACCCCATCACCCTGTCCCCTACCCCCACTAACACCCTTTCCCCTGCCATTGCAACTTGTTCCCTGCCCCAACACCCACCTGCACCCTGTCCCCTGTTTAAGCATCAGTGGAACCCTGTCCCCTGCCCCAGCACTCTGTCCCCTACCCCCACCAACACCCTGTCCCCTGCTCCAGCTTCCTGTTCCCCTGCACCAGTACCCACCAGCACCCTTCCCCAGTATCATGTCCCCTACGCCCACCAGCACAGTTGAGGCCACATTAGTGAGTCTTGGGGTGTTTTGGAGGAGTTATTTTGTTTTTGCATCTCATTTGTGTGGCCCCAGCTGACTTTTCTGTGAGTCAGTGACCCTTGACTTAAAACAGGTTCCCCGCCTCTCTCATAAAGACAATGCTGAAACCTTTGGTGTTTGACATAATATTTTATTTAAAAATGAAGCCTGGCCAATGAGATCCCATTTGGGGCCAAGCCTCTATCTGGCCATAGCATCATAACACTCCTGTACCACTCCCGCCTCAAATCTGAGCCCATCATATACTGGAATCCCCTGTCCTGAACCTCTCACAACCCCAAACACCTGCACCCCCATGTCCTCAGTCTTCTGCTACAACACTCCTGCAACATCCACACCCTGCAAATCTGTGTCCTGAGTCCATCACACCCCAACCTCCCTGCCCTGAACCCCTCGTGCACCCTGTGTCGGGGTCACAGGCCCAGCATGCTGCCCAGCGGCCGTGGAGGAGCTCCGGCAATGTCGCAAGTGCTCGGCCACTGCTGTAGGTGCCTGTGAGGTAATGCTGGCTGGCGGGAAGCCGGGGGAAGGAAGAGCGCAGGCGCCGGTGTCGGGGGAAAGGGCACCACATCTAAAAGAGCCCCACGGCGGGGAGAAGGGAAGGACAAGAGGCAGAAGGTGGGGAAGGGAGAGCCGGGCAGGGGGTCATCCCCAGCTGTTGGTGGACATGGCGGGAGCGCGCCGTCTGGGCCGGTGGAGGGATAGGAAGCAGCTCAAGATGGGGCAAGTGTGGCGCCCGCAAGCCGGTGAGTTAGGGTCCTGGGCTGAGACCTGGAGAGAGGGTGGGCCCTGTCTTCCTATCCCCCCCCCCAGCCGTATTGGGATAACCCAGGTCACTACTGAAGCAGACGAGACAGAAGGCAGTCATCCCCAGGCACGCCAGGGATGGAACTGCCACACACCCCAACCCAAACTCCTGCACCCCCACAACCACAAGCCTGTGGCTTGCTCAGCACCCCAACCCTCCTCCTGACCCCAACACTCTCCAGCCTGGAGCCCCCTACCCGAGCCGACCTCCCCTCCTCCACCTCCTCCTGAATCCGCATTCCCTCCCAGAGCTTGCACCTCTCACCCCTTCCCACCCCCAAATCCCTCCTTCCCACCCGAGAGCCCACACCTCCTGTCTCAACCCAGCGAGGGTCCAGCTAGACTGCAGGAGTTATTCCAGGATTCCAGAGGTATCCCGGAAAAACTCTTCCACATCCAGGGACGCGTTTGTTCTTCCCCTTTTTTTAGCAGAAGAGCAAACATGCGCTTTCAGCAACCCCTGTATTCCTCGTTCCATGGGGAACAAGGGGGCTTTTGCAAGAAGGGGTTATCTGACATTTGGCCCGGTCTAGACAGGCCTAATGTTGGGAAAACCTCTTCGGGCAGGAGAATAGGAAAAAAGCAGCAGTGTAGCCGTACTCTGAGAGTGTATAAGGGCAGGGATAGCAAGTGATGGAGAGGAGGGGAACAAAGAGGGCGGGGCTTCAAGGAAGGGGTGGAGTCTTGGGGGAAGGGATGGGGTAGATCTTGGCTTGTTCTGACATTTTAAAAGTGATCTTGGGCGTAAAAATGTTGGAGACCACTGCTGTAGTGACCACGGGGTGGGGGAGTGAGGAGTTGCTCCTGTAACAGTGGCCTGAAGGAGCCAGGTCCCCACTGTCCCAATGCAAGAACCCAGACCATCTCCCACCCCCAGCCAGCTGACCTGGAGGCAGCTCCGCCAGCCAGAGACTCTGCCACCATGGCCCCCTTGGGGAGCGTTCACCAGCCAAGGACTGGCACCGGGCCCCCGTCGCCACTCTCCCCCCCGGACACCTACTGCCACTTGCACAATGCAGCCCAGGCTGGCCTCAGAGCTTCCCTGTGCCCTCCCGCTCCCGCCCTGACCCCCCCATACCTCCCAAACTCCTTCCCCAATTCCTACACCTCTGTCTCTCACCCCCACTACCCAAATTCCTTTCTGCCTCCCCCGGCCCTTCCCAGGATGGGGGAGTTGCTGTGTGTGTGTGTGTGGGGAGTTCTCCTTCCCCCCACCCCACTTCACCCGGTCTGCTGGGAAGGCAAGATGGTGACCAGTCGCCCCAGCAGGCCACACCCTCGGTGGTATGGCTGCCCCCAATCTGCAGTGTAGCTGCCCCCTGGACTTGTTGTCCCCATTGGTGATGGTGAGACTTGTATCCTGTCTTTGTGGCCTGTCAAGGCTCTTCCCCACTTTGGCACGACAAACGCAGAAGTGGGGGCCCGCAAAACACCCCAAAACCTGATCTCTCCAAGCTTTGGTACAAAACTAATACCTGGACTTTGGGGAATAAAAAATGCGCTGCCACCACCCACGTATTCCAAGAAATCCAGGGAAGAGATCACATGGGAAAACTCCTCACTACAACCTCGGGCGGACCTCAAGGTCTTTTCCCCAAAGAGCTTGAAAAGAAAAGAGAAAATCCAAGTTGCAGTCGGTGGTAGCTGCCCCCTAGTCAGAGGAAGGCAGATCCCACAGACAGATTCTCCAGGGCACAGAACTGAACCAATTCCAGGTTAATTAAAAAAAAAAGAAAAAAATTATTATCAAAACAATCCGACTGTTGCAAGCAGAATGACTAGATGAAAAAGAGCCACCGATTAATACCCCCTGGGCTCAGGACTTTGTTACAAAAGAGAGGAAAACCCCATTTTTTACCTTCCCAGACCATGAAACGATAAAACCTGACGCGTTATCTAGACTTTTCCCTACTTACACATTTTGAGGAGACTTTTCTTGGAGAGGGAGACGGGCTTCCCATCTCCCTGTGACCTGGAAGAATCCCTCTCTGACTCAGACAACGGAGGAAAAAATCCCACCCATCTAGGGAGAGGCGGGATAAGTGATGCCATGAAGGTAAGGTGGTGGAGTGGGTTTTGGCATAGCCTAGAGGATGGAAGAGTTTCACCCAGGAAAGGCAAGCTGGTGGGTTCAAGCCCTACCCACTTTGGGAGAGGTAGGATAAGGGATGCCATGAAGATGGTGGGGTGGGTTAAAATTCCTTTGTCCCAGTTTGAAATCCCTACCTGCATTACTATTGGCTGGCTAGAGACGGGAGATAGAGTTAGCCACTTAGTCCCCAGGCTGCTGGTCCACCCTCATGGTCACGACAGGCTCCTGGCTTACGATGCTCTTGAAAACAGCCCCATTCCCAGCACTCCCCAAGGATGGAGTGTGGCTGGGAGCCAGACCCAAAACAATCCCTATGAAGTGAGCTCATTGAAAAGAAGCCTGGATTGGGAGTCGAGCAAGCCTTGGAAGAACACTCTTTGAAGCAGCATTAAAAAATCAAGATGATGACTAATTGGCTGCATGAGACGGATAAATCTGTGTAACATTTCCACATAACCATGTATCATTCAGAGAAACTTTGTAAATCCTTTTATATAGATAGATCTTGTCCTTTTAGATATAGCTTTGGGTGTGTCTAGACTACAGGGTTTTGTCAACAAAAGGGGACTATACCTGCATCTACACTATTGCTGAGTTCTGTTGACAGTAAGTCGACAGAACGTGGCAGTTTTGTTGATGGCGGTGAACCTCATTGTACGAGGAAAACACCTTTTGCGAAAAAATGTTCTGTCAACAAAAGGCGCTATTGCATCCACACTGCTTTTTCAAAAGAGATTGTCTAGACGCTCTGTCGAAAAAGCAGCTTGCTTTGTCGACAGAACTGGCTGTAGTCTAGGCGCTCTTTGTCGACAGAGACTTTGTCCACAGTATCTGTTGACACAGCCTCTGTTGACAAAAACCTGTAGTCTAGATGTTCCCTTATGTTAAGCCTTCTTATCGAATCCCTTGTATTCAGAGAACCCTTGTGTCCAGTCTTTTCCACAGAAACTTTGTATCAAGCTCTTTATGTTATAGGATTTAGGAATAGTTAAGGTAAAGACAACTGTCTTTTGCTAGGAGTAGATTAGATCTCTCCCCTTTCCTTGATTGCCCTGTTGAAATGAATGAGGCGTGAATGGAGACTGAAAGGGGAGCCCCTCCAGCAGCAGTTGAAAGGGTGGAGAGGGGTCGGAAGTCAGATCCAAGACATCCCTGAGAAGTGAGCTCATTGAAAAGAAGACTGGACAGACAGATGCCTTCGGAGTCGAGCAGCAAGTGCCGGCCCTTGAAGGACTCTCTTTGAAGCATTACAAAGGCAAGGTGATGACTAACCGGCTGCATGAGGGATAAATAGGAGGCATCTTGCAGAGGGACCCCGGGTTTTCATCTTGTCGATGTCGCAGCATGAATCCAGATTAGCAGAAGCCCAGCTCCACGGCTCCCCCATCGAACTCACCTGGCCAGTGCAGTTAGGGGGAGCAACTCTTGGTAACAACATGACGGAGCGTGCTTGTGTGTGCACGTGAGTGCATGAGTGTGATGTATCATATGCATATGATAAGTATTGATTGATCTATGTATGTTCAATAAATGTGGCATGTTGCCTTATCCCCCTGAAAAAGATCCCAGGTGCTTCTTTTAAGCACAACAATTCAACAAATGTATCTAGATCTTTTTTGAACCCCTGTTAATGTCCTGGCCTACACAGCATCCTCTGGCAAGGAGTTCCACAGATTGGTTGTGCCCTGCATGAAAAACTTGCCTAATGCATGCATTGTGTGCAGATCTTTGATAATCAGTTACTTGCCGTGTTAGTTTACAAAGAGATGTCTGGCTAGCAGAAGTCCCACATCACCACCAAGTCCTGCATTTTGGAAGACTTTGTGAATCGTTCTTAAAAAGTGGCATGTAACTCTTCTCTCAGCTTAGGTGGTCTGTAAGGGTATATCTACACTACAGCGCTAATTTGAACTAACTTAGTTCGAATTAGTTAATTCCAACAAAGCTAATTCGAACCAATGCATCTAGACCCAAAACTTAATTCGAATTAGTGCGTCCACACTGATCGGATGCTGGGTCCCATTTAAGGGCAGCTGAAACCGGTTCCGGCAGGGCATCAGGTCAGTAGTTGCTTTGTGTGGCTGCTGTCTGAGGCTCTCTGAAGCTTGTGCTTAAAGTGACCCCCTGGACAGCCAGTTCTCAGCTTTTTTGCTTGCTTGCCTACCTCGCCGAGGGACAGCAAAGCGTTTTCCTCTGCACCTGCCTGTGTCAGTGGTTCCCATTGGGGATGCAGCCGCAGTCGGCACCATGGAGCCAGAGCTCTCCCTGGGCATGCTGCTCCAGTTTTTGGACGTGCTGCTGCAAGCCTGCCAGCAATGGCTGGAGGCTGCCTGGCACCATCTGGTGCACGTCAGCCCCCTGCCTCTCCTCCTGGCCTCCCTGGGGGCCGTGGAGGAGCCGCAGCAGCGCCTGGAAGCCAGCGTGCCCCGCCGCATCTGGCGTCTGGATACTAGCAGCGACTGGTGGGACTGCATCATCCTGGAGCGCTGGGGAGACCAACAGTGGACCCAGAACTTCAGGATGAAGAAGGACACCTTCCTGGAGCTCTGCGAGTGGCTCGCCCCTGCTCTGCGGTGATGGGACACTCGCATGAGGCCCGCCATCCCCCTCCAGAAGCGTGTGGCCATCGCCCTGTGGAAGGTCTCCACGCCGGACAGCTACCGATCCATCGGGAACCAGTTCGGCATGGGGAGATCCACCGTCGGAGCAGTGCTCATGCAGGTACGGCACTCACCGGCCACTGGGCTGGGGGGGAGGGCGGCTGCAAGGAGGGGATGGGCCGCCCCAGGGAAAACGGGGCAGGGGAAAGGAGGCAAAAGTGCCCCGCACGGGAGGGTTCGGTCTGTCCCGACCGTACTACACGCCACCCTCAGCGGCCAGGATTACAGCAGGGGTCACTTCCAGGAGTGGGGCGCGGGGCAGTGCCAGGGCACAAACACTCCCAGCCACCCGGGCGCCCCAGTGATTCGCGGTTTGCTGTGTCTCTCTGCAGGTGGTCAAGGCCATCAACCCGGGTGCTGCTCCGCAGGGTGGTCCGCCTCGTCGACCTGGACACCGTCATCCGGGGGTTCGGTGCCCTCGGCTTCCCCAACTGTGGGGGGGCCATCGACGGGATGCACATCCCCATCCGTGCCCCGGAACACCAGGCCTCCCAGTGCATCAACCGCAAGGGGTACTTCTCCGTCCTCCTGCAGGCCGTGTGTGACCACCGGGGCCAGTTCATGGACATTAATGTGGGCTGGTCCAGCAAGGCACACGACGCCAGGGTGTTCCGCAACTCCTCCCTGTGCCGGAGGATGCAGGCCGGGACCTTCTTCCCCGACCGCCACATCAGGGTTGGGGACGTGGACATGCCCGTCTGCCTGGTGGGGGATGCAGCCTACGCCCTACAGCCCTGGCTGATGAAGCCGTACACAGGACACCTCAGCCCCTCCTGGCAGGCCTTCAATGCCAGGTTCACCAGGGCCCGCATCGTGGTCGAGGGGGCCTTCGGACGCCTGAAAGCCCAATTTAGGTGCCTCCTCACCCGCCTCGACCTCGCCGAGCACAATATCCCTCCCGTGGTGGCAGCATGTTGTGTGCTGCACAATTTATGTGAGCGGAAGGGGGAGGCTTTCCTGCCAGCCTGGATGTCTGAGGCTGAGCGCATGGCTGGCCAGTACGCGCAGCCCCGAACCACCACCGTCAGGGAGGCCTAGCGGGGGGCCGTCCGGATCCGGGAAGCCCTGTGGGAGAGCTTCCAAGTGGAGGAGGATTGAACTCTCCCTGCATGCCCCACTGGGGCCTTCTTCCACCCTCCCCTCCTTCCCCTTTCCCCTCCCTAACCCCCCTTCCTAATGTCAAATAAAAACACCTGTTTTTCCAAAAAACCCTCTTTTATTGTACATAATAGAGGTGGAGGGAGGGAGGAATGAGGGTGGGAGAGGGGAGGGGGAAACCTGGGAGGAGGGAGCTGGAAGGGGGAAGCCAGGGGAAGAAGGAGAAGGAAGTATCAAACTATGGTACGCCATATCTTCAGTACTGTGTACAGACGTGGTCTCCTCCCCTCAAAAAAGCTATTTTGGCCTTCGAAAGGGTTCAGAAAAGGGCAACTACAATGATTAGGGGTTTGGAACAGGTCCCATATGAAGAGAGGCTAAAGAGACTGGGACTTTTCAGCTTAGAAAAGAGGAGACTGAGGGGGGATATGATAGAGGTCTATAAAAGCATGAGTGGTGTGGAGAGGGTGCATAAAGAAAAGTTCTTCATTAGTTCCCATAATAGAAGGACTAGACACCAAATGAAATGAATGGACAGCAGGTTTAAAACTAATAAGCGAAAGTTCTTCTTCACACAGCACATAGTCACCCTGTGGAACTCCTTGCCACAGGAGGCTGTGAAGGCTAGAACTATAAGAGAGCTTAGAGAGAAGTTAGATAAAGTCATGGAGGTTGGGTCCATGGAGTGCTATTAGCCAGGGGGTAGAAATGGTGTCCCTGGCCTCTGTTTGTGGAAGGCTGGAGATGGATGGCATGAGACAAATGGCTTGGTCATTCTCTTTGGTCCATCCCCTCCGGGGTACCTGGTGTTGGCCGCTGTCGGCAGACAGGCTACTGGGCTAGATGGACCTTTGGTCTGACCCAGTACGGCCATTCTTATGTTCTTATGGTCTAAGCTCAGGGCTCAGGGTCGGGGGGTCTCACTGGACCAACTTGATTGTCATGCAAACCTGCTCCTGGGTTCGCATGTGGCCAGGCTGGCAGCCATGCGGCTGTAGGCGGCCTCTTTCCTGTGGTTGTGTGGAGATCGTGGACGTTGGAGGCCTCCCCCCAAACCTCGATGAGGTCCACGATCTCCGCACTAGACGAGGCAGGCGCCTGACTCTTGCAGCCCTGGACAGGCTCCTGTGAGCCACCAGCCTGGTCCTGGGAAGAGGCAGAGGGCTGGGTGACCGAGGTGGCTGGCTCATGCCATGCCAGGTGCAGGATCTGCTGGCTGGGTGCTGGCAGGCTTGCAACTAGGACAAGCACTGTAGCCAGACCATGCCCCTTTAAGGGCTCCAAGGCCAGGAGGGGGGCAGAAGAGTTTCCCTGGCCACCAGGGGAAGCTGGGAAGGGCTAGCCTCCAACTAGTTTGAATTAAGTGGCTACACAGCCCTTAATTCGAACTACTTAATTCGAACTAGGCGTTAGTCCTCGTAGAATGAGGTTTACCTAGTTCGAATTAAGCGCTCCGCTAGTTTGATTTAAATTCAAACTAGCAGTTTGCCTGTGTAGCCCCTATTAAAGTTAATTCGAACTAACGGCTGTTAGTTCGAATTAACTTTGTAGTGTAGACATACCCTAAGGTGCTACAGGACTCCTTGTCGCTTTCAAGAAAGGGTTCATTTTTGACAGATCCGCGTCTAAACTGCTGGGTATTTTTTCGAAAAAAAATCAGTTTAAAAAAAACCGGCAGCCATGTTTATGCTAATGAAGCACGGGATATTGAAATCCCTGCTTCATTAGCAATTTTGATGTGCTTGATTTGCATTCCTCTGTCAACAGAGGGATGCGGTCCAGACACACCCTAAGACTGGTTGAGGGTGGCAAAACCTGATGGGCCAGCGCTTATTCCAACTTTATCCCGCGGCCCATCAGGTTGTGAGCACGGGCGTGTACTTGGCGCGGTTCCCTCCCATCCTGGATGCCTACCTCTTGTGTGGCATGAGGGAAAACCTGGCACACGTGTATCTTGACTGCACCAGGTTGCAGCCCCTATTCCGGCTCCTCCAGAACCTCTCATTGAGGTTCTGTCTGCATTTTCCCCTCACCTGTTTATTTATATCCACCCCATCCGTGGTCCCACAAAGTTGCGAGACCTCGTCAACCTCCTCTTGGCGAAAGGCACCATCTCCAGCTAGACGAGGGGGTTTCTCCCTTGTGTGACATATCCGGGCAGAAATCTGGGCTCCATCGACAACTCTGAGGGGCAGTGGGCTCTGACCGGGGTTCTCTGCTCCGTGTCCCCATCCGGTTCCCTCATTTTCAACCTTTGACCCACACTTGTCCCCTGGAATCAGTTGGGCTTGGGTCTAGTTGCTCCTTCCCCTAGCCTGGGGGATGGGCTGATGCCCGTCCACTCCCAATGTTCAATATAGTGTCCTCACTGGGCCATGTGCACTGCAGAGGGCAGTGTGCACTCCGTGCAGGAGGATGTGTGCAGTCAAATTTGGGCGATTAAAAGTTCATCGCCCACTGCACGTTCATTTCCTGCACACACTGAGCGTTCATTCAGGAAGGCGAAACCACACGGGGGCATTTGCAGAACCTAAGCTGCTCACACTTCAGCTGTACATCAGTGATAACTCGCAAATGGAAAACAACCTCAAACACCCTGCCCCCCCCCCGATTGTTTGATCGTTCTAGTAATCGATGTTGTGTAAGGGCGAAGGCGACCTGTTTTTTCCCATCCCTCTTTTTTGTTCTTCTGGAGGGTTAGTGCCAGGAATCACCAGGGAAAATTTGGAGTGAGCGTCCCGAAGAAACATTGCTGAAACAAGACCTCTGTCATGTTAGAATTGTAGCATCCTAGTGTAAGAAGAGACCTCGGGAGGTCATCAAGTCCAACCCCCCTGCCCAAAGATGAGATTGTTTGGGGCAGCAAAGCGATGGGAGGAGACAAAACGAGTTGTGTGTGTCCCCACCATGTCTTTTATGCACGTGCCGTGTTTAGCGAAACGTTCTCTTTTCAATAGGACAAGGTCTTTTTAGTTGCAATAGGCCAGAGAAATTCACGGAGGTTAAGAGCTTGGGGGACAGCCAACCCAATTCCAGAAGAACCCCTAGCCAACCTGGAAGGGTGGACAACTGTAGCTGACTTGCTGTTGTGAGAAGGAGGTGGGGTTAAAAGGTTAGATCCTGGGAAGGAAAGGCTGGGAATTTTCTTGAAGTACAACCTTAGAGTCTGGAGAGGGACAGGATCTAAGGATAAGAGTGGAGGAGGTGGGAGAAAACGGGAGGGTCCGGACACCTAATAGGAAGATGAGTCCTCAGAACCCCCAAACTAGACAATTAAATCAACTGGTTGCATAAAATGTCAGTTGTGAAAGTAGAAAGAATTATACTGTAAGAGAAAGATGAATTATGCTGTAATAATTGAATAAGTTGAAGGAATACTGTTTGTCTCTGAACAGGAAGAAGAAAAGTATGTTAATGTTGTTTGTAGGTATGCAGATCAGAGTGCTAGCCAGGTGGGCCTGAGTTAATAGGAAAAGAAACATTAGGGTTGTGTCTAGACTGGCAAGTTTTTCCGCAAAATCATCTGATTTTGCGGAAAAACTTGCCAGCTGTCTACACTGGCTGTTTGAATTTCCGCAAGAACATTGACGATCTCATGTAAGATCGTCAGTGTTCTTGCAGAAATACTGTGCTGCTCCCGTTCGGGCAAAAGCCCTCTTGCGCAAATCATTTGCACAAGAGGGCCAGTGTAAACAGCACAGGACTGTTTTCTGCAAAAAAGCCCCGATCGCGAAAATGGCGATCGGGGCTTTTTTGCGGAAAACCGCGTCTAGATTGGCCACGGACGCTTTTCCGCAAAAAGTGCTTGTGCGGAAAAGCATCCTGCCAATCTAGACGTGCTTTTCTGAAAATGCTTTTAACGGAAAAGTGTCCCCGTTAAAAGTATTTTCGGAAAATCATGCCAGTGTAGACGTAGCCTAGGTGTTAGGGAGAAAGCAATTGAGATAACCAAGGAGATATGGACAGGAGATTGCTGTGTGCTTGATGTGGAAATGAAGATACTTGACTAGCCTCACACTAATCATGTGAAGTTTTGCACCTCTTTTAATCCTGTTAACGTGGCTTCCTTTTGACTGTATAAATCAAGGAGTTTGAACCTTGTGGTGTACTCACATTTTCTGGGTGCATTTAGCAGAGCGGCTTTGCTAATAAACAGAGCGGTCTGACAAATCTGTGAGTCCTGTTTGACTTTGATACAGTGATGGTAAGAGTTAGATAGATTCATGGAGATTAGGTCTGACAATGGCAATTAGCCAGGCTGGGCAGGAGTGGCGTCCTTAGCCTCTGTCTGGAAATAGATGATTCCCTGTTGTGTTCCCTCCCTCTGGGACACCTGGCATTAGCCACTGTCGGCAGACAGGACACTGGGCTGGATGGACCTTTGGTCTGACCCCATCTGGCTGTTCTTAGGTAGGAAACATTGTTGACTTGCTCCTGTGACACAAGAACTAGGCTTCAGGGGGGAGCTGAGTTAGTCTGAAACAGGAGAAACTTAAAAGACAACAAATAACCTAGTAGCACTTTAAAGACTGACAAAACATGTAGATGGTACCATGAGCTTTTGTGGTCACTGCCCACTTCTTCAGTGACTGCCTAGGGGGCATCAAGTAAATTTAATAGGTTGTAGGTTAAACACACACAAAAGGTCCCAACCTGTGGAACTCCTTGCCAGAGGATGTGGTGAAGAGTGGGGCTTCTAAAAGGGTTCTAAAAAGATATAGATAGGTTAAGTCTGTTAATGGCTATTAGCTAGGATAGGTAGGGATGGTGTCCCTGGCCTCTGTTCGTTTGGAGGTGGGTGACAGAGAAGGGATCACATGAGGATTCCCTGTTGTGTCCCCTCCCTCTGGGGCATCTGGCAGTGGCCACTGTCGGCAGACAGGATACTGGGCTAGGTGGACTTTTGGTCCCACCCAGTCTGGCTGTTCTGAGGTTCAGAATCTGCACTAGACGCTTAAACTAATTTTGCTTAGCTGAGTAATCATTCACAAAACCAGGGGTTTATTTGAGAAAGGAAATGGTTTTAGGATTTTAAAAAAAATATTTTAACTGAGTCCAAGATGCAGGGCACGTTCAGTTTTTCTAAACATTACAAAGGATGGTATGGATTGTCTTTTTTTTTTTAAATGTGCTTCATTGAAAACCTTGTACATTCCCCCCACTCCGTGTGCAGTTCAGAACTAGGGGAAGTTGCAGTATTTTTTACACTTTGGTTTTGCTGTGAAAAAAGTCGGCTGGTGCTGCGCCCCTGTGGTAGAAGCGGAAATTGCTCTTTGTCACATCAGCTGTTTTTCAGCTGGTTGTCATAGACTCAGGGGGTGGGAGGAGAATGCAGGAGACATCCAGTCCAGCCCCTGCCCAAAGAGGCTGGAGAGAGGCTGTTCTCAGTAGTCACAAGTGACAGAACGAGGAGCAACTGTCTCACGTTGCAGTGGGAGAAGTTTAGGTTGAATATTAGGCAAAACTATTTCCCTTGGTGGATGGGGAAGCGCTGGGATGGGTTCCCTAGGAGGGGGTGGAATCTCCATCCCCAGAGGTGTTTAAGTCCCGGCTTGACCAAGCCCTGGCTGGGATGATTGTGTTGGGTTGGTCCTGCTTTGGGCAGGGGGCTGGACTGGATCCCTGTCCGCCCTGCGATTCGATGATTCTAGTACAGACCCATAAATCAGATGCAGAGGGCAGCGACCACCGGCTTCCAGTGCTCCTCTTTCTGCAAGGAGTGGGGAGTTGCCGGTGGGCTTCTGTCGGCCTCTCACCGTGGCAGACACCAGGGCGGCTCGGCTGAAGGGAAGCTGAAAGCAGCAATGCATTCTGGGTCACTGGCGTTGTGCACCTTATGCTGACCCGCTGGCTGAGTGTAGACCTGACACAGCCGTGTCCTGTCCCTGCCAGCACCTGGGAGGAATCATCCGCGGTTTTGCTCATGGCCAGAAATATCGGCTCAGCAGATTGTCGCAGCCCACGCGCTGAGCCCAGGCAAACCCAGAGGCGGAAGGAGGAAGGGGGAACTCCTCACGGTTTCTTTTTCATCGTCTTTGCAGGGCATCACACACGCGGCCCGGGGAGATCTCCGACTGCCAGACATCCAGCTCCAAACCACAACACCGCTTCCTGCCTGGTTGGGTTTGGCTCAGGCACTGAGGTTTCTGATGAGCACGGTCGTGCTTTGGATTCCCCCGTTCTTGTCCCTGAGTGCAGCAAAGGAAAAAGCTGGGAGGGGTCTGGACCCTTTTTCAATCGTCTCGACAGGGAGCAAACCGGCCCCCTGAGATTTGCCATTAGATCCCTCAGGACCTCTCCGGAGTGGGGGGTTTGATACCGATTCGGGGAGCTCGCCAGCCTGCGGTGGTTGTACGGGCTGGAGGCTGAACCAAGCTGTGACTTGGTGGAAAAGCATCTTGATAGGATCACAGAGCTGGAAGGGACCTCACGAGGTCATCGAGTCCCGCCCCCTGCCCGCACGGCCGGACCAAGCACCCTCTACATCAGTGTTTCTCTATGTAGCCCAAGGTCCAGTGTGTTTCAGCAGCAGCCCTGGGAACTACAAGTTGTGGACTACCAACTGCGGAGAACTTCCCGGTTCCTGCCAGGATGGGCCCTCTGCCCCCAGCAGGGTCTCAGGAAGGATTGTGCTAGACGCAGCACACTAAGGGTGTGTCTAGACTACAGGGTTTTGTCGACAAAAGTGGACTTTTGTCGACAAAACTATACCTGCGTCCACACTGCCTTTGAGTTATGTCGACATAACGTCGACAAAACTCAGCAGTTTTGTCAACGTATGTAAACCTCATTCTACAAGGAATAACGCCTTTTGTCGACAGAGTTCTGTCGCTAGAAGGCGTTATTGCATCTACACTGTCCTTTGCGTCTACACTCTCATGTCGACAAAGCGGCTTGCTTTGTCGACAGAACTGGATGTAGTCTAGACGCTCTATGTCGACATAAGTTTTGTCAACAGATTCTGTCAGCAAAACTTATGTCGACATAAGCCTGTAGTCTAGATATACCCAAGCTGTATGCTGAGAGGAGGGGTTGCTGAACTGTTTTCCTCTTCTATGTTTTTTTACTGAATAAAGCCTGTTCCTGGCTTGTCTGAGTGAGTCTGGTCTGAGGTGCGCGCACACACACACACACACACACACACACACAATGCCGAGCACACTAAGCAGCCTCAGGCCTAGCCCCCCCACAGTGGTATAAAAAGTCACAGGCTTCCCCTCTGCTGACTAAACTCACACTGGGCTGGCCAACAGGAGGGGTTACATCTACAAGTGGGATAAGTCCCCTCGGGGTACTCGAGAGAAGTCCGGGGGCTTCGTCAACACCCCTGCAATGTGGAGAAAACTCAACTTTGGTTTTAAGTTTTACAGCTTTATTATTTTTGTACTTTTTACACCCAACAATTTCATTGCAGGCCCAGCGACAATGAAATTGTTTAAACTAATGTGTTGCCATGGTAGAAAAAAAAATGGTGTGTCTGAAAACTGTAGGTCCTGGGGATACTTATATTTCTTTTGAAAAGGGGGATACTTTTTTTTTTAAAGGGGGATTTTATAAAAAAAGGTTGAGAAAAACTGATCGAGATCATCCCTGACAGGTGTCTGTGCAACCTGCTTTTCAATATCTCCAGGGATGGAGACTCCACAACCTCCCTAGGCAATTTATTCCAGTGTCTCACCACCCGGACAGGTAGGGAGTTTCTCCTAATGTCCAACCTAAACCTCCCTTGCTGCAGTTTAAGCCCATTGCTTCTTGTCCTGTCCTCAGAGGCCAAGAAGAACAATATTTCTCCCTCCTCCTCATGACACCCTTTTAGATATCTGAAAACTGCTATCATGACCCCTCTTGGTCGTCTCCTTTCTAAACTATAAAGCGTGGTTTCGAAACAGTTCACTGAAGCGTGCCTGGCACTCCCACGCTTCATTTGGCAGGCAGAGCAAAACCACAGACACCAGAAACAGACGTAATTCAGGTTTTACAAGATCAAGGAACAACCCCCCTGCTTTTCTCCCTGGGCCAGGATAAAGAGCAGAGCTTGGCATCTCACCAGCTTGAATAACACTTCTCCCTCAGATCTCCAAATACAGTTATGCATGGGGCGACAGTTCCCCGTGTAACCTCTGTCAGTAGGTTGGCTACGTTTTCCCAAAGGGACACTGCATGGTGGGGACGGGGAGGGAGGGTGACAAAGCAAGTCATGCTGGGAATTGATACAGGTCTATCAAATCATGACCAGTGTGGAAAAAGGGACTAAGGAAAAGTGATTGACTTATTCCTACAGTAGAAGAACTAGGGGTCACTAAATGAAATGGCTCAGTAACAGGTTTAAAACAAACGAAAGGAAGATTTTCTTCACTCAGCGCACAGTCTACCTGTGGAACTCCTTGACAGAGGATGTGGTGAAGGCTAGGACTTTAATAGGGTTCTAGAAAGAGCTAGATAGATTCCTGGAGTTAGGTCCCTCAATGGCTATTAGCCAGGCTGGGTAGGAGTGGTGTCCCTAGCCTCTGTTTGTCTGGAGCTGGGTGACAGGGGAGCGATCACATGATATTCCCTGTTCTGTTCCCTCCATCTGGGGCACCTGGCGTTGGCCACTGTGGGCAGACAGGACACTATAAAAGGTCTATAAAAGGTGACCAGTGTCATAACTGCCAGTGTTATTTGTACTGATAGACTGCGTCTAGATTGGCAAGTTTTTCCGCAAAAGCAGCTGCTTTTGCGGAAAAACTTGCCAGCTGTCTACACTGGCCGCTTGAATTTCCGCAAGAACACTGACGATCTCATGTAAGATTGTCAGTGTTCTTGCGGAAATACTGTGCTGCTCCCATTCAGGCAAAATGCTTTTGCGCAAGAGGGCCAGTGTAGACAACGCGGTATTGTTTTGCGCAAAAAAGCCCCGATGGCAAAAATGGCGATCAGGGCTTTCTTGCGCAAAACTGCGTCTAGATTGGCACGGACGCTTTTCCGCAAAAAGTGCTTTTGCGCAAAAGCGACTGCGCCAATCTAGATGCTCTTTTCCGCAAATGCTTTTAACGGAAAAACTTTTCCGTTAAAAGCATTTGAGGAAAATCATGCCAGTCTAGACGTAGCCATAGTGTTTAGTGTTGTCTGGTCAGGGTTCTTGGGGTAAGGGCAATGGCAGCCGCTGTTCAAGCGGCTAGTGCAGCACCCTGCCTCCAAGGTTGGCCGGTGTGTATTATTTGCAGTGGCCTTTTATAGACATGAGCAAACAACTGACATCACTTTTTACGTACCCTGTTACCACCCTTAAACGTATTAGGCTGATACCTCCTGACGTAGCTAGATACAACCAATTACCTTGTACATGGTGGTTGGATTAAAACATTTCTATTCACCATGCTGTCCTGAACCTGGGTCAATATGTCCCTGTGATCTATGGGAAATGTACTGGTACCAAGATGTTTTTGCAGGAGATGTTCCGTTACCATCCTCCTGGAACGTTTACGTGCAGGGCGTGTTTCTAGGACTTCCTAGTGATGTGTGTTTCTGTAATAGCAGCAGCCCTGTCCTTGCCAAGATTTCGTGAGCAGTACCTGCCTTTTGCTCACAGCGGCGCTTCGCTTTTTTTTAGCAAAGCATTGACAGTTGTCCAGGCCTCGAATCAGGCCTTCATTGTCACGTTCTTTTATGACACCAGTTGGCACAATTTTAGCACTTTCCTAGTCTTCTGGAATTTCCCTCAGAGGCCAAGACTTATTAAAAATTAACATCACCGTGTCACAAAGCACCTCAGTCATTTCTTTTGGGGTCTTGGGTGCAGGTTATCTAACCTGATTTCAAAAAATGTTTATCACTACTAGATGTAGTTTAGCATCATCCTTAGTTACTAAAGGACTTGGAAATAGTCTGGCATCCTCATAAAAACACCGTCCTACTTCTTTGCAAATTCAGAAGAGAAATATACAACACTTCTCCCTTTTCCTCATCATCATTAGCAATTTTTCCGCCCCCCCTCTATTAGCAGGCCCATTGCAATGTTAAGTTTTCTTTTGCTTTAAATATATTTTAAAATGATTCTTCCCTCTAGTTCTGTCAGCTGTGTTGTTTCCCTGATATCTTTAACTTCCCTTATCAGTATTCTACACATCACACTGGTCTGGGGATGTGGGTGCCTGGTGCAGGGTAGTAGTAGATTAGGGTCTCCCTGTAGGGCATGGAGGTCACCTGTAAAGGAATGTTCTTTATGTTGAAGAGAAAATTGTCTCCACTCACAAGTGAGGAGTAGGCTGAAACAAGGAACTGGAATTTGATTTCTGCTTGACTCATTGACTGGTTTGAAACCCAACAGCATGCCTTTGTCAACCTACCAGTTCCCAGTTGTGTATTGAAGACAGAGCTATTGCGGTGGAGCTGTGCACAAGACCTTTTGGAGAAGCGGTGTTTTCACTTTCAGTCTTCTTCACGGTCTGTAATTGCCCAACTGTATGAAAGGACCAGCCTTCACCACCGGACTTCCCTCTGCCCTTGGAGAGGAGGTAGCCTCATTCCAGGGGAAAATGGCAATTGGCAACACCTTTATTACATTATGGAAAGAACATTTTACTCTAATATCGACGTCGCTGTTCTCACTCATTTTGATTGTGGTGGAGCAGCTATTGGAAGAAGATTTTAAATGCCCCAAAGAAAGGGAGTGGAGATTTCTATACGGCCTTTGTTATTTTGTCATTCCATGTGTGATTTTGATTCTATTAGCGTTAATTTTCCTACCCACCTATCGACTTCCTTCTGGTCGAGCCAACAAATCGTGTTGTTGCACAAAATGGGATTGCTGCACATACAACTTGCAGCATTGTAGGTGCTGTGGTATTCCTCTAAAGATACTTCTACTGGCTCTGCTGTGGATAGTGATTCTTCTTCTGGATGGATGATACCTTGACTGCCTGGTTAAACAATTCAGAGAGAACATCACAGCAGAAAATCTACAGCTACCAACTAACGTTCATCACATTTCCCAGGTAAGAGTCACCTGCCATAACAGGTGGAATAATCCTAGAATCCTAGAATCACAGGATGGGCAGAGACCTCAAGAGTCATGGAGTCCTGTCCCCTGTCCAAAGCAGGACCAACCCCAACTCAAGCATCCCAGCCAGGGATTGGTCAAGCTGGGACTTAAACACCTCTAGGGATGGAGATTCCACCCCCTCCCTAGGGAACCCATCCCAGTGCTTCCTCACCCGTCTAGGGAATCACATTTCCTAATCTCCAATCTAGACCTAATTGTGCTTGCATTCAGTGTGTTTGTTTTAAGTTACTCTAGAATTTTGCCCCTCGTGCTTTTCAATTCAGTTAAGAAAACCGAGATTTGCCAAAATTGTTCCCCTCCTTCCTGTTTTCTGGATTTGACCTAGAATTTGGCCGTCTTTGTGTTATAGTCAGGGGGGGAAAAGTAGTTTCTCTAAAGGATTCAGAGAATTATGATAAAGCTATTTATTTATTTCCTAATTTGACAAATAAAGCTATCAGTGGCTTGTGGTCTATTTCAGAGTCCACTTCCTGGTTATAGTTGTATAGGTTGAACCTCTCTAATTCGGCACTCTCTGGTTCAGAAACATCTGTGGTCCGCCATGATTTGAGTTAGCCAGATGCCCACTTATCATGGATGTAGCTAAGTTTCCCGCTGTCCCATAAGGTTTTTCAGGTATCTAAAAGGGTGTCAGAAGGAGGAGGGAGAAAACTTGTTCATCTTGGCCTCTGAGGACAGAACAAGAAGCAATGGGCTTAAACTGCAGCAAGGGAGCTTTAGGTTGGACATTAGGAAAAAGTTCCTAACTGTCAGGGTAGTCAAACACTGGAATAAATTGCCCAGGGAGGTTGTGGAATCTCCATCTCTGGAGATATTTAAGAGCAGGTTAGATAAGATGTCTATCAGGGATGGTCTAGATGGTGCTTGGTCCTGCCATGAGGGCAGGGGACTGGACTCGATGACCTCTCGAGGTCCCTTCCAGTCCTAGTATTCTATGATTCTATGATTCTATGAAAGTTTGTTTACAGCCACTAGTTCTGGCTGTCAGGCTGTGTCTACACAGAAAAGTTATTTGAGAATAATGGCCATTATTCCGAAATAACTATGTGGGCGTTTACACAGCAATTCTGTTATTTTGAAATAATTTCAAACTAATGGATGGCTTTTCCGACTTCTGTAAACCTCGTCCTATGAGGAATAACGCCTCTTCTGGAATAGCTATTTCGAAATAAGGCGTATGAAGATGCTCTACTTCTGCTATTTCGAAATAGCCCCACCCCAGGGATTTTCTACATTATTCCTTCTGGGGCTCTACATAATGATAGCATGTCTACATTACGGGAGCCGGCCTTGGACTCATTTTGAGGCTTCCCTGCAGTGCCCATGTGTTATTTTGAAATAAGCTATTTTGGAATAACTATTCTGGAATAGCTTATTCCGAAATAACCGTGCAGTGTAGACATCGCCCCAGTGTTCTGTTTCCTGTTATTTAGCTCTAATTTACCCCCAATGATTTCCAAGAGCCCAGTAAGCAAGTAGAATTGTTGGCAATGTTGTTAGACAATATTGACCTCCCTTGGTCCAGAAAATTCTGATTCGGAACCGAATGAATCTCTCATGCAAATAACATTCCTAAATCTTCCTTCTGAATTGCGTGTGGATGGTGTCTGTCTTGGTGATTTGGAGGCATATGTTTACCAACAATTTGACACCTTCCAACACTAAGGCTATGTCTACACGATGACTTTTCTCAGCAAAAAAATATGCTAATGAGGGGCTCATTTGCATCAGTTGTGACCTCATTTGCATATTTTTTACGCTGGGGTTTTTGCACAAAAAGAAAATCCCCTTTTTCCACAAGATGCTTAGGTATACTGATCTTGGGGGAAAAGGGTTTTTTTGCACAAAAACAAGCAGTGGGGACGTTTTCTTTTTGCACTAAAAAAACCTTTTTCTGCCAGATCCTTAGGTATACTGATCTTGTGCAACAAAAGGGGAGTTTGCGCCAATAGAAAACATCCCCACTGCTTTTTTTGTGCCAAAATGGCTCAGCAGAAAATATGCCGATGAGATCGCCACTCATGCAAATGAGTCCCTCAGTAGCATATTTTTTTGCCGAGAAAACTCGTAGTGTAGACGTAACCTTACAGGTGTGATCAAGAAAAAACCAACCTCTCTGCTCCTACTCAAAACTCCCCTGTTTATGTCAATGAGGATGATAAAAATGCAAATACAGACGGCCCTCATTTTTTGCCAAAAAGACCGGGAGGATAGACGTAACCGTACAGGTACGATCAAGAAAAAAACAATCTCTCTGCTCCTACTCAAGACTCTCTGGTTTATGTCGATGAGGATGATAAAAATGTAAATACAGCCAGCCAGATTGAATGACATAAAGATTCCTTCTGGGCTAAACTCTAAAACAACCACTGCAGTTAAATATAACAAAATGGGCGTATCCTGTAGACACTTCCTGTGAGATAATTCGAATGCAAACAAGTTTTAACATGTTGATTTTTTATTCAAAGATTGCTGGACTCAGTCTCACGTTCATTGTTGTCCTGTCTGGTTGTATACGCCGGCGCTGTCGGAGCTGCTGCAGAAAATGTTGCGAAAGAGAGATCCCCTTGGATTCCCACGAACGCCTGCAACTCCTAGAAAAGGTTCGTGAGTACGTTTTGAACAAGAAGGAGGAGGCGATCTGGCTATTAATTAAGAACCGTCTACAGTACGAATACTTGGTTGATCCAGAAACAATTGTGATGCATACTGAGAGCAGAGAACTATCGGCCCTAATAGATTGTGTTTTGAACGTTTCAAGAGAAGGCTCAGATGATGAGAAGAGGAAAAAAAAACCAGCTACACACAAGCTCAGCACACAGCAAGAAAACCCCAAACAAACAGAAACACAAACCCCCAGTTTCTCTGTCAATTACACTGGTCTATAATTGTACGGCCGCTCACACAGCATGGGGGATTTGGTAGCAGCCTTCAACTCCCTGAAGAGGGGATCCAAACATGCTGGAGAGAGGCTGGTCTCAGTGGGGGCAGGTGGCAGAAGGAGGAGCAATGGGCTCAGGTTGCAGTGGAGGAGGTCTAGGTTGGAAATTAAGACAAACTATTTCCCTAGGCAGGTGGGAAGCACTGGGATGGGTTCCCGAGGGAGGAGGTGGAATCTCCATCCCTAGAGGTTTTTAAGTCCCGGCTTGACAAAGCCCTGGCTGGGATGATTGAGTTGGGATTGGTCCTGCCTTGGGCAGGGGGCTGGACTCGATGACTCCTGAGGTCTCTGCCAGCCCTGGGATTCAATGATTCTAGTACAGACCCATAAATTAGATGAAGAGGGCAGCGACCACTGGCTTGCAGTGTTCCTCGTTCTGCAAGGAGTGGGGGGTCGCTGGTGGGCTCCTGTCGGCCTCCCACTGAGCAGACACCAGGGTGGCTCGGCTGAAGGGAAGCTGAAAGCAGCAATGCATTCTGGGTCGCTGGCGTGGTGCGCCTTACGCTGACCCGCCCGAGCGAGCACGGACCTGACCCAGCCGTGTCCTGCCCCGGTCAGTGCCTGCAGGGAACCGTCTGTGGTTTTGCTCACTGCCAGAAATATCAGCTCAGCAGATTGTCGTAGCCCACGCGCTGAGCCCAAGGAAACCCAGAGGGGGAAGGAGGAAGGGGGAACTCCTCACAATGTCTTTGTCATCATATTCGGGGGCATAATGCGTGCTGCCCTGTCCTCATGAGCCAAGGAGAACATTTTTTCTCCCTCCTCCTCAAGACACCCTTTTAGATACCTGAAAACTGCTAAAATGACCCTTCTTAGTCTTTTCCGTGCTAAACTATAAAGAGTAGTTTCGAAACAGTTCACTGAAGCGTGCCTGGCATTCCCATGCTTCATTTGGCAGGCAGAGCAAAACCACAGACACCGGAAACAGACGTAATTCAGGTTTTACAAGATCAGGGAACAACCCTCCCCCTCCTCCTTTTCCTCTGGGCCAGGATAAAGAGCAGAGCCTGGCTTGTCACACACTTTAACCCACACTTCTCCCTCAGAGCTCCAAATACTTCTATGCATGGGGTGACAGTTCCCTATGTAGCCTCTCTCAGTAGGTTGGCTACATTTTCCCAAAGGGACAGTGCGTGGGGATGGGGGGGGGTAACAAAGTATATCATGCTGGAAATTGATAGAGGTCTATCAAATCATGACTGGTGGGAAAAAATGACTAAGGAAAAGTGATTGACTTATTCCCGCAGAATAAGAACTAGGGGTCAACAAATGGCAGTAGGTATAAAACAAACCAAAGGAAGTTTTTCTTCACTCAGCACACAGTCGACTTGTGGAACTCCTTGCCAGAGGATGTGATGAAAGCCAGGACTTTATCAGGGTTCTTAAAAGAGCTGGATAGATTCATGGAGGTTTGGTACATTAATGGCTATTAGCCAGGATGGGTAGGAATGGTGTCTCTATCCTCTATCTGGAAATCAGTGACAGGGGAGGGATCATGTGAGGATTCCCTGTTGTGTTCCCTCCCTCTGGGGCATCTGGCATTGGCAACTGTCAGCAAACAGGATACTATAAAAGGTCTATAAAATCATGACTGGTATGGAAAAATGAGTAAGGAAAAGTTATTTATTTATTCCCTCAATATAAGAACTAGGGTCACTAAATGAAATGAAGAGTCAACAGGTTTAAAATAAACCAAAGGAAGTTTTTCTTCACGCAGCACATGGTCAACCTGTGGAACTCCTTGCCAGAGGATGTGGTGAAGGCCAGGACTTTAAGGGTATGTCTAGACTGCAGGGTTTTTTTGAGGTACTATCCTGGAAAAACCCTGCCGCGTCCAGGGAATGTGTTTGCTCCTCCACTTTTTTGCGCGGAAGAGCAGATGCGTTCTTTCAGGGTACTGTGTATACTTTGTTCTGTGAGGAATTAGGGTGCCTCCAAAAGAGGAGGCTTTTCCGCCATTTGGCCGCATCTGGACGGGGCCAAATGGCAGAAAAGCGTCTTCCGGAAAAGCGATCGGAAAAAGCTACACAATTTGCATAGCTTTTTGTGATGCAAGGTTATAGTCGAGACATAACCTAACGGTATTCAAAAAAGAGCTCGACAGATTCATGGAGGTTAGGTCCATTAATGGCTGTTAGCCAGGGTGGGTAGGAATGGTGTCCCTAGCCTCTGTTTGTCTGGAGGTGGGTGACAGGGCAGGGATCACGTGAGGATTCCCTGTTGTGTCCCCTCCCTCTGTGGCATCTGGTGCTGGCCACTCTCGGCAGACAGGGTAGTGGGCTGGATGGATCTTTGTTCTGACCCAGTACGGCCATTCTTATGCTATGTTATGTTATGTTATGTTATGTTATGTTCTTATGATGGGGAGATGATAAAGCAAGTCATGCTGGGAATTGAAGGAGGTCTATCAAATCATGACTGGCGTGGAAAAAATGACTAAGAAAACTTGATTGACTTATTCCCACAGTATAAGAACTAGGGGTCACGAAATGAAATGAATAGGCAGCAGGTTTAAAACAAACCAAAGGAAGTTTTTCTTCATTCAGCTCACAGCTGACCTGTGGAACTCCTTGCCAGAGGATGTGGTGAAGGCCAGGACTCTAACAGGGTTCAAAAAAGAGCTAGATAGATTCATGGAGATTAGGTTCATCAATGGCTGTTAGCCAGGGTGGGTAGGAATGGTGCCATTAGCCTCTGTTTGTCTGGAGGTGGGTGACAGGGCAGGGATCACGTGAGGATTCCCTGTTGTGTCCCCTCCCTCTGGGGCATCTGGCATTGGCCACTGTCGGCCAACAGGATACTGGGCTGGATGGATCATTGGTCTGACCCAGCCTGGCTGTTCTGAGGTTCAGAACCTGCACTAGATGCTTAAACTAATTTTGGTCAGCTGAGTAATGGTTTACAAAACCTGGGGTTTATTTGGGAAAGAAAATGGTTTTAAGGAGTTTAAAAAAATATTTTAATTGAGACCAAGATGCAGGGCAAATTCCGTTTTTGTGAACATTACAGAAGATGCCATGGGTTTCCTTTTTTTTAAAAAAAATGTGCTTCATGAAAGCCTCGTACATTTCCCCCCTCGGTGTGCTGTTCAGAACTAGGGGAGGTTGCTGTGTTTTTTACACTTTGGTTTTGCTGTGAAAAAAGTTGGCTTATGCTGCACTCGTGTGGTAGAAGCGGAAATTGCTCTTTGTCACATCAGCTGTTTTTCAGATGGTTCTCAAATCACCAGGTGAAAGGAGACCTTGGTAGACATCCAATCCGGCCCCCAGCCCAAAGAAGGACCAACCCCAACTCAATCATCCCAGCCAGGGCTTGGTCAAGCCGGGACGTAAACACCTCTAGGGATGGAGATTCCACCCCCTCCCTAGGGAACCCATCCCAGCATTTCCCCACCCGCCTAGGGAAATCGTTTGTCCTAATCTCCAACCTAGACCTCCCCCACTTCAACGTGAGCCCATTGCTCCTTGTTCTGCCACCTGCCTCTCTCCATCCTCTGTGGAACCCCCCTTCACGGACTTGAAGGCTGCTATCAAATCCCCCCTCACTCTTCTCTTCTGCAGACTAAACAAACACAAATCCCTCAGTCTCTCCTCGTAGGTCATGTGCTCCAGCCCCTGAATCATTTGGTCGCCCTCCACTGGACCCTCTCCAATGCGTCCACATCCTTTCTGTAGGGGGCCGGCCCAGAACTGGACACAATATTCCAGATGTGACCTCCCCAGAGCCAAATAAAGGGGAATAATGTCAGACATCAAACTCTCTCTCAAATACACCTCAAGATGGGGAAAAAATAGATCAGGAATCCATGCTAAAAGCATTCTGGAAGGTTTGAATACGTCCAACCCCCAATGTCTCTGTCAATTACACTGGTCTATAATTGTACGGCCGCTCACGCAGCATTGGAGATTTGAGAGCAGCCTTCAACTCCCTGAAGGGGGGCTATTTGGCTCTGGGGAGGCCACATCTGGAGTGTTGCATCCAGTTCTGGGCCCCCCACTACAGAAAGGATGTGGCTGCATTGGAGAGGGGCCAGCGGAGGGAGACCAAAATGACTCGGGGGCTGGAGCACATGAGCTACGAGGAAAGGCTGAGGGATTTGGGTATGGTTAGTCTGCAGAAGAGAAGAGTGAGGGGGGATTTGACAGCAGCCTTCAACTTCCTGAAGGGGGGTTCCAAAGAGGTTGGAGAGAGGCTGTTCTCAGTGGGGGCAGATGGGAGGGGTCTGGGCCCTTTTTCAATCACCCAGACAGGGGGCGGGCCGGGCACCTGAGATTTACCATTAGATCCCTCAGGACCTCTCTGGAGTGGGGGGAAAGATACCGATTCGGGGAGCTCACCAGCCTGACGTGGTTGTACGGGCTCGAGACTGAACAAAGCTGTGACTTGGTGTAAAAGCATCTTGATAGGATCACAGAGCCAGAAGGCACCTCGAGAGGACATCGAGTCCCGCCCCCTGCCCGCACGGCAGGACCAAGCACCGTCTAGATCAGTGTTTCTCAAGAAGTAGTACAGGCCCCCTCAGGGGTACTTGAGAGAAGTCCGGGGGGGGTATGTCCACACCACTGAAATGTGGAGAAAACTGAATTTTGGTTTTAAGTTTCACAGCGCTTTATTATTTTGGTACTTTTTACACCCCAAACAGTCATCGCCGGCCCGGCTACGATGAAGTTGTTTAAACTAATGGGTTGCAATGGTAGAAAAAAAAAAGGTGTATCTGAAAACTGTAGGTATTGGGAGTACTTATATTTCTTTTTAAAAGGGGGATCCTTTTTTTTTTTTAAAAAAAGGGGGTACTTTATTAAAAAAGATTGAGAAACACTGATCTAGATCATCCCTGACAGGTGTCTGACCAACCTGCTCTTAAATATCTCCAGGGATGGAGATTCCACAACCTCCCTAGGCAATTTATTCCAGGGTTTAACCACCCAGATAGGAAGTTTTTCCTAATGTCCAACCCAAACCTCCCTTGCTGCAGTTTAAGCCCATTGCTTCTTGTCCTAGCCTCAGAGGCCACGGAGAACAATTTTTCTCCCTCCTCCTTATGACACCCTTTTAGATACCTGAAAACGGCTGTCATGACCTCTCTCGGTTTTCTCCTTTCTCAACTATAAAGAGTTGTTTCGAAACAGTTAACTGAAGCGTGCCTGGCACTCCCAGACTTCATTTGGCAGGTAAACCAAAACCACAGACACCGGAGATGGATGTAATTCAGGTTTTACAAGTGCTGGTAACAGCCTCTTCTTTTCTTTCTGGCCCAGAGCTTGGCGTCTCACATTCTTGAACCCACGCTTCTCCCTCAGAGCTCCAAATACGTTTATGTATGGGGTGACACTTCCTTGTATCACTTCTTTTGGTAGGTTGGCTACGTTCTACCAAAGGGACACTGCGTGGGGGGGAAGGGGTGACAATGCAAGTCATGCTGGGAATGGATAGAGGTCTATCAAATCATGACAGGTGTGGAAAAAGTGAAGAAGGGAAAGTGATTGACTTATTCCCACAGTATGAGAACTAGGGGTCACCAAATGAAATGGATCAGTAACAGGATTAAAACAAACAAAAGGAAGATTTTTTTTCACTCAGCACATGGTCAATCTGTGGAACTCCTTGCCAGAGGATGTGGCGAAGGCTAGGACTTTAATAGGGTTCTAAATAGAGCTCGGTAGATTCATGGAGGGTAGGTCCATCAATGGCTATTAGCCAGGATGGGTAGGAATGGTGTCCCTAGCCTCTGTTTGTCTGCAGGTGGGTGATAGGGGAGAGATCACATTATGATTCCTTGTTCTGTTCCCTCCCCTCTGGGGCACCTGGCATTGGCCACTGTCGGCAGACGAGACACTGGGCTAGATGGACCTTTGGTCTGACCAGTCTGGCTGCTCTTATGATCGGATCCGGCCTGTGGGCCTGTATTTGCCCACCCCTGCCATACAGAGAGATCGCACGTGTGCCAAGCCGAAAGCAGCTTAAAGAGACCTATTTTTTAAAAACCATCTTGACTGGCATTAATGATACTGTGTTTCTTTATCAGCTGAGAGCTGTATCGTCTTTTCAATATGTTTGCCAGAGACTGATATGAGACTAAGTGGCCTATTTACTTACATCATCTCACTTGGCATTTTTGAATACTGAACGTTGGCACAATTTTAGCACTTTTCTCGTCATCTGGAATTTCTCTCGGAGGCCAAGATTTATTCAAATTAACATCACCGTGCCGCAAAGCACCTTGGTCATTTCTTTTGGGGTCTTGGGTGCAAGTTATCCTAACCTTCTGATTTCAAAATGTTTATCACTATTAGATGTAGTTTAGCATCATCCTTAGTTACTAAAGGACTTGGAAGTTTTCTAGCATCCTTATAAAAACAGAAACCTACTTCTTTGAAAATTCAGAAGAGAAATATTGAACACTTTTCTCTTTTCCACATCATCATTAGCAATTTTGCCATCTCCCCTCTATCAGCAGGCCAATCACAATGCTAAGTTTTCTTTTGCTTTAAATATGTTTTAAAAATTACTCTTCTCCCATGTTCTGTCAGCTGTGTTGTTTCCCTGATATCTTTAACTTCCCTTATCAATGTTCTACACATCATACTTTTCAATTATGATATGGTCTCCACAATATTCTTGCCAGCAAGTTGAGGGAATATGGACTAGATAAATGGACTGTAAGATGGATAGAAAACTGGCTAGAAGGTTGGGCCCAGCAGGTAGTGATCAATGGCTCGATGTCAGGATGGCAGTCGGTTTCTAGCGGAGTGCCCCAAGGATTGGTTCTAGGCCCAGTTTTGTTCAACTTCTTTATTATTGACCTGGATGAGGGGATGGATTGAACCCTCAGCAAGTTTACAGATGACACTAAGCTAGGGGGAGAGGTAGATACGCTGGAGGGCAGGAGAGGGTCCAGAGTGACCTAGACACATTGGGGGATTGGGCCAAAAGAAATTTTATGAGGTTCAACAAGGACAAGTGCAGAGTCCTGCCCTTGGGAGGGAAGAATCCCAAACATTGTTACAGGATGGGGAACCGACTGGCTAGGTAGCAGTTCAGCAGAAAAGGCCCTGGGGATTACAGTGGATGAGAAGCTGGATATGAGTCAACAGGGCGCCCTGGCATATCAGGGTGCACCTAAGGAGAAGCATTGTCAGCAGATCCAGAGAAGTGATTAGTCCCCTTTATTTGGCTCTGGAGAGGCCACATCTGGAGTATTGTGTCCAGTTCTGGGCCCCCACTACAGAAAGAATGTGGATGCATTGGAGAGGGTCCAGCTGAGGGTGACCAAAATGATTCGGGGGCTGAAGTGCCCTGTGAGGAGAGGCTGAGTAATTGAAGGTTAGTTAGTCTGCAGAAGAGAAGAGCGAGGGGGGATTTAAGAGCAGCCTTCAACTCCCTGAAGGGGAGTTCCAAAGAGGCTGGAGAGAGGCTGGTCTCAGTGGGGGCAGATGGCAGAACGAGGAGCAATGGTCTCATGTTGCAGTGGGGGAGGTCTAGGTTGGATATTAGGGAAAACAATTTTCCTAGGAGGGTGGGGAAGCACTGGGATGGGTTCCCTAGGGAGCGGGTGGAATCTCCATCCCGAGTGGTGTATAAGTCCCGGCTTGACCAAGCCCTGGCTGGGATGATTGAGTTGGGGTTGGTCCTGCTTTGGGCAGGAGGCGGGACTTGATGACCTCCTGAGGTCTCTTCCAGCCCTAGGATTCTATGATTCTATGAATTTCTAATGACTGTAATTTACTTCCCTTTTTCTGTTGTTATATATTCCATTTGTTTCTATTGCTTCCTTCCTTCTAACACTCAAGCATGATAGATTTTTAGTAAGGCTGTCTATTAATCACAGTTAATTCATGTGGTTAACTGAAACAATTATGGTGATAAAATTAATCATGATTAATCGCAGTGTTAATCATACTTAAACAATTCAAATTTATCAAATCTTGTGGATGTTTTTTCATCTCCAAATATATTGCTTTCAATTGCAACACAGAACACAAAGTGTACACTGCACACTTTATACTATTATTTTTGAATAAAAATGTTTGCACTGTAAAAATTACAAACAAAAGAAATCGTATTCTTCGATTCAACTCAAATGTTGTAATCAACTCTTTTGATCGTGAAAGTATAGCTTAAAAATGTGGATTTTTTGTGATGTAATTGCACCGAGGGTACATTGCAATGCTATTCCGAAGCAACTTAGTCTGTGTCTACACAGCAGGCAGTTATTTTGAAATAGTGTCTAAATACCGTCAAGCCACTTCTTCCTCTGACTCCTGTAACTCTCATTGCATGGGGTAAGAGTGCTCTATTTCGAAATAAGTGCTATGTGGATGCTCCCTATTTCGAAATAAGCTATTTTGAAGTAAGATACACAACTGACTTCACTCAAGTTGTATAGCTTGTTTCAAGTTAAGCCCTACTGTGTAGACGCACCCTGAAAAACACAACAATGTAAATATTTAGGGTACATTTACCCAGCGAGGCTAAACTCAAATTAAGCTACACAACTTGAGGTACACCACACTGGTCCAGGGGTGGTGGCTACCTGGGGCCACACTGGTCCGGGGGGGTGGCTACCTGGGGCCACACTGGTCCAGGGATGGTGGCTACCTGGGGCCACACTGGTCCAGGGGGGGTGGCTACCTGGGGCCACACTGGTCCAGAGATGCGGGTGCCTGGTGGAAGGGTAGTAATAGATTAGGGTCTCCCTGCAAAGGAATGCTCTTTATGTTGAAGAGCAAATTGTCTCCACTAACAAGTCAGGAGCAGGCTGAAATGAGGAATTGGAATCGGATTTCTGCTCAGCTGGCTGACTGGTTTGAAACCCGATGCCATGCCTTTGTCAACCTACCAATCCCCACCTGTGTATTGAAGGCGGAGCCTCCGCAGCTTTCTGGGAAAGCGGCTTTTTCACGTTCAGTCTTCTTCATGGTCTGTAATTGCTCAACTATATGAAAAGACCCCCTTCGGCTCAAGACTTGGATCTGCTCTTCTCATGGAGGGTAGCATCGTCCTGGGGAAAATGGCAATTGGTACCACCTTAAGTACAATATGGAAAGAACATTTTACTCTAATATCTACATCACTGTTCTCACTCATTTTGATTTTGGTGGAGCAGATATTGGAAGAAGATTTTAAATGTCCCGAAGAAAGGGAGTTGAAAATTGTATACAGCCTCTTCTATTTTGTCATTCCATGTGTGATTTTGGTTCTATTAGTCTTGATTTTCCTACCCACCTGTCGACTTCCTTCTTGTCCAGACAATGAATCATGTTCTTGCACAAAATGGGTTTGCCTCCCACACGTTAACGTTTGACTGCCGCGTGTAGCCGCGGGCAGTCAGTTCAGACTAAGGGGGATTTAAAAATGGCGCCCGGATGGGAAGATGCAAATAAAGCCCGGGATATTTAAATCCCGGGCTTCATTTGAAACTTCGAATGCCTACATTAGCCTCCCTAGTTTGGACTAGGGGGCTAGTGGAGACATAGCCTGAAAAACACAACAATGTAAACATTTAGGGTACATTTACCCAGCAGGGCTACACTCAAAATAAGCTACGCAACTTGAGGTACACCACACTGGTCCAGGGGGGTGGTGGCTATCTGGAGCCACATTGGTCCACGGGCGGTGACTATCTGGAGCCACATTGGTCCAGGGGCAATGGCTACCTGGGGCCACACTGATCCAGGGGCGGAGGCTACCTGGGGCCACCGTGGTCTAGGGGTGGTGGCCACCTGGGGCCACACTAGTTCCAGAGATGTGGGTGCCTGATGGGGGGTAGTAGTAGATTAGGGTCTCCCTGTGGGGCATGGAGGTCACCTGCAAAGGAAAGCTCTTTATGCTGAAGAGCAAATTGTGTCTGCTCACAAGAGAAGAGTAGGCTGAAAGGAGGAACTGGAACCTGATTTCTGCTCAACTCGTTGACTGGTTTGAAACCCGATGCCATGCCTTTGTCAACCTACCAAGCCCAATTGTGTATGGAAGGCATAGCCTCAGCAGTGGAGCTGTGCGTCAGCCCTTTTGGGAAAGCGGCGTTTTCACTTTCAGTTTTATTCACGGTCTGTAACCCCTCCACTGAGCGAAAGGACCCCCATTTGGCACAAGACTTCCGTCTGCCCTTGGAGAGGAGGTTGTATCATTCCAGGGGAAGATGGCAATTGGTAGCGCCTTTTGGGATACTCCACAAATATCCCAAAATAGCTATTCCACATCATTCCAGCATGCCTGTTATTTTAAAATATAACAGGCTCACTGTGATGAGGAATCATAGACTCACAGGTCACTAAAACTGGAAGGAACACCGAGAGGTCATTAAGTCCAGTCTCCTGCCCTCACGGCAGGACCAAGCACCAACTAGACCATCCCTGAGAGATGTTTATCTAACCTGCTTATTCTGGAATAGCGAGCTATTTTGAAATGTGCAACCATGTAGACAGCACCAAAGTATGAAATAAGCTATTTCAAAATAAGATTGAAATAAGATACATTTCAATGTATCTTCAATGTGTAGAAGAACATAATTTGTTGGACAAAAGTCAACATGGGTTCTGTAAAGGGAAATCCTGTCTTACTAATCTATTAGAGTTCTTTGAAGGGGTTAACAAACATGCGGACAAGGGGGATCCAGTAGATATAGTATACTTAGATTTCCAGAAAGCCTTTGACAAGGTCCTCACCAAAGGCTCTTGTAAATTACATGGCCATGGGATAAGAGGGAAGGTCCTTTCTTGGATTGAGAACTGGTTAAAAGACAGGAAACAAAGGGTAGGAATAAATGGTAAATTTTCAGAATGGAGAGGGGTAACTAGTGGTGTCCCCTGGGTCAGTCCTAGGACCAACTCCTGTTCAACTTATTCATAAATGATCTGGAGAAAGGGGTAAGCAGTGAGGTGGTAAAGTTTGCGGTGATACCAAACTGTTTAGGATAGTCAAGACAGAAGCAGACTGTGAGGGACTCCAAGAAGATCTCACCAAACTGAGTGATTGGGCAACAAAATGACAAATGAAATTTAATGTGGATAAGTGTAAAGTAATGCACATCGGGAAAAATAACCCCAACTATACGCACAGTACGATGGGGGCTAATTTGGCTACGACAAATCAGGAAAGAGATCTTGGAGTTATCGGACAGTTCTCTGAAAACTTCCACACAGTGTGCAGCGCGGTCAAAAAGGCAAATAGGATGCTAGGTATTATTAAGAAAGGGATAGAAAATAAGACCCAGAATATCTTACTGCCCCTGTATAAAACTATGGTACGCCCACATCTTGAATACTGTGTACAGATGTGGTCTCCTCACCTCAAAAAAGATATTTTGGCCTTGGAAAGGGTTCAGAAAAGGGCAACTAAAATGATTAGGGGTTTGGAACGGGTCCCATATGAGGAGAGGTTAAAGCGACTGGGACTTTTCAGTTTGGAAAAGAGGAGACTGAGGGGGGATATGATAGAGGTGTATAAAATCATGAGTGGTGGAGAGGGCCGATAAAGAAAAGTTATTTATTAGTTCCTAAATAGAAGAACTAGAGGACACCAAATGAAATTAATGGGTAGCAGGTTTAAAACTAATAAAAGAAAGTTCTTCTTCACACAGCGTGTAGTCAGCATGTGGAACTCCTTGCCAGAGGAGGCTGTGAAGGCTAGGACTATAACAGAGTTTAAAGAGAAGCTAGATAATTTCATGGAGGTTAGGTCCATAAAAGGCTATTAGCCAGGGGATAAAATGGTGTCCTTGGCCTCTGTTTGACAGAGGCTGGAGAGGGATGGCAGGAGACAAATCGCTTGATCATTGTCTTCGGTCCACCCCCTCTGGGGCACTTGGTGCTGGCCACTGTCGGCAGACAGGCTACTGGGCTAGATGGACCTTTGGTCTGACCCGGTACCGTTCTTATGTTCTTATGTTCTAAGATATTCAGAATTATGTTGGATTTTTTTGCAACCTAATGTCACACCGTTGACTTATATTTAGCTTGTGGTCCACTATGACATAGAATCATAGAATCATAGATTACTAGGACTGGAAGAGTCCTCGAGAGGTCATCGAGTCCAGTCCCCTCCCCTCATGGCAGGACCAAATACTGTCTAGACCATCCCTGATAGACATTTATCTAACCTACTCTTAAATATCTCCAGAGATGGAGATTCCACAACCTCCCTGGGCAATTCATCCCAGTGTCTGACTACCCTGACAGTTAGGAACTTTTTCCTAATGTCCAACCTAAACCTCCCTTGCTGCAGTTTAAGCCCATTGCTTCTTGTCCTATCCTCAGAGGCCAAGATGAACAAGTTTTCTCCCTCCTCCTTATGACACCCTTTTAGATACCTGAAAACTGCTATCATGTCCCCCCTCAATCTTCTCTTTTCTAAACTAAACAAACCCAATTCCAGAGGAGGGCGAACAAAATGATTTGGGGCCTGGAGAACGTGACCTATGAGGAGAGGCAAAAGACAGGACTATGCAGCACTTTAAAGACTAACAAAATGGTTTATTAGGTGATGAGCTTTCGTGGGCCGGACCCACTTCCTCAGATCGAATTGTGGAAGAAAATTGGCATGACCATATATACCAAAGGGATACAATCAAAAAAAGCGAACACATATAAAATTGACAAATCAGATTTTAGAGCAGGGGGTTGGGCGAGGGAAGAAGGTTAGTGTCTGTGAGGTAATGGCATTGGCGTGATAATTGGGGAAGCTATCTTTGTAATGGGTGAGATAATTAGCATCTTTGTTAAGGCCCTTGCATAAAGTGTCGAATTTAAGCATGAATGACAGTGCTGAAGCTTCTCTTTGAAGTCTGGAGTTAAAATCTTTCTGAAGCAATATGCATCTTTTAAGGTCATTGAGAGAATGGTCAGTCTGGCTGAAATGGTAAGCAGCAGTTTTCTCTCTGTGAAAGAGCCTGATGTCTGTTTTGTGTGCATTGATTCTTTGGCGAAGTGTCTGAGACGTTTCTCCAACGGACATAGCAGACGGACACTTTAGGCACATGATTGCATAAATTATATTTCTGGATGAGCAGGAATATGTGTTCTCGATATTGTAACTGGCTTGGTTACGTCCAATAATGGTGTCAGCAGAGTAGATATGTGGACAAAGCTGGCAACAGGGTTTGTTGCAAGAAAAAGTTCCAGGGTTGGTATTAGTGTGGTATGTCCTGTGGTTGTTGGTAAGAATCATCCTGAGGTTAGGTGGTTGTCTATAGGAGAGTATGGTTCTGTCCCCCAGAGCCTCTCGGAGGGTAGTATCCTGTTCCAGTATAGGTTGTAGATTATTGATAATGTGTTGGACGGGTTTCAGTTGGGGGCTCTAGGTGAGGACAAGTGCTGTTCTATTGTTGGTATGAGGAGAGGCTGAGGGATTGGGGCTTGTTTAGTCTGCAGAAGAGAAGAGCGAGGGGGGATTTGAGAGCAGCCTTCAGCTCCCTAAATGGGGGGTTCCAAAGAGGCTGGAGAGAGGCTGGTCTCAGTGGGGGCAGGTGGCAGAACGAGGAGCAATGGGCTCACATTGCAGTGGGGGGGGGGTCTAGATTGGAGAGTAGGGGAAATGATTTCCCTAGGCAGGTGGGGAAGCCCTGAGATCGGTTCCCGAGGAATCTCCATGGCTAGTTCTGGCTTGACCAAGCCCTGGCTCGGATCGTTGAATAGGGCCTGGTCCCGCCTTGGGCAGCGGGCTGGACTTGATGACTCCTGAGGTCTTTGCCAGCCCTGAGAATCGATGATTCTAGTACAGACCCATAAATCGGATGCAGAGGGCAGCGGCCGCCGGCTTCCAGTGCTCCTCGTTCTGCAAGGAGGGGGGGTCGCCGGTGGGCTCCTGTCGGACTCCCAGTGAGACAGACACCGGGATGGCAGGGCTGAAGGGAAGCTGAAACCAGCAATGCATGCTGCGTCGCTGGCGTGGTGCGCCTTACGCTGACCTGCCCAGCCGAGTGTCCCGCCTGTGCTGGCACCTTCGAGGAACCGTCCGTGGTTTTGCTCACGGCCAGAAATATCGGCTCAGCAGATTGTCGCAGCCCATGCACTGAGCCAGGCAAACCCAGAGGGGGAAGGAGGGAGGGGAAACTCCTCACGGTGTCTCTGTCATCATCTCTGCGGGGCATCACACACGTGCCCCGGGGAGATCTCCGGCTGCCAGACTTCCAGCTCCAAACCACCACACCGCTTCCTGCCTGGCCGGGTTTGGCTCAGGCACTGAGGTTTCTGATGAGCACGGTCGTGCTTTGGATTCCCCCGTTCTTGTCCCTCCCTGAGTGCAGCAAAGGAAAAAGGTGGGAGGTGCCCAGACAGTTCTCCCAAATCCGAGTCTGGGACGTGTCAAGGCAGTTCTCACAAATCCTAGGGGATAGGGTGATTGATTGGGAAGGACAAGATCGTGGGTTTGAATCCTGGAGGGTCAGGTAGGATAAGGGGCCTGCCCTCGATACAGTGGTGTGGTAGGTTCCTGCATGGCCTAGGGGATAGGGCGCTGATCTGGAGAAGACAGGGTGGTGGGTTTGAGTCCTGTCTCCCCCCAGGGCCTGCTTGGGAGGGTTATGTGGGATAAGAGTGAGCTACCTGAGATTCACCAGTAGGTCTCCTGGGTCTTCTCTGGAGTGGGGGGATTAATACTGATTCCAGGAGCTAGCCAGCCTATGGTGGTTGTACAGGCTCAAGACTGAACAAGGCTCCCTGTGCTCACAAACCATGTGCACCAGCCCCCAAATCATTCTGGTTGCCCTCTGCTGGACCCTCTCCAATCTGTCCACATCCTTTCTGCAGTGGGAGGCCCAGAATTAGACCCAACCAGGGGCAGCCTGTGAGTGTGGGAGAGCTAGGCAGCTGTCCAGGGTGCCCTGTGATGATGTCATGGCCATTGACAGCTGAGCAGGCATGGGCACTGCAATCAGCATCCCTCCTAGCGTGGCAGCTGGCCTTGGGGTGTTCCTGGACCCAACATTCCAGATGTGGCCTCCCCAGTGCTGAATAATCAGGACTTAAAGGGTGATTATCTTACCTACTGTTCACATCTCATTACAGAATCACATCATTAAGAAGTCATCCAAAGGCCAAGCAAGCTTTTCAAAGGTCACGTGAAGTAACCACAAGTGTTTGTATTCAGGAAACATTCCTAGCGCTTGCCAATAACCCATGCAAGACTGTTGCAGCTCCAAACTAGTTTAAATAAAAGGCTTTCCCAGCCAAAGTGGCTGAACCTGTTTTTCAGGGGCCCTAGATTCACTTTAGAATTTACTTTCACATTTCCCCAGGCACGGCATCGAAAAATAAAAGGCCTCGAAAACTCGAGTGCTTGTCTCAGGTCTTTGGTTTGGCTCGAATGAGCTCACTCAAGGTCCAAGACATGAGGTCAAAATTCATGGACTTGCCAAAGGCCGATCCTCATGCTGGGATAGGTCCTGCCTAGAGCAGGGGGCTGGACTTGATGACCTTCTGAGGTCTCTTCCAGCTCTATGATACTATGATTCTACGAGCCAGGACGGGTGGCTGTAAATGAACATTATGGGACTGTGGGAAACTTGGCCAAACCCATGGTAAGTGGACATCCAGCTAACTAACATCATGCCGGACCATGGAAGTTGCAGAATCAGAGAGTTCTGGACTAGAGAGGTTCCACCTGTACAACAGATCTAGGTAGTATAGTTATTATGGTCCCATAGCGCAGAGCTGGCACAGAATTGGTTTCCTCTATCCCCAATAATCTTTCTCAAATTTCCCCTCATGAATCGGACAGAATCTTGAATGTCTTCGGCCACCGAAAATCGGAGGGAGGTTGCTATGGCAATCGTCCGCCACGTCAAAAAAAGAACTGGTCCACTCAGAACCCAGCCTTGGTTATACAAGCCAGAGAGGGGTTAATTTACACTGCTGGAGTGGGTGAGGCTGTGTGACCTAATGGAGAGAGCAGAGGGAGGCAAGAATGCTCGGTTGTAATCCCAGCGCTGTACCTGGATGTTCAGGCGACCTTGGGCATTATCTTAGGGCAGGAGCTTGGAGATGCGGGAGGGGATCAGGGCAGGCATGGGGGTGGCAGCTAGCATCTCCCTGAGGGGGGCCAAGGGAGCGGGTACTGGGCACCCTGCCAGCTATATTGTCCCCAGAGGCTAGTGGGGGCTCCCTCTGTCTCCCCCCTCTGCTCCTCTAGTGCCCTTTACACAGTATAGCCGCCCCTTCCCCACCCCCACCCTCTGCTGCCCTAGTGCCCATTATACAGTATAGCCGCCCTTCCCCACCCTCTGCTGCCCTAGTGCCCATTATACAGTACAGCCGCCCCTTCCCCACCCTCTGCTGCCCTAGTGCCCATTATACAGTATAGCCGCCCCTTCCCCTCCCCACCCTCTGCTGCCCTAGTGCCCATCATACAGTATAGCCGCCCCTTCCCTCCCCACCCTCTGCTGCCCTAGTGCCCATTATACAGTATAGCCGCCCCTTCCCCACCCCACCCTCTGCTGCCCTAGTGCCCATTATACAGTATAGCCGCCCCTTCCCCACCCTCTGCTGCCCTAGTGCCCATTATACAGTATAGCCACCCCTTCCCTGCCCCACCCTCTGCTGCCCTAGTGCCCATTATACAGTATAGCCGCCTTCCCACCCACCCTCTGCTGCCCTAGTGCCCATTATACAGTATAGCCGCCTTCCCACCTCACCTCTGCTGCCCCTAGTGCCCATTATACAGTATAGCCGCCTTCCCACCCCACCCTCTGCTGCCCTAGTGCCCATTATACAGTATAGCCGCCCTTCCCCACCCGCTGCTGCCCTAGTGCCCATTATACAGTATAGCCGCCCCTTCCCCACCCTCTGCTCCCTAGTGCCCATTATACAGTATAGCCGCCCCTTCCCCACCCTCTACTGCCCTAGTGCCCATTATACAGTATAGCCGCCTTCCCGCCCCACCCTCTGCTGCCCTAGTGCCCATTATACAGTATAGCCCCTTCCCTGCCCCACCCTCTGCTGCCCTAGTGCCCATTATACAGTATAGCCGCCTTCCCACCCCACCCTCTGCTACCCTAGTGCCCATCATACAGTATAGCCGCCTTCCTCCCCTCCTCTGCTGCCCTAGTGCCCATTATACAGTATAGCCGCCTCTTCCTCCCCACGCTCTGCTGCCCTAGTGCCCATCATACAGTATAGCCGCCCTTCCCCCCACCCTCTGCTGCCCTAGTGCCCATTATACAGTATAGCCGCCCCTTCCCCACCCTCTGCTGCCCTAGTGCCCATTATACAGTATAGCCGCCTTCCCCCACCCTCTGCTGCCCTAGTGCCCATTATACAGTATAGCCGCCCCTTCCCCACCCTCTGCTGCCCTAGTGCCCATTATACAGTATAGCCGCCCCTTCCCCACCTCTGCTGCCCTAGTGCCCATTATACAGTATAGCCGCCCCTTCCCCACCCACCCTCTGCTGCCCTAGTGCCCATTATACAGTATAGCCGCCTTCCCCACCCACCTCTGCTGCCCTAGTGCCCATTATACAGTATAGCCGCCCCTTCCCCCACCCTCTGCTGCCCTAGTGCCCATTATACAGTATAGCCGCCTTCCCGCCCCACCCTCTGCTGCCCTAGTGCCCATTATACAGTATAGCCGCCCCTTCCCGCCCCACCCTCTGCTGCCCTAGTGCCCATTATACAGTATAGCCGCCTTCCCCGCCCCACCCTCTGCTGCCCTAGTGCCCATTATACAGTATAGCCGCCTTCCCGCCCACCCTCTGCTGCCCTAGTGCCCATTATACAGTATAGCCGCCCCTTCCCCGCCCCACCCTCTGCTGCCCTAGTGCCCATTATACAGTATAGCCGCCCCTTCCCCACCCCACGCTCTGCTGCCCCCTAGTGCCCATTATACAGTATTGCTGCCCCTCCCCCACCCCACCCTCTGCTGCCCCTAGTGCCTATTATACAGCATAGCACACTTTTGCATATGCTTTATTCTTTGTTGCCTTATATTATTTCCTCTCTGTTGCCAGCTGTGTCCATTTGCTTCCCTTATCACTTTTCTACAGTTCCTAACTTGTGAAGAGAAGCCTGATTCTTAACCCTGACCTTTTGGTTTCAAGTCCCATACATTTTGTGCTGAAGACGACGTAAGAAGTTTAGGAAAAAAAATCCAAGGTGGCGGTATGTAATCCTGGGGGGAGGGATAGCTCAGTGGTTTGAGCATTGGCTGGGTGTACCCTGGGTTGTGAGCTCAATCCTTGAGGAGGCCATTTAGGGATCTGGGGCAAATCTGTCAGGGATGGTACTTGGTCCTGCTGTGAGGGCAGGGGACTGGACTCAATGACCTTTCATCATCCCTTCCAGTTCTAGGAGATAAGTATATCTCCATTCATTTCAGGATCCTATAACTGGTAGGAACCTTGAGAGCTCATCAAGTCCAGTCCCCTGTCTTCATAGCAGGGACAACCACCATCTAGACCATCCCTGATAGATGTTTATACAATCTGTTCTTAAATATCTCCAGGGATGGAGACTCCACAACCTCCCTAGGCAATTTATTCCAGTGTTTCAGCACCTGGACCGGTAGGATGTTTTTCCTAATGTTCAACCTAAACCTCCCTTGCTGCAGTTTAAGCCCATTGCTTCTTGTCTTGCCCTCAGAGTCCAAGGAGAACAATTTTTCTCCCTCCTTCCTGTGACACCCTTTTAGATACTTGAAAACCGCCATCATGTCTCCTCTCAATCTTCTCCGTTCTAAACTAAACAAGCCTGATTCTTTCAACTTTGCCTCCTAGCTCATGTTCTCTAGACCTTTCATCGTTCTAGTTGAATGGTGGAGGAATTGTCTTGCATATAGGTGATTTATCACCAGCCTGGGAGCTCTGATGCCAACTAACAGCTCCATGATGGATTTTCTGTGGCCCCTGTGCAGCTGTAAATTGGGACTGGAAACTGTAAATACTTTCCTACCTCAGCAACCATCCCATTAGCCTGGATTAAGGAACATGTGGTTGACAGCCAAGAGGTGAGATCTAGAGCAGTGTTTTGTGACACACCGGTGCTACGAGGCAGTTGGAGGGGTGCTGCAGACCAACAGAATTTAAAATGGCTGTCCTTAAAGGGGCAGGCAACCCTTATTTTTTTTTTTTTGGTCAACAACTTTCCCCCCAACAGATTTTTTTGTTTGTTTGGGGTTTTTTTGTTTTGTTTTTGCTTCTCAACAAAAAATCCTTGGTGTTCCTCATTAAAAAAAATATATTGTTTGGTGTTCCTCATTCATAAAAAGTTTAAGAAACACAGATCTAGAGGCTAATCTCTGTGCGTTTCATAGCACATGTTACTATGTGATAGTTCACAACTCCCTTAGAATTATGTGAGAATTCCAGACTAAACCATTATTTCCAGACTAAGCCATTATTTTATTTTCTCCCAGAAAAGTTTCCTAATAGATAGCTGTCTCTTTCCCTGCCCTTTCCCCCTGCTGGCCCAATGGGATTATAGCTGTCTCTGGCCCCTCGCTGCCCCGGTGGTCACTGTGGAGCATAACTGTCCCTGCTATCAGACCCCTCTCTTCCTATGTTCTGGAAAACAATCCCATTCTAGGACACGTCCCATTGTCCTGGCACAATCAAACCCTGACCTTACTTTAGGTTAGGAGAAGAGGAAGCTGCCTCCCGATTTTGGTGAATTCTCATTCTTAACATTGAGGAGGAATTTTTGAACAAACAGACACTTGGATGGCTGGACAGACATTTCTGAAATAGATAATTGGGCCAGTGTATGAAATTTGCAAAAATATGACTTTGTGGGATGAGTACTCAAAAGGCAGCCTCATTTTACTCTGACTGCAAAGATCTCGCACTCTCAAATATTTGCCCCCCTTACTGCTTACAAACTTATTCTACCAAATACCTCTCGAGAGAGAAGCACTGCACAGACCCTGCGCATTAAACTGTGTGTCTACTGCACTCTTCTCCTCTTGGTCTTAAAAGGAGTCTGTGACGTAGTTGGGGGCAGTCTGCTCTGTAACCCGGGGTTCCCCTGCACTGTGCTGTGTGATTCCCACTGACTCACCCACATGTGTATTAGCCCAGACACCTAGTCCCAGCCTGGGCAGATAACAAGGATCTTTGTAGGGGGAGAGATAAAGGAAGGGAGGTGGAGACGAACACCTGGCTGGGTGGCAGGGTCTGGGAGGGAGGCAATTTTTGGCTGGGAAGCATGAAGGGAAGAGACTAAGCTGAGGGTTGAGGGGGTGATGAACCCCTAACCCAAGGGGTCTGAGGCATCCTGGCCCTGACACCTGTAACCACATCATGTCTATACTGTGCTGTATCCTGGAGAAGCAATAAACCCTCTCTGTTCTATTGGCTGGTGGAGTCTGTTCTCGCTTCGACAGGGTGCAGGATCAGGGGGATCCCCAATGCGCCGTCACAGTGGTGTCAGAGGTGGGATGCACTGCACCCCATGGAGGGAGCTTCCAGCAGCGAGTGATGAGGAGCAGTAGAAGGAAGGGGCTTGCTAGAGGCAGACGTGCTGGAGGCAGAGAGAAGCGATTCCTGGGAGTCGTGGCTGCTGCAGCACTGGGTCGGTGAGTCCCGGGGACTGACGGGGAGATGGCCTACGCCCGACTCCTGAAGGCAGACCTTGTGGGACTGTGCAGAGGGAGGGATCTGGCCATAGGGAAAGGAACCAAGGCCCAGCTGATTACCCAGCTGGAAGAGAATGACCAGTCCAGGGGCCTGGATCCTGTCCCAGCGGGGAGCATCCAGACAGCTCCTGAGAGCATCTCAGGCTCTCAGACCGGAGGGAGGGTTGAAGTCCATCAGGCAGCACCCCCTCTACATCACAGAGTCCCTTTAGGGAAGTCTTCTAACATCGGCACACTTGCGGGCCATTTTTCTCAGCGCTTCCTTCACCTTTTGGTTCCTCAGGCTGTACACGAAGGGGTTGCTGATGGGGGTGAGGACTGTGTAGAAGAAGGAGAAGACTTCGTTGAGCTCTCTGAGCGTGGTGGTTTTGGGCAGCAGATACACAAGCATGAGGGTCCCGTAGAAGAGGGTCACCACGATGAGGTGGGAGGAGCAGGTGGAAAACGTCTTTCGCCTGCCCATGGAGGAGGGGATTCTCAGGATGGTGAAGATGATACACATGTAGGACCCCACGGTGAGGGTGAACGGGGGCAGAGTGAACAGAACCACCAGGAGCGTAATGACAAACTCGATCAGAAACGTGTCGGTACAGGCAAGGTTGACGATCTGTGTGGCGTCACAGAAGAAGTGCTCGATTTCATTGGGGCCACAGAACGTTAGCTGTAGCATAAGGCCTGCTATGATGTTAATAGCCAGACTCCCATTTATCCAAGACCCTGCAGCGAGCTGCCGACACACCCTCCCGTTCATAAGGGTCGCATAGTGCAGGGGTTTGCAGATCGCTAAATACCGATCGTAAGACATCACCGCTAGGAGGTAGCATTCGGCCGCCGCGAAGATACTGCCAAAATAAAATTGCGCGATACAGCCCCCAACAGAAATGGTCCGGTCCCCCGTCAGGAGACTGGCCAGCAGCCGGGGCAGGATGGCGGAGCTGTAGCAGGCCTCCACGGAGGACAGGTTCCCCAGGAAGAAGTACATGGGGGTGTGAAGATCTGGATCAACCACCACGAGCACCACGATCAGGATGTTGCCTGCCACGGTCACCACATAGATCAGGAGAAACAGCAGGAAGAGAAGGTTGGGCAATTGTGGGGTCGCTCCGAAGCCTAGGAAGATGAATTGTGTGATAGATGTTGCATTTCCCCAGTCTCTGTTGGCCATGGCACGTGTCTATGGTGGGAAAGAGAAGTAGAGAGAAATAAATCTTGAGGTTGAATCATAGAATCATAGAACACTAGAACGGGAAGGGACCTTGAGAGGTCATCGAGTCCAGTCCCCTGCCCTCCTGACAGGACCAAGTACCGTCTAGACCATGTATGTCAAACTCAAAGCCTACTGCGGGCCACAAACAAAAACCGATAGCTTTCAGGGCCACCAAAGAAAATGTACTCTTTTCAGAAAGTCATAATTAATTAATATTATAGATTATGTTTTAGGTATACTTCATAATATTTTTCAGGTCTTGTTTGAATATAACACAATACAGCCAGTCCCCGACTTACGAATGAGTTACATACCAAACACTAGGTCGTAACTCGAAGGGTTCGTAATTCGGATTGCATTCACTTACATACGGCCGTGCTGTTCGTAAGTGAGGATTTCGTTCGTAAGTCGGGGGACTGGCGGTATAGGAGGCTGGTCGTAAATACGAACGGTCAAAAGTCAATGCGTTCGTAACTCGGGCACCAGATGTAATTTGATGTGTACAATTGTTGTTACTTACTCATGTATAATAATTTTAAAATTAAATAGCTCCCCCCCCGCTCTAACCCAATCACCCTCCCCTCCTCCAGAGCCAGGCACCCCCATCCCCTCTCCCCTCTCTAACACAATCCCCAGAGGTATCTCGGAAAAGCCATGCCATGTCCAAGGAACGCATCTGCTTTTTCGGAATTATTTTTGAAAAAGCAGATGTGCTCTTTCACTATCCCTGTACACCTCGTTCTGCGAGGAAGAAGGGATGTGCCAAAAAGAGCAGGTTTTTCCAAAATTTGGCGCCGTGTAGATGCACCAAATTTCGGAAAAGACTCTTTTAAGAGGAAAGCAGAAAAAGAGACGCAAATTGAGGTGTGCAATTTGCTCCTCTTTTATCACCTCACCTTTGCAGTCTAGACCAGTGTTTCTTAAACTGTGTTCCGTGGGACACTGGTGTGCAGCAAGGCAGTTAGAGGTGTGCTGTGGACAACAACAGAATTGAAAATGGCCACCCTTAAAGGGGCAGGTGACTTTTTTTTTTTTGCTCAATAACTTTCCCCCAACACTTTTTTCTCCAATAACTTTCCCCCCAATTTTTTTTTCCTTCTCAACTAAAAATCCTTTGTGTTCCTCATAAAAAAAGTATTGTTTGGTGTTCCTTGGTCTTAAAAAGTTTAAGAAACACTGATCTAGACGTAACCTCAGAATGACCTTTTAACGAAGCATTCCTTTTTTATTTAAAAGTTGTCAGTGATGGACGAGCCACCCCAGGCCTCGGTTAGATGTACCAATGGTGAACTCCCTTTTCAGTTAAAAATGTATACGTTTTCCTTGCCCGAATTTTTTCCTACCTTTAAATTCCAGCCATTGGGTCGTGTTGCCCTTGTTCTGTTAGATAATTCCTAGAGCAGATCGGCTCGATTCCCCACTCAAATTTGTGTTCTCCATGAAGGTCTTTATAGCCTGTGGTGAAGACCAGTTTCCCCCTTTTCTGTGAAGCTCATTCAATTGTGATCTTACAGTCTCACGCTCTACAGGGTTCTCCATCCAATGGAGGCTACCGAGGCACATCCATGACATGGTAGCGATGCCACTCCATCCCCGAGCCGCATAGCTACTGAACCTTTTAATGTTTGCCAGGTCTAAGGCAGGTTTTCTGACCCTTCGTCATTCTCATGGCCGAACCTGCTCCAATTTCTGAATGTCCTTCCTGAAGGGTGGACCCCAGAACTGGACAATTAGTAGCTGTAGAGGTGCCATCTACAGATTTACTGTATTCTCCCGTCTCCCACTAGAGATTCTCCAGCTTATACAACTGAGGATCACATCCCAGCTTTTGCTCACTGGTACTCCTTTTATCCATGGCCAAACTCAGAGCTCCCCGGAGATTTGGAGAAAGGAACCTGACCATGGACAACCTGGCCCATGGGTTTCTCCAGAGGATGCCCCATATACTCTTTGCACGCTGGATTACTAAGGATGTCCCTTTTAGCATTACCACCATTGTTGGAGGGTTCCTGCAGGATTCAACCCTCGCTAGATTTTCATGAGCAAAATCCCAACCACCTGAAACCCTCGAGACACAGAGATTTAGATACAGATATCAGGTTCACCACTAATAACACCTTCTGGTTGTGGGGCACTGTTCCATAACAGAGAGACTCACGAGTCTGCTCTACAGCCTTAGCCAAGAGCCAGCTGGCTTTCAGCTCCTGCTGTAGCAGCTCTAGAGGTCACAGGTTCAAGTCTGCCCACTACCAACCAGGGGCTTTTTGGGGTCCCTAGTTTGAGTCTCTCCATGGCCAACTGGGATCAGTAGAGGGCCCTAGTTCAAGTCTGCCCATGAACAACTGGGAACTCTACAGGTCCCTGGATTGATTCTGTCCATGGACAACTGGGAGCTCTAGAGGTCACTGGTTCAATCCTGCCCACCAACAACTGGGGTCTACCAGCATTATATTAATACAGATCTTTCCTATGAACTTCTTAACCTGCTAATGTTTAATTTGCTAAAGCACTTGGTCAGCTTTGTCTGGAAGGCGATAGACCACCGGCAACGGAGAAGCAGTCTGGGAACTCCTACTCACCAGATAGTTCATCTTGGCTCGATGAACTCTTATGTCTCAGGCTTTGGTGCCCAGCTCTGTGGTTCCATCTCTCCTCGTTCTCCAGGAACTCGATTTTCTCGGCGAAGAGACCTGCACCTCTCTGAAGCATCCTCGGATTTGTGTCCTCCGGCAAGTCCTTCACAGTTTTTTTCAACAAGCCCCGCCGCCCGCCCCAAGCCCTAGCTCCCAGGTGACTAATTTGGGGTTTCCAAAGCTTTGCTGCTAACAAGGCCCAGTGTGATTAATGTAAGCAATTTTTATAAATAATCCCAATGGGAAAACATTTTTGATAACAATGAACTCCTAGTTTAGAGTTTTGGAAAACACTTGTCCAAGGTGATGGGCTACCCCAATGCACTGCCCCTTTATGAATATCCAACCACCACAGCCTTCTTGTGGGCATTTCAGAACAGAACTGCTCATTTCTCTTCCGGTCCATGTTTTCTTCCCTAACGACCCTTTTCTCACTCTTTTACCTTCTACTGAGATCTGTTGGTCAATATTCATTGGACATAAAAGGAATATACAAATGGCCAGACTGGGTCAGACTCAAGGTACATCCAGCTCAGTGTCCTGTCTGGTGACAGTGGCCAATGCCAGGTGCCCCAGAGGAGGTGAACAGAAAAGGGAATCATCACGTGATCCTCCGCTGTCACTCATTTCCAGTCCCTGACAAACAGAGGCTGGGAATGTCCTGGCTAATACTATTGATGGATCCATCCTCCATTCATTTATCTAATTTTTTTTAACTCTGTTAAAGTCCTGGTTGTCACAACATCCTCTGGCGAGGAGTTCCACAGGTTGACTGTGCAGGACTCTTTCTCACTTCTTCCACTCTGCTGTCATCTTCTGTAATTTATGCCATATGACAGCATTCTTCTGTGTCCTCTGCTCTCCTCGCTAGTGATCATAGCAATATTGATCTCGTTCCCCTACTCTTGGCTCCCTTTTGGTACCTGGTGATCAATTCATAGTACAATGGCCCAGTTCCCATCCCTCCCATGACTGCATAGCACGAAAGTCCCCGTCTTTCCTTGCCACTCACAGTGATGTCCTCTAGTCCAGTGTTTCTCAGCCAGTGGTATGAGTACCTTCATGGGTACTCGAGAGAAGTCCAGGGGGTATGTCAACACCACTGAAATTTGGAGACAACTCAATTTAGGTTTTAAGTTTTACAGCGCTTTAGTGGTTTTGTACTTTTGACACCCAAAGATTTCATTGCCCGCCTGGCTACGATGAAGTTGTTTAAACAAATGTGTTGCAATGGTAGAAAAAAAATGTGTGTGTCTGAAAACTGTAGGTACTGGGAGTACTTAGAATTTTTTTTTTAAGAAAAGGGGGTACTTTATAAAAAAGGTTGAGAAACACTGCGCTAGTCTTTCTGATGAGATCCCCCCCACACACACACTGCAACCCATCCAAGTGCTTCCCTACCCTCCTAGGGAAATCATTTGTCCTAATATCCAAACTAGCCCTCCCGCACTGCAACTTGAGACCATTGCTCCTTGTTCTGTCATCTGTCACCTCTGAGAACAGCCTTTCTCCAACCTCTTTGGAACCTCCTTCAGGAAGTTGAAGGCTGCTCTCAAACCCCACCCCCCTTCTATTGTACAGACTAAACAAGCCCAAATCCCTCAGCCTCTCCTCGTAGGTCATGTGCTCCAGCCGCCGAATCATTTTGATCACCCTCTGCTGCACCCTCTCCATGTGTCCACATCCTTTCTGTAGCGGGGGGCCCAGAACTGGACACAATACTCCAGATGTGGCCTCCCCAGAGCCGAATAAAAGGGAATAAACACTTCTCTAGATCTGCTGGCAACACTTTTCCTAATGCACCCCAATATGCCTTTCACCTTCTTGGCTCCAAGGGTGCCCTGTTGATTCATCTCCAGCTTCTCATCCACTGCAATCCCCAAGGCCTTTTCTATCGAACTGCTACTTAGCCAGTTGGTCCCCAGCCTGTAACAATGCTTGGGATTCTTCCTCTAAAGCAGAGGCAGTTAGCAAAGACGGGACAAAAGAAACCCATTCCCCTGGTTCTGAGCCCTCCGGCATGTCGCAAGGATTCATTGTACAGAAGAAGCATAAAATAATTTTTTTTTAAATGGAGATATACCTATCTGGAGACAGGAAAATGGATATATACCAACAGTGTGACGCTGTTGCAAAAAAAGCAAACATGATCCTAAGATGCATGAACAGGAGTGTTGTGAGCAAGACACGAGAAGTCATTCTTCCGCTCTACTCTGCACTGGTTAGGCCTCAGTTGGAGGATGGTGTCCAGTTCTGGGCACCGCATTTCAAGAAAGATGTGGAGAAATTGGAGAAGGTCCAGAGAAGAGCAACAAGAATGATTAAAGGTCTAGAGAACATGAGCTATGAAGGAAGACTGAAAGAATTGGGTTTGTTTAGTTTAGAAAAGAGAAGACTGAGGGGGGACATGAGAGCACTTTCCAGGTATCTAAAAGGGAGTCATGAGGAGGAGGGAGAAAACTTGTTCATCTTGGACTCTGAGGACAGGACAAGAAGCAATGGGCTTAAACTGCAGCAAGGGAGGTTTAGGTTGGACATTAGGAAAAACTTCCTACCTCTCAGGGTGGTTAAACACTGGGATAAATTGCCTAGGCAGGTTGTGGAATCTCCATCTCTGGAGATATTGAAGAGCAGGTTGGACAGACACCTGTCAGGGATGGTCTAGATGGTGTTTGGTCCTGCCGTGAGGTCAGGGGACTGGACTCAATGACTTCTTCAGGTCCCTTCCTGTTCTACTGCTCTGTGATTCTATGAATTTTCTCTCTATTTTAGAATGTTGGTTTCTCTGTTTGATCGAGAACTCCGCCTAACCGGTAAGGGCCAGGGCCACCAAATTCAGTATCCAGCTTCCTCTGATCATAACCAAAAGCAGCTTAAGAGTTTGGTTGTGTAGCAGCAAAGGTTCCCCTGGTAACACGCAATTCTTTCTGGAGCTTTTTGAGGCAGCTACCGAACATTTCTCTGGGTACGTGCTGATGGATTTAAAGCTTTGACTGGATCCTATAGTTAAGGACTGCTCTCTCCCCCCCTCCCCTCCCAAAAAAACCCACAAACCCCTTCAAATAGTTATTTTTGCCAAACCACCAATTAAAAAAAAGACTTTCTCAGAATGGGCCTCCCCCCCCCTCAGGAAATCATTATTTTTACCAAACCACGATTTAAAAAAAAACACCATCCCTCCGACATGCATTTGTAGGTGCGTGCAAAGAAAGCCGCCTCTTGTAAAACTTCTCATCTAAGCCGAACTGAAGCAAAGAAAGACTATCGTATGCATGGCTTCTCACACAGGCTGGTAGCCGCTAGCTCAGAAAGAGCTTTAAAAGGAAATGTTCCACCACCACGACGACAAATTAGCCTGCCAAAAAGATGCTGCATGGTCCTACCATGAGGGCAGGGGACTGGACTCGATGACCTCTCGAGGTCCCTTCCAGTTCTAGTGTGCTGTGATTCTAGGATTCTATTCTGTGGCATATTTTCCAATGTTTGGCCAGGTGCTTGATATTAGTCTAAGCAGCCTGTTTACGTAGGCCATCTCACTTGGCACTTGGGAAGGCTGACTAGATTAGATTTTGGCTAGTCTTCTGCAATTTCCCTCTGATTCCCAGAGTTATTCAAAATTAACATCGCTGGGCCAGGCCACTCCTTGGCCACCTCTTTTAGGACTCTTGGCTGCAAGTTATGCAAACCTGCTGATTTAAAAATAGTTATCCCTATTAGATGTTTCACATCCTCCTTAGTTCCTTAAGGACTGGAAAGAAATTGAGCAACCGAAAAAACCCCACCACCCTACTTCTTTCCCAGATAAGAATTATTTAACAGTTCTGTCTTTTCCTGCATCAGCATTAACAATTGCAAAAGTCTCCCCTCTAGTAATTTCTTTTGCTCCAAATATACTTTCAAAAGTCCCTTTCCTCACAGATCTGTCAGCTGCATTATTTCCCCCTAATCTCTTTAGCTTCCCTTATCAACTTTCTAACCATCAAACATTTTAATTTATATTGAATGTGCTCTACTTCCCCCTTTTCCAGTTGTTGCATATTTGTGGATGCCTTCACTCTACCACTCTTCCACAATGTGGTTTTCACCAACATTATCTTTTATCATTTCAGACAGATTAACATTTTGATTAATTTAATGTAAGATTCAGAACCCTCATAGAATCATTCAGTCCAAGGGCAGGAAGAGACCTCAGGAGGCATCAAGTCCAGCCCCCTGCCCAAAGCAGGACCAACCCCAGCGAAATCTTCCCAGCCAGGACTTTGTCAAGACAAGACTTAAAAACCTCTAGGGATAGAGATTCTACCCCCTCCCTAGGGAACCCATCCCAGTGCTTCCCCACCTGCCTAGGCAAATTGTTTTCCCTATATCCAACCTAGACCTCCCCCACTGCCACGTGAGACTGTTGCTCCTCGTTCTGCCACCTGCCAACCCTGAGAACAGCCTCTCTCCAGCCTCTTTGGAACCCCCTTCAGGAGATGAAGGCTTCTCTCAAATCCCCCCTTAATCTGCCCTTCTGCAGACTAAACAAACCCAAATTCCACCGCCTCTTCTCATAGATCATGCGCTCCATCCACCAAATCATTTTGGTTGCCCTCTGCTGGACCCTCTCCAATGCGTCCACATCCTTTCTGTAGTGGGGGCCCCAGAACTGGACACAATACTCCAGATGTGGCCTCTCCAGAGCCGGATAAAGAGGAATAATCACTTCTGTGGATCTGTCGGCAATGCTCCTCCTCATGCACCCCGATATGCCATTAGAGTTCTTGGCTACAAGGGCGCCCTGTTGACTCACCTCCAGCTTCTCATCCACTGTGATCCCCAGGTCCTGTTCTGAAGAACTACTACTTACACCAGTCAGTCCCCAGCCTGTAACAATGCTTGGGATTCTTCCATCCCGAGTGCAGGACTCTGAACTTCTCCTTGTTGAACCTCATCAGATTTCTTTTTGGCCCAATCCTCCAAATTGTTCTAGGTCACTCTGCACCCTCTCCCTGCCCTCCAGAGTATCTACCTCTCCCCCTAGCTTAGTGTCATCTGCAAACTTCCTGAGGGTGCAACCCAACCCCTCATCCACGTCATTAATAAAGACGTTGAACAAAACCATCCCTAGAACGGATCCTTGTGGCACCCCACTTGAAACTGACCACCAGCCAGACAGCCTACCTTTAGGGGTGTGTATTCGACACCTGGAAAAGAATAATCTTTTTATGGCAGAGAAAATGATTTCCCCTGGCAAGTTAGGAACCGAGTGCTGTAAAGAACTAGGATCAGATTTCTGACCCACTGGTTGAACCACTTGAAACCTGATAGCTTTGCGAATTGGAGGTTTGTGCTCCCACCCATCCACAGCTGGGCCTTTTAAGGTGCTAACAGAGTGGCAGAGCTGATTACGGGTTACGGTGGAAAGCTCTAAGTTTCACTTTCCTTCTTCCTCGTAGGCCAGAACGATTCGTAGATCTGACCACATTTAGTCTGGAGAGCTGACGGTGAACGGAGAGCGGGCGACAGTCTCAGCCCAAATTAAAATGGATATTGGCAGCAAGTTCATAGAACTGTGGAGCAAGTACTTCATGGTCGTATCGACGTCAGTGTACTCCCTCGTTTTGGTGGTGGTGGAACGCTCAATGGATCCGGATTTCAAATGCCCAGAAGGAAAGACGTTGAGATTTGTATACAGCCTTGGCTATTTCATTATACCACTCGTTGTTTTGTTTCTGTTAGGCATGATTCTCCAGCCAGCATGTCTGTATCCTCTTTCAACACGCACAGACGTCTCTTCCTCTGAATCCAACAGCTGTTGCAGATATAGGGACATTTGTAAAAAGGCTTTGATACCTGCTGGGTTGTGGCTCGTGATCATTCTTCTGGACGGGAAATACTTTGACTGTATGTGCAAATCCCCCCAGCTGAACTGCACAGCAGATAACCCACAGCCAGCGAGTCCTGCTTATCATATTTCCCAGGTAAGATTCACCTGCCCCAAGAGAGGGAATAACTTTGCTTTCCTTCTGCCCATTTTTACTCTGAGAGTTGATTAGGGCTCAGTTGGAGGCTTGTGTCCAGTTCTGGGCTCCGCATTTCAAGAAAGATGTGGAGAAATTGGAGAGGGTCCAGAGAGGAGCTACAAGAATGATTTGAGGTCTAGAGAGCATGAGCGAGGAGGGAAGACTGAAAGAACTGGGCTTGTTTAGTCTGGAAAGGAGAAGACTGAGAGGAGACGTGGTACCAGTGTTTTAGTATCTAAAAGGGTATCATAAGGAGGAGGGAGACAGATGATTCCCCTTGGCCTCTGAGGACAGGACAAGAAGCAATGGGCTTAAACTGCAGCAAGGGAGGTTGAGGTTGGACATGAGGAAAAACTTCTTACCTGTCCAGGTGGTGAAACACTGGAACGAGTTGCCGAGGGAGGTTGTGGAATCGCCTTCTCTGGAGATATTGAAGAGAAGGTTAAGGATGTTAAAGTCTAGTCGACTAGTTGATTCCCCCCCTTGATGCCTCTATGGGGTGGGGAGGAGAGCATACCTCAAAGGACAGCAAAGGGGTTGTGTGTTGGGAGCTTAGGGCAGAGGGTGGGAGTGAAGCAGTAACATCAGGGGGGCTGGGTGGGTTGGTGGGTGCTCAAGGAAGAAGGTGCTGAAGGGAGGGCAGGGGGTGGAGGGCTGGGGGCAGAGAGCTCAGTGTGCTGGGGGAGGCTGGATGGTCCTTGGGGTGTGAAATAGAATCGCTCGGGGGCGAGAGGCAGCAGAGTGGGAAAGAGAAAAAGTCGAATGCGATTAACAAGTTTTAACGTCTTGATTTTATCCCCTCAGCTTGTGGGGCTCGGGCTCCTAATGATCATGGCCTTTGTTGGGTTTGCATGCGGGGTGAATAAGATGGGAAACACAAAGTCCGATCTCCATGGATGCTGAGGAAATCAAGAGGATGCTCAAGGATAAGACAGCAGAATATATAAAAAAACAGCAGAATGAGGTGATAGGGAAATTCATTGAGAAACACGTACGCGACCGCTACAGGGCTGCACCGGAAACATTTCTGGGAGGTCTTACCAATGAGCAGATATCTGCTGAGATAGAAAAAGGTTTTCCGGCGGTACGGGAAACCCAAGCCCCAGCTGCCAGATCTGAACACTCACGTGTCGGAGCCGGAAGCTCAAATGGTGAACACTCAGCTACCCACTCCGAAATCCAAGGCTCTGGACAAACGGAAAACCAGCCCTTGATAAGCTAAGGGACCTCCGGTAGTTCACCTTGAGATGCCTCCAGCCCTTCCTCTCAAGGGGTCCCCAGTCCTTCACCTCCAGCAGCCTCCGGTCCTTTGCTTCAAGGGGCCTCCACCCCTTCCCCTCAAGGCACCTGCCGTCCTTCCCTAAGGGGGCCTCCAATCCTTCATTTCAAGGGGCCTCCAGTCCTCCACCTCAAGGGGCTTCCAATCATTTGTCTGAAGGGGCCTCCACTCGTTCACCTCAAGGGACCCAGTCCTTTGTCCACCCCAAGAAGCCCTCAGAGCCTCCCCGCTCCTCCCCACCGGGGGCTCGTGCCCCATTCCTCCCTCACGTCCTTCCACTTACCCCTCCCTAGCCCCCCTTCCTGATGTCAAATAAAAGACACGTATGTTCAAAAATAGAAACTGGGTTTATTGAACAAAACTGGGGAGGGGGGGGGATGAACCTCTGGGGAGACTGGGAAAAGATGGTGGGAGAGGGGAGGGGGAAACCTGGGAGGAGGGAGCTGGAAGGGGAAGCAAGGGGAAGAAGGGGGAGGGGAAGCTCAGGGCTCAGGGTTGGGGGTCTCGCCGGACCAACCTGACTTTCATGCTAATCTGCTCCTGGGTTCACATGTGGCCTTTGGTGGCCAGGCTGGCAGCTATCCTGCCATAGACAGCCTTGTTCCTCCATCTAGTGTGGAGATCATGGACATTGGGGGCATCCCCCGCAAACCTGAAGAAGGTCCATGATCTCCACCCTTGACCAGGAAGGCGCCCGCCTTCTCCAGCCCCTGTCAGGCTCCTGCGAGCTGCAATTAAAGATGCTAATTATGTCACCCATTACAAAGATAGCTTCCCCAATTATCACCCCAATGCCATTACCTCACAGACACTAACCTTCTCCCCTCGCCCCCCCGCTCTAAAATCTGATTTGTCAATTTTATATGTGTTCACTTTTTTTGATTGCATCTCTTTGGTATATATGGTCGTACCAATTTTCTTCCACAATTTGATCTGAGGAAGTGGGTCTGGCCCATGAAAGCTCATCACCTAATAAACCATCTTGTTAGTCTTTAAAGTGCTACATAGACCTGTCTTTTGCCTCTCCTCATAGGTCACGTGCTCCAGCCCCCGAATCATTTTGGTCGCCTTCCGCTGCACCCTCTCCAATGTGTCTACCTCCTTTCTGTAGTGGGGGGCCCAGAACTGGACACAGTACTCCAGATGTGGCCTCCCCAGAGCCGAATAAAGGGGAATATCCCTATTTATGCCTTCAGTGTAGATGTCACACATCGAACTCTCCCTCAAATACACCTCAAGATGTGGAAAATATTGATCAGGAATCCATGTTAAAACCTACCTAGAAAGTCTGAATACGTCCAACCCACAATTTCTCTGTCAGTTCTGCTGATCTGTAATTGTACGGCTGCTCACACAGCATGGGGGATTTGAGAGCAGCCTTCAACTTCCTTAGGGGGGTTCCAAAGAGGCTGGCGAGAGGCTGTTCTCAGTGGGGGCAGATGGCAGAACGAGGAGCAATGGGCTCACGTTGCAGTGTGGGAGGTCTAGGTTGGAGATTAGGAAAAACGATTTCCCGAGGAGGGTGGGGAAGCACTGAGATCAGTTCCCGAGGAATCTCCATGGCTAGTTCTGGCTTGACCAAACCCTGGCTTGGATCGTTGAGTTGGGGCTGGTCCTGCCTTGGGCAGGAGGCTGGACTTGAAGACTCCTGAGGTCTCTGCCAGCCCTGAGAATCGATGATTCTAGTACAGACCCATAAATCAGATGCAGAGGGCAGCGACCGCCAGCTTTTAGTGCTCCTCATTCTGCAAGGAGTGGGGGTCGCGATGGGCTCCTGTCGGACTCTCAGTGAGGCATACACCAGGATGGCTGGGCGGAAGGGAACCTGAAACCATCAATGCATGCTGTGTCACTGGCGTTGTGCCTCACGCTGACCTGCCCAGCCAAGTGTCCCACCTGTGCTGGCACATGGGAGGAACCATCCGAGGTTTTGCTCACGGCCAGAAATATCGTCTCAGCAGATTGTCGCATCCCACGCACTGAGCCCAGGCAAACCCAGAGGGGGAAGGAAGAAGGGGGAAGTCCTCACGGTGTCTCTGTCATCATCTCTGCGGGGCATCACACAGGCGGCCCAGGGAGATCTCTGGCTGCCAGACATCCAGCTCCAAACCACCACACCGCTTCCTGCCTGGCCGGGTTTGGCTCAGGCACTGAGGTTTTTGATGAGCACGGCGTGCTTTGGATTCCCCCATCCTTGTCCCTCCCTGTATGCTGCAAAGGAAGGTGCTCGGAGGTGCCCAGACAGTTCTCCCAAATCCCAGTCTGGGAGGTGCTAAAGTAATTCTCCCAAATGCTAGGGGATAGGGCACCTGCCTGAAAAGGAGAGGCTTGTGGGTTTGAGTCCTGATTCCCCAGGGTTAGGTTGGGATGGTTAAGGGTGGGCCACCTGAGATTCACTGGTAGATCTCTTGGGACCTCTCCAGAGTGGGGGGATCAATACTGATTTGGGGAGCTTGCCAGCCTGTGGTGTTTGTACAGGCTTGAGACTGAACAAAGCTGTGACTTGGTGTAAAAGCATCATAAGAGGATCAGAGAGCAGAAGGGGACCTTGAAAGGACATTGAGTCCTTCCCCCTGCTTGTATGACAGGGCCAAGCACCATCTAGATCAGTGTTTCTCAGCAAGTGGTATAAGTACCCTCATGGGTGCTCAAGAGAAGTTGGGGGGTACATTGACACTCCTGAAAGCTGGAGAAAATTGAATTTTTGTTTTAAATTTCACAGTGCTTTATTAGTTTTGTACTTTTTACCAGGGCCGACTTATCCATTAGGCACAGTGCCTAGGGCCCACGCTACTTTTAGGGGCCCATGAAAATGTTTTAATTTCTTTTAAAATCAGAAGAAAAAAATGAACTTTTAGGATCGAAGAAAATGTTTTAATTTTTTTCTCACATCAGAAAAAAAATGAAACTTTTAAGGCCCACGAAAACCTATTACATTTTGCCTAAAACAGAAAAAAAAAATGTTGAAGTATTTAAAGTTATATCAAAAATAATGTTTAATATTTTTTTTTAATGGAGGAAGGAGCCCACGAAGGCAGAAGTGCCTAGGGCCCACGAAAGTCATAATGCGGCCTTGCTTTTTACACCGAAAAATGTCATCGCCCACCCAGCTACAATTAACTTGTTTCAACAAATGTGTTGCAATGGTAGAAAAAAAAGTGATGTGTCTGAAAACTGTGGGTATTGGGGGACTTGTATTTCTTTTTCAAAGGGGGATGCTTTTTTTGGAGAGTCCACCCCCTCCCTAGGGAACCCATCCCAGTGCTCCCCCACCCGCCTAGGGAAATCGTTTTTCCTACTATCCAGCCTAGACCTCCCCCACTGCAACGTGAGATCTTTTAGAAAGCTGAAGAAATAATGAGACCTCAGATCACAATATCATAGACTCACAGAACAGTAGAAGTGGAAGGGACCTCGTGGAGCCATTGAGTCCAGTCCTGCCCTCATGGCAGGACCAGGCACCTTCTAGACCATCCCTGACAGGTGTCTGTCCAACCTGCTCTTCAATATCTTCAGTGATGGAGACTCCACAACCTCCACAAACTCCAAGCACTGACGAAGCCAGTGTGAAGGATCTATTACTTCTAGTTACATCAAGCCAGATGGGTGAGTCAATCCTGTTGCCTCCCTCCCATTGATTGTTCTTACTAAGCCCATTTTTTAGCAACGTGAGGCTTGGTCGTGCTAATAATATTTACCTATTGATTACCTATGGCGTAAGATTCCCATAATGCCCAATGCCCTACTCAGGAAGTGCGTAGTTAACAGTTTCATGGCCGCCTCTGTCATTTTTGCTTATCAGAAAGAGAAGTACCTAGACAAGGTGGCTTGACGTGTGTTTTGACGTGCCCCAGACTTGAGTCAGGCCAGGGTTTTGCTTCTTTGAGATCCACAGTTTGGGCAGTGCAGGTCCCCCTACACCGCGAGGTGATTAAATGGAGCTCGCTCTAGGGAAAGACCTGGAAGTCCCAGGAAATGAAACAAGTACTTGTCCCACTGTTTGTCTGCCTGTGTGGCTTCCAGTTTCTATTTCGAGAACCCTATCTATCATAGCCGATATTTCTCCATTGTTTTCTGATAGCACAATTTCTTCTGAATCAGCTAAGTACTCAAATTTCAGGCGGTTCTTAATTAATTGCCAGATCGCCTCTTGCTTCTTCTCCAGAATATACTCACGAGCACCTTTCTCTAGTTGGCCCTTGCTTTGACCTGGATCCAAAGTTACCTTACTTCTGCTGTACTTCCAACCGTAGTACCGGTAACAATACAATATTGAACAGATGAGCATGACAACCAATATGAGACCGAGTCCAGAAAGCTTTGAAAAAGAATAATACGTTACAACTTTTTGCATTATGTATATCTTACAAACAAACAAACAAACAAACAAACAAACAAACAAACAAACAAAAGGACATTTTTCTTCACTCAGCACACAGTCAACCTGTGGAACTCCTTGCCAAAGGATGTGATGAAGACCAGGACTTTAACAAGGTTCAAAGAAGAGCTAGATATATTCATGGAGGTTAGGTCCATCAAAGCCTATTAGCTAGGATGGGTAGGGATGGTTAAGTCTCTCTGGAGTGTCCTGGTTTCCCTTGGAGGTAAAAATCAAACCGCATGACACTCAAAAAACTATGGGCTTCTCATTACTAACAGATGCGTCATCTAGATTGGAAAAACGACTACATGTTGCTTCCTAGGAATGTGCTTTTCTCTCAGTGTCATTGAGGCCGAGATGGAGAACAAAGGGGAATTAAAATGCAAGATTATAAAAACTCAGATGACGTTGCCTCCTGTCCCCCTTTAGTCACACAATGGCCACAGACGGAGTGAACAAATCAAGGAATCATCAGGTGATCCCTCTCCTGTCATCCACCTCCAGAGAAGCAAAAGCTAGGGACACTATTCCTACCCATCCTGGCTAATAGCCATTGATGGATCTACCCTCCAAGAATTTATCTAGCTCATTTTTGAATGCTGTTAAAGTCCTGGTCTTCACAACATCCTCCGGCAAGGAGTTCCACAGGTTGACTGTGTGCTGCATGAAGAAAAACTTCCTTTGGTTTGTTTTAAACCTGTTGCCTATTCATTTCATGTAGTGACCCCTCGTTCTTCTACTGTGGGAATAAGTCAATCACTTTTTCTTAGTCAGTTTTTCCACACCGGTCATGATTTGATAGACCTCCATCCATTCCCAGTGCGACTCGCATTGTCGTCCCCACTTCCCACACAGTGTCCCTTTGGGAAACCATGGCCAACCTACGGATAGAGGCGATCCAAGGAAGCATCACCCCATACATAAACGTATTTGGAGCTCCGAGGGAGAAGTGAGTTCAAACGTGTGGGACACCAGGCTCTGCTCTTTATCCAGGACCAGAGAGAAAAGAGGGGGGCTGTTCACTGAGCTTGTAAAACCTGAATTACTTCCATCTCCAGTGTCTGTGGTTTTGGTCTCCCTGCCAAATGAAGTGTGGGAGTGCCAGGCACGCTTCAGTGAACTGTTTCTGAACAACTCGAGGTCCCTTCCAGTCCTAGTATTCTATGATTCTATGATTAACTCATTTTAGTTTGAAAAGGAGAAGACTGAGAGGGGACATGATAGTGGGTTTAAGTATCTAAAAGGGTGTCACAAGGCGGAGGCAGAAAAATGGTTCCCCTTGGCCACTGAGGATAGGGCAAGAAGCAATGGGCTTAAACTACAGCAAGGGAGGTTTAGGTTGGACATTAGGGAAAAACTTCCTACCTGTCAGGGTGGTTCAACACTGGAATAAATTGCGTAGGGAGGTTGTGAAGTCTCCATAGCTGAAGATATTGAAGAGCAGGTTGGACAGACACCTGTCAGGGATGGTCTAGAAGGTGCTTGGTCCTGCCATGAGGGCAGGGGACTGAACTCAATGACCCCTCGAGGTCCCTTCCACTTCTACTGTTCTGTGAGTCTATGATATTGTGATCTGAGGTTTCATAATTTCTTCAGCTTTCTAAATGGTCTCAAGTTGCAGTGGGGGAGGTCTAGGCTGGATATTAGGGAAAACGATTTCCCTAGGCAGGTGGGGAAGCACTGGGATGGGTTCCCTAGGGAGGGGGTGGAATCTCCATCCTTGGAGATTTTTAAGTCCCGGCTTGACCAAGCCCTGGCTGGGATGAAAATAATCTCTCTGCTCCTACTAAAAGTCCCCTGGCTGTGTAGAAGAGGATGATAAAACTGTAAATACAGAACTTCCAATGAGTCCGCCTAACGACCTTACTATACACTATGGCAATCATAAATGAACATGCCCTGTAGGCTTTTAATGTGAGACATACAAGACACATAGGGTGTGTCTAGACGACAGGGTTTTTTCGAAAAAAGTGGCCTTTTGTCGGTAAAACGATACCTGCGTCTAGACTATTGCCGTGTTTTGTTGACAGTCAATTGACAGAACATGGCAGTTGTGTCGACGGTGGTAAACCTCATTCTCCGAGCAATAACGCCGTCTTTCGACAGAGATCTGTCGAGAAAAGGCATTATTGCATGAAAACAGGGCTTTTTCGAAAGAGAGCGTCTAGACTCCCTTTTGAAAAAGTGAGCCGCTTTTTTGAAAAAACTTCTGGTGTCTAGACGCTCTTTTTCGACTGAGGCTTTTTCGAAAGAGACTGTCGAAAAAGTGTCTGTCGATAAAGGCGTGCAGTCTAGACGTAGCCATTATAGTCTCTAGCTATGTCTACACTACAGGCCAAATGCAGGAAAAAAGCCATTTTTTTGGACCGTCTCTTCTTCCTCGTAAAATGAGGTTTACATAAAAGTGTTTGGAGCTCTGAGGGAGAAGTGTGAGTTGTAATGTGTAGGATGCCAACTCGGCTCTTTATCCCGGCCCAGAGGGGGGCTGTTCCCTGAGCTTGTAAAACCTGAATTACGTCTGTGTCCGGTGTCTGTGGTTTTGGTCTGCCTGCCAAATAGAGTCTGGGAGTGCCAGGCATGCTTCAGTGAACTGTTTCGAAACAACGCTTTATAGTTTAGAAAGGAGAAGACCGAGAGGGCACATCAGAGCAGTTTTTAGGTCTCTAAAAGGGTGTCACAAGGAGGAGGAGAAAAATAGTTCTCCTTGGCCTCTGAGGATGGGACAAGAAGCAATGGGCTTAATCTGCAGCAAGGGAGGTTTTGGTTGAACATTAGGAAAAACTTCCTACCTGTTCGGGTGGTGAAACACTGGAATAAATTGCCCAGGGAGGTTGTGGAGTCTCCATCCCTGGAGATATTTAAGAGCAGGTTGGACAGACATCTCTCAGGGATGATCCAGATGATGCTTGGTCTTGCTGTCAGGGCAGGGGACTGGACTCAATGACCCCTCAAAGTCCTGTCCTCTTCTAGTGAGTCTATGATATTGTGATCTCTGATCTCATTATTTCTTCAGCTTTCTAAAAGATCTCAAGGGGAGGTCTAGGCTGGATATTAGGAAAAACGATTTCCCTGGGAGGATGGGGAAGCCCTGGGATGGGTTCCCTAGGGAGGGGGCGGAATCTCCAAAAAAAGTATCCCCCTTTTAAAAAGAAATACAAGTACCCCCAATATCCACAGTTTTCAGACACACAACTTTTTTTTCTACCATTGCAACACATTTGTTTAATCAACTTCATCGTAGCTGGGTGGGCGATGACATTTTTCGGTGTAAAAAGCATTATGACTTCCGTAGGCCCTAGGCACTTCTGCCTTCGTGGGCCCCTTCCTCCATAAAAAAAAATATTAAACATTATTTTTGATATAACTTTAAATACTTCAACATTTTTTTTTCTGTTTTAGGCAAAATGTAATAGATTTTCATAGGCCCTAAAAGTTTCATTTTTTTCTGAGGTGAGAAAAAAATTAAAACTTTTTCTTCGATTCTAAAAGTGCATTTTTTCCCTCTGATTTTAAAAGAAATTAAAATATTTTCGTGGGCCCCTAAAAGTAGCGTGGGCCCTAGGCACTGTGCCTAACGGATAAGTCGGCCCTGGTAAAAAGTACAAAACTAATAAAGCGCTGTGAAATTTAAAACAAAAACTCAATTTTCTCCACATTTCAGAAGTGTCAACATACAGCCAACTTCTCTCGAGTGCCTGTGAGGGTACTTATACCACTTGCTGAGAAACACTGATCTAGACAGTGCTTGGTCCTGCCATGCAAGCAGGGGGAAGGACTCAATGACCTCTTGAGGTCCCTTTCCGCTCTCTGATTCTCTTACACCAAGTCACAGCTTTGTTCAGTCTGGAGCCTGTACAAACACCCCAGGCTGGTGAGCTCCCTCAATCAGTATTGATCCCCCCACTCTGAAGAGGTCCCAAGAGATCTACTGGTGAATCTTAGGTGGCCCACCCTCAACCATCTCAACCTGACCCCACTGAGACCAGCCTCTCTCCAGCCTCTGTGGAACCCCCTTCAGGGAGTTGCAGGCTGCTATCAAATCCCCCCTCGCTCTTCTCTTCTGCAGACTAAAGAAGCCCAAATCCCTCAGCCTCTCCTCATACCAAGGAGCAATGGGCTCACGTTGCAGTGTGGGAGATCTAGGTTGGAGATTAGGAAAAACGATTTCCCGAGGAGGGTGGGGGAGCACCAGGATGGGTTCCCTCGGGAGGGGGTGGAATCTCCATCCCTAGAGGTGTATAAGTTCCAGCTTGATCAAGCCCTAGCTGGGGTAGATTTGGGGTTAGTCCTGCTTTGGGCAGCGGCCTGGACTCAATGGCCCCTGAGGTCTCTTCCCTATGACAACCAGCTGAAAAACAGCTGATGTAAAAAAGAGCAATTTCCGCTTCTCCCACACGGGCACAGCGCAAACAAACATTTTTCACAGCAAAACCAAAGTGTGAAAAACACAGCGACCTCCCCTAGTTCTGAACAGCACCCGGCGGGTGGGGCAGGAAATGTACAAGGCTTTCAATGAAGCACTTTAAAAAAAAATGCAACCCATGCCATCTTCTGTAATGTTCAGAAAAACAGAATTTGCCCTGCATCTTCATCTAAATTAAAATATTTAAAAAAAAACCCTCAAAACCACTTTTGTTTCAAAATAACCCCCTAGTTATGTAACTCATTATTCAGCTGACCAAAATTAGTTTAAGCTTCTGGTGCAGGTACTGAGCGTCAGAACAGCCAGACCGGGCCAGAGCAAAGATCCACCTAGCCCAGTGCCCCAGAGGTAGGGAAGAGAACAGGTAATCCTCATGTGATCCCTCCCCTGTCACCAACCTGCAGACAAACAGAGGCCAGGGACACCATTCCTACCCATTCCGGCTAGTAGCCATTGGTGGACCTAACCTATCTAGCTCTTTTTAGAACCCTTTTAGAAGCCCCAGTCTTCACCACAACCTCTGGCAAGGAGTTCCACAGGTTGGCTGTGGGTCGTGTCAAGAACTACGATCTTTTGTGTGTTTTTAACATGCTACCTATTGATTTTTCTTGATGCCCGCTAGCAGGTCATCTGAAGAAGTAGGCGGTGACCACGAAAACTCATGATACCATCTACATGTTTTGTTAGTCTTTAAAGTGCTACCAGACCTTGTGTTGTTTTTAAGTTTCTCCTGTACAAACTAAGGATATGTCTACACTACAAAGTTAATGCGAAAGAACAGCCGTTATTTCGAATTAACTTTAATAGCATCTATACATGCATGTGTAGTACAAGAGAAACTTAAAAACAATAAAAGGTCTGGTAGCACTTCAAAGACTAAAAAAACATGTAATTCGAATTTGGTAAACCTCATTCTACAAGGAGTAACACCAAATTTGAAATAGTTATTTTGAATTAAGTGCTGTGTAGACACTTAATTCGAAATAGGGGGCCTCCAGCCCTTCCCAGGGAGCCCTGGTGACCACTCTGGGCACAATCAGGAAAACTTACTCTCCTCTCCCCCAGCCCCGGAGCCATTAAAGAGGTAGACCCTGGCCACAGTGCCTGTGCCAGCTCCAAGCCTGCCAGCCCAGAGCCTGCAGTGGCCACCGCAGCCCGTGACCCAGTGGCCCCAAAATATGAGCCAGCAAGCCACTGGCAGCCAGCCCTCCACCGCTCCCCAGGAGCTTTCTGCCAGCTCGCAGGAGCCTGACAAGGACTGGAGAAGGCAGGCACCTTCCTGGTCCAGGTGGGAGATCATGGACCTTCTTCAGGTTTGGGGGGGATGCCCCCAACATCCATGATCTCCGCACTAGACAGAGGAATGCAGACGTCTATGGCAGGATAGCTGCCAGCCTGGCCACTAAAGGCCACATACGAACCCAGGAGCAGGTTAGCATGAAAGTCAGGATGGTCCGCCGAGACCCCCTCTCCCTTCTTCCCCTTGCTTCCCCCTTCCAGCTCCCTCCTCCCAGGTTTCCCCCTCTGCCTCTCCCACCCTCTCTCTTCCCCTCTCCACCGTCTTTTCCCAGTCTCCCCAGAGGTTCATCCCGCCCCTCCCAGTTTTGTTCAATAAACCCAGCTTCTATTTTTGAACATACGTGTCTTTTATTTGACATCAGGAAGGGGGGCTAGGGAGGGGTAAGTGGAAGGACGTGAGGGAGGAATGGGGCACGAGCCCCCGGTGGGGAGGAGCGGGGAGGCTCTGAGGGTTCCTTGGGGTGGACAAAGGACTGGGTCCCTGGAGGTGAACGAGTGGAGGTCCCTTCAGACAAATGATTGGAAGCCCCTTGAGGTGGAGGACTGGAGGCCTCTTGAAATGATGGAGTGGAGGCCCCCTTAGGAAAGGACTCCAGGCACCTTGAGGGGAAGGAGTGAAGGCCCCTTGAAGCAAAGGACCGGAGGCTGCTGGAGGTGAAGGACTGGAGGTCCCCTGAGGCGAAATGTGGAGGCCTGTTGAGGTGAAGGACTGGAGGACCCTTGTGGTGAAGAACTGGAGACCCCTTGAGACGAAGGACTGGAAGCTCCTTGAGGTGAAGGGCTGGAGGCATCTTAAGGTGATCTACCGGAGGCCCCTTCACTTATCAAGGTCGCTGTTTCCGTTTGTACTGAGTATCGGTCATTCCAAATTTGGATTTCGGAGTGGGTAGCTGAGTGTTCACGATTTGAACTTCCGGCTCCGCCATCTGCATGTTCAGATGTGGCAGCTAGGGCCTGGGTTTCCCGTACCGCCGTAAAACCATTTTCTATCTCAGCAGATATCTCCTCATCGGTAAGACCTCCCAGAAATGTTTCCGGTGCAGTCGTGTAGCGGTCGCGTAGGTGTTTCTCAATTAATTTCTTTATCACCTCATTCCACTTTTTTTTTATATACTCTGCCGCCTTATCCGTCAGCATCCTCTTGCTTTGCTCAGCATCCATGAAGATCACTTTTGAGTGTCTCATCTTATTCACCCAGCATGCAAACCCAACAAAGGCCATGATCATTAGGAGCCCGAGCCCTGCAAGCTGAGGGGAAAAAATCAAGACGTTAAAACTTGTTAATCGCATTCGACTTTTTCTCTTTCCCACTCTGCTGCCTCTCGCCCCCGAGCGATTCTATTTCACACCCCACGGACCATCCAGCCTCCCCCTCCCTCACTGAGCTATCTGCCCCCAGGCCCTCCAGCCCCTGCCCGGATCTCCCCCACACTGAGGTCTCTGCCCCCTGCCCCTCAGGCCCTGCCCTCACTTCAGCACCCTCTTCCTTGAGCACCCCCCAACCCGCTCAGCCCTCTGATGCTCCTGCTTCATTCCCACCCTCTGCCCTAAGCTCCCAACCCACAACCACTTTGCTGTCCTTTGAGGTACGCTCTCCCCCCACAATGGAGGCATCAAGGGGGGGGGAATCAACTAGTCGACTAGACTTTAACATCCTTAACCTGCTCTTCACTATCTCCAGGGATGGAGTTTCCACAACCTCCCTCGGCAACTCGTTCCAGTGTTTCATCACCCGGACAGGTAGGAAGTTTTTCCTAATGTCCAACCTAAACCTCCCTTGCTGCAAGATAAGCCCATTGCTTCTTGTTCTATCCTCAGAGGCCAAGGGGAACCATTTGTCTCCCTCCTCTTTGCGACACCCTTTTAAATACTTGAAAACTGGCACCACGTCTCCTCTCAGTCTTCTCCTTTCCAGACTAAACAAGCCCAGTTCTTTCAGTCTTCCCTCCTCGCTCATGCTCTCTAGACCTCAAATCATTCTTGTTGCTCTTCTCTGGACCCTCTCCAATTTCTCCACATCTTTCTTGAAATGTGGTGCCCACAACTGGACACAATCCTCACTGAGCCCTAATCCACTCTCAGAGTAAAAATGGGCAGGAGGAAAGCAAAGTTAGTTCCTCTCTCGGGGCAGGTGAATCTTACCTGGGACATATGATAAGCAGGACTCGCTGGCTGTGGGTTATCTGCAGTGCTGTTCACCTGGGGGGATTTGAACAGACAGTCAAAGTATTTCCCCTCCAGAAGAATGATCACGAGCCACAACACAGTAGGTATCAAAGCCTTTATACAAATGCCCCCATATCTGCAACAGCTGTTGCGTTCAGAGCAAGAGACGACTTTGCATATTAAAGGAGGATATAGACGTGCTGGCTGGAGAATCATGCCTAACAGAAAGAAAACAGCGGATGGTATGATGATAAAGCCGAGGCTGTAACATCGTCTCAACGTCTCCTCTTCTGGGCATTTGAAATGCGGATCCATTGAGTGTTTTACTGCCACCAAAACGAGGGAGTACACTGATGTCGATACGACCATGTAGTACTTGCTCCACAGTTCTATGAACTTGCTGCCAATATCCATGTTAATCCGGATGAGACTGTCGCCCGCTCACCGTTCACCGTCAGCTCTCAAGTCTAAATGTGGTCAGATCTACTAATTGTTCTGGCCTACGAGGAAGAAGGAAAGTGAAACTTAGAGCTTTGCACCGTAACCTGTAACCAGCTCTGCCACTCTGTTAGCACCTGAAAAGGCCCAGCTGCAGATGGGTGTGTGCACAAACCTCCAATTCATAAAGCTATCAGGTTTCAAGTGGTTCAACCAGTGAGTCAGAAATCTGATTCTAGTTCTTCACAGCGCTCGGTTCCTAACTTTGCAGGGGAAATCATTTTCTCTGCCATAAAAGGATCGTTCCTTTCCAGGTGTCAGATACACACCCCTAATGGTAGGCTGTCTGGCTGGTGGTCAGTTTCAAGTGGGGTGCCACAAGGATCCGTTCTAGGGCTGGTTTTGTTCAACGTCTTTATTAATGACGTGGATGAGGGGTTGGGTTGCACCCTCAGGAAGTTTGCAGGTGACACTAAGCTAGTGGGAGAGGTAGATACTCTGGAGGGCAGGGAGAGGGTGCAGAGTGACCTAGAACAATTTGGAGGATTGGGCCAAAAAGAAATCTGATGAGGTTCAACAAGGGGAAGTTCAGAGTCCTGCACTCGGGATGGTAGAATCCCAAGCATTGTTACAGGCTGGGGACTGACTGGTCTAAGTAGTAGTTCTGCAGAAAAGGACCTGGGGATCACAGTGGATGAGAAGCTGGAGGTGAGTCAACAGGGTGCCCTGGTAGCCAAGAAGGCTAATGGCATATCGGGTATGTGAGGAGGAGCATTTCCAGCAGATCCAGAGAAGTGATTATTCCCCTTTATCCAGCTCTGGAGAGGCCACATCTGCAGTATTGTGTCCAGTTCTGGGCCCCCCACTATAGAAAAGATTTGTACACATTGGAGAGGGCAACCAAAATGATTTGGTGGATGGAGCGCATGATCTATGAGAAGAGGCGGAGGAATTTGGGCTTGTTTAGTCTGCAGAAGGGCAGATTAAGGGGGGATTTGAGAGAAGCCTTCATCTACTGAAGTGGGGTTCCAAAGAGGCTGGAGAGAGGCTGTTCTCAGGAGTGGCAGGTGGCAAAACGAGGAGCAATGGTCTCACGTTGCAGTGGGGAAAGTCTAGGTTGGATATAGGGAAAACAATTTGCCTAGGCGGGTGGGGAAGCACTGGGATGCGTTCCCTAGGGAGGGGGTAGAATCTCCATCCCTAGAGGTTTTTAAGTCTTGTCTTGACAAAGTCCTGGCTGGGAAGGTTTCGTGGAAAAGTGGACTTTTGTCGACAAAACTATACCTGCATCTACACTGCCACTGAGTTCTGTCGACATAACGTCATTCTACGAGGAATAACGCCTTTGTCGAAAGAGTTCTGTTCTGTCAACAGAAGACGTTATTGCATCTACACTGTCCTTTGTGTCCACTAATGTGGACAAAGTCATGTCAACAAAGTAAGCCGCTTTTAGACCGCTTTAGACAAAGCAACCGCTGGATGTAGTCTAGATGCTCTTTGTCGACAGAAGCTTTGGCGACAGTATCTGTCAACAAATCTTCTGTCGACAAAAGCCTGTAGTCTAGACATACCCTTAAAGTCCTGCTCTTCACCACATCCGTAGGCAGGATTATTACTGGTGATCTTTAAGACTTTTTTCCTAAGATTTTTCCCCAAAAAGTAACAAACAAAGAAGAAGTCATGGCACACCTGTGAGTTGTCCATGAAACACCAGTGTTCTGCGGAACGTAGTTTAAGAAACACTGGTCTAGATCATCCCTGATAGATGTCATGGAATCCTAGAACACTAGAACGGGAAGGGACCTCGAGAGGCCACCGAGTCCCATTCCCTGCCCTCATGGCAGGACCAAGCACCAGCTAGACCATCCCTGATAGATATCATGGAATTGTAGAACACTAGAACGGGAAGGGACCTCGAGAGGTCATCGAGTCCAGTCCTCTGCCCTCATGGCAGGACCCAGCACCATCCTGGACTTTAGAGAGAAACTCTAAAGAAGGGGCATGTGAAACAAATCACCAACTGGATGCACTTTGAACATGGCAGCTTGTTTGAGATCCTCGCTTTAGGCAAGGCAGGACTCTCCAGGTTACCCTACACCCTGAGCTGATGAAATGGAGCTCTCTTGAGTTGGTGGGCTGGAGCCGTCTTGAGATGAAGAACTGGAGGTCCCTGGAGATGAAGGAAGTCCTTATTCCGTTGCTTGTTGGTTCGTGTCACTTTCACTTATTTCGAGAACCCTGTCGATTACAGCCGATAGCTCTCCATTGTCTTCTGATAGCACAATTACTTCTGAATTAGCTAAGTATTCGTATTTCAGGTCATTCTTAATTAATTGCTGGATTGTCTCTTTCTTCTTGTTCAAAATATACTCATGAGCCTCTTTCTCTAGTTGGTTCCTGTTTTGACCCCAATCCAAAGTTACCTTTCTTCTGCAGTGCCTGCAGCCGCAGCACTGGTAACAACAGTGTATTAAACCGATGAGGACAACAACCAACATGAGACCGAGTCTGGAAAGTTTTGAAAAAGGATAATATATTACAACTTGTTCTTTGCATGACATATGTCTTGAAAACAAACAAACAAAAGGACGTTTTTCATCACTTAGTGCACAATCAACCTGTGGAACTCCTTGCCAGAGGATGTGGTAAAGGCTAGGACTTCAACAAGGTTCCAAAAAGAGCTAGATAGATTCTTGGAGGTTAGGTCCATCAATGGCTATTAGCCGGGCTGGGTAGGAATGGTGTCTCTATCCTCTGTTTGTCTGGAGGTGGGTGATAGGAGAGGGATCACGTGAGGATTCCCTGTTCTGTTCCCTCCCTCTGGGCTGGATGGACCTTTAGTCTGAGCCAGTCTGGCCATTCTTATGTTCTTATGTCTTAAAAAACAACGAATGATCCTGCAGAACCGTAGCAACTAACAAAACATATAGATGGTATCATGAGCTTTTGAGGGCACAACCCCAGTTCTTCAGATGACTGAAGTACGGGGTTGTATTTTATTCATACCCTGGAGCCCTGACTCCAGTCATCTGAAGAAGTGGGCTGTGCCCATGAAAGCTCGTGATGCCATCTACATGTTTTGTTAGTCTTTAAGGTGCTGCAGGACTATATGTTATTTTTTTTTAAAGTATTTTAGAACATAACAACGGCCAGTCTGGGTCAGACCAAAGGTCCATCTAGTCCAATGTCCTGTCTGCCAACAGCAGCCAATGCCAGGTGCCCCAGAGGGATTGAACAGAACAGGGAATCTTCACATAATCCCTCTTCTGTCACCCATTTCCAGAAAAACAGAGGCCAGGGACACCATCCCTACCTATTCTGGATAATAGCCATTGATGGACCTAACCCTCTATGAATCTATCTAGCTCTTTCTTGAACCATGTTAAAGTTCTAGCCTTCACCGCATCCTCTGGCAAGGAGTTCCACAGGTTGACTGTGTGCTGAATGAAAAGAAGCTTCCTTTGTTTGTTTTTTTCAATCTGCTGCGTATTCATTTCATTTGATAACCCCTAGTTTTTCTGTTATAGACAGCTACAGAGCAAGAATACTCCTCTGAGGCTATGTTCAGACCGCAACGTTTTTAAAAACTCTGCCACATCCAAGGAACGCATCTGCTTTTCTAAAAAATACTTTCAGAAAAGCAGATGTATTTTTTTGCATCCCTGAAAAACTCATTTTATGAGGAAGAAAGGATGTTCCAAAAAGCGGGGGGAGGGGGGGAGTTCCAAAATTTGGCCCAGAATAGACAGGCCAAATGTTGGAAAAGTCTCTTCTGAAAAAAAAAATCGGAAAAAGATACACAAATTGTGGTTCGCAATTTGCATATCTTTTTCACACAAAAAAACCCCCACCCTGCAGTGTAGACATAGCCCAGAGACTAGATATGTCTTGTAAGTCTCACAGTAAAAGTCTGCGGGGTATGTTGTCCACGTAGTTGCCATATTTAACTACAGTGATTGCCATAGACTTTAGAAGGGTCGTTCAGCCATCTAATCTGTCCTTCTGTACTTACAGTTTTATCATCCTCATCTACAAAACCAGGGGACTTTTGAGGAAGAGCAGAGCGATTATTTTCATCCCAGCCAGGGCTTGGTCAATTCAGGACTTAAACACCTCTAGGGATGGAGATTCCACCCCTTCCCTCGGGAACCCGTCTCAGTGCTTCCCCATCCGCCTAGGGAAATCGTTTTTCTTAATCTCCAACCTAGACCTCCCACCGCTGCAACGTGAGACCTTTTAGAAAGCAGAAGAAATAATAACACCTTAGCTCACAATATCATAGGGTATGTCTACACTACAAAGTTAATTCGAAATAACAGCCGGTATTTTGAATTAACTTTAATAGCGTCTACACAGCCAAACGCTATTTTGAAATAAATGCAAAATAGCGGAGCCCTTATTTCGAATTTGGCAAACCTCATTCTACAAGGAGTAACACCAAATTCAAAATAGCTATTTCGAATTAAGTGCTGTGTAGACACTTCATTTGAAATAGGGGGCCTCCAGTCCTTCCCAAGGAGCCCTGGTGGCCACTCTGGGCACAATCAGGAAAACTTACTCTCCTCTCCCCCAGCCCCGGAGACATTAAAGGGGTAGACCCTGGCCACAGTGCCTGTGCCAGCTCCAAGCCTGCCAGCACAGAGCCAGCAGTGGCCACCAGGGCCCCTGACCCAGCGGCCCCAAAACATGAGCCAGCAAGCCACTGGCAGCCAGCCCTCCACCGCTCCCCAGGAGCAGTCTGCCAGCTCCCAGGAGCCTGCCAGGGGCTGGAGAAGGCAGGTGCCTTCCTGGTCCAGGGTGGAGATCATGGACCTTATTCAGGTTTGGGGGGGAGCCCCCAACGTCCATGATCTCTGCACTAGACGGAGGAATGCGGCCGTCTATGGCAGGATAGCTGCCAGCCTGGCCACCAAAGGCCACATGCGAACCCAGGCGCAGGTTAGCATGAACGTCAGGATGGTCTGGCGAGACCCCCAACCCTGAGCCCTGAGCTTCCCCTCTCCCTTCTTCCCCTTGCTTCCCCCTTCCAGCTCCCTCCTCCCAGATTTCCCCCTCTCTTCTCCCACCCTCTCTCTTCCCCTCTCCCACCTCCTTTTGCCAGTCTCCCCAGAGGTTCATCCCCCCCCCCTCCCCAGTTTTGTTCAATAAACCTAGTTTCTATTTTTGAACCTACGTGTCTTTCATTTGACAGCAGGAAGGGGGGCTAGGGAGGGGTAAGTGGAAGGACGTGAGGGAGGAATGGGGCACGAGCCCCTGGTGGGGAGGACCAGGGAGGCTCTGAGGGCTCCTCGGGGTGGACGCTCTCCCTCAGTGCCTCCTGGATCCTGACAGCCCCCCGATGGATCCCCCGGATGGCAGTCTGCAGCAAGTGCAGCTGGGCTGATGACAACGACCCCACAAGATGCACTGGCGTGCCCAGGGGTAGCTCTGGCTCCATGTGGCCGAGTGCTGTGGTGTCTCAGGCACTCAGGCACTCCAAGACAGGACTGCTTTGCTGTCCCTCATCGAGGTAGACAAGCAAGCGGGGAACCCTGAGAACTGTCTGTCTGGGGTGGGGGTCGGGTCCCTTTAAGCACGGAGCTCAGTTAGCCTCAGGCAGCAGCCCCACACACTAAGTCCTAACCTGATGCCCTGCCGGCACTAGTTCTGGCCAGCCTTAACTTCGGTTCAGGGTCCACTCAGTGTGGACGCGCTATTTCGAAATAGTTTTTGTGTCTAGATGCGCTATTTCGAATGAGCTTAACTTGAATTAACTATTTCGAATTACGTTAATTCGAATTAACACTGTAGTGTAGACATACCCTAAGAGTGGTGGCCCAGCCTGAAGCAAGGCCAGGACTTTCAAACTGCCAAACTGTTGTGTGCTGCCCCACCCTGAGCCAGGGCCCGGGCCTTTATAATCAAGGGCATTGGCCCAGGTGGAAGTAAGGCCTGGGGGGTTATTACACGGCCTAAAGCAAGGCTGGGGCTTTGAAACTGTTTGTCTGTTGCCCCGCCTGAACTGGGCTTGGGCTCTTGTGGAACTGATGAACTACTAGCCCTGTGGGTTGTTTGCCGGCCTAGGCTGCTCTAGGGACAAGCCCTCCTGTACCGGGAGTGTTTGAAGCCCTGGACTGTCTGCCTCCGACCCATCCTGAGCAGGGCCGGATTATAGACGTATTGACTTGAACTCTTTTACGTAGTGGGTGTGTAGTAGGGCAGAGTGGCCGCCCACTGAGCCGGAGGCGAAGGCACCCCTCCGGCAAAGCTGAACCGGCTTATCCCCGGGAAAATGTGAAAGTAAATTCTAAAGCAAATCTAGGGCCCTGAAAAACAGGTTCAGCCACATTGGCTGGGAAAGCCTTTTATTTAAACTACTTCAGAGCGGTAACAGTCTTGCATGGGTTATTGGCAAGCGCTAGGAATGTTTCCTGAATAGAGACAATTGTGGTTACTTCACGCTACCTTTGAAAAGTTTGCTTGGCCTTTGGATGACTTCTTAATGACGTGATTCTGTAATGAGATGTGAACAGTATGTAAGATTATCGGCGTGATTCCTTCTTTATTCGGCACTGGGGAGGCCACATCTGGAGTACTGTGTCCAGTTTGGGATCCCCCACTACAGAAAGGATGTGGGCATTGGAGAGGGTCCAGTGGAGGGCGACCAAAATGACTCGGGGGCTGGAGCACATGACCTACGAAGAGAGGCTGAGGGATTTGGGTATGGTTAGTCTGCAGAAGAGAAGAGCGAGGGGGGATTTGAGAGCAGCCTTTAACTCCCTGAAGGGCAGTTCCCAAGAGGCTGGAGAGAGGCTGTTCTCAGTGGGGGCAGATGGCAGAACGAGGAGCAATGGGCTCACGTTGCAGTAGGGGAGGTCTAGGTTGGAGATTAGAAAAAACGATTTCCTGAGTTGGGTGGGGAAGCACTGGGATGGGTTCCCTAGGGCGGGATGGAATCTCAATCCCTAGAGGTGTTTAAGTCCCGGCTTGACCAAGCCCTGGCTGGGATGATTGAATTGGGGTTGGTCCTGCTTTGGGCAGGGGGCTGGACTTGATGATTCTTGAGGTCTCTACCAACCCTGGGATTCTACGATTCTATTCCTGCTCTTAAGAGGCTTAGAGAAGCAAGTTAGTAAGAAGCTATGCAGTTGCTTTCCTTGTCTAGATTACATCAAAAATCAGACACTGTCTGACATGCATCCGGCGAAGTGGGTCTTTGCCCACAAAAGCTTATGCTCCAATACATCTGGTGGCCTATAAGGTGCTACAGGACTCCTTGTTGCTTTTGCTGATCCAGACTAACACGGCAACCCCTCTGATACTTGACATTGTTCTCCTTGGCCTCTGAGGACAGGACAAGAAGCAATGGGCTTAACCTGAAGCACGGGAGCTTTAGGTTGGACATTAGGAAAAACTTCCTGCCTGTCCGGGTGGTGAAACACTGGAATAAATTGCCGAGGGAGGTTGTGGAATCTCCATCACTGGAGATATTTAAGAGCAGGTTGGACACACATCTCTCAGGGATGATCTAGATGATGCGTGGTCTTGCTGTCAAGGCAGGGGGCTGGACTCAATGACCCCTCAAAGTCCCGTCCTCTTCTAGTGAGTCTATGATATTGTGATCTGAGGTCTCATTATTTCTTCAGCTTTCTAAAAGATCTCAAGTTGCAGTGGGGGAGGTCTAGGTTGGATATTAGTAAAAACTATTTCCCTAGGTGGGTAGGGAAGCACTGGGATGGGTTCCCTAGGGAAGGGGTGGAATCTCCATCCTTGGAGATTTTTACGTCCCGGCTCGACAAAGCCGAGGCTGGGATGAAAATAATTTCTCTGCTCCTGCTGCTAAACGTCTCCTCATTGTGTAGATGAGGTTGATAAAACTGTAAACACAGCAGGTCGGATTAGATGGCTGAACAATCCTTCTAAACTCTATGGCAATCACTGTAGCTAAATATTACTACATGGACATACCCCGTAGACTTTTACTGTGAGACATACAAGACACATATAGTCTCTGGCTATATCTACAGTGCAGTCCAAATGGCGAAAAAAAGTGCCCTTTTTCCAAACATCCCTTCCTCCTCGTAAAACGCGGTTTACAGGGATACTGAAAAAAACGCATCTGCTTTTCCGAGGTTTTTTTTCAGAAAAGCAGCTGTGTTCCTTGCATCAGACCAAAGGTCCATCTAGCCCAGTGTCCTGTCCGCCAGCAGTGGTCGATGCCAGATGCCCCAGAGGAAGGGAACACAACAGGGAATCATCACATGATCCCTTCCCCTGTCGCCCATTTCCAAACATACAGAGGGTATGTCTACACTACAAAGTTAATTCGAACTACCAGCCGTTAGTTCGAATTAACTTTCATAGGCGCTACACATGCAAACCGCTAGTTCAAACTTAATTCAAACTAGTGGAGCGCTTAATACAAACTAGGTAAACCTCATTCTACGAGGACTAACGCCTAGTTCGAATTAAGTAGTTCGAATTAAGGGCTGTGTAGCCACTTAATTGGAACTAGTTGGAGGCTAGCCCTCCCCAGCTTGCCCTGGTGGCCACTCTGGGCCAAGCCAGGGGAAACTCTTCTGCCCCCCTCCCGGCCCCGGAGCCCTTAAAGGGCCCCGGTCTGGCTACAGTGCCTGTGTTAGGTGCAAGCCTGCCAGCACCCAGCCAGCAGACCCTGCACCTGGCACGGCACGAGCCAGCCACCCCCGCCACCCAGCCCTCTGCCTCTTCCCAGGACCAGGCTGGTGGCTCACAGGAGCCTGCCCGGGGCCGCAAGAGGCGGGCGCCCGCCTGGTCTAGTGCGGAGATCGTGGACCTCATCCTGGTTTGGGGGGGGAGGCCTCCAACGTCCACAATCTCCGCACTAGGCACAGGAAAGTGGCTGTCTAGGGCAGGATAGCTGCCAGCCTGGCCACCAAAGGCCACATGTGAACCCAGGAGCAGGTTTGCATGAAAATCAAGTTGGTCCAGTGAGACCCCCGACCCTGAGCTTAGAACATAAGAACATAAGAATGGCCGTACTGGGTCAGACCAAAGGTCCATCTAGCCCAGTAGCCTGTCTGCCGACAGCAGCCAACGCCAGGTACCACAGAGGGGATGGACCGAAGACAATGATCAAGCCATTTGTCTCGTGACATCCATCTCCAGCCTTCCACAAACAGAGGCCAGGGACACCATTCCTACCCCCTGGCTAATAGCACTCCATGGATCCAACCTCCATGACTTTATCTAACTTCTCTTTAAACTCTGTTATAGTTCTAGCCTTCACAGCCTCCTGTGGCAAGGAGTTCCACAGGTTGACTATGTGCTGTGTGAAGAAGAACTTTCGCTTATTAGTTTTAAACCTGCTGTCCATTCATTTCATTTGGTGTCCTCTAGTCCTTATATTATGGGAACTAATGAAGAACATTTCTTTATGCACCCTGTCCACACCACTCATGATTTTATAGACCTCTATCATGTCCCGCCTCAGTCTCCTCTTTTCTAAGCTGAAAAGTCCCGGTCTTTTTAGCCTCTCTTCATATGGGACCTGTTCCAAACCCCTGATCATTTTAGTTGCCCTTTTCTGAACCCTTTCCAAGGCCAAAATATCTTTTTTGAGGTGAGGAGACCACATCTGTACACAGTACTGAAGATACGGCGTACCATAGTTTTATACTTCCCCTCCTCCTTCTTCCCCTGGCTTCCCCCTTCCAGCTCTTTCCTCCCAGGTTTCCACCTCCCCTCTCCCACCCTCTCTCTTCCCCTCTCCCACCTCCTTTTCCCAGTCTCCCCAGAGGTTAATTCCCCCCCACCCCAGTTTTGTTAAATAAAGAGAGTTTCTATTTTTGAACACGTGTCCTTTATTTTTTACATCAGGAAGTGGGGCTAGGGAGGGGTAAGTGGAAGGAGGTGAGGAGGAATGGGGTACGAGCCCCCGATGGGGAGGACTGGGGTGGCTCTGTGGGCTCCTCGGGGTGGAAGCTCTCCTGCAGGGCCTCCTGGATCCTGACAGCCCCCCGATTGATCCTCCCGGATGGCAGCCTGCGGCAAGTGCAGCCGGGCTGATGGCTGAGTGCTGTGATGTGCCGAGTGAGGGCACTCAGGGCACTCCAAGACAGGACTGCTTTGCTTTCGCTCATCAAGGTAGACAAGCAAGCAGGGAACCCTGAGAACTGTCTGTCCGGGGTGGGGGTCAGATCTCTTTAAGCACAGCCCTCGGCTAGCCTGAGGCAGCAGCTCCACACTCTAAGTCCTGGTTCCGGCCAGCCTTAACTTCGGTTCAGGGTCCACTCAATGTGGACATGCTAGTTTGAATTAGCAAAACGCTAATTCGAATTAGTTTTTAGGTCTAGATGCACTAATTCAAATTAGCTTAGTTCGAATTAACTAATTCGAGCTAAGTTAGTTCGACTTAGTGCTGTAGTGTAGACATACCCCTGGAGAGTCCTGCCTTGCTCAAAGCGAGGATCTCAAACAAGCTGCCATGTTCAAAGTGCATCCAGTTGGTGATTTGTTTCACATGCCCCTTCTTTAGAGTTTCTCTCTGATGTCCAGGATGGTGCTGGGTCCTGCCGTGAGGGCAGAGGACTGGACTCGATGACCTCTCGAGGTCCCTTTCCGTTCTAGTGTTCTACAATTCCATGATATCTATCAGGGATGGTCTAGCTGGTGCTTGGTCCTGCCATGAGGGCAGGGAATGGGACTCGATGACCTCTCGAGGTCCCTTCCCATTCTAGTGTTCTAGGATTCCATGACATCTATCAGGGATGATCTAGATCAGTGTTTCTTAAACTACGTTCCGCAGAACACTGGTGTTTCATGGACAACTCACAGGTGTGCCACGACCTCTTCTTTGTTTTTGTTACTTTTTGGGGGGAAAAATCTTAGGAAAAAAAATCTTAAAGACCACCAGTAATAATCCTGCCTGTGGATGTGGTGAAGAGTAGGACTTTAAGGCTGTGTCTAGACTGGCAAGTTTTTCTGCAAAAGCAGTTGCTTTTGCGGAAAAACTTGCCAGCTGTCTACACTGGCCACTTTGTAATGTACAAAATCAGTGCTTCTTGCGCAAATACTATGCTGCTCCCGTTCGACCAGTGTAGACAGCTCAGGACTGTTTTGCGCAAAAAAGGCCCGATGGCGAAAATGGCGATCGGGCTTTCTTTGCAAAACTGCGTTTAGCCTGGCACGGACGCTTTTCGCAAAAGTGCCTGCGCAAAAGCGTCCGTGCCAATCTAGACGCTCTTTTCCGCAAATGCTTTTAACGGAAAAACTTTTCCGTTAAAAGCATTTGCTGAAAATCATGCCAGTCTAGACGTAGCCAATGGGTATGTCTAGACTACAGACTTTTGTCGACAGAAGTTTTGTCGACAGATACTGTCAACAAAGCTTCTGTCGACAAAGAGCATCTAAACTACATCCTGCGGTTGCTTTGTCTAAAGCGGTCTAAAAGCGGCTTGCTTTGTCGACATGATAGTGTGGACGCAAAGGACAATGTAGATGCAATAAAGTCTTCTGTTGACAGAACTCTTTCGACAAAAGGCGTTATTCCTTGTAAAACGAGGTTTACAGCAGTCGACAAAACAGCTGAGTTCTGTCGACATTATGTTGACAGAACTCAGTGGCAGTGTAGACGCAGGTATAGTTTTGTCGACAAAAGTGGACTTTTGTCGACAAAACCCTGTAATCTAGACACACCCTAAGAGGGCACCAAAAAGAGCTAGATAGATTCCTGGAAGTTAGTTCCATCGATGGCTGTTAGCCAGGATGGGTAGGGATGGTGTCCCTAGTCTCTATTTCTCTGGACGTGGGTGACAGGGGAGGGATCAGATTAGGATTCCCTGTTGTGATCTCTCCCTGTGGGGCATCTGGTTTTGGCCACTGTCGGCAGACAGGATATTGGGCTGGATGGACCATTTGTCTGACCCAGTCTGGCCGTTCTGACGTTCTTATGTTAATTGGCCAAAGACTGAGACAGCCATTAAATAGTTTAAATGCCAACAAACATGGTTCAGATGTTTTCCATATGCACTCTATTGACTGAAGAATGTACCTTTATGGGTTTTCTGCCAGGCATTGAAAACAAAGATTCTGGGAACCACAATTCTTCTCCTCGTGGGGTAGGTTTCACTCGAACACTCTCCTTCAAGGAACGATACTTACGATCAAAATCATGGGCCAACGGGAAACTGATTGTCATGCCTGGCACCCATGTGTTGGACTAGGCCAAACCCAGGTCGGGATTTCCTTATACCGGCCCGGAGGGTGTGCTGACTTACCCTCGGCCTTCGGGCAGGTGAGAAAGGTGGTTGTCTTGGGCCCCACACCTTCAGGCCCCACGCCAGCTGCCATGTTCAAAGTGCATCTAGTGTTCTACAATTCCATGATATCTATCAGGGATGGTGTAGCTGGTGCTTGGTCCTGCCGTGAAGGCAGGGAATGGGACTCGGTGGCCTCGCGAGGTCCCTTCCCGTTCTAGTGTTCTACAATTCCATGATATCTATCAGGGATGGTCTAGCTGGTGCATGGTCCTGCCGTGAGGGCAGGGAATGGGACTCGATGACCTCTCAAGGTCCCTTCCCCGTTCTAGTGTTCGAGGATTCCATGACATCTATCAGGGATGATCTAGACCAGTGTTTCTTAAACTACGTTCTGCAGAACACTGGTGTTCCGTGGACAACTCACAGGTGTGCCACGACCTCTTCTTTGTTTTTGTTACTTCTTTGGGGGGTTTTTTGGAGGGGGAGGTTGTTTTTTATTTTTGGATGTGACAACAATTTTTTTTTAAAGAAAATTATCATAGATGTTCCTAGGGTACACCTAGGTTCCTAGGTGTTCTAATTAAGGAAGTTTTTCCATTTTTCCCGGCACCTGATGGAAGCCGCTTGGGACATACTTAAAAAAATGTTCTTAGCCAAACTGTATAAGATTTGTAGGTCCATGGTTAATGAAAATGCAGCCTGTTGTGTTAATTACTTTTATTTAACATTAAGAATCTGCTAACACTGAGAAAATATGACAGGTAAAATGCACAGAAATTATTCTTTGCTTTTATAGATCCTTTTATATCGCTTTGGCTTGAAACACTGTCGGAATTTCTCAGCTTTCTCTATTATGGTGACTCATCAGAATTTAGCAACTACTCTAAGAAAAAGAGAACAAAATTAGACTGGAAATTTAAGGCTTAAAACAAAGTGTTTGAAAAATGGTAAAGAAAATTTTGAAATGTCTTTCATTTTTCAGAATTCAGAAAGAATGGATTTTTCATGTATTTGAAATATTTTTGATTTTTTTTGTTAACATTTGGTGTTTTGTCACGGTGGTCGGTTTATTTTTCCATCTTGTTCTCCTCTTACTCCCTCCAGCTTCCTCAACTTTTAAAGCCCTTTTTTTCATGTTACCACTGAAAATTAGGGTAAAAGAGTGGTCGAGGGAAGCAAAAATGAAACAAAACAAAAAACAAAAAACCCCCACAAACAAACAAATAAGAAAACCCACAAGAAAACAAACAAAAAAACAACTGACAAAAGTACAAAGCCCAAACTGGAAAACACATACACTTGAATTTTGGAGTGTCATGAAAACATTGGGAAAAATAATAAAAATATATACTTTTCGGCACTAAAATCAGTTTCAAAAAGAATATTCTCCATGGGGGGATAGGAAAAGGCATTAAAAAACCTTTGCTGAAAAGAGAGTGACTCTCAGAAATCTGATACGTGTCATCATTTTAGCAACTGATCTTTCATTTGATGAAAAAGAAATAATGTCAAATCCAGCCCCACAGCCATTGAGGGATAGGGGGTGCCACTGACCATTAACGTCAATTGGGCAAGATTTCACTGTATGGATCTAGTGCCTATAACTCAGGCTATGTCTTCACTATGTGGAAGATTGATGCTGCTGCGGTTGATCGTCTGGAGTTTGATTTAGTGAGTCTAGCAAAGACCCTCTAAATCAAACTCAGCGGGAACCTCATCGGCACTGGTACTCTTGAGCCTCATAAGGAGTAAGGAAAGTTGATGGTGGCATTTTCTCTAGTCGACCTACCTCTGTGGAGGACACAAGAAAACTCGAATTATGATACATCAACTCCAGACACATACCTGAAATATAGCTGGAGTTGTGTTTCTTAATCCAATCTTCCCCTGAAGGTCTCAGTAAATCATCTTGCCCCACCCCTGTCTGTTTTCAACCAAAAAGAATTCGGCGAGGCACCTCTAAGTTCTTGAGAAAGCCACGCATTTATGGACTACCCTGTTGAGGGCTTCCTTGACCTCCTTGTTTCTCAGGCTGTAAACGAGGGGTTGATCAGGGGCGTTAGGACCGAATAGAAGACGGAGAAGACTTTGTTTAGGTCCCGCAATGTGTTGGATTTTGGGAGCATGTAGACAATGATGATGGTCCCATAGAACATCGTGACCACAATGAGGTGGGAGGAGCAGATGGAGAAGGCCTTTTTCCGGCCGCTGGTGGAGGGGATTCTCAAGATGGTGAGGATGATATAAACATAGGACAACAGGGTTAAGAGAAATGGGAAGAGGGTGCAAAGAGATGCCAGGAGAAAATCCAGGACCAGAATCAGGGTGGTGTCACTACAGGCCAGTTTTATGAGTGGGGTGAAGTCGCAGAAGAAATGGTCAATTTCATTGGGGCTGCAGAAAGTGAGTTGGGACATCAAGGACGATATGATGACAGTGGCCAGGCAGCCGCTTAGCCAAGATCCGGCGGCCAGCTGGAGGCAAATCCTGCCATTCATCAGGGCTGCATAGTGCAAGGGTCGGCACACCGCTAAATACCGGTCATACGACATTGCGGACAAGAGGCAACATTCTGTAGCGGCCAAGGAGGCAAAAAAATAAAATTGCGCGATACACCCAGGGACAGAAATGGTCCTGTCCCCTGTCAAGAGACTGGCCAGCAACCTGGGCAGGATGGCGGAGCTGTAGCAGGTCTCCAAGCAAGACAGGTTCCCCAGGAAGAAGTACATGGGGGTGTGGAGATGCTGATCGGCCACCACTAGCGCCATGATGAGGATGTTCCCGGCCATGGTCACTACGTAGGCCACAAGGAACAACGGGAAGAGCAGGACCTCTAGTTCAGGGACCTTCGCAAATCCCAGGAGGACAATCTCCAAGATGGACGATCGATTGCTCCAGGCTGGTTCTGCCATGGGGGGTGGACCTAGAAACAATTGAAAAGGGCCACGGTCGAAGCAGAAGAACAAAGTCAAACCAGGGCTCACGTGTCCATCAATGGATCCCACCAATATTCGTAAACTTCTCTGCCACTCAGTGTTACCCTCCCACCTTCTGAATCCAACCCTCAAGGCTAAGTGCTGGGTATCCGACTGCGAGAAGGCAACCCAGGTATGGATTAAGGCAGAAGTCTCCTCAACCTGGCTTTGTGGGTTCAAGTCCCACCATGGGCAAACACCTTGCTCTTACTGCCCTTGGCCCTTCCCCTGTGGGGTTGTATAGACCTGTTTCTCTGGTGGTCCAAGTATGGACATGGATGATTAAACCGTTTGTCAATCCCTTCCTGTTTTCTGCCATATTTCGTGTTTGGCTCTGGTGGTCCCCAGCCTCATCTCCCGGCTGCCCTCGGCTCAGCGCCCATCCAGCTCCCCCCTGGCTCAGTGATGGTCCAGTGGCCTCTTGATCCAGCTCCTGGCCACCCCCTCAGAGCTCAACACCCAACGTCTGCTCCTCGGGGAAAGGCCAGAGCCATGAGTAGCCACACAGAGAAGTGGTGATTTCCTCATGAAAAGCTCCTCTTCTCTACGGCTCTACTCCTCCAGCCCGTGCCTCCTTCCTGGGCCTGGTCCAAGTTATCCACTCTCCCAGACAGGATGTACTGGGTGTCACTTCAGTAGATGGCGTCTGGTCCATCTGGTCCGGGGGAGTTGGCAACCTGTTTCTGTCATAGTTTACAGCCTCTGTAGGGGGAAGTACCAGCTCTGAGCTGCAAAGGGTACCCATAACGGTGGCCTAAATTCCTTTAAAATTTGGCCTTACTTGACTCTCAACTTGACATACAGCTGAGTTACCCCTCTGCTATAATCTATTGCATATTTGAGAGTGTGTGTCCCTCTGTGTGTCCGTCCACCCATCTGTGAATCCCTTTGTTCAAGATCTCCTCCCAAACAATCAGAGCGAGGACCACCACATTCCGTCGGCAGCTTCCTCTTCTCCCAGCTTAAAACAAGACCAGGGATTGGGTGTGCCAGGAAAACAGGATGGGCCTGGAATGGGATTGTTTCTCATACAATGGAAAGGGAGGGAGCTGGTAGGAGGGACAGTTATAGTGTAGAATGACCACAAGGGGGCAGCAAAGGGCCAGCGATGGGGACCAGGACAGCTATGAATGCATCAGGCCAACAGAGGTCAGGGTGTTGAAAGGGGCTAGTCTCTATTATATATTTGAGAGTTTGTTTGTTTGTCTATTTGTCTGTGTGTCTGTCTGTCCCGCACCCGGGGGAGGGAACAACCCCCCCTTCTGCCGGTTTTGCCCGCTACAGCTGCAGTGACCATGGAGAGGCGCTTCTCACCTGTCCCCAAGCTGCTGTAGTGACTGAGGGCAGGAGTGGTGTCTGCCTACTAAATGCCTCCCCCCATCCCTGCCCCAAAACAACCATTTAAATGAAGAAAAACAAAATGTCTTTGAATTCAGGACCTGAGCAATGTTGGGTCAATCTTGTCATATCCAATCAGATGCAGATTTTCAAAGGAACCGTTGGGATGTGAGTGTCCGGTTTCTCGTGTCTACCAATGGAAATTGAACTCAAAACTCACTTGAGCAACTTTGCTTTCCTATCGTAAAAACACGGAGGATGCATTTTCCTGCGCAATTGGGGGATTTAGACCATATCTAATGTGGAAATCAGTGGAAATTAATCTCAGCTTGTAGCTTCTTCGACAGCAAGACGCTGTTCTTCCTAGGGGAGGTTAATTCACTCATACTCACATGGGAGAGCATCTTAACAGAGAATCATAGATTCACAGGCCTCAAAGGGACCTCAAGAGGTCATCTAGTCTAGTCCCCGACCCTCATGGCTTGGCTAATTATTTTCTAGACCATCTTTGATCGGAGGTTGTTTAATCTGCTCTTAAAAATCTCCAGTGATGGAGATTCCACAACCTCCCTAGGCAATTTATTCCAGTATTTAACCACCCTGACCGTTAGGAAGTTTTTCCTCATGTCCAACCTAAACCTCCCTTGCTCCAGTTTCAGCCCGTTGCTTCTTGTCCTATCCTCAGAGACCAAGGAGAACAATTTTTCTCCCTCCTCCTTATAACACCTTTTTAGATACCTGAAAACCGCTATCCTATCCTCTCTCCGTCTTCTCTTTACCAATCTAAAGAAGCCAAGTTCCTTCAGTCCTCCCTCTTAGCTCACGTTCTCTAGAACTTTCATCTTTTTGGTTGCTCTTCTCTGGACCCTCTCCAATTTCTCCACATCTTTCTTGAAATGTAGTGCCCAGAAATGGGCACAATCCTCCAACCGAGGCTGAATCTGCACAGAGCCGAGCAGAAGAATAACTTCTCATGTCTGGCTCACCATGCTCCTGTTCATGCAGCCCAGAATCCTGTTGGCTTTTTTTAATTCCAAGTGCTTAACCACCCTGACAGTGTTGTTTTCCATAATGTCCACCTTAAACCTCCCTTGCCGCATCTTAAACCCATTGCGTCTTGTCCTGTACTCAGAGAACATTTTTCTCTCCACCTTGTAACACCCTTTTAGATACTTGAAAACTGCTCTCATGTCCCCTCTCAGTCTTCTCCTTTCCAGATTAAACAATCCTAGTTTTTTCAGTCTTCAATGAGAGGTCATGTCTTCTAAACCTTTCATCATTTCTGTTGCTCTGGACTCGAGGACCTCTAGAGGTCCCTTCCACTTCTAGTATTCTAGGATTTTATGATAATCCTTGTACAGATATGTTTCTCGGTTGAGAATTGTTATAGGTTTGGTTTGCACCTATAAGTACTAACAAAACCAATATAACCAGGGTTGACATTGATTTAAGTGTGCCCAGGTTGGCTTGTCAAGGAAAAGTGGTTGAGTTTCTGAGCTAACCAAACCTCGCCAAAATATATTGGTTTTTTTCCCCCTGTGTTAGATTCAGGGTAAATTATCCATCTGGACAAATGCAAAGCACTCTATTTAGGAAGGAACAATCGGTTTCACACACACACAGAATGGGATGCGACAGGAGTCGCTGTGTTAGCCTGTGACTTTAAAAACAATGAGCAGTCTTGTGGCACTTTAAAGGCTAACCAAAATATGAAGGATCATGAGCTTCCGTGAATTGCGGAAAGTTCCGTTTAAACACCTATGTTACACTAGCCATGAAATATGCCCAGGAGCATGTGCTAAATCATATCAACTGGGTATTTTTTTATCTCTTTTACAGTGCAATTTCTTGATGCGTAGTTATGCAACCGAGTCCCTGAGACCGCTGAAGAAAGGACATTGAAGTCGATCCTACAGCCTTATCTAAGCTGCCTCTGGCTTTTAGCTCATAGAATCATAGTATCCTAGCACTGGAAGGGCCCTTGAGAGGTCATCGAGTCCAGTCCCCTACCCACACGGCAGGACCCAGCACTGTCTGGATCATCATATAGGCAAACAATACAGGAAGGCAGGGGCAAGATTAGAAAGGCAAAGGCACAAAACGAGCTCCAACTACCTACAGGCATAAAGGGAAACAAGAAGACATTCTATAAATATATTAGAAGCAAGAGGCAGACCAAAGACAGGGTAGGCCCATTGCTCAGTGAGGAGGGGGAAACAGTAACAGGAAACTTGGAAATGGCAGATATGCTTAATGAATTCTTTGTTTCAGTCTTCACTGAGAAGTCTGAAGGAATGCCTGACATAGTGAATGGTAGTGAGAAGGCGGTAGGATTAGAAGATAAAATACAAAAAGAACAAGTTAAAAATCACTTAGAAAAGTTAGATACCTGAAGTCACCAGGGCTTGACGAAATGCATCCTAGAATACTCAAGGAGCTGATAGAGGAGGTATCTGAGCCTTTAGCTATCATCTTTGGAAAATCATGGAAGACAAGAGAGATTCCAGAAGACTGGAAAAGGGCAAATCTAGTGCCCATCTATAAAAAGGGAAATAAGAACAACCCAGGAAACTACAGACCAGTCAGTTTAACTTCTGTGCCAGGGAAGATAACGGAGCAAGTAATTAAAGAAATCATCTGCAAACACTTGGAAGATAATAAGGTGATAGGGAACAGCCAGCATGGATTTGTAAAGAACAAATCACGTCAAACCAATCTGATAGCTTTCTTTGATAGGATAACGAGTCTTGTGGATAAGGGAGAAGCGGTGGACATGGTATACTTAGACTTTAGTAAGGCATTTGACATGGTCTCGCATGATATTCTTATCAATAAACTAGGCAAATACAACTTAGATGGGGCTACTATAAGGTGGGTGCATAACCATACTCAAAGAGTAGTTATTAACGGTTCACAATCCTGCTGGAAAGGAATAACAAGTGGGGTGCCGCAGGGGTCTGTTTTGAGACTGGTTCTCTTCCATATCTTCATCAACGAGTTAGATATTGGCATAAAGAGTACGCTTATTAAGCTTGCACATGATACCAAGCTGGGAGGGGTTGCTACTGCTTTGGAGGATAGGGTCATAATTCAAAATGATCTGGACAAACTGGAGAAATGGTCTGAGGTAAACAGAATGAAGTTTAATAAAGACAAATGCAAAGTGCTCCACTTAGGAAGGAACAATCAGTTTCACACATACAGAGTGGGAAGAGACTGACTCTAGGAAGAGGAGTACAGCAGAAAGGGATCTGGGGGTTATAGTGGACCACAAGCTGAATATGAGTCAGCAGTGTGATGCTGTTGCAAAAAAAGCAGACATGATGCTGGGATACATTAACAGGTGTGTTGTGAGCAAGAGACGAGAAGTCATTCTTCCGCTCTACTCTGTGCTGGTTAGGCCTCAGTTGTAGTATTGTGTCCAGTTCTGGGCACCGCATTTCAAGAAGGATGTGGGAGAAATTGGAGAGGGTCCAGAGAAGAGGAACAAGAACGATTAAAGGTCTAGAGAACATGCCCTATAAAGGAAGACTGAAAGAATTGGACTTGTTTAGTTTGGAAAAGACAAGATTGAGGGGGGGGGACATGATAGCCATTTTCAGGTATCTAAAAGGGTGTCACAAGGAGGAGGGAGAAAACTTGTTCTTCCTGACCTCTGAGGATAGAACAAGAAGCAATGGGCTTAAACTGAAGCAAGGGAGGTTTAGGCTGGACATTAGGAAAAAGTTCCTAACTGCCAGAGTGGTTAAACACTGGAATAAATTGCCCAGGGTGGTTGTGGAATCCCCATCTCTGGAGATATTTAAGAGTAGGCTAGATAAATTTCTATCAGGGATGGTCTAGACAATACTGGGTCCTACCATGAGGGCAGGGGACTAGACTCAATGACCTCTCGAGGTCCCTTCCAGTCCTAGTATTCTATGATTCTATGATCCACTCTGACCCTTAGATCCCTTTCTGCAGGACTACTTCCTAGAGAGTCGCATCCCATTCTTTGTGTGTGAAACAGATTGTTCCTTCCTAAATAGAGCACTTTGCATTTGTCCTTATTCTACTTCATCCTATTTACCTCAGACCATTTCTCCAGTTTGTCCAGATCATTTTGAATTATGACCCTTCCTCCAAAGCACTCGTAACCCCTCCCAGCTTGGTATCATCTGCAAACTGAATAAGTCTCCTCTCTATGCCAAATCGATATTGAACAGACCCGGTCCCAAAACAGACCCCTGCGGAACCCCACTTGTTATGCCCATCCAGCATGACTGTGAATCATTAATAATTACTCTCTGAGAACAGTTATCTTATGCAGTAGACGGACAAGGCTTTGACCCCTAAGATCAGAGGTTCAATTCCCCCCTACTGACGTCCCGACTCTATCAGCTTTATATTTTATGGAAGCGTGCAGAGAATTCATATCCATCAAGTCGGAACTCCAAAGGTGTTTGCTTTGGTAGAAGTCTTTTTTCCTAAACTCCTTTTTTTCTGAACTCTGATAAAAGCCAGAACATCTCAATAAAACAAAGGGCATTTAGAGGTGGACCTTTTCACTATCATTGCATGTTGTTTACTGGCAAAAAGAAATCAAATTAAAATAAAAAAGGAAAGGAAGCCATCTACAATTCCATTCCAGGCTCCACCATAAAAAAAAAAATCTTTGCCCCTCAAATATCTTCACTTTAGAGTGTGATAAAAACTCCAACAGGCAGTTGAGCAAAAATGGCTAATTTCCCTACATTTCTTAGCGAGAATGTGTTGTATCAGTGCAGTGGCAGGATGGGGGTTTTGCTTACCTGGAAGCCAGGATCAGCTGATGTTTGTACTCTCTTACTGTCCCTCCTCAGTTGGAGTCTGGTAGGGAAGAGACCTGTGTATTCCAGACGGGAAGAGCAGGCACTGAGATCTTGTGCGAAAGATGCTCTATTTAGAGTTCGGAATGACTCCTTGTATTTGTAATCCTCTTACTGCCTCCCTTGAGTCTGCCTCAGAAGGGAACTTGCAGTGCAGAAATCTGGAGTGTCCCGGCTCTGTTTTCTGTTCAGACAAGACAAACAACAATCCTGATGCAACTAGTCCTCCTCACTCAATGTATGCTGACGTATGCTGCCTGCTGCATGTGACTACCACTTTCAGGTCCTCGGGGCTCCCAAGTGACACATAGTCAGTTAAATGTGAAGTCAATTTTACCCATGGGAAACTGCAAACAGGCATTCCCAGCCACAGCTCCAGTTCCAGCTTTGTCTCTACTGTTTACCAGGCCCCCGGCCTGGAACTCTAGACACAGACATCTAGTGGCTGAAAGATTTAGGGGGACAAGGAAGTGATGAATTTTCCCCAATCAGTGTTATCAATATTATTTATTCTTTCAGATAACTCATCAAGTTACAGCATAACTCCAGTGCATCCCTTAACCTCACAGACTTGGTCCTCTGCCATATGAGGCTCCATTTTCAGTCAGATGATATGTCCCTGGGACAGAACCTTGAGGGCAGCCCAGGTCCCCAATCCTTGGAGAACTTTTGGCTCACACGCAAAGAGAACCAGTGTTCGCTATTAGCAGCAGAAGCCATGTGCATGAGGTGTGGCCGATGCAGGCAACGATTAATGCTGATCCTCTTAATGGGCAAATCTTCACATGCATAGTCATGCAGAGAGTCTTAAGGATGGTCATAAAGCCAACCTCCATTTCTGACCTAAAATAAAGACACCCTTTATGGGTACAGTCGTCATAGTTAAACTGCAAACTATATTCCCCCTCCAGCCCAACCAGGATACCCCATCTGGGTTTCCATCTCTTCTCTTGGGTGGAAAACCTGTGTCTCTGTCTCTTCCATCTCGGGGGCTCTCTGGCTGTTCTGTAATACCCCCATGCTAATTGGCAGAGCAGAGAATGCCCCCGACATCATCAGGGCTCCGGGTTGGTGTCGAGTCCTTTAAAGACCATGGAGGGCTATGTCTGGTGGTCACAAGCTCCTCCCGGCTTCATCTCCAAACATGTCCTCCATCTGTTGGGGCCTCAAACTCCTGCCAAGACTTCCCTAAGGATTGTGGACCCCTCAGAGCAGAGGTTCTACCCCTCAGAGAGATGGCCTATGCTCAGGTTACACAGAAGTCAGAAGGCCTTTCTTGGTCTGTTGATCCCGGGACTTTCCAGTTAGAACTGGAATAGGCAAACCTCTGTGGTAGCTCTGAGGTGTCACAACCTGAGCCAATTAGCCTAATTACCCCGCCGCCTTCCCTACCACCATTCTTAGTTCCTGGAGGAGCTGCGGCCACCCTCTCCCACAGGGTATGTCTACACTACAGAACTATTGCAGAAATAGTTCATTCAAATTAAGCTAATTCGAAATAACGCATCTAGACACAAAACTATTTTGAAATAGCATTTTGCTATTTTGAAATAGCGCGTCCACACGGAGTGGACCCTGAACTGAAGTTAAGGCTGGCCAGAACCAGTGCCGGCAGGGCATCAGGTTAGGACTTAGTGTGTGGGGCAGCTGCCTGAGGCTAACTGAGCTCCGTGCTTAAAGGGACCCTACCCCCACCCCGGACAGACAGGTCTCAGGGTTCCCCACTTGCTTGTCTACCTCGATGAGGGACAGCAAAGCAGTCCTGTCTTGGAGTGCCCTGAGTGCCCGCACTCGGGACACCACAGCACTCGGCCACATGGAGCCAGAGCTGCCCCTAGGCACGCCGGTGCATCTTGTGGGGTCGTTGCCATCAGCCTGGCTGCACTTGCTGCAGGCTGTCAGGATCCAGGAGGCCCTGAGGGAGAGAGTCCACCCCGAGGAGCCCTCAGAGCCTCCCCGCTCCTCCCCACCGGGGGCTCGTGCCCCATTCTTCCCTCATGTCCTTCCACTTTCCCCTCCCTAGCCCCCCTTCCTGATGTCAAATAAAAGACACGTATGTTCAAAAATAGAAACTGGGTTTATTGAACAAAACTGGGGTCGGGGGGATGAAACTCTGGGGAGACTGGGAAAAGGAGGTGGGAGAGGGGAAGAGAGAGGGTGGAAGAGGGGAAGGGGAAACCTGGGAGGAGGGAGCTGGCAGGGGGAAGCAAGGGAAGAAGGGGGAGGGGAAACTCAGGGTTTGGGGGTCTCACCGGACCAACATGACTTTCATGCAAACCTGCTCCTGGGTTCGCATGTGGCCTTTGGTGGCCAGGCTGGCAGCTGTCCTGCCATAGACAGCCGTGTTCCTCCATCTAGGTCTGAGATCATGGACGTTGGGGGCATCCCCCCCAAACCTGAAGAAGGTCCATGATCTCCACCCTGGACCAGGAAGGCGCCCACCTTCTCCAGCCCCTGTCAGGCTCCTGGGAGTTGGCAGACTGCTACTGGGGAGTGGTGGAGGGCTGGCTGCCAGTGGCCTGCTGGCTCATGTTTTGGGGCCACTGGGCCAGGGGCCCCGGTGGCCCCTGCTGGCTCAGGGCTGGCAGGCTTGGAGCTGGCACTGACACTGTGGCCAGAGTCTACCCCTTTAATGGCTCCAGGGCTGGGGGAGAGGAGAGTAAGTTTTCCCACCAAGGCTCCCTGGGAAGGGCTGGAGGCCCCCTATTTCTAATTAAGTGTCTACACAGCACTTAATTTGAAATAGCTATTTCGAATTTGGTGTTACTCCTCGTAGAATGAGGTTTACCAAATTCGAAATAAGGGCTCCGCTATTTTGAATTTTTTTCAAAATAGCAGTTTGCATGTATAGATGCTATTAAAGTTAATTTGAAAAGCTGCTGTTATTTCAAATTAACTTTGTTGTGTAGACATACTCACAGAGTGACAATGGTACATCCATTTGCATTTTTAACACAGCAAAAGTGCTAAAATTCCTTAGACTTGTGTCAGGAAGGTTTGTCCAGCATGTTGTCTTTTCAGCTAAGAGGAGACTAAGGGGGGATAGGATAGAGGTCTATAAAATCATGATGGGTGTAGAGAAAAAGAAAAAGGAAATGTTATTGACTTGTTCCCATCACATTAGAACTAGGGGTCACCAATGTAATGAAGAAGCAGCAAGTTTAAAACAAACCAAAGGAATTTTTTCTTCACGCAGAGCACAGTCAACCTGTGGAACTCCTTGCCGGAGGATGCGGTGAAGATGAGGACTTTAACAGAGTTCAAAAAAGAACTAGATCAATGCATGGAGGTTAGCCAGGATGGGTAGGGATGGTGTCCCTAGCCTCTGTTTCTCTGGAAAGGGGTGACAGGAGAGGAATCATGTGAGGATTACCTGTTTTATTCCCTCCCTCTGGGGCATCTGGCATTGCCACTGTTGGACACTGGGCTAGATGGACCTTTGGTTTGACCCAGTCTGGCCGTTCTTATGTTCTTATGTCTCTGTTAGCACCAGAACTTCCTTTGCATTGCCCCATCTTTTTTTTTCATAGGGGCTCTGTTTGCACCCTATCATGGCAAAACCCAAATACAGGTGCCTCTGCTGTCCGTAAAACCCCTGCTTGGATGATGCTTAGCCATAAATTCTAAGGATGCCAAAATTTCCTCCATAAAAGTTCCCCTTTCATCTGTGTTTCTCGCTATGGGCATGTGTGTTTCTGCTTTGCTCTACACATCTGGAAGGCCATCTCCTACCTGATCCTCAAATCAGTGGAAGACTGGGGACCTTTTGTCTGCCTGACCTGGGGGATGGATCCAATGGACATGCTCTAATCACCCTAAATCTACTGTTGTACATTTCAAAGGAGGAATGAGGAAGTGCCTATCGACTAGTAGAGCAGACGATGGAAATTCCATCGACTACTTGACTAGTCAATTAACCACAATTTAACATCCTTACCACAGTGTGCGCTTCTGGCCAAGAAGGCGAATGGCATATTGGATTGCATTAGGAGGCGTGTTGCCAGCGAGATCTAGAGAAGTGATTGTTCCCCTTTATTCAGCTCTGGTGGAGTATTGTGTCCAGTTCTGGGCCCCCCACTACAGAAGGGATGTGGATGCATTGGAACGAGTCTAGTGGAGGGCAATGAAAATGATTTTGGGGCTGGACACATGACCTACGAGGAGAGGCTGAGGGATCTGGGCTTGTTTGGTCTGCAGAAGAGAAGAGGGAGGGGGGATCTGAGAGCAGCCTTCAACTCCCTGAAGAGGGGTTACAAAGAGGATGGAGAGAGGCTGTTCTCTATGGTGACAGATGGCAGAACAAGGAGCAATGGTCTCACGTTGCAGGGGGGGAGGTCTAGGCTGGATATCAGGAGAAATGATTTGCCTAGGTGAGTGGGAAAGCACTGGGATGGGTTCCCGAGAGAGGGGATGGAATCTCCATCCCTAGAGGTGTTTAATTCCCGGCTGGACCAAGCTCTGACTGGATGATTGAGTTGAGGTTGGTCCTGCTTTAGGCAGGGGGCTGGACTGGATGACTCCTGAGGTCTCTTCCAGCCCTAGGATTCTGTGATTCCAAACCAATTTCTTTTTCTCCCAGAATTTCAAATCTGTGAAAAATGTCAAATGTTTTCTATCCTCCTTTGGAAGGAAAACACATGTCAAAATGCCAGCCTTTCCCAAGGTGCTGGCCTTCCAGGTGTGTGTCAGCTGTGCTTTCAAACCATCTGTATCTGTTGTGAGTTCCCCATCCAAGAAGCCCAAGTCAAACGACCTGTCAGAAAAAGAGTCACGGTTGACACGAAATGTGATGGTGATGGAAACATGCCTTGTTATCCAAAATTATGTAAAACATTTGGGAGTTCGTTTTACCTACACCCATTTCCATCTTCAGTTCTTCAGAGACCGCATCTGGGAACTTCAGAGAAAGTCAACCGTGGAAGGGCCCTTTTCTATAAAACCCTGAAATATTTTGCAAATTCGACTGGCTACAACAAAAGTTGGCAGGTGACAAGAAATTTAAATGCTTTTAGTTTCTATTTTGCATTTATCCCCCTTAAATATTAACAGATTATCTGGCTGCAAGAGGATTCAAGTCATAATAAAATAAAACCCAATGTGAAAATGTTTCCTCAGTTTATTTGGTTAAATTAAAACATTGAAAGAAAAGAAAATATCATGGAATACAAAAGAGGGTAAATTTTACCAACACCATATTTCAAAAGGGATGCTGGTTAGAAGGTACTGAAGTAAAGGAAGTAACTTCTGGAGCCAAGATACTTCTTGGAGGCTCATTGAACTGAAAAGAAATTATCTGCTCTATCTATCAGGGACGGTCTAGATGGCGCTTGGTCCTGCCATGAGGGCAGAGAACAGGACTTGATGAACTTTCAAGATCCCTTCAATTCTAGTGTTTTATGATTCTATGACTCGATGATCTGGTTAAAAAAATTTAAAGGGTATTTTTCTCAAGGCGTCTTTCACCTCCTTGTTCCGGAAGCTGTAGATGATGGGGTTTAAGACAGCAATCCCCACCGAATAGAAGAGGGAAAACACTTTGACTTCCCCCATGCCGTAGCTGGACTTGGGGCGGGCATAGGTGATGAGGGCCGTCCCGTAGCACAAAGTCACCACAATGAGGTGTGAGGAGCAGGTGGAGAAGGCCCGACGCCGGCCTTCAGCCGTCTTGATTTTCAGGATGGTGGAGATGATAGCGATGTAGGACAACAGACTCATTAACAAAGGCATCAGGAGGGCGAAGCCAGCACCCAAAATGATCTGGATCTCAATCCAGAAGGTGTTCTCACACACCAACTTTAGCACCGCCTGGATGTCACAGAAGAAGTGGTTGATCGTGTTGGGCCCACAGAAGGGAAGGGTGAAGAGCGAGGATGTGTGCCCCACGGCCACCAGGGTGCCGCAGACCCACGACCCACCAGTCAACTGGAGGCAAACCCTCTTATTCATGATGGCCATGTAGCGCAGCGGGTTGCAGATGGCGCTATAGCGGTCGTAGGCCATCGAGGCAAGCAGGAAGCACTCAGTGAGGCCGAAAAACAGAAAGAAAAACATCTGCAGGGCACAACTGGCAAAGGAGATTGTCTTACTGTCCGAGAGGAGGTTGGTCAACATCTTGGGCACGGTGACGGAGGTGTAGCAGAGGTCCAAGAAGGACAAGTTCCTGAGGAAGAAATACATGGGGGTGTGAAGGGCCGGGTCGACAATTATGACGAGGATGAGGAGGAAGTTGCCCAGCACGGTGAGGATGTAAACGAACAGAAACAACACGAACAGGACGAGATTCATGTCGGGGTGGTCAGAGAAGCCCAGGATGACAAACTCAGTCACAGAGGTCTCATTTGCTCCCTCAGCATATTTCATCCTAAGAATAAAAAAAGAGAAGTATTTAGTTTAAAGTTTTAAATAAAGTTTATCTATCTATCCATGTATCTATCTATCTATCTAGTTCCCCAGTTCCTAATATATTTGAATCCCTCCTCCTAAACCTGTGTCTCATCCACCCATTGAACCCCTGAAGTTCTACCTGCCTACCTGGCCCTGCATGTTGAATTAGAAGTATCTCAGGGAAGATCCTGGATTTCAATCTCTTACCTAGCCACCTAAATTCAGCTTCCAGGACCTCTCTCTATCCTTCCCTATGTCGTGGGTACCTACATGCACCATGACCACTGGCTCCTCTGATGTGTCAAGAGATCTCCACACCAGGTAGGCAAGTCACCGTATGGTTTTCCCAGTCAATGCAAACCCAGCTATCTATGGGTGCGTCTAGACTACAGGCCTTTTGTCGACAAAAGTGGACTTTTCTCAACAAAACTATACCTGCATCTACACTGCCACTGAGTTCTGTCGACATAACATCGACAGAACTCGGCAGTTTTGTCGAAGGTGGTAAACCTCATTCTACATGGAATAACGCCTTTTGTCGACAGAGTTCTGTCGACAGAAGGCGTTATTGCATCTACACTGCGGCTTGCTTTGTCGACAGAACTGGATGTAGTCTAGACGCTCTTTGTTGACGTATGCTTTGTTGACAGTAACTGTTGACAAAGCGTCTGTCGACAAAAGCCTGTAGTCTAGATGTACCCTATGTGTCGATCTAGAGTAGCTTCACTAATTCTTAAGCGCTTGATTTCTTCCCTCAGTCCTACCAACTTCCTTTGGGCCTATGTTCCTAGCCTCGGTAGAAGTGCGACTTTTCTACTAGCATTAGATTAATAAAAAACCACCTTTGGTTCATGATATTATACTTGTCTAAGCCAGGACTGCGATCAGAAATGTGGTGTCTGCATTTACACTGTTGACAATAAATGTCAGAATCTGAATTCAAGTCTCTTAGGGTATGTCTACACTAGCTCCCTAGCTCGAAATAGGGTGGCTAATGTAGGCATTCGAACTTGCAAACGAAGCCCGGGATATTTAAATCCCGGGCTTCATTTGCAAGTTCGATTGCCTACATTAGCCTCCCTAGTTCCAACTAGGGGGGCTAGTGTAGGTATATCCTTAGGGTGTGTCTACATTGCAGGGCTTAACTCGAAATAAGCTACGCAAATTGAGCGACGTCAATTGCATATCTTATGTCAAAATAGCTTATTTTGAAATAGGATGAGGCTACACAGCACTTATTTCGAAATAGAGCCTGTGGCAGCGTGTCGGGTACCCCCCGATCCTTCACCCCCATCCATAGTAAGATGACACTCCGCCAGCCAGTAGAATGGGGTTTATTGCTTCTCCAGGATACAGCACAGCATAGACGTGATGTAGGTACAGGAGTCAGGGCTAGGCAGTCTTAGACACCTTGGGGTGGGGGTCGATTGCCCCCTCAACCGCCAGTACTTAGTTTAGTCTCCTCTCTTCATGTTTTCCCAGCAAAGACAGCCCAGCTCCCAGGCCCTGCCCCCCAGCAAGGTGGCTGCTTCCACCTCTCTTCCTTTGTCTTTCCCCTGGGAAGAGCCTTGTTATCTGCTCAGGCTAGGACTAAGTGTCTGGGCCAATACACATGTGGGTGAGTCAGTGGGAATCACACATCACAGCGTAGGGGAACCCCAGGTTACAGAGCAGACAGCCCCCCACTATGTCATATCGCTCTCTTCCCCCAACTTCCCATACTCCTCGTGCAAGGGGGGTTACAGGAATCAGAGTAAGAAGTCCTCCCACTTGATGGTATTTTGACACTGTTTCAAAATAACTGACGGTTGTGTGGACACGGACTAAGGTATTTCTGAATAGTGCTAGTGATTTCAAATAGACGCACTCTCAGAGCAGGCGTGTTAAAATAATATATCCCCTTTTAGCAGATTCTCTGCTTGAACGCTGCATAATCCGAGAAGGTTGGCCAATATACAACAGCCAAGAACATAGATTTCCTTACCGTCATAGATGTACCACCTAACTGCATGGGAATGTGTCTGAACACTTGAAACCCACTGTTCTATCAAAATATGTACCACTGTACTGCATATGAGCTTATGAGGCAGTGTATTAGGGCTGTCACTAAAACATACTATAAGTTGGGGAATTGTCCAGATATTAGCTCCCCAGAGACAACCGCAAGGAAAGTAACCCACGCCTAGGCAGGTGGAAAACAACCATATACAGCCGTTGCAAAGCAAGTGAGCTACCATTCAATAACTCACTTGTGTATGGCCATTGCAAAGGAATTGGTCAACCTTGTTTGGGGGTTCAGCTGTGCCCAGCAGCCGTGTTTGGACTTATATACTCCAAGCACATGAACTCAGGGGATATAACTGAAGACATAGGACCTCATGCTTGGCCTTTCTCCTGCCCCATCTACACTGCAAGCCACACTAAGAAGAGTGGTGTTTCCAACAGAGTGGACTGGTCCAAGTTTAAGAGATAAACTTATACATTGAGGACTGTAATAGTTATATTTGTGTAGGTATTTATTAATTTCATTAATTTAATTTAATTTTATTTCATTTAAGTAACGAGCCTAAATTGCTGTAAGGGATGTTTAAAGAGGAAAAGCTTTTTGACTGGGTGGTGAAGCACTGGAATAAATTACCTAGGGAGGTTGTAGACTCTCCATCAGTGGAGATATTTAAGAGTAGGTTGGCTAAACATCTATCAGGCATGGTCTAGATCAGTGGTCCCCAACCTTTTTAAGCACAAGATCACTTTTTGAATGTAACTCAGTCCAGGATCTTCCTCAAACCCAAATAACCCTGCCCCACACCTTCGCCAAGGCCCCACCTTTCTCGCTCTGTGAAGATGGGATTCAGGGGAAGGGGACAGAGTGACATCAATGCCCCCCTGCCTGTGTCCCCCACTCTGCACAACAAGCAGGAGGCTCCCCGGGAGCAGCTCTGAGACTCTGGGGGTGGGGCAGCTGAAGTGCATGCACTTGATAGCCAAAACAGCCAGGATCAACAATCTACTAGTTGGTGACCACTCGTCTAGATGGTGCTTGGTCCTGCCGGGAAGGCAGGGGACTGGACTTGAGAGGCTACTGAGGTCCCTTCCAGTTCTAGTGTTCTCTGAGCCTATGATTTTTCCTACATGAGACTTTTTCTTCAATGAGATCAAATTGGGTGTCTGGATTCCTTGTGAAAGTCCCAAGTTGAAGGGAATAAATATTTTGACAGCCCCAGATCTCTGAGTTCCTCTATAGTTATTTAGGGGGACGTGTCGTGTCCTCTCTTTTCAGTGGAAGTACATCACAAATAAACAGTATCACCGTCATCCATCCTAGCATAACTCATTAAAATCAACAGAATGACACCCGTATAACATAGGGTAAAGTTCTGGTCGTTCAGAATCTATCCCATGCTCTCATTTCGATTAGACTAGAACAGGAAGGAAAAGAATAGACCATGGTATTACAAAATTGGCACGGTCCCACGTACAATGTTTTCTTTCCCTCCAAAACGTACAATGTTTTCTTTCTGACGGCAAATTGGTATGTTGGAATATTTGCAGGCTGCTCGACAATTAACAGCCTTAGAGTTACTTATGGTTTTCTGCTACATGGGACTGAAATCAGGGTTTGAAACTAAAACAGACCCCCTTTCAGTTCAAGAAACAAGAGGGGCCTCATAAAATTCATCTAGTTTCAGGCCACTTGCGGGAACCCCAAGAAATCATAAAATCATAGAACACTAGAATGGGAAGGGACCTCGAGAGGTCAAGTCCAGTCCCCTGCCCTCATGATAGGACCCAGAACTGAAGTCAACGTAAATCTTGAAAAATGAAGAAATTTCTCACCTGGTCTGGATCTCACATTCATCTCCTCGCTGTGATCACAAAAGAATTTTGTCATGGCTGGAACAGGAATATTTAACAGCTTCCTAAAGGTCCCAGTTGTTTATATCTCCCCCAGGGTCCATTATATGAAGACATGACATAATTGTGATGGGAATACTTTTTCTGCCCTTCAAATTGGTGGCAACATTTAATGCTCTCAATAGAGTAAAACATTGGCAGTGAATGTTTTGCGTCTTTGGCACACATAACCTGCTAGCCCTCAACTCCTAAATCCTTGGGCACAATTCCAAATCCGACCTCTTGTAACTAGGACTTGAGGGGTTGGTTTGAAGATGCTGCCAGCAAATTGCCACTGAGTGTACACAATTCCCACACAAGGAAAATGCCAGAAAACCCCAATTATAGGACTGAGCCCAGGCGGCTTTCGACAAATGAGAACTTCAACACAGGGAAAGGGAAGATTCTTAAAAGCAGGGAATTGTTCCTTTGTCGATGGAGGGCCCATTATTTTCAAGGCGAAGAAGATTGGCAGAACCTGCTCCTACTCGAGCAGGGGTAAAATTGCCTATAAAAAGTCCAATCTAAATCATTTTCTACAACTCCAAGTGACTTATGAGCTCAAGTCCCATTCATTAAAATGATTTAAATAGCCAGGCCCATGCTTACCAAGGTTTGGACATTTCTAATTCCAATTGGCTTGACTGAGAGTTGGGCACTGAGGGTATGTCTAGACTACAGGCTTCAGATACTGTCGACAAAGCTTCTGTCGACAAAGAGCGTCTAGACTGCATTACACGGATCGAAAAATCGATCCGCTTTGTCGACAAAGAGCATCCAGACTGGATGCACCTGGAAAGCACCTGGAAGCGCTTCTGGCAGGTCACGGGGCAGCCTTAAAGTCCAGGCACTGCTGCATGCTCTTTGCAGAGACACGTGCTTAAAGGGATCCCCTTGGACAGCCGTTGCTCTGCTCCTGCTTCTGGCTTGCCTACCTCCTAGAGGGAAAGCAAAGCTGCTGCACTTTTTGCTTTGGTTGCCCTGCTTCGTCGGACACCACAGCAGTTTATTTTCAGGTTTGGTTTTTTGCCTTGCATTGTGTTTTTGGCCATGGAGCCAGAGCTGCTCCTGGGCAGGCGATGGCCCCATACTGTGATGATGGAAGTTCTGCTGCATCTTCATGAGACCGTCATGACGTCTTTGCGGCAGAGCTGGATTCTGAGCCCAGCTCTGAGCCCCTCACTCAGGCTGCAGTCCTACTGCCCTTGCTCCCAAACTTACTCCTTGGGAGGCAAGTTTGGAGGCTGGACACCGGTTCTGACTGGTGGGACCGGCTTGTTATGCAGCAGTGGGAGGATGACAAGTGGCTCGGAAAGGTCTGGATGCAGAAGTCCACCTTCCAGGAGCTCTGTGCCTGGCTCACCCCTGCCCTGCAACGCCAACACACCCACTTGTGGCCCACCACCCTCCTGGAGAAGCGAGTCGCTATTGCTCTGTGGAAGCTGGCCACCCCCCGACAGCTACCACTCCATGGGACATCAGTTCGGCATGGGGAGGTCTAGTGTCAGGGCTGTCTTGATGGAGGTAAGTCACTCTCGGGGGACAGTCCATCGGGATGGGGGTGGGTGGATAAGGGGGATGGTCAGGACCGGGCACACGGAATGGGGGATGGGGTGGGAGTGGTAGAAGCCTGCCTGGTCTCACCTTGCAGTGGTGCGGGGCCTACGGTGGGTTGCCCGAGGGGGGGATCTTGGGGTCTCGGAGGGGAGGGGGTGAGGAAGCACCTCTCATCAGCTCATGCAACTCCTCTCATGTCCTGTTATGTCTGTTTGTATTTGTCCCTTTCTGTAGATGGCGACGGACATCAATTCCGAGCTGCTTCACAGGACTGCTCGCCCCAGAGACCTGCTGATCATCTTGACTGGATTTGCGGGGCTGGGTTTTCCAAACTGCGGTGGAGCACTCGACGGGACTCACATCGCGATCCGCGCACCGCCCCATCGAGCAGCACAGTACATTAATAGAAAGGGCTACTTTTCCATGGTGCTGCAGGCCCTGGTCGACCACCAGGGACAATTCACAGACATTTCTGTCAGGTGGTCAAGCCGGGCACACGATGCCCGCATCTTCCGGAACTCCTACCTGTACCGCAGGTTGGGGCATTCTTTCCGGAGAGGAACTATGCAGTCAGGGACGTGCAGATGCCTACGTGCATCGTGGCTGACGCGGCCTACCCCCTTATGCCCTGGCTCATGAAGCCCTACACCGGCCACCTGGATGCGAACAGGGAACTAACTCCCGCCTGAATGGGGCTCGCTTCCAGGTGGAGTGCGCCTTTGGCCGTCTGAAGGGCAGTTTGGATGCCTGCTCACTCGGCTGGACATGGGGAACACAACATCCCCGATGTGGCTGCAGCAAGCTGAGTGCCGCACAACCCAGTGGAGAGGAAAGGGGAGGCCTTCCTCCCTGCATGGGGGATACAGGCAGATGTGGAGGGGAGGCACTTTGAGCAGCCTCCGACAGCTGCCATCCGGCAAGCCCACCAGGTGGGCTTGCGCATTCGAGAAGCCCTGAGGGAGCAATTCTCCCAAAGAGGCCGATGATTTTCCCTAGGGCCTTCCAAATGTGGGATTGCCTCATGCCCCCGGTGCCTTCCTCCCCAAAACCCCTCCCAGCCCCACAGTCACACATTGTACTCATTCATCACACACTGAACAGAGACAGGTGTTGGTGAAAAAATGTTTACGGTTTATTTCACTGTTGGTTTTTAGAAAAACTAGAATACTCTTTTGTTCAGATACAATAAAATGCTCTTTTGTTCAGAAAAATAAAGTGTTTGTAAACAAAGTAAAGTGCTTCCCTCAGCGACTCTCACAGGTGGGAAGGGGGAATGTCAACCTGGAAGGGGGGAGGGAGGCTCAGGGCTGAGGGTGCTGCCTTGATGAGGAGCCCCTGGCACTTCGGATGAGGAGGCCTTCTCGCACACGGCCACGCATGCGGGCTGGGACAGTAGGGGACTGGGCTGGAGGTGGGGTTGTACCTGGGTCTGGGATGACAGGGGTTGACGGGGGCAGGCTGAGCAGTTGGAGCAGGACCAGGCAGAGGACCGGGGAAGGCCATGGCCTCCCGGATAGCAGCGCAAATCTCAGTGCGCTGCTGGACAAATTCCTCCAGCAAGCGTCGGCGCTACTCGGCCTCTGTCTCCATCCTTCGGTTAAATGTGTCCTGCATCCCTTGCAGGACCGAGATGTGCTGGCGCACCAGGTCCAAGTATGTGCACTGTGCCGACGGGTTCCCTGCAGCCGTCTGGGTGGTGGGGCAGGTGTGGCGCCCCCCTCCTGGTCAGCTGGTCCGGCTGTGGAGGACAAGAGGGAAAAGTCGTCAACCATGCATGCTCACCCTTTCCCTGAGAGGGCATGCCCGCCTTCTTCTCAGCAGGCAGTGCCTGTCCTAGGGTCAGAGGATGCTCATGTGGGTCTCAGTAAGTCATGGTGTGGCCTGGCCAGCAGCCACGGCCTCCCTGGGGCCCAGAAGGTGTGCAGGCCACCATCCTACCTCCGCTCACACACATCCTATGGCCAAGCAGCACAGACACGTGTCAGGCCACGGTTGGGGTTCCGCAGAGAGCTGAGAGGCCTGCAGCTGTGAGGCAATCCCAGCGTCCCCAACCCCATGCCTTGCACCTGGCATCACTGCCTGCAGGAGCAGGTGGTGCCTCGCAGCCATTCGGGTGCAGGGATAGGACGGCCCTCCCTGAGGGTGGCCATGGGTGAGCCCACCCCCAGGCTGTGATCATCATGACATGTCTCAGCACTGCACCATCCACTTTGCTCCTGCCTGCCCTGCCCTGTGTGTGTTGGACCCTCACAGCACTTGCCTGATGTCCGAAGTTGTCCGAAGTTGTCTCGGAGGCCTCCTGAGCGTGGGTGTCTGGCTCCTGGGTGCTCCTGCTGCTGTCTTCCTCCTCCTCCTCCTCCTCCTCATCCTCTTGGAGCTCCTGGTCATCTGCCTGGAGTTGCGACCGCTGCTGCACAGGGGTCTCCAACCCAGACTCCACAAGCTGCTCGGGAGGCAGGGGTTCCCCTGCCCCCAGGATCTGGTCCAGGTCCTCATAGTAGGCACAGTAGTGTGCCATTTCCCCGGAGTGGGAGCTGTGCTCATAGGCCCTGACGTACCCTGACGCAGCTCCTTCATTTTGGCTCTGACGTGCGGTACAGTGCAGGGGTGGTAGCCTAGCCTTGCCAGGCCATCAGCCATTCTGGCGTAGATGTCCGCGTTCGTGCACCTGAACTGTGGGAGCTGAAGAGCCTCCTCCTCAGACCGCATCCCCAAGAGGGCTTTTATCTCAGGCCCAGACCAGGAGGGTGCCCAGCGTTTGGTGCCCCTGGCTTCCTGGGGGGATGTGTCCCTAGAACGGCCAGGAGGGTCTTGGGGGGCTTGTCCCTGGGACATGGCTCCGAGTTTCCTGACCGGACAGAGCTGAGCGGTCTCAGGGTCCTGGCTGTAGCTGGCTTGCTGCCAAAATGGTAATCCTTGGTGCCTGTGCCTTTTAAAGATGGCTACAGGCAGGAACAATAGAGTTGAAAGCTGTGGCAAGAGCGTCCACCAGGGCTTCTTCCTGGAGGCCTTTACTGTCGACATAAATTCTCCTCTGCGTCCACACTTACCTTCTGTCGACAGAACTCTGTCGACAAAGGCGTTATTCCTCGTAGAATGAGGTTACCGCCGTCGACAGAACGCGGCGGTAGTGTAGACGCAGGTATAGTTTTGTCGAGAAAAGTCCACTTTTGTCGACAAAACCCTGTAGTCTAGACACACTCTGGATGACCTGAATATCTTTGACTCTCTGGCCTTTAAGGTGAGTCAATTGGAACATGAAAACATCATGCCAAGACCTTTTTTCTCCCTGTAAGGTACAGTTAGGGCTGGAGTCCCTAAGAGTTTTTGGTGACTAACTGCCACTTTAGGTGCCTAAATCCCAGATTTATCTTATTCTTCCTAAAGCAGCAGGTACTTCTGTTTGCTGGTGTCAACATTCCTTAGCCACGTACCCATAAGGCTCTGGTGAGGCCACAAATGGAGTATTGCGTCTCTATTAGAGAAAGGATGTGGGTGCATTGGAGAGGGTCCAGCAGAGGGCAACCAAAATGATTCGGGGGCTGGAGCACATGACCTACGAGGAGAGGCTGAGGGATTTGGGCTTGTTTAGTCCACAGAAGAGAAGAGGGAGGGGGGATTTGAGAGCTGCCTTCAACTCCCTAAAGGGGGGTTCCAAAGAGGATGGAGAGAGGCTGTTCTCAGTGGTGGCAGTTGGCAGAATGAGGAGCAATGGTCTCACATTGCACTGGGGGAGGTCTAGGTTGGATATTAGGAAAAACTATTTCCCTAGGCGGGTGGGGAAGGACTAGGTTCCCTAGGGATGGGGGGGAATCTCCATCCCTAGAGGTGTTTATCTCCTGGCTTGACCAAGCTCTGGCTGGGATGATTGAGTTGGGATTGGTCCTGCTTTGGGCAGGGGGCTGGACTGGATGACTCCTGAGGTCTCTTCCAGCCCTAAGATTCTGTGATTCCAAACCAATTTCTTTTTCTTCCAGAATTTCAAATCTGTGAAAAATTTCAAACGTTTTCTATCCTCCTTTGGAAGGAAAACACACATCAAAATGCCGGCCTTTCCCAGGGTGCTGGCCTTCCAGGTGTGTCACAGCTGTGCTTTCAAACCATCTGTATCAGTTGAGAGTTCCCCATCCAAGAAGCCCAAGTCAAACGACCCGTAAGAAAAAGAGTCACGGTTGACACGAAATGTGATGGTGACGGAAACATGCCTTGTTATCCAAAATAATGTAAAACATTTGGGAGTTTTTGTTTTACCTACACCCATTTCCACCCACTGTTCTTCTGAGACTGCATCTGGGAACTTCAGAGAAAGTCAACCGCGGAATGGCCCTTTTCTATAAAACCCTGAGATATTGTGAATTCAACAGGGTACAATAAAAGGAGGCAGGCAACAAGCAATTTAAATTCATATTGTTATTTTAGTTTGTATTTTGAGTTTATCCCTCTCAAATATTAACAGATTCTCTGGTTGCAAGAGGATTCAAGTCATAATAAAATAAAACCCTAACATGAAAACATTTCCCCAGTTTCTTTGGTTACAATTAAAACATTGAAAGAAAATAAAATATGCTGGAAATACAAAAGAGGGTAAATTTTACCAACACCATATTACAGAAGGGAAATGTTTCCTTTACAACTGAGGTGCCGTTTAGAAGGTACTTCACTAGATTAAGTGAGTTTTGAAGTCAAGATACTTTTTGGAGGCTCATTGGCCTGAAAATAAATTATCTGATCTATCTATCTATCAGGGATGGCCTAGAAAAGTGTTTCTCAAGGTTTTTTTATTAAGTACCCCTTTTTTTAAAAAAAATTATAAGTACCCCCTATACCTGCAGTTTTCAGACACACAATTTTTTTTCTGCCATCTCAACACATTTGTTTAAACAACTTAATCGTAGCCGGGCGAGCGATGAAATATTTGGGTGCAAAAAATACAAAAATAATAAAGTGCTCTAAAATTTAAAACAAAAATTCAGTTTGCTCCAAATTTCAGTTGTGTTGACGTACCCCCCAGACTTCTCTCGAGTACCCCAAGGGTACTCGTACCACTGGATGAGAACCGCTGGTCAAGGTGGTGCTTGGTCCTGCTTTGAGGGTAGGGGTCTGGACTCAATGATCTTTCAAGGTCCCATCCAGTTCTAGTGTTTTATGATTCTATGATTCGAGGATCTGGTTAAAAGAGTTTAATGGATATTTTCCTCAAGGCGTCTTTCACCTCCTTGTTCCGGAAGCTGTAGATGATGGGATTTAAGAAAGCAATCCCCACCGAATAGAAGAGGGAAAACACCTTGACTTCCCCCATGCCGTAGCTGGACTTGGGGCGGGCGTATGTGATGAGGGCTGTCCCGCTGCACAAAGTCACCACAATGAGGTGTGAGGAGCAGGTGGAGAAGGCCCGACGTCGGCCTTCGGCCGTCTTGATTTTCAGGATGGTGGAGATGATAGCGACATAGGACAACAGGCACATTAACAAAGGCATCAGGAGGGCGAAGCCAGCACCCAGAATGATCTGGATCTCAATCCAGTAGGTGTTCCCGCACACCAGCTTCAGCACTCCCTGGATGTCACAGAAGAAGTGGTTGATCGTGTTGGGCCCACAGAAGGGAAGAGTGAAGAGCGAGGATGTGTGCCCCACGGCCACCAGGGTGCCGCAGATCCACGACCCACCAGTCAACTGGAGGCAAACTCTCTTATTTATGATGGCTGTGTAGCGCAGCGGGTTGCAGATGGCGCTATAGCGGTCATAGGCCATAGACGCAAGCAAGAAGCACTCGGTGAGGCCGAAAAACAGAAAGAAAAACATCTGCACAGCACAACTGGCAAAGGAGATGGTCTTACTGTCCGAGAGGAGGTTCTCCAACATCTTGGGCAGAGTGACAGAGGTGTAGCAGAGGTCCAAGAAGGACAAGTTTCTGAGGAAGAAATACATGGGGGTGTGAAGGGCTGGGTCGACAATTATGATGAGGATGAGGAGGAAGTTGCCCAGCACGGTGAGGATGTAAACGAACAGAAACAACACAAACAGGATGAGATTCATGTCGGGGTGGTCAGAGAAGCCCAGGATGACAAACTCAGTCATGGAGGTCTCATTTGCTCCCTCAGCATATTTCATCCTAAGAATAAAAAAAGAAAAGTATTTAGTTTAATGTTTTAAATAAAGTTTATCTATCTATCCATGTATCTATCTATCCCCATACACCCTATCTATCTATCTATGTATCTAGTTCCCCAGTTCCTAATACATTTGAATCCCTCCTCCTACACCGGTGTTTCATCCACCCATTGAACCCTGAAGTTCTACCTGCCTACCTGGCCCTGCACGTTGAATTAGAAGTATCGCAGGGAAGATCCTGGATTTCAATCTCTTACCTAGCCCCTTAAATTCAGCTTCCAGGACCTCTCTCTATCCTTCCCTATGTCGTGGGTACCTACATGCACCATGACCACTGGCTCCTCCGATGTGTCAAGAGATCTCCACACCAGGTAGGCAAGTCACCGTATGGTTTCCCAGTCAATGCAAACCCAGCTATCTATATGTCGATCTAGAGTAGCTTCACTAATCTTAAGCGTTTGCATTCTTCCCTCAGTCCTACCAACTTCCTTTGGGCCTATGTTCCTAGCCTTGGTGGAAGTACGATTTTCCTACTAGCATCAGATTTTAAAAAAAACAACCTTTGGTTCATGATGTTATACTTGTCTAAGCCAGGGCGGCGATCAGAAACATGGTGTCTGGATTGACACTGATGGCAATAAATGTCAAAATCCGAATTCAAGTCTCTTAGGGTGCATTTACATTGCAGGGCTTAACTCAAAATAAGCTACACAAATTGAGCGACGTCAATTGCGTATCTTATGTCGAAATAGCTTATTTTGAAATAGGGTGCGTCTACACAGCACTTATTTCGAAATAGAGCCTGTGGCAGCGTGTCGGGTACCCCCTGATCCTTCACCCCCATCCGCAGCAAGATGACACTCCGCCAGCCAGTAGAATAGAGGGGGTTTATTGCTTCTCCAGGATACAGCACAGCACAGACGTGATGTGGGTACACCCTTGGGGTGGGGGTCCATTGCTCCCTCAACCCCCAGTACTCAGCTTAGTCTCCTCTCTTCATGTTTTCCCAGCAAAGACAGCCCAGCTCCCGGGCCCTGCCCCCCAGCAAGGTGGCCGCTTCCACCTCCCTTCCTTTGTCTCTCCCCCTGGGAAGAGCCTTGTTATCTGCTCAGGCTAGGACTAGGTGTCTGGGCCAATACACATGTGGGTGAGTTAGTGGGAATCACACATCACAGCGTAGGGGAACCCCGGGTTACAGAGCAAACAGCCCCCCACTATGTCATATCGCTCTCTTCCCCCAACTTCCCTTTCTCCTCGTGCAAGGGGGGTTACAGGAATCAGAGTAAGAAGTCCTCCCACTTGATGGTATTTTGACACTGTTTCAAAATAACTGTTGGTTGTGTGGACACAGACTAAGGTATTTTGGAATAGTGCTAGTGATTTCAAATAGACGCACCCTCAGAGCAGGCATGTTAAAATAATATATCCCCTTTTAGCAGATTCTCTGCTTGAACGCTGCATAATCCGAGAAGGTTGGCCAATAGACAACAGCCAAGAACATAGATTTCCTTACCGTCATAGATGTACCACCTAACTGCATGGGAATGTGTCTGAACACTTGAAACCCACTGTTCTATCAAAATATGTACCACTGTACTGCATATGAGCTCATGAGGCGGTGTATTAGGGCTGTCACTAAAACATACGATAAGTTGGGAATTGTCCAGATATTAGCTCCCCAGAGACAACCGCAAGGAAAGTAACCCTCGCCCAGGCGGGTGGAAAACAACCATGTACAACCGTTGCAAAGCAAGTGAGCTACCATTCAATAACTCGTGTATGGCCATTGCAAAGGAATTGGTCAACCTTGTTTGGGGGTTCAGCTGTGCCCAGCAGCCGTGTTTGGACTTATGTACTCCAGGCACATGATCTCAGGGGATAAAACTGAAGACATAGGACCTCATGCTTGGCCTTTCTCCTGCCCCACCTACACTGCAAGCCATACTAAGAAGAGTGGTGTTTCCAACAGAGTGGACTGGTCAAGGTTTAAGAGACAGACTTATACACTGAGGAATGTAATAGTTACAGCTGTGTTGGCATTTTATTTTATTTTATTTTATTTTATTTTATTTAAGCAATGGGCTTAAATTACAGCAAGGGAGGTTTAGGTTGGACATTAGGAAAAGCTCTCTGACTGGGTGGTGAAGCACTGGAATAAATTACCTAGAGAGTTGTGGACTCTCCATCATTGGAGATATTAAAGAGTAGGTTGAATAAACATCTATCAGGGATGTCTAGATGGTGCTTAGTCCTGCCAGGAGGGCATGAGACTGGACTCGAGGACCTCTCGAGGTCCCTTCCAGTTCTAGTGTTCTATGATTCTGTGCTTCTACCTTCATGAGACTTGCTCTTCAATGAGACCAAATTGGGCGTCTGGATTCCTTGTGAAAGTCCCAATTTGAAAGGAATAAATATTTTGCTCCCCCCCCCTCCAATCTCTGGGTTCCTCTTTAGATATTTAGGGGGGACATGTCTCTATTTTCAGTTGAAGTAAATCACAAATAGACACTGACACCACCATTCATCCTGTCATAACTCATTGAAATCAACAAGACGACGCCCGTGTAACAAAGGAGTAAAGCTCTCGTCTTTCAGAATCTATCCCATGCTATCATTTGAATTAGACTAGAACAGGAAGAAACAGAATAGACCATGGTATTTCAAAATTGGCACGGTCCTATGTACAATGTTTTCTTTCCCTCCAAACACAGCTTTCTGACAGAAAAGTGGGTGTGTTGGAATATTTTCAAGCTGCTTGACAATTAACAGCCTTAGAGTTACTCATGGTTTTCTGCTACGTGGGACTGAAATCGGGGTTTGAAACTAAAACAGTTCAAGAAACAAGAGGGCTTCATAAGATTAATCTAATTTCAGGCCATTTGCGGGAACCCCAAGAAATTATAGAATCCTTGAACACTAGAATGGGAAGGGACCTTGAGAGGTCATTGAGTCCAGTCCCCTGCCCTCACAGCAGGACCAGAACTGAAGTCAACGTAAATCTTGAAAAATTAAGAAATTTCTCACCTGGTCTGGATCTCACATTCATCTCCTCGCTGTGATCACAAAAATTTTTGTCATGGTTGGGACAGGAATATTTAACAGCTTGCTGAAGCGCCTGGTTGTTTATATCTCCCCCAGGGTCCATTATATGAAGACATGACATAATTGTTAAGGGGATACTTTTTCTTCCTTTCAAATTAGCGGCAACATTTAATGCTCTCAATAGAGTAGTCCCTTGGCCATGATTGTTTTGTGTCTTTGGGACACATAACCTGCTAGCTCTCAGCTCCTAAATCCCATAAATCCCATGGGCAAATTTCCAAATCCCACTTCTTGTAACTAAGCAAGGACCCAAAGGGTTGGACTCAAGATGCCACCAGAAAATTGCTGCTGAATACATACAATTTGCACCCAAGGAAAATGCCAGAAAACCCCAATTATAGGACTGAGCCCATGTTGCTTTCAACAAATGAGAACATCAACACAGGCAAAGGGAAGATTCTTAAAAACAGGGAATTGTTCCTTTGTCGACAGAAGGCCCATTATTTTCAAGGGGAAGAAGATTGGCAGAACCAGCTTCCACTCGATCAGGTAAAATTATCTAAAAACATCTACTCTAAATCATTTTCTACAACTCAAAGTGACTTACAAGCTCAAGTCCCATTCGTTAAAATGATTTAAATAGCCAGACCCATGCTTACCAAGATTTGGACATTTCTAATACCCATTGGCTTAACTGAGAGTTGGACACTAAATGACCTGAATATCTTTGACTCTCTGGCCTTTAAGATGAGTCAACTGGAACGTGAAAACATCATCTCAAGACCCTTTTTCTCCCTGTGGGGAAGAGTTAGGGCTGGAGTCCTAAGAGTTTTTGGTGCCTAAATCCCAGATTTATCTTACACGGGTATTCTCCTAAAGTGGTAGGCACTTCTGTTTGTTGGTGTCAACATTCCGTAGCCACCTACCCGTAAGGCTTTGGTGAGGCCAAATCTGGAGTTTGCATCCCTATTAGAGAAAGGATGTGGACCCATTAGAGAAGGTCTAGTGGAGGGCAACCTAAATGATTCAGGGGCTGGAGCACATGACCTATGAGCAGAGGCTGAGGGATTTGGTCTTGTTTAGTCTACAGAAGAGAAGAATAAGGGGGGATTTGAGAGCAGCTTTCAACTTTCTGAAGGGAGGTTCCAAAGAGGCTGGAGAGAGGTTGGTCTCAGTGGGGGCAGATGGCAGAACGAGGAGCAATGGTCTCACGTTGCAGTGGGGCAGGTCTAGGTTGGATATCAGGAGAAACGATTTTCTTAGGAGGCTAGGGAAGCACTGGGATGGGTTCCCGAAGGAGTGGGTGGAATCTCCATCCCTAGAGGTATTTAATTCCCGGCTTGACCAAGCCCTGGCTGGGATGATTGAGTTGGGGATGGTCCTGCTTTAGGCAGGGGACTGGACTGGATGACTTCTGAGGTCTCTTCCAGCCCTAGGATTCTATGATTCCAAACCAATTTCTTTTTCTCCCAGAATTTCAAATCTGTGAAAAATGTCAAATGTTTTCTATCCTCCTTTGGAAGGAAAACTCATGTCAAAATGCCAGCCTTTCCCAAGGTGTTGGCCTTCCAGGTGTGTCACAGCTGTGCTTTCAAACCATCTGTATCTGTTGTGAGTTCCCCATCCAAGAAGCCCAAGTCGAATGACCTGTAAGAAAAAGAGTCATGGTTGACACAAAATGTGATGGTGATGGAAACATGCCTTGTTATCCAAAATTATGTAAAACATTTGGGAGTTCGTTTTACCTACACCCATTTCCATCTGCCGTTCTTCAGAGACCGCATCTGGGAACTTCAGAGAAAGTCAACCGTGGAAGGGCCCTTTTCTATAAAACCCTGACATATTTTGCAAATTTGACTGGCTACAAGAAAAGTTGGCAGGCGACAAGACATTTAAATGCATTTTGTTATTTTAGTTTGTATTTTGCATTTATCCCCCTTAAAGATTAACAGATTCTCTGGCTGCAAGAGGATTCAAGTCATAATAAAATAAAACCCGAATGTGAAAATATTTCCTCAGTTTATTTGGTTAAATGAAAACATTGAAAGAAAATAAAATATCATGGAAATACAAAAGAGGGTAAATTTTACCAACACCATATTTCAAAAGGGATGCTGGTTAGAAGGTACTGAAGTAAAGGAAGCGACTTTTGGAGTCAAGATACTTCTTGGAGGCTCATTGAACTGAAAAGAAATTATCTGATCTATCTATCAGAGATGGTCTAGATGGTGCTTGGTCCTGCCATGAGGGCAGGGGACAGGACTTGATGAACTTTCAAGGTCCCTTCAGTTCTAGTGTTTTATGATTCTATGACTTGATGGTCTGGTTAAAAAAATTTAATGGGTATTTTTCGCAAGGCGTTTTTCACCTCCTTGTTCTGGAAGCTGTAGATGATGGGGTTTAAGACAGCTATCCCCACCGAATAGAAGAGGGAAAACACCTTGACTTCCCCCATGCCGTAGCTGGACTTGGGGCGGGCGTAGGTGATGAGGGCCGTCCCGTAGCACAAAGTCACCACAATGAGGTGTGAGGAGCAGGTGGAGAAGGCCCGACGTCGGCCTTCGGCCGTCTTGATTTTCAGGATGGTGGAGATGATAGCGACGTAGGACAACAGACTCATTAACAAAGGCAACAGGAGGAAGAAGCCAGCACCCAAAATGATCTGGATCTCAATCCAATAGGTGTTCTCGCACACCAACTTTAGCACTCCCTGGATGTCACAGAAGAAGTGGTTGATCGTGTTGGGCCCACAGAAGGGAAGGGTGAAGAGCAAGGATGTGTGCTCCACGGCCGCCAAGGTACCGCAGACCCACGACCCACCTGTCAGCTGGAGGCAAACTCTCTTATTCATGATGGCTGTGTAGCGCAGCGGGTTGCAGATGGCGCTGTAGCGATCGTAGGCCATGGAGGCAAGCAGGAAGCACTCGGTAATGCCGAAAAACAGAAAGAAAAACATCTGCATGGCACAACTGGCAAACGAGATTGTCTTACTGTCCGAGAGGAGGTTGGCCAACATCTTGGGCACGGTGACGGAGGTGTAGCAGAGGTCCAAGAAGGACAAGTTCCTGAGGAAGAAATACATGGGGGTGTGAAGGGCTGGGTCGACAAGTATGACGAGGATGAGGAGGAAGTTGCCCACCACGGTGAGGATGTAAACGAACAGAAACAACATGAACAAGACAAGATTCATGTCGGGGTGGTCAGAGAAGCCCAGGATGACAAATTCAGTCACGGAGGTCTTATTTGCTCCCTCAGAATATTTCATCCTAAGAATAAAAAAAGAGAAGTATTTAGTTTAAAGTTTTAAATAAAGTTTATCTATCTATCCATGTATCTATCTATCTATCTAGTTCCCCAGTTCCTAATATGTTTGAATCCTTCCTCCTAAACCGGTGTCTCATCCACCCATTGAACCCCTGAAGTTCTACCTGCCTACCTGGCCCTGCACGTTGAACTAGAAGTATCCCAGGGAAGATCCTGGATTTCAATCTCTTACCTAGCCACCTAAATTCAGCTTCCAGGACCTCTCTCTATCCTTCCCTATGTCGTGGGTACCTACATGCACCATGACCACTGGCTCCTCCGATGTGTCAAGAGATCTCCACACCAGGTAGGCAAGTCACCGTATGGTTTTCTCAGTCAATGCAAACACAGCTATCTATGGGTGTGTCTAGACTACAGGCTTTTTGTCGACAAAAGTGGACTTTTCTCGACAAAACTATACCTTCATCTACACTGCCGCTGAGTTCTGTCGACATAACATCGACAGAACTCGGCAGTTTTGTCGACGGCGGTAAACCTCATTCTACCAGGAATAACGCCTTTTGTTGACAGAGTTCTGTCGACAGAAGGCGTTATTGCATCTACACTGGGGCTTGCTTTGTCGACAGAACTGGATGTAGTCTAGACGCTCTTTGTTGACAGACGTTTTGTCGACAGTATCTGTCGACAAAAGCCTGTAGTCTAGACGTACCCTATGTGTCAATCTAGAGTAGCTTCACTAATCTTAAGCGTTTGATTTCTTCCCTCAGTCCTACCAGCTTCCTTTGGGCCTATGTTCCTAGCCTCGGCGGAAGTGCGACTTTTCTACTAGCATTAGATTAATAAAAAACCACCTTTGGTTCATGATATTATACTTGTCTAAGCCAGGACTGCGATCAGAAATGTGGTGTCTGCATTTACACTGTTGACAATAAGGGTGTGTCTAGACTACAGGCTTTCGTCGACAAAAGTGGACTTCTGTCGACAAAACTAAACCTGCGTCTACACTACCTCTGAGTTCTGTCGACATAACGTCGACAGAACTCTGCAGTTTTGTCGACACTGGTAAACCTCATTTTACTAGGAATAACGCCTTTTGTCAACAGAGTTCTGTCGACAGAAGGCATTATTGCATCTAAACTGTCCTTTGCATCTACACTGCCATGTCATCTAGACGCTCTACACTGCCATGTCATCTAGAACTGAATGTCATCTAGACGCTCTTTGTCAACAGAAGCTTTGTCGACAGTATCTGTCGACAAAACTTCTGTCGACAAAGCCTGTAGTCTAGACGTACCCTTAATGTCAAAATCCGAATTCAAGTCTCTATGGGTATGTCTACACTAGCCCCCTAATTGGAACTAGGGTGGCTAATGTAGGCATTCGAACTTGCAAATGAAGCCCGGGATATTTAAATCCCGGGCTTCATTTGCAAGTTTGAATGCCTACATTAGCCTCCCAAGTTCCAACTAGGGGGGCTAGTGTAGGTATATCCTTAGGGTGCATCTATATTGCAGGGCTTAACTCGAAATAAGCTACGCAAGTTAAGTGACGTCAAGTGCGTATCTTATGTCGAAATAGCTTATTTTGAAATAGGATGCGGCTACACGGCACTTATTTCAAAATAGAGCCTGTGACGGCGCGTCGGGTACCCCCCGACCCTTCACCCCCATCCGTAGTAAGATGACACTCCGCCAGCCAGTAGAATGGGGTTTATTGCTTCTCCAGGATACAGCCCAGCATAGACGTGATGTGGGTACAGGAGTCAGGGCTAGGCAGTAGACCCCTTGGGGTGGGGATCCATTGCCCCCTGAACCCCCAGTACTCAGTTTAGTCTCCGCTCTTCATGTTTTCCCAGCAAAGACAGCTCAGCTCCCAGGCCCTGCCCCCCAGCCAGGTGGCCGCTTCCACCTCCCTTCCTTTGTCTTTCCCCCTGGAAAGAGCCTTGTTATCTCCTCAGGCTAGGACTAGGTGTCTGGGCCAATACACATGTGGGTGAGTAAGAGGGAATCACACATCACAGCGTAGGGGAACCCCAGGTTACAGAGCAGACAGCACCCCCAGTATGTCAGATCGCTCTCTTCCCCCGACTTCCCTTCCTCCTCGTGCAAGGGTGGTCGTGGTATATGTAGGTACCAATGACGTAGGGAAGGGTAGGAGAGATGCCCTGGAGGCCAAATTTAGGCTGCTAGGAAAGAGACTGAAATCCAGGACCTCTATGGTGGCATTCTCGGAAATGCTTCCAGTTCCACGCGGGGCCAGGTAGGCAGGCAGAGATTCAGAATCTCAATCGTGGATGAGACGATGGTGTAGGGAAGAGTGGTTTGGATTTATTAGGAACTGGGGACACTTTTGGGAGAGGGGAGCCTATACAGGAAGGATGGGCTCCACCTAAACCAGTGGAACCAGACTGCTGGCACTAAACATTAAAAAGGCCGTGAGCAGTTTTAAACTGAGAGATGGGGAAAGCCGATTGGTGTGGGAGATGCATCAAATCGGAGGGAGACTTCTCTTAGAGGAGAATCCATTGATAGAGATTCTCTAAGCTGTAGTCAGAAAGAGAGGAGGAGAGGGCAAACCATGGGCCAGAGCAGACAAACAACCGCGTAAAGGAATCCAATGCATCAGGGAAGGGCAGACAAATAAGCAGTGGCAAATTTTTAAAGTGCTTCCACACAAATGCTAGGAGTCTGACTAATAAGATGGGTGAACTAGAGTACCTAGTATTAAATGAGGAGATTGACATAATAGGTATCACTGAAACCTGGTGGAATGAGGAAAATCTGTGGGACACAATCATACCGGGATATAAAATATATCGAAAGGATAGAGCAGGCCGGGTGGGTGGCGGAGTGGCGCTGTATGTGAAAGATAATGTAGAATCAAATGAAATAAAAATATTAAATGAATCAACATGTTCAATAGAATCGCTATGGATAGTAATTCCATGCTCCAAAAATAAGAAATTAGCAGTAGGGATATATTACCAACCACCTGACCAGGACAGGGATACTGACATTGAAATGCTGAGGAGATTAGAGAGGCTACCAAAACAAAGAACTCTATAATAATGGGGATTTTAATTACCCCATATTGACTGGATACATGTCACCTCAGGAAGAGAAGCGGAGATAAAATTTCTCAATGGCTTAAATGACTGCTTCTTGGAGCAGCTGGTGCAGGAACCCACAAGGAGAGGCAATTCTCGATTTAGTCCTGAGTGGAGTGCAGGATCAGGTCCAGGAAATAACCGTTACAGGACCGCTTGGGAATAGTGACCATAATATAATAACATTCAACATTCCTGTGGTGGGAAGAACACCTCAGCAGACCAGCACCCTGGCATTTAATTTCAAAAGGAATTACACAAAAATGAGGAGGTTAGTTAAACAGAAATTAAAAGGCACAGTGACTAGAGCCAAATCCTGCAAGCTGCATGGAAACTTTTTAAAGACACCATAATAGAGGCCCAACTTAAATGTATACCCCAAATTAAAAAACATAGCAAGAGACCTAAAAAAGAGTCACCGTGGCTTAACCACCATGTAAAAGAAGCAGTGAGGGACAAAAAGGCATCTTTTAAGAAGTAGAAGTCCAATCCTAGTGAGATAAATAGAAAGGAACATAAACACTGTCAAATCAAGTGTAAAAATGTAATAAGAAAAGCAAAAAAGATTTTGAGGAACAGCTAGCCAAAAACTCAAAAGAAATAACAAAATGTTTTTTAAGTACATTAGAAGCAGGAAGCCTGCTAAAAAACCTGTGGGTCCCCTAGACGATCGAACTATAAAAGGCGCAATCAAGGATGATAAAGCCATTGCGGAGAAACTAAATGATTTCTTTGCTTCAGTCTTCACGGCTGAGGACGTTGGGGAGATTCCCAAATCTGCACTGTCCTTTGTGGTGATGAATCTGAGGAACTGTCCCGGATTGAGGTGTCATTAGAGGAGGTTTTGGAACAAATAGAAAAACTTAATGTTAACAAATCTCCGGGACCGGATGGCATTCATCCAAGGGTTCTAAAAGAACTCAAATGGGAAATTGCTGAACTATTATCTGTGGTTTGTAACCTATCCCTTAAATCGGCTTCGTACCTAATGACTGGAAGGTAGCCAACGTGACACCAATATTTAAAAAGGGCTCTAGAGGCGATCCGGGCAATTACAGACCGGTAAGTCTAACCGGTACCTGGCAAATTAGTCGAAACAATAGTAAAGAATAAAATTGTGAAGCATGTAGAAGAACATAATTTGTTGGACAAAAGTCAACATGGTTTCTGTAAAGGAAATCCTGTCTTACTAATCTATTAGAGTTCTTTGAAGGGGTTAACAAACATGCGGACAAGGGGATCCAGTAGATATAGTATACTTAGATTTCCAGAAAGCCTTTGACAAGGTCCTCACCAAAGGCTCTTGTGTAAATTACATGGCCATGGGATAAGAGGAAGGTCCTTTCTTGGATTGAGAACTGGTTAAAAGACAGGAAACAAAGGGTAGGAATAAATGGTAAATTTTCAGAATGGAGAGGGGTAACTAGTGGTGTCCCCCAAGAGTCAGTCCTAGGACCAATCCTGTTCAACTTATTCATAAATGATCTGGAGAAAGGGATAAGCAGTGAGGTGGTAAAGTTTGCGGATGATACCAAACTGTTTAGGATAGTCAAGACAGAAGCAGACTGTAAGGGACTCCAAGAAGATCTCACCAAACTGAGTGATTGGGCAACAAAATGGCAAATGAAATTGAATGTGAATAAGTGTAAAGTAATGCACATTGGGAAAAATAACCCCAACTATACGTACAGTACGATGGGGCTAATTTGGCTACGACAAATCAGGAAAGAGATCTTGGAGTTATCGTGGACAGTTCTCTGAAAACTTCCACACAGTGTGCAGTGGCGGTCAAAAAGGCAAATAGGATGCTAGGAATTATTAAGAAAGGGATAGAAAACAAGACCCAGAATATCTTACTGCCCCTGTATAAAACTATGGTACGCCCACATCTTGAATACTGTGTACAGATGTGGTCTCCTCACCTCAAAAAAGATATTTTGGCCTTGGAAAGGGTTCAGAAAAGGGCAACTAAAATGATTAAGGGTTTGGAACGGGTCCCATATGAGGAGAGGTTAAAGCGACTGGGACTTTTCAGTTTAGAAAAGAGGAGACTGAGGGGATATGATAGAGGTGTATAAAATCATGAGTGGTGTGGAGAGGGCCGATAAAGAAAAGTTATTTATTAGTTCCCTAAATAGAAGAACTAGAGGACACCAAATGAAATGAATGGGTAGCAGGTTTAAAACTAATAAAAGAAAGTTCTTCTTCACACAGTGTGTAGTCAGCCTGTGGAACTCCTTGCCGGGGGAGGCTGTGAAGGCTAGGAATATAACAGAGTTTAAAGAGAAGCTAGATAATTTCATGGAGGTTAGGTCCATAAAAGGCTATTAGCCAGGGGATAAAATGGTGTCCTTGGCCTCTGTTTGTCAGAGGCTGGAGAGGGATGGCAGGAGACAAATCGCTTGATCATTGTCTTCGGTCCACCCCCTCTGGGGCACCTGGTGCTGGCCACTGTCGGCAGACAGGCTACTGGGCTAGATGGACCTTTGGTCTGACCCGGTATGGCCGTTCTTATGTTCTTATGTTCTTATGTTCTGTGTACAGGAAACAGAGTAAGAAGTCCTCCCACTTGATGGTATTTTGACACTGTTTCAAAATAACTGTTGGTTGTGTGGACACAGACTAAGGTATTTCGGAATAGTGCTAGTGATTTCAAATAGACGCACCCTCAGAGCAGGCATGTTAAAATAATATATCCCCTTTTAGCAGATTCTCTGCTTGAACGCTGCATAATCCGAGAAGGTTGGCCAATAGACAACAGCCAAGAACATAGATTTCCTTACCGTCATAGATGTACCACCTAACTGCATGGGAATGTGTCTGAACACTTGAAACCCACTGTTCTATCAAAATATGTACCACTGTACTGCATATGAGCTCATGAGGCGGTGTATTAGGGCTGTCACTAAAACATACGATAAGTTGGGGAATTGTCCAGATATTAGCTCCCCAGAGACAACCGCAAGGAAAGTAACCCTCGCCCAGGCGGGGTGGAAAACAACCATGTACAACCGTTGCAAAGCAAGTGAGCTACCATTCAATAACTCGTGTATGGCCATTGCAAAGGAATTGGTCAACCTTGTTTGGGGGGTTCAGCTGTGCCCAGCAGCCGTGTTTGGACTTATGTACTCCAGGCACATGATCTCAGGGGATAAAACTGAAGACATAGGACCTCATGCTTGGCCTTTCTCCTGCCCCACCTACACTGCAAGCCATACTAAGAAGAGTGGTGTTTCCAACAGAGTGGACTGGTCAAGGTTTAAGAGACAGACTTATACACTGAGGAATGTAATAGTTACAGCTGTGTTGGCATTTTATTTTATTTTATTTTATTTTATTTTATTTTATTTAAGCAATGGGCTTAAATTACAGCAAGGGAGGTTTAGGTTGGACATTAGGAAAAGCTCTCTGACTGGGTGGTGAAGCACTGGAATAAATTACCTAGAGAGTTGTGGACTCTCCATCATTGGAGATATTAAAGAGTAGGTTGAATAAACATCTATCAGGGATGTGTAGATGGTGCTTAGTCCTGCCAGGAGGGCATGAGACTGGACTCGATGACCTCTCGAGGTCATAAGAACATAAGAACATAAGAACGGCCATAGCGGGTCAGACCAAAGGTCCATCTAGCCCAGTATCCTGTCTGCCGACAGTGGCCAGCACCAGGTGCCCCAGAGGGTGGACCGAAGACAATGATCAAGCGCTTTGTCTCCTGCCATCCCTCTCCAGCCTCTGTCAAACAGAGGCCAAGGACACCATTTATCCCTGGCTAATAGCCTTTTATGGACCTAACCTCCATGAAATTATCTAGCTTCTCTTTAAACTCTGTTATAGTCCTAGCCTTCACAGCCTCCTCTGGCAGGAGTTCCACATGCTGACTACACGCTGTGTGAAGAAGAACTTTCTTTTATTAGTTTTAAACCTGCTACCCATTAATTTCATTTGGTGTCCTCTAGTTCTTCTATTTAGGGAACTAATAAATAACTTTTCTTTATCGCCCTCTCCACCACTCATGATTTTATACACCTCTATCATATCCCCCTCAGTCTCCTCTTTTCTAAACTGAAAAGTCCCAGTCGCTTTAACCTCTCCTCATATGGGACCCGTTCCAAACCCTAATCATTTTAGTTGCCCTTTTCTGAACCCTTTCCAAGGCCAAAATATCTTTTTGAGGTGGAGACCACATCTGTACACAGTATTCAAGATGTGGGCGTACCATAGTTTTATACAGGGGCAGTAAGATATTCCGGGTCTTATTTTCTATCCCTTTCTTAATAATACCTAGCATCCTATTTGCCTTTTTGACCGCCGCTGCACATGTGTGTGAAGTTTTCAGAGAACTGTCACGATAACTCCAAGATCTCTTTCCTGATTTGTCGTAGCCAAATTAGCCCCCATCATACTATGCGTATAGTTGGGGTTATTTTCCCAATGTGCATTACTTTACACTTATCCACATTAAATTTCATTTGCCATTTTGTTGCCCAATCACTCAGTTTGGTGAGATCTTCTTGGAGTCCCTTACAGTCTGCTTCTGTCTTGACTATCCTAAACAGTTTGGTATCATCCATAAACTTTACCACCTCACTGCTTACCCCTTTCTCCAGATCATTTATGAATAAGTTGAACAGGATTGGTCCTAGGACTGACCCTTGGGGACACCACTAGTTACCCCTCTCCATTCTGAAAATTTACCATTTATTCCTACCCTTTGTTTCCTGTCTTTTAACCAGTTCTCAATCCAAGAAAGGACCTTCCCTCTTATCCCATGGCCATATAATTTACACAAGAGCCTTTGGTGAGGACCTTGTCAAAGGCTTTCTGGAAATCTAAGTATACTATATCTACTGGATCCCCCTTGTCCATGTTTGTTAACCCCTTCAAAGAACTCTAATAGATTAGTAAGACAGGATTTCCCTTTACAGAACCCATGTTGACTTTTGTCCAACAAATTATGTTCTTCTACATGCTTCACAATTTTATTCTTTACTATTGTTTGACTAATTTGCCGGTACTGAAGTTAGACTTACGGTCTGTAATTGCCGGATCGCCTCTAGAGCCCTTTTTAAATATTGGTGTCACGTTGGCTACCTTCCAGTCATTAGGTACGGAAGCCGATTTAAGGGATAGGTTACAAACCACAGATAATAGTTCAGCAATTTCCCATTTGAGTTCTTTTAGAACCCTTGGATGAATGCCATCCGGTCCGGAGATTTGTTAACATTAAGTTTTCTATTTGTTCCAAAACCTCCTCTAATGACACTTCAATCCGGGACAGTTCCTCAGATTCATTACCCACAAAGGACGGTGCAGATTTGGGAATCTCCCCAACGTCCTCAGCCGTGAAGACTGAAGCAAAGAAATCATTTAGTTTCTCCGCAATGGCTTTATCGTCCTTGATTACGCCTTTTATAGTTCGATCGTCTAGGGGACCCACAGGTTTTTTAGCAGGCTTCCTGCTTCTAATGTACTTAAAAACATTTTGTTATTTCTTTTTGAGTTTTTGGCTAGCTGTTCCTCAAAATCTTTTTGCTTTTCTTATTACATTTTACACTTGATTTGACAGTGTTTATGTTCCTTTCTATTTATCTCACTAGGATTGGACTTCCACTTCTTAAAAGATGCCTTTTGTCCCTCACTGCTTCTTTTACATGGTGGTTAAGCCAGTGACTCTTTTAGGTCTCTTGCTATGTTTTTAATTTGGGGTATACATTTAAGTTGGGCCTCTATTATGGTGTCTTTAAAAGTTTCCATGCAGCTTGCAGGGATTTGGCTCTAGTCACTGTGCCTTTTAATTTCTGTTTAACTAACCTCCTCATTTTTGTGTAATTCCCTTTTTGAAATTAAATGCCAGGGTGCTGGTCTGCTGAGGTGTTCTTCCCACCACAGGAATGTTGAATGTTATTATATTATGGTCACTATTCCCAAGCGGTCCTGCAGTTATTTCCTGGACCTGATCCTGCGCTCCACTCAGGACTAAATCGAAATTGCCTCTCCCCTTGTGGGTTCCTGCACCAGCTGCTCCAAGAAGCAGTCATTTAAGCCATTGAGAAATTTTATCTCCTTCTCTTCCTGAGGTGACATGTATCCAGTCAATATGGGGGTAATTAAAATCCCCATTATTATAGAGTTCTTTGTTTTGGTAGCCTCTCTAATCTCCCTCAGCATTTCAATGTCAGTATCCCTGTCCTGGTCAGGTGGTCGGTAATATATCCCTACTGCTAATTTCTTATTTTTGGAGCATGGAATTACTATCCATAGCGATTCTATTGAACATGTTGATTCATTTAATATTTTTATTTCATTTGATTCTACATTATCTTTCACATACAGTGCCACTCCGCCACCCACCGGCCTGCTCTATCCTTTCGATATATTTTATATCCCGGTATGATTGTGTCCCACAGATTTTCCTCATTCCACCAGGTTTCAGTGATGCCTATTATGTCAATCTCCTCATTTAATACTAGGTACTCTAGTTCACCCATCTTATTAGTCAGACTCCTAGCATTTGTGTAGAAGCACTTTAAAATTTGCCACTGCTTGTTGTCTGCCCTTCCTGATGCATTGGATTCCTTTGTGCAGCGGTTGTTTGTCTGCTCTGGCCATGGTTTGCCCTCTCCCTCCTCTCTTTCTGACTACAGCTTAGAGAATCTCTATCAATGGATTCTCCTCTAAGAGAAGTCTCCCTCCGATTCGTGCATCTCCACACCAATCGGCTTTCCCCATCTCTCAGTTTAAAAACTGCTCTCTGGCCTTTTTAATGTTTAGTGCCAGCAGTCTGGTTCCACCCTGGTTTAGGTGGAGCCCATCCTTCCTGTATAGGCTCCCCTCTCCCAAAAGTGTCCCCAGTTCCTAATAAATCCAAACCCCTCTTCCCTACACCATCGTCTCATCCACGCATTGAGATTCTGAATCTCTGCCTGCCTACCTGGCCCTGCGCGTGGAACTGGAAGCATTTCGAGAATGCCACCATAGAGGTCCTGGATTTCAGTCTCTTTCCTAGCAGCCTAAATTTGGCCTCCAGGACATCTCTCCTACCCTTCCCTACGTCATTGGTACCTACATGTACCACGACCACCGGCTCCTCCCCAGCACTACACATAAGTCTATCTAGATGCCTCAAGAGATCCGCATAACCTTCGCACCAGGCAGGCAAGTGACCATCACGGTTCTCCCGGTCATCACAAACCCAACTATCTATGTTTCTAACGATCGAATCACCCACTACTAACACCTGCCTCTTCCGAACTGGCATTCCCTCCCCCTCAGAGGTATCCTCAGTGCGAGAGGATACTGCAACATCCTCTGGGAGGAGGGTCCCAACTACGGGATGGTTTCCCTCTGCTCCCATTGAATGCTCTGTTCCCTTGAGACTTTCATCCTCCTTAAGAGCACTGGGGCTCTCAGACTGGAGGTGGGACAGTACTACAGTGTCCCAGAAAGTCTCATCCACATATCTCTCTACCTCCCTTAGCTCCTCCAGTTCAGCCACCCTGGCCTCCAAAGCCCGAACTCGGTCTCTGAGGGTCAGGAGCTCCTTGCAACAGGTGCACACATACGCAAGCCGCCCACAGGGCAGGTAATCATACATGTTACACTCGCGCAATAAACAGGATAGCCCCACTCTGCTGCTGGGCTTCTGTCTCCATTTTCTAATGAATAAGTTTAAGTATAAACTGGGATTCTTTTTAAACCTCTGGAATATAGATTATAAGAGTTATGTTTTAAAGAAGGCCAGAAGTCACTAGTGCCCTCTAACCTCCCCCTCTAAACTCCCTCTCCAAACTCCCTGTTAGCAATTCCTGTTCGCAAGCTCCCTGGTCACTGAGTCACAGGTCCCTTCCAGTTCTAGTGTTCTATGATTCTGTGCTTCTACCTTCATGAGACTTGCTCTTCAATGAGACCAAATTGGGCGTCTGGATTCCTTGTGAAAGTCCCAATTTGAAAGGAATAAATATTTTGCTCCCCCCCTCCAATCTCTGGGTTCCTCTTTAGATATTTAGGGGGACATGTCTCTATTTTCAGTTGAAGTAAATCACAAATAGACACTGACACCACCATTCATCCTGTCATAACTCATTGAAATCAACAAGACGACGCCCGTGTAACAAAGGAGTAAAGCTCTCGTCTTTCAGAATCTATCCCATGCTATCATTTGAATTAGACTAGAACAGGAAGGAACAGAATAGACCATGGTATTTCAAAATTGGCACGGTCCTATGTACAATGTTTTCTTTCCCTCCAAACACAGCTTTCTGACAGAAAAGTGGGTGTGTTGGAATATTTTCAAGCTGCTTGACAATTAACAGCCTTAGAGTTACTCATGGTTTTCTGCTACGTGGGACTGAAATCGGGGTTTGAAACTAAAACAGTTCAAGAAACAAGAGGGGCTTCATAAGATTAATCTAATTTCAGGCCATTTGCGGGAACCCCAAGAAATTATAGAATCCTTGAACACTAGAATGGGAAGGGACCTTGAGAGGTCATTGAGTCCAGTCCCCTGCCCTCACAGCAGGACCAGAACTGAAGTCAACGTAAATCTTGAAAAATTAAGAAATTTCTCACCTGGTCTGGATCTCACATTCATCTCCTCGCTGTGATCACAAAAATTTTTGTCATGGTTGGGACAGGAATATTTAACAGCTTGCTGAAGCGCCTGGTTGTTTATATCTCCCCCAGGGTCCATTATATGAAGACATGACATAATTGTTAAGGGGATACTTTTTCTTCCTTTCAAATTAGCGGCAACATTTAATGCTCTCAATAGAGTAGTCCTTGGCCATGATTGTTTTGTGTCTTTGGGACACATAACCTGCTAGCTCTCAGCTCCTAAATCCCATAAATCCCATGGGCAAATTTCCAAATCCCACTTCTTGTAACTAAGCAAGGACCCAAAGGGTTGGACTCAAGATGCCACCAGAAAATTGCTGCTGAATACATACAATTTGCACCCAAGGAAAATGCCAGAAAACCCCAATTATAGGACTGAGCCCATGTTGCTTTCAACAAATGAGAACATCAACACAGGCAAAGGGAAGATTCTTAAAAACAGGGAATTGTTCCTTTGTCGACAGAAGGCCCATTATTTTCAAGGGGAAGAAGATTGGCAGAACCAGCTTCCACTCGATCAGGGGTAAAATTATCTAAAAAACATCTACTCTAAATCATTTTCTACAACTCAAAGTGACTTACAAGCTCAAGTCCCATTCGTTAAAATGATTTAAATAGCCAGACCCATGCTTACCAAGATTTGGACATTTCTAATACCCATTGGCTTAACTGAGAGTTGGACACTAAATGACCTGAATATCTTTGACTCTCTGGCCTTTAAGATGAGTCAACTGGAACGTGAAAACATCATCTCAAGACCCTTTTTCTCCCTGTGGGGAAGAGTTAGGGCTGGAGTCCTAAGAGTTTTTGGTGCCTAAATCCCAGATTTATCTTACAAGGGTATTCTCCTAAAGTAGGCACTTCTGTTTGTTGGTGTCAACATTCCGTAGCCACCTACCCGTAAGGCTTTGGTGAGGCCAAATCTGGAGTATTGCGTCCCTATTAGAGAAAGGATGTGGACCCATTAGAGAAGGTCTAGTGGAGGGCAACGGAAATGATTCAGGGGCTGGAGCACATGACCTATGAGCAGAAGCTGAGGGATTTGGGCTTGTTTAGTCTACAGAAGAGAAGAGTGAGGGGGGATTTGAGAGCAGCCTTCAACTTCCTGAAGGGAGGTTCCAAAGAGGCTGGAGAGAGGTTGGTCTCAGTGGGGGCAGATGGCAGAACGAGGAGCAATGTTCTCACGTTGCAGTTGGGGAAGGTCTACAACATGGGCATGCGCACGGGTGTGCCGGGTGTGCCCAGGCACACCCTAATGTCTCGGGCCAGCTAGCCCGAGCCGTTTTTGCGCCCTGGGCCCCACTCAGCCTGGAAGCACCGTGCGGCCCAGCAGCATGGCGCAGCACCCCTGAGACACCTGGGAGCATCCTCACCTAGTACGGCAGCACTGTGTGGCACCCCTGAGGTGCCCGGGGGCGCCCTCGCCTGTCCCGGTAGCACCGTGTGGCACCTGGCCCTGCAACACCACGCAACGCTCCGGGGGCACCCCCGCCCCACCATACAGCACTGCACGGTGCCCCCAGAGTGCCCCCACCTGTCCCGGCAGCATCGCGAGGTGCCCCACCCTGTAGCACCATGCGGTGCCCCAGGGGTGCCCCTCCCCGGCCCTGCAGCTTGGGCTGGCTCTTACTCCCACCCTGCAGCTGTAAGGCAGAAGCTGAAGGTAAGGGGGGGGAATAAGAGGAAGGGGTTGGAGAGGAAGGGGCTTTTGCGGTCGGGGAGGGTGGAGGAGGAAGAAAGGGGAAGGGGTGGAAGGGGCTTGTTCGGAGAGGGAGGGAAGAGGGGGAAGAAAGGGGAAAGCACCAAAGGGACAGGGTAGAGGGGGAGGTGTCAGTGGGAGGGGGGACAGGGTGATGCTGGAAGAGGAGAGGTTAAGGGCATTTGGGACTGGAGGGAGAGGTGCTGGGTGAAGGCTTGGCAGAAGGGGTAGGCATGAGGAAGGTGGGGATGGAGCAAGTCATGTGTGAGGGCATGAGGGGAATGGGGCAGAGGTGGTGAGGGGATGGGCATCAGGAAAAAGGGCAAAGGGGGCAGGGGAGGCACCAGGAGGGTGCAGGGCTAAGGGAAGGTGCAGGTGCCAGGATTCTGGGGTGAAGCAGAAGGGCAGACACCTGCAGGGGAGAGACCAGCACCAGAGGAGAGAGGCAGGGCAGGTGTGTAGATGGAGGTGTTAGGAGAGGGGATGAGGAGGGGTAGCTCACATGATCAGAGTGGGGCTATTGGAGGAGTGGGCACAGGGGGGAGAGAAGGGCTGGTGGAGGGGGGCAGGTCTCAGGAAGGCTGAGGGCAGTGAGAAGGGCAGGAGTCAGGACAGCAGAGGTGGGTGAGGGTTTGGGGGCAGCAGGCACCAGGGGAGTTGATGGAGCAAGGGAGGAGACATGGCAGCAGAGGGAAAGGTGGATGTTATTAATAACTTGGGTGCCACAGTGGCACATCCAAACAAGCCACATGAACTCAGTACTGGTGCACAACACAAAATTCATTCTGCTCATGGGAGGAAACTCTTAGAGGTTTGAACACTTCCCCACCAGCCTCTGTTAACATTATATAGCCTCTGGGGCTACCAGAGCTATATAAGCCTGTGACTCAGCGACCAGGAGCTTAACAGGAATTGCTAACAGGGAGTTTGGAGAGGAGTTTAGAGGGGAGGTTAGAGGGCACTAGTGACTTCTGGCCTTCTTTAAAACATAACTCTTATAAATAATCTATATTCCAGAGGTTTAAAAAGAATCCCAGTTTATACTTAAACTTGTTCATTAGAAAATGGAGACAGAAGCCCAGCAGCAGAGTGGGGCTATCCTGTTTATTGCGCTGAGTGTAACATGTATGATTACCTGCCCTGTGGGCGGGTGGCGATGTGTGCACCTGTTGCAAGGAGCTCCTGACCTCAGAGACCGAGTTCGGGCTTTGGAGGCCAGGGTGGCTGAACTGGAGGAGCTAAGGGAGGTAGAGAGATTTGTGGATGAGACTTTCTGGGACACTGTAGTACTGTCCCACCTCCAGTCTGAGAGCCCCAGTGCTCTTAAGGAGGATGAAAGTCTCAAGGGAACAGAGCATTCAATGGGAGCAGAGGGAAACCATCCCAGTTGGGACCCTCCTCCCAGAGGATGTTGCGGTATCCTCTCGCACTGAGGATACCTCTGAGGGGGAGGGAATGCCAGTTCGGAAGAGGCAGGTGTTAGTAGTGGGTGATCTGATCGTTAGAAACATAGATAGTTGGGTTTGTGATGACCGGGAGAACCGTATGGTCACTTGCCTGCCTGGTGCGAAGGTTGCGGATCTCTCGAGGCATCTAGATAGACTTATGTGTAGTGCTGGGAGGAGCCGGTGGTCGTGGTACATGTAGGTACCAATGACGTAGGGAAGGGTAGGAGAGATGTCCTGGAGGCCAAATTTAGGCTGCTAGGAAAGAGACTGAAATCCAGGACCTCTATGGTATGCTCTCGGAAATGCTTCCAGTTCCACGCGCAGGGCCAGGTAGGCAGGCAGAGATTCAGAATCTCAATGCGTGGATGAGACGATGGTGTAGGGAAGAGGGGTTTGGATTTATTAGGAACTGGGGACACTTTTGGGAGAGGGGAGCCTATACAGGAAGGATGGGCTCCACCTAAACCAGGGTGGAACCAGACTGCTGGCACTAAACATTAAAAAGGCCGAGAGCAGTTTTTAAACTGAGAGATGGGGAAAGCCGATTGGTGTGAGATGCACGTAAATCGGAGGGAGACTTCTCTTAGAGGAGAATCCATTGATAGAGATTCTCTAAGCTGTAGTCAGAAAGAGAGGAGGGAGAGGGCAAACCATGGGCCAGAGCAGACAAACAACCTGCATAAAGGAATCCAATGCATCAGGAAGGGCAGACAAATAAGCAGTGGCAAATTTTTAAAGTGCTTCTACACAAATGCTAGGAGTCTGACTAATAAGATGGGTGAACTAGAGTACCTAGTATTAAATGAGGAGATTGACATAATAGGCATCACTGAAACCTGGTGGAATGAGGAAAATCTGTGGGACACAATCATACCGGGATATAAAATATATCGAAAGGATAGAGCAGGCCGGGTGGGTGGCGGAGTGGCACTGTATGTGAAAGATAATGTAGAATCAAATGAAATAAAAATATTAAATGAATCAACATGTTCAATAGAATCGCTATGGATAGTAATTCCATGCTCCAAAAATAAGAAATTAGCAGTAGGGATATATTACCGACCACCTGACCAGGACAGGGATACTGACATTGAAATGCTGAGGGAGATTAGAGAGGCTACCAAAACAAAGAACTCTATAATAATGGGGATTTTAATTACCCCCATATTGACTGGATACATGTCACCTCAGGAAGAGAAGCGGAGATAAAATTTCTCAATGGCTTAAATGACTGCTTCTTGGAGCAGCTGGTGCAGGAACCCACAAGGAGAGGCAATTCTCGATTTAGTCCTGAGTGGAGTGCAGGATCAGGTCCAGGTCAGGTCCAGGAAATAACTGCAGGACCGCTTGGGAATAGTGACCATAATATAATAACATTCAACATTCCTGTGGTGGGAAGAACACCTCAGCAGACCAGCACCCTGGCATTTAATTTCAAAAAGGGGAATTACACAAAAATGAGGAGGTTAGTTAAACAGAAATTAAAAGGCACAGTGACTAGAGCCAAATCCCTGCAAGCTGCATGGAAACTTTTAAAGACACCATAATAGAGGCCCAACTTAAATGTATACCCCAAATTAAAAACATAGCAAGAGACCTAAAAAGAGTCACTGTGGCTTAACCACCATGTAAAAGAAGCAGTGAGGGACAAAAAGGCATCTTTAAGAAGTGGAAGTCCAATCCTAGTGAGATAAATAGAAAGGAACATAAACACTGTCAAATCAAGTGTAAAATGTAATAAGAAAAGCAAAAAGATTTTGAGGAACAGCTAGCCAAAAACTCAAAAAGAAATAACAAAATGTTTTTAAGTACATTAGAAGCAGGAAGCCTGCTAAAAACCTGTGGGTCCCCTAGACGATCGAACTATAAAAGGCGAATCAAGGACGATAAAGCCATTGCGGAGAAACTAAATGATTTCTTTGCTTCAGTCTTCACGGCTGAGGACGTTGGGGAGATTCCCAAATCTGCACCGCCCTTTGTGGGTAATGAATCTGAGGAACTGTCCCGGATTGAAGTGTCATTAGAGGAGGTTTTGGAACAAATAGAAAAACTTAATGTTAACAAATCTCCGGACCGGATGGCATTCATCCAAGGGTTCTAAAAGAACTCAAATGGGAAATTGCTGAACTATTATCTGTGGTTTGTAACCTATCCCTTAAATCGGCTTCCGTACCTAATGACTGGAAGGTAGCCAACGTGACACCAATATTTAAAAAGGGCTCTAGAGGCGATCCGGCAATTACAGACCGGTAAGTCTAACTTCAGTACCGGCAAATTAGTCAAACAATAGTAAAGAATAAAATTGTGAAGCATGTAGAAGAACATAATTTGTTGGACAAAAGTCAACATGGGTTCTGTAAAGGGAAATCCTGTCTTACTAATCTATTAGAGTTCTTTAAGGTTAACAAACATGCGGACAAGGGGGATCCAGTAGATATAGTATACTTAGATTTCCAGAAAGCCTTTGACAAGGTCCTCACCAAAGGCTCTTGTGTAAATTACATGGCCATGGGATAAGAGGGAAGGTCCTTTCTTGGATTGAGAACTGGTTAAAAGACAGGAAACAAAGGGTAGGAATAAATGGTAAATTTTCAGAATGGAGAGGGGTAACTAGTGGTGTCCTCAAGGGTCAGTCCTAGGACCAATCCTGTTCAACTTATTCATAAATGATCTGGAGAAAGGGGTAAGCAGTGAGGTGGTAAAGTTTATGGATGATACCAAACTGTTTAGGATAGTCAAGACAGAAGCAGACTGTAAGGGACTCCAAGAAGATCTCACCAAACTGAGTGATTGGGCAACAAAATGGCAAATGAAATTTAATGTGGATAAGTGTAAAGTAATGCACATCGGGAAAATAACCCCAACTATACGACAGTATGATGGGGGCTAATTTGGCTACGACAAATCAGGAAAGAGATCTTGGAGTTATCGTGACAGTTCTCTGAAAACTTCCACACATGTGCAGCGCGGTCAAAAAGGCAAATAGGATGCTAGGAATTATTAAGAAAGGGATAGAAAATAAGACCCGGAATATCTTACTGCCCTGTATAAAACTATGGTACGCCCACATCTTGAATACTGTGTACAGATGTGGTCTCTCACCTCAAAAAAGATATTTTGGCCTTGGAAAGGGTTCAGAAAAGGGCAACTAAAATGATTAGGGTTTGGAACGGGTCCCATATGAGGAGAGGTTAAAGCGACTGGGACTTTTCAGTTTAGAAAAGAGGAGACTGAGGGGGATATGATAGAGGTGTATAAAATCATGAGTGGTGTGGAGAGGGCCGATAAAGAAAAGTTATTTATTAGTTCCCAAATAGAAGAACTAGAGGACACCAAATGAAATTAATGGGTAGCAGGTTTAAAACTAATAAAAGAAAGTTCTTCTTCACACAGCGTGTAGTCAGCATGTGGAACTCCTTGCCAGAGGAGGCTGTGAAGGCTAGGACTATAACAGAGTTTAAAGAGAAGCTAGATAATTTCATGGAGGTTAGGTCCATAAAAGGCTATTAGCCAGGGATAAAATGGTGTCCTTGGCCTCTGTTTGACAGAGGCTGGAGAGGGATGGCAGGAGACAAAGCGCTTGATCATTGTCTTCGGTCCACCCTCTGGGGCACCTGGTGCTGGCCACTGTCGGCAGACAGGATACTGGGCTAGATGGACCTTTGGTCTGACCCGGTACGGCCGTTCTTATGTTCTTATGTTCTTATGTTCTTATGTTCACATTAATGTCTCACACATTGGATTAATGCAATTTCAGGATAGTTGCATAGGGGCGGGGTTGGTGGGGGCCAAACTAATCCCTATTGGTAGGAGGATGGTGGAAAAAGTCCTTGGGTTGGGGGTCGCGTAACACTTTTTACTTTTGGTCATGAGGCCATCTTGCCCAGAGAGGGTTACCTCCAGGGGCGTGGCTAATGGGGGTCAGGGACGTGGTTAACAGGGGTCAGGGATGTGGCTAATGGGGGGGTCAAAGTGCATTTTAAAAAAATTCTTTGGGTGCACACCCTAATGAAATGTGCTGCGCACGCCTATGGTCTACAAATGATTTCCCTAGGAGTGTGGGGAAGCACTGGGATGGTTGCCCTAGGGAGGGGGCGGACTCTCCATCCCTAGAGGTTTAGAAGTACCAGCTTGGCAAAGCCCTGGATTGAGTTGGAGTTGGTCCTGCTTTGGGAAGGGGTCTGGACTCGATGAAATAATCTCTCCTCTTACACAATATCCCCGTTTAGGTCTCACAAGATGCTGTTAGCTCTTTTGGCCACCGTGTTGCATTGGGAGCTCACGTTAAACTGATTTTCTACTATGACCCCTAATCTTTTTCGGTTTCGCTGTCTCCCAGGATAGAGTGCCTTCTCCTGTCAATAGGACCCCTATTCTATGCTCCCTGCCATCCACATTTCACTTTAACTTCTCCTAAAAGTAAATAGCGTGATTTCAGATCCCTCAGAATCTGAGACGGGACCTCTTCTTATTCTCCGCTCCTCTAATTGTGTGCCACTTGAAAATATTATCAACAATTATTGAGGTTTTCTTCCATGTCATTAACATTTTGGCTGGTGCTGGACTCAGTGCATAGGGAGTCCAGACCCTTATGCCTAGGGAGGTTGTGGAATCTCCATCGCTGAAGATATTGAAGAGCAGGTTGGACAGACACCTGTCAGGGATGGTCTAGACAGTGCTTGGTTCTGTCGGGAGGGCAGGGGACTGGACTTGATGACCTCTCAAGGTCCCTTCCCATTCTAGTGCTCTAGGATTCTATGATTCTATCCCATGCTTTGTGATCTCCCATGAACCTACAAGTAAGTATTGTGAAAAGGATTTGGAAACCTCGTCACACTGTGCATCCTTGAAAAACAACACATTCCTGGGGGGAAAGATGTTCTGATTATTATTCTTGTACATCTGCGGCTCAAAGCACAATAAAGAAGCTGTCCCCGGCAATGCAGACTTGCCATTAGACTTCAGAGAGTCCATGTGTGATCTTATTAGGAATGGTCGAGAATTGCGATATTTCCGAATTAGAACTTATTGGCCAATGGGAGCGAATGGTTGTTGATCTTGTTTGGGAGATATCTGAAATTCCTTGGAAAGCATATTTACGAAGGTCTACAAACGTGAACTACATCATCTAAGGGTGAAAAAATAATAGCAAAGTCTTTTCAGTCTCCTAGTATCCAAAAGTGTCAAGTATCTAAAAGGGCGTTACAAGTAGAAGGAGAAAAATTGTTCTCCTTGGCTTTTGAGGACAGGACAAGAAGCAATGGGATGAAACTGCAGGAAGGGAGGTTAAGGTTGGACATTAGGAAAAACTTTCTGCCTGTCAGGGTGGTTAAACACTGGGATAAGTTGCCTAGGGAGGTTGTGGAATCTCCATTGCTGGAGATATTTAAGAGCAGGTTGGACAGACACCTGTCAGGGATGGTCTAGATGGTGCTAAGCCCTGCCGTGAGGGCAGGGAACCAGAGTTGATGGCCTTGCAAGCTCCCTTCCAGTTCTAGAATTCTATGATTTAATGTCATCTCTCAGACGTGATCTAGACGGAGCTTGGTCCTGCTGTAAGTATAGGGGACTGGACTCCATGACCTCTCGAGGTCCCTTCCAGTTCTAGTAGTCTAAAATTCTATGACTATATGCCAGAATATGGCTTTGTCCTTTATGTATGAGAAGACAACTCTTAGGGAAAGGTTTCAGCCAACTCTAATTCAAATTTGAAGTGTTTTCTTTCTGTAAAATGCAGAAATACTTGGATTAGAACAGTTCAAGCAATGGGAAGAGGGAGAAATGTTACTTCATTGTCTTCTTTGAAGATTTACGGGGTTTTAGGCCACAAGGGAGCTCAATAAAATCCTCCTTTAGTTTCCTGACATTCAAAATTTCACTGAAATACACATTTCAGAAAGGGTTCTTTAGCTGCCCATTTGAGGCTATTCATCTCTTTGGAATGTTACCGTATCCATTGGGCTCGTTAGCAAAAGAGAGTCACTTGGCAGATGAGATATAGTCCAGTCAGAGGAAAAACAGCTAATCATGAGGATGAAATATCTTTGTCCCTGTTTTCTTCATGGCGTCTTTCACCTCCTTGTTCCTGAGGCTGTAGATAATGGGGTTCAAGAGCGGAATCACCACCGAGTAGAACAGAGCGAACATCTTGCTCACCTCTGGGGAGAAGCTGGACTTGGGACGGACATACATAATGAGGGCTGTCCCGTAGAACAACGTCACCACGGTGAGGTGTGAGGAGCAGGTGGAGAAGGCTCGGCGCCGGCCTTCGGTGGACTGAATCTGAAGGATGGTGGAGATGATACATACGTAGGACCCCAGCGTTAGCATGAAAGGCAGAAGAAGGACAAGTGCAGCCCCCACAACGATCTGGATCTCGATCCAGTAGGTGTCCCCGCACACCAGCTTCAGCACCGGCTGGATCTCACAGAAGAAGTGGTTGATCACGTTGGGCCCGCAGAAAGGAAGGGTGAAGACAAAGGTGGTGTGTCCCACGGCCACTACCATCCCACAGAGCCACGACCCGCCTGTCAGTTGGAGGCAGACTTTCCTATCCATGAAGGCCGTGTAGCGCAGCGGGTTGCAGATGGCGCAGTAGCGGTCGTAGGCCATTGACGCGAGCAGGCAGCACTCGGTAACGCCAAAGAACAGGAAAAAATACATCTGCACGGCACAGCCGGCAAAGGGCATGGTTTTCCTCACCGAGAGGATCTCGGCCAGCATGTTGGGCAGGGTGACGGAGGTGAAGCAGATCTCCAGGAAGGACAAGATCCTGAGGAAGAAATACATGGGGGTGTGAAGGGCCAGGTCGGCTGTGGTGACGACAATGATGAGGACGTTACCCAGCACGATGAAGATGTAAATGCCCAGAAACGCCAGGAATAAAGCAGAGCTCACGTCAGGGTCAGTAGAGAAGCCCAACAGGACGAATTCAGTCACAGAGGTGTTTGGTCTCATTCTCCTCCTCAGCATAGTTCATCTGGAGACTTGAAAATAAAACTATGAGTTAGTTTGCTTCTTTAAATCAAGTCAAAACGGCATCCATCCATCCACGTATCTATCCCCTTACTCCCATCTATCTATCCATCTATCCCCATACCGCATCTATCTATCTATCTATCTATCTTGTCTTCATTTGACCTGTCTCTCCATTCATCCATCACTTTGTTCACCTGATATGAAGTGGGGTCATCCCAATTTTAGTCAGACCCTCCCATCACAAATCTTTAAATCCCAAGGGAATTCACTCAAGTCAATGGTTGTCATTGACTTCTCAGGTTATGTAATTCTTTCTTTAACCCTCTTCTAAGGTTGCCCTTCCCATAGCTTTGCATTTCCTAGGTTGACTGTGCTTTGTGTGAAGAAGTCCTTCCTTGACTTTGCTTTAAACTTTCTGCCCACTGGGCTATGTCTACACTTGCCATTTAAAGCAGAAAAAAATCTGCTTTGTTGGCAGAAAACCCATGGAAGTGCCTATATTCGCCATTGAGTATCTGCAATAAGATTCAGAAGTTTTCATTGTTTTCTTTTATTTTATTTATCCATGTACACCTTGTTCCTCGCTGAAATCAAGTTGGATGTTTAACACCTCTAGACTCCATTGAAAGTCCAAGCATGAATCATAGAATCATAGAACCATAGAGCTGGAAGAGACCTCAGAAGGTCATCAATTCTAGCCCCCTGCTCTAGGCAGGACCAATCCCAACTAAATCAATATTTTGAAAGTCTCCTAAATCTCCTCAATTTATAGTTATTTGGGGCCTGGCACTCTTCACTCTAACATGGAAGTGAAAATTGAATAACACACTTTACTCTTGGGCTACTCACAGAAGTCAATGTCATTGCTCCAGTAACAAACAGGAGGAGAGCTTTGCTAAAAATCCACCCAATCAAATCTTCTTGGGTATGTCTAGACTACAAGCCTCTTTCGAAAGAGGCGTTTTCAAAAAAATCTTTTGAAAAAGCTTTCTTTCAAAAGAGATCGTCTAGACAGCAACCACTTTTCTGAAAAAGAGAGCTGCTTTTTCGAAAGAGAGTACCTAGGCAATCTGGATGCTGTCTTTTGAAAAAGCCCTGTTTGCATTCAGAAACACACTTCCAAAAAAAGGCGTTCTTCCTCACAAAATGAGGTAGAAAAAACTGCCACGTTCTTTTGATTTAATTTTGAGAGAACATGGTGAAGTCTAGACGCAGGTGAAAGTTTTTTCGAAAAAAGGCCATTTTTTCTCGGAAAAAACCCCAAACAAACAAACCTGATGAACTACGCCAGTTTCCTTGAAATCCACGTTTCCATCATTATAAACTCAATGGAACAAGATCAGAGTCAAGGAATCAATTTGTCTTTTCCATACTGTTAACTGCATTTCCTCGGAAAACCAGACTGTATCTCCCAGAATAAACGCTAAGATTTCAAACTGTCATCTGATCTTGATATAATGGCTGGTTTTGGGGGACAAAATTAAATCGCTGGTTTTGGGGGACAAAATTAAATATTCCAAAAATAGTTTCTTGGAACCTTATCGACCCATGATGGAATGTTTCATTTTTAGAAGGTTTTTAGTATAATTTTGATATGCTGGTGGGGTGTCCTTTCGCCTGATCAATGACACTACAATGGAATAGCTAAAACCTTCCGATAACGTCAGATCAAAATATAGACCAACTCAATGTGCGCCTATGAAACATGTTTTGATTTACTCAAAGCAGCATTTTCTCAGAAGAAACAGTTCCACTGGAGCATTTTCCATCGAGTCTGCTGTTCTTAGTGTGGGGAGTTGGCTGTGATTTTAGACTCAGTAGGATGCAACCTTTTCCACCGATTCTCCTCTTACTAAGACTGGGATGAGTTAGGAGTAGTTTCACTATGATCAAGTGAAAAGTGCCAGTGTTACTACACAGACCCCGCCTCCCCCTTGCTTTATGAAATTGACCTATGGATGCAAATATCTTAATGTCTCAGGGCACATCTGGACTGTCTTTCACTTTCAAAAGAAGATATGCAAATTTGGGGCAAATTTGCATTTCTTCATCTGATCACTTTTTCGAAAGAGGTTCTTTCGAAAAAGAAAACGGTCTAGCTGCAGTTCTTTTGAGAAAAAAACCCTTCTTCAAAAAAAACGTGTGAACCTCATTTTTTTAGGAAGAACGGTTCTTTCGAAAACTTTTTTTCTCGACAGAACTGCGGCTAGGCTACTTTCTTTTTCGAAGAACCTCTTTCGAAAAAGTGATTGGAAGAAGATCTGCTCATCCTCGCCGAATCTTCTTTCGAAAGTGAAAGCAAGTCTAGACGTGCCCACAATGTACTGGATCTGTATCTCTTATTTTGGTGTACGTATCGCTCTTGTATGTGAATTTAGAGATATGGGGTATGGAATGGTGTATGGTTTTAAATGTGCACAGGAGAACCATCAAGAGTGTAACCTGAAAACAGCCCCGTTGGTCCTTTAAGTTTTAGCAGTGGTTGGTCTTAGGAAGGCATGTGATCTCCCCAACTGGTAGAGCGAGACATTGGGGGAGGAAGAGAAAGCCAAATTCCCATCCAACGAGGAATCTACAAAACAATGGGACACAAGCAGTCCCTTTGTTCTTGGCTGGCACGTCACTCCCAAGCGAATGAACCCGAGACCCCAGGGAAAGATCTTCCCTGAAGTGGAGGTATAGCTGAAATAAGAAGAGTTTTAGGGTGAGTCTGTAATAAGCGTTAGAACTGGCTGAGCCTTTTTTATTATTTTACATTTGTCATCTGCTTGGCTCTGCCCGGTTTCACCTGCAGCCACCTCAATCCTACTGCTTGTACTTAATAAAATCACTTTTATTGACGATCAAGCCCAATGGGAATGATTGTTACCTGGGGGAGCCATCGGTGTGCACATTCCCCCTTTCATTGCGAAGGGCGGCTTACCCAACTACATCATTCGGGTTTGATGGTGTTTGGGGAGAGGTATCCCAGGAAACTGTGCCCCAAATCCCATTTTCCTTGGACCTGAAGAGTTTTAGTGTCTGTGGTGTTTCTCCGGCACAGGCAGGTGTATTAGCTCAGTGCCAGGGAGCTGGCCCAGCAGGACCGGGTGGTGAGAAGCCCCAGAGAGCATGGAGGCCCCTATCCGTGGCTTTGTCTGCTCTCCAGGAAGCATCCCCGAGGGGTCTTCTGTGATTCACCCCATCACAGTTACTTTATGGTAAGGCAAATCAGGGGCCATTTCTCTCTGTGGGAATCTCTATACCAGAGGGCACTTTTGGGGGTCAACGAATCATAGAACACTAGCACTGGATGGGATCTTAAGAGGTCGTTGAATCTAGTCCCCTGCCCTCACGGCAGTACCAAGCACCATCTAGATCATCCCTGGCAGGTGTCTGTCCTAGGCTACTCTTCAATAGCTCCAGAGATGGAGATTCCACAACCTCCCTGGGCAATTTATTCCAGTGTTTAATCACCTTGACAGGCAGGAAGATTTTCCTAATGTCCAACCTCAACCTCCCTTGCTGCAGTTTAAGCCCATTGCTTCTTGTCCTATTCTCAGAGGCCAAGGAGAACAATTTTTCTCCCTCCTCCTTGTGACACCCTTTTAGATACTTGAAAACCGCTCTCATGTCCCCTCTCAGTCTTCTCCTTTCCAAACTAAACAAGCCCAGTTCTTTCAGCCTTACTCGTGTTCTCTAGACCAGTGGTTCCCAAACTTTTCAGCATCATGTCCCCTTTTTTATTTTTGAGAAACCCTCACACCTGGCCCCCAAATAGCAGCAAAACTTATTGAGCAAAAAAAGAAAAATTGCCCTCTTAAGAGCAGAGCAGGCATTGCCCTTTTAAGGCGGCCATTCTGAAGTCTGCCCCCAGCCAGCCTGAGCGGACGGCCAGACAGGGCTCTTTCTTGGGGGTAAATTTGGGGGGTCTGGATCACCTCGCACCCCCCCTGGAATTTCTTCATGTCCCCCCCAGATGGGCATGTCCCCCCAGTTTGGGAACCCATGCTCTAGACCTTTCATCATTTTTGTTGCTCTTCTCTGGACCTTCTCCAATTTCTCCACATCTTTCTGGAGGTGTGTGGAGTACATTCATTGAATCAGTTTATCAGCGCAGCAGTGGGGCATGGTTTTTCCTAAGTAGGGGGAAGACGTTCATGATCCTTGGGGTATGTCTCCTACATGGCTCACTCCTTCCCTAAGCAGTGCCTGCCCCTTGCCGCATGTTGTGTTAAGTCGTGTAGTGTCCTGCCGTTTGAACTTCATAAACACATGCTGGAATGCTTCCTTTTAATGAGGCACAATATTATCTTCTGCTATTTTGACCAAAAAAACCAAACAAGTGGAACGTACTAGACAAATGTGCAGCTGCGTCAACATCTTCCACCGTGACACGTTGAGATTCCATCCTACCGTATATTTCCACACAACTCCTCAATTACCTGTGGTAGCTATGGATGGGTTGCGCTAAAACGGGCTTGAATTCAAGCTCAAAAACAGAGCACACCAGATTCCACGGGAGCCATCTAGAGTTGACTCTTTTGGAAGAACCCAAAGGACATACACATCATTGAGACAGAAAAGGAATTTCTCACCTGGTTGATCTCCCACATTCATCTCCTCTCTGCGATCACGAAAGAATTCAGGCACGGATTAAATTGGACTATTTAACTACTTCTGTAGAAGCCCCGGGGACCTGTGCATTGGTTTGCCACAGATGTCTCATTACATGAAGCAATAACATAACGATTGAGGGAATAGTGTTTCTCCCCTTGATATCAGTGCCACACATCTAATTATTTCAATAGAAGCACCACCTAGATCATCCTTGATAGATGTTTGTCCAACCTGCTCTTAAATATCTCCAGTGATGGAGACTCCACAACCTCCCAAGGCAATTTATTCTAGTGATTAACCATCTTGACAGGTAGGAAGTTTTTCCTAATGTCCAACCTAAACCTCCCTTGCTGTGGTTTAAGCCGTTTGCTCCTTGTCCTTTTCTCAGAGGTCAAGGAGAATGATTTCTCTCTCCTCCTTGTAACACCCTTTTAGATAGCTGAAATGCCATGGACACACTTCCAAATTCCAGTTTTCATACCTAACCAAGGACCACAGTGATTCGGACAGGTAAATGCCCCTAAAAATATGCAATTCCCAATGGGGGCAGAGGACAGAACGAGGAGCAATGGTCTTAAGTTGCAGTGTGGGAGGTCTTGGTTGGATATTAGTTAAAACTCTTTTACTAAGAGGGTGAGGAAGAACTGGGATGGGTTTCCTAGGGAAGGGGTGGAATCTCCATTCGTAGAGGTTTTTAAGTCCCGGCTTGACAAAATCCTGGTTGGGATGATTGAGTTGGGGTTGGTCCTGCCTTTGGCAGAGGGTTGGACTTGATGATTCTTCCAACCCTAGGATTCTCGGATTCTAGGATTCTGTGAATTCCCATCTGAGGACAAGGCAGAATGGTTGCAAAATAAAGCTGGGAGGCATGGCGACTGCTTTGGGTGATAGGGTCATAATTCAAAATGATCCAGACAAACTGGAGAAATTGTCTGAGGTCAACAGGATGAAGTTGAATAAGGACAAATGCAAAGGGCTCCATTTAGGAAGGAACAATCCACTTCACACGTACAGAATGGGAGGCAACTGTCTAGGAAGGAGTAAGGCAGAAAGGGATCTAGGGGTCAAAGTGGACCACAAGCTAAATATGAGTAAATGGGAGCTAAATGAGTAAATATGAGCTAAATATGAGCTCTACTCTGCACTGATTAGTCCTCAATTGGAGGACTGTGTCCAGTTCTGGGCACCACATTTCAAGAAAGATGTGGAGAAATTGGAGAAGGCCTAGAGAAGAGCAAAAAAAAAAAAATTATTCAAGACATAGAGAATATGAGCTATGAAGAAAGACTGAGAGAATTAAGCTTGTTTAATTTGGAAAGAAGAAGACTGAGGGGACATGGTAGTGGTTTTCATATATTTAAAAATGTGTCACAAGTGGGAGGGAGAAAAATTGTTCTCCTTGGCCTCTGAGAATAGGACAAAAAGCAATGGGCTTAAACTGCAGCAAGGGAGGTTTTGGTTGGACATTAGGAAAAATTTCTCCAACTGATGAAAATAAAGTTTTTTTCAGTGTTCCCGCTCTCCATCAGATGATGCATTTTCATCAGCATGGAAACATTTCCCAGAAATTGATTGATTTTTTTAAAAAACCATCATTTTAAAAACCATAAATGGATGTTTTTGTCTTTTTGATCTTTCAGTAATGTAAAAGCCTTTCATAGAATCATAGCAGCCTAGAACTGGAAGGGACCTCAAAAGGTCATCAACTCAAGTCCCCTGCCCTCATGGCACCATCCAGACCAACCCTGACAGGTGTCTGTCCAACCTGCCCTTAAATATCTCCAGTGATGGAGATTCCACAAGCTCCCTCGGCAATTTATTCCAGTGTTTCACCTTGCTGACAGGCAGGAAGTTTTTCCTAATGTCCAACCTAAACCTCCCTTGCTGCAGTTTAAGCCCATTGCTCCTTGTCCCACCCTCAGAGGCCAAGTAGAACAATTTTTCTCCCTCCTACTTGTAACACCCTTTTAGATACTTGAAGACAGCTATCACGATCCTTTCAGTCTTCTCTTTTCCAAACTAAACTCATTTTAACTTTTCTTATAACTTTCCCATTCTGTGCAAAATACTGAAATTCTGCTTTTTACTCCCATTGGAGAACGAAATACATTTTACAATATTGCAATTCCCCATCTAATGGAATTTCCATTTTCCAACAATCTCTAGTGGAATTATATACTCCTATGGCCACTGTATTTTAGTGTTAGTAGTAGCTAGAGATAGATAGATAGATAGATTGATAGATAGATAGATAGAGGGGTTGTTGGGGATAGAGAGAGAGAGAGAGAGGGTGTATGGGGATAGATAGATAGAATATTATATTAAACTACAGAAAACTTAAGTAAGATGTGAATTAGGGCAAAGATGAGAAACTCGATTCCTTCTTTTGCCTCTTTGTAACGACTGCACGTGCCATGCAGCAATAATGTTTTGTTGTAGAATCACAAAAATCTCACTCAGCTTGAGTTCCCGGTGGCTAAGAAGAACAGGAACATGTTGCACGTGATTATAACTCAGCTGATCAGAACATTTTTGGTGAAACATTTTTTGACAGTTTTGTGGGAACCCCAAAGTTTGGCAGCGACCTCTTGAATTCAAGGGCACTTTTTGTCATTGAAATATATCCGAAAAAGAGAGAGAGACAAAGAGACAGGGAGCGTGTGGGGAGGAAAAAACAAAACCTAATCCAAAAACTTTCAAAAACTTTGGCTTTTGTTCCAAAGACAAATGAAAACAATTGTGGAAACGTCAAGGGTCTTCAAAAAATAGAGCTGGTCTCTACCGTGATCTAGGTATCAGGCATTATTTTGATCAACCTATTTGACTCTATACTCATCACACACAAGAGATTAACAGTCTATTAAATCATCTGTGCATGTATTAATATTTATCAAGGGGTCTTTCAGAGCCATTCTCCCATGGATCTCATTTCAATGAGTTCCTAAGAACATAAGAACGGCCATACTGGGTCAGACCAAAGGTCCATCCAACCCAGTGTCCTGTCTGCCAAAAGTGGCCAATGCCAGGTGCCCCACAAGGAGGGAACACAATGGGTAATCCTCACATGATCCCTCCCCTGTCACCCACCTCCAGACCAACAGAGGCTAGGGATGCCATTCCTACCCATCTTGGTGAATAGCCATTGATAGACCTAACCTCCATGAATATTTCTAGCTCTTTTTTTAACCCTATTAAAGTCCTAGTCTTCACCACTTGCTCAGGCGAGGAGTTCCACAGGTTGACTGCGCGCTGAGTGGAAGAAACCTTCCTTTGGTTTGTCCTAGTTGAAGCCGCTGAAACTGAAAACAGAAGTGTTTCTATTCAATTGGACTCCAATAGACTTCTTCTTGAAGGGCATCTTACTTCACAAATATCTCATCTGCAGCCGATGAAGAGACTACTCAACATGTATACCCATCCAGACTCTGATGGTGGCCAATGGAGGACCAGGACAGCATTCCTGGAAATGCATCATTTTTTGTGAGTTATCTCATGGGCTATGGATCCTGCGAAAAACAGGGATTCCTTACTAGTTCCTGCAAGGGAAATGCAGCCTTCTCTGCATTCACTGCATGGGAGTGTGCCGGTATCAGGCAGGGTCGATTTAATGACGTTGAACACGGTGCAGCTAATCAGTCCCTTGAGCGTTCTTCAACCCAATCAAAACCAAACAAGAACCCAACCAATCAAACCCAACCAACCGGAGCGGGACCTGGCGAACGCCGCACGGTGAGTTTCTCAGGCTGAGACGGGAGAAGAGGATTCCGCAAAAGGGGTCAGGGTCAGCCAACAGTGACACACCAGCAGTGCAAGGACCTTCGTGTTGCTTGCATTGGGGTGCCCCAAGCAGCACATTGTGTGCGGTTGTGCCGACCTGACACCACAAAACTGAGAGACGTTTTAAAACGTATCATCCAAAATCACTCAGCTAATTCGAAGTCTTGTATCCATCCAATCAGGACTGAATTGGAATGATAACAATTGTTGGTTTACAATCTAAGGGAATGCTTTAAGATCAGGTTGGATGGACATCTCTCAGGGATGGTCTAGATGGTTCTTGGTCCTGCCGTAAGGGCAAGGGACTGGACTCGATGACCCCTCGAGGTCCCTTCCAATTCTAGGATTCTATGGCGTACGTTTTAAAGTACCAAAAAGGGTGTCACAAGGAGGAGGGAGAAAAATTGTTCTCCTTGGCCTCTGAGGATAGAATAGGAAGCAACGGGCTTAACCTGCAAAGAGGGAGGTTTAGGTTGGACATTAGGAAAAACTCCCTGTCATGGTGGTGAAACACTGGAATAAGTTGCTAGGGAGGTTGTGGAATCTGGAGATATTCAAGATCAGATTGGACAGACACCTGTCAGGGATGGTCTAGATGGTGCTTGGTCCTGCCGTGAGGGCAGAGGACTGGACTTGATGACCTCTCGAGGTTTCTCCCAGTTCTAGTGTTCTGTGGGGTATGCTTTTAAGTACCAAAAAGGGTGTCACGAGGAGGAGGGAACCAAACTGTTCTCCTTGGCCTCTGAGGATAGGACAAGAAGCAATGGGCTTCAACTGTAGCAAGGGAGGTTTAGGTTGGACATTAGGAAAACTTTCTACCTATCAATGGGTGAAACCCTAGAATAAATTGCCAAGGGAGGCTGTGGAATCTCCATCCCTGGAGATATTGAAGAGCAGGTTGGCTAGACATCTATCAGGGATGGTCTAGATCAGTGTTTCTCAACCTTTTTTTGCTCATGGCCCCCTTCTGAGCCTCGTTTACCTCTGTGGCCCCCCTCATAGCTGCTGATAGCTGGAAAAAAAGGTACATCATTTGCCTAATGTTCCGTTTTTTTCCATGTGGCTCCCTAGAGGTGGGGCTTGTCCTCTGGGGAGCCATATGGCCCACAGTTGAGAACCACTGGTATAGATGGTGCTTGGTCTTGCCGTGAGGACAGGGAATTGAACTTGATGACCACTCAAGGTTCCTCCCAGTTCTAGTGTTTTGTGATTCTATGATGAGAGAGGGGTTTGGCTATCTGGTCTGTATTTCTCAGGCCTACGTCTGTTCACCCCTATCGTGGTCACATACAACAGAACTCAAAAAACAGTGGCATATTTCAGATATATTTCTAGGTATTCTTCATTATTTTTTAGTAAGTGGCTGCCATCTGAGCAGAGATGAATAAAAGTGGGATTTTTCAGTTTAGAAAAGAGGAGACTAAGGGGGGATAGGATCAAGGTCTGTAAAATCACGATAGGTATGGAGAAATTAAATAAGGAAAACTTATTTACTTGTTCCTATAACACATGAACTGGGGATCACCAAATGAAAGTAATAGGTAGCAGGGATAAAGCAAACAAAAGGAAGGGTGTTTTTTTTCCCCCAAACAACACATAATCAACCTGTGGAACTCCTTGTCAGATGATGGTGGGAAAGCCAAGACTGTAACAGGGTTCTAAGGAGAGCTTGATGAATTCATGGAGGACAGGTTCCTCAATGTCTATTATCCAGGATGGGTAGGAATGGTGTCCCTTACCTCTCTTGGTCTGGAAATCGGTGATAGAGTAGGGATCATGTGAGGATTCCCTTTTCTGTTCACACCCTCTGGGGCACTTGGTATTGGCCACTGTGGGCAGACAGGACACTGGGCCAGATGGACCTTTAGTCTGACCCAATCTGGTCGTTCTCATGTTCTTATGGTTGGAAACCTGACATGAAAAGTCATTGGTGTTGCAAAGGAAGCGAGGGGGCTCTTCCATGGTACAGTGTTTGGACATTTGCCATCCCCCTGAAAGACCTGTGTTTAGTTTCCTGTGCCAATCTCAAAGTCACTTAGTGGCTCCGTGACTCAGTTTCCCCACATTGGGATTATTGGACTTCCGCGCCTGCACTGGAAGATACAGGAGATGGGCTTTATATCCTGAAGGGAGCCATCCAAGACTCAAATTTCTGCTCCAAAGATTGCTTAAGTACATTAGAACATGTGGAAGAGCTTTGACTTGAGGAAACTCTGGGTGTATCTAGACCACAGGGTTTTGTCAACAAAAGTGGACTTTTGTCAACAAAACTATACCTGCATCTATACACTGCCGTGGAGTTCCGTTGACATAACATTGACAGAACTCAGCAGTTTTGTCAACGGCTGTAAACCTCATTCTACAAGGAATAATGTCTTTTGTCGGCAGAGTTCTGCCTACAGAAGGCGTTATTGCATCTACACTGTCCTTTGCATCTACACTGTCATGTCGACAAAGCGGCTTGCTTTGTCGAAAGAACTGGATGTAGTCTAGAGGCTCTTTGTCAACAGAAGCTTTGTCAACAGTATCTGTCAACAAAACTTCTGTCGACAAAAGCCTGCAGTCTAGATCCCCTGCACTCAGAACCTTTTCCGTAAGTGTGGAAGGGGCCGAAATCCCCTGACTTACCTCCTTGGGCCCTACGTCCTACGGAGTCAAGTTACGAGACCCCCAACTTGTAATGCTATCCCTGGAACCGATGTGTCACAAGTCGGGGGCAGCCTGTAATCTATGGACCGATCAATGCAACAGATTGAGTGCTGAGTCAGTAAGAAGTCAACTTTGTGGTTTTTTTAACTGTACCTTTCACTTGTTTGGAAGCAAAAGATGAGTTTTTGAGAAAAAAATTGATAAAAGCCACACAATCTAACGTAAAATATACGACGTAATGTAGATTGTCATCAATAAACTTCCAATATCGTGTATAATTTTTTTTTTTTGGTCAACAGATTTGTATCAAGTGTGTCCGGTATTTTTTTTGAAACCATCTGGCAACCCTATGCATGGATGGTGGCCCACAACATCCAAAGCCCCGCCCGCCAGCCCACCCCCACCGACTGACACTGGAAAAAACCCCTTGAGGAGGCCATGATGGCCGGCATTGTTTAGCGGTGTTACCTCGTGCTCCCTGGAAGGATACTGGCTCGTCCCCTCGCAGAAGAACCACGATGAAGGACTTGGCCTCTTTTCATGTCAAAGCTTGGTTTAATTAATTGTTATTTCTGCACTGCCTGGAGCCCCCTCATGTTCTGGAGAGAAAACGTCCTCCTTCCCGCTTCTCTCAGCGCGTCCTTCACTTGCTGGTTCCGTAGCGTGTAGATGAAAGGGTTCAGCAAGGGGACCATCACAATGTTGATAAGGGTGAGGCCTTTGTTGAGGTCCAGGTCTTCTTCCTGGTTGGGCCTGAGATACATGAGAATGCAGCTGATGTAACAGATAAGGACAACGAGGAGGTGGGAGGAGCAGGTGGAGAAGGCCCGTTGGCGCGCCTTGGCCAAGGGCATGCGCATGATGGTGATGAGGATGGAGATGTAGGACACGGCTATCATCGCTAAGGTGCCGAAGAGGGTGAAGACAGCCTGGAGGAAATGGACGAGTTCAAGGAGGCGCTTGCCCCCGCAGGACAGCTGCAGCAAGGGGGTATAGTCACAAAAGAAATGGCTGATTATGTTGGATTTGCAGAACGAGAGTAGGCTGATCAGGATGATAGGCGTAACGATGAGGAGAAGACCTCCCAGCCAGGAGGCAATCACCAGCAGGCTGCACAGTCTTTGGCTCATGATCGAGGTGTACCGGAGCGGGTAGCAGATGGCCACATAACGGTCGAGCGACATGACCGCCAGCAACAAAAATTCCGTAGCCCCGAAGAGAAAAAAGAAAAAATACTGAGAGAGGCAGGCGGCAAAGGATATCGTTCTCTGCTGCGTGCTAAGATCGGCCAGCATCTTGGGGACGACCACCGTGGTTATGCAGATGTCCAAGAAGGACAAATTCCGGAGGAAGAAGTACATAGGGGTGCGGAGGCATGGCTCGGAGCAGGTGATGACAATAATTAGGAGGTTCCACATGAAGGTCAGCGCGTAGGCCAAGAAAAGCCACCCAAAGAGGAGCCGTTGCAGCTCAGGGATATTGGTGAACCCCAACAGAATGAACTCAGACGCTTGGGTTTGGTTCTCCATGGATGCCCTGGGAGATGAAATGAGAAATAATTCTCTTTCGAATGCACACAAAGGGCCGAGAATCTTGTGCTCGTGTCTATTTACAACAGGCAAAATCTTTCCACATCCAGCTGATGAAACATTCGAAGAGTGACAGGGAAGGGGCAGTTACCACATTCAGCCCTGCAAATGCATGGACATCGGCTTCATATCGGCAAGTACCTGCATCCGCAGATGTGGATTCGGATCTCCACAGCTCACTTGACTAGATACTGATGAGGAGGCTGAGAAGTCATTCTTCTACTCTACTGTGCGATGATTAGGCCTCAGTTGGAGGATTGTGTCCAGTTCTGGGAAACATACTTCCAGAAAGCTGTGGAAAAATTAGAGACGTTTCAGAGAAGAGCAACAAAAGATTAAGGCTGTGTCTACATTGGCAAGATTTTGCACAAAAGCAGCCGCTTTTGCGCAAAATCTTGCCGCCTGTCTACACTGGCCGTGAGTACTTGTGCAAGAACGCTGACTTTGTAATGTACAAAATCAGTGGTTCTTGCGCAAATACTCTGACGCTCCCGCACAGGGATAAGCCCTCTTGCGCAAGTATTCTTGCACAAGAGGGCCATTGTAGACAGCAACGTTAATTTCTTGCGCAAGAAAGCCCGATGGCTAAAATGGCCATCGGAGCTTTCTTGCACAAGAGAGCGTCTACACTGGCACGGATGCTTTTGCTCAAAAGCAAATCTTTTCCACAAAGGCACATGCCAGTATAGACGCTCCCTTGCGCAAATACTTTTAACGGAAAAACTTTTCCGTTAAAAGTATTTGCGCAAAATCATGCCAGTGTAGATGCAGCCTAAAGGTCTAGAAACCATGACCAAGGAGGGAAGGCTGAAAGAATTGGGTTTTCCTAGTCTGGAAAAGAGAAGACCAAGAGGGGACATGATAGTTTTTAAATATCTAAAAGGATGTTACAAGGAGGAGGGATACAAAATTTTCTCCTTGGCATCTGAGAATGTAAGACATTTTATAGCCTCCTATTCGCTTGCTGGGTTCCTTTAAAACATTATTTCCCAGCAATGGTGGGGAAAACAAAGGCAAATTGAAAAATGGGACTCATCGTTAGCCGGTGTGTCTTTGACAAAGAGTCACAGACCACTAGAACGGGAAGGGACCTTGAAAGGTCGTCACCGCCAATCCTCTGCCCTCCTGGCAGGAGACCATCCTGGATGGATGTCTGTCCAACCTGCTCTTAGATATCTCCAGAAATGGAGATTCCATAACCTCCCTAGGCAATTTATTCCAGTGTTTAACCATCCTGACAGGTAGGAAGTTTTTCCTAATGTCTAACCTAAACCTCCCTTGCTGTAGTTAAAGCCCATTGCTTCTTGTCCTAAGACCAACACACTAACCCATCAGCTATGGCTTGTACCCAACTTCGACCTCCCCTACTACAAATGGAGACCATTGTTCAAACCCACATGCCTGGAAAAGTCCCTCCTATGCTACTCTTAGCAACATTCCTAACAACACAACTTTCGGGATCTTGGCGCCTATCACAACAGGTGGCACATTTTATCCACTGCATGAAATGCCCCAATCACAGCTATGTGGGGGAAGTGGATGATCGCTGTGCTCTTGAATTAGCTCACGGAGAAAAGACAAGAAAAAAAAGATAAAAGAGAACACCACCAGAGAGCCAAGAAGCAAACACCGGATTACTCTGTATCTTGCTTTTCGGTCCTGGTCCTTATATGAAACCTGCACAACAAACACTTTCAAAAGCTGAGAACAGCTAGACAGTAAAACTCAGGGACTGGATTTATCATTCATCCCAACGATCTGTAACCAACTAACCCCACCCCACGCCCGGCTTCCTCCCGTCTCTTTCCTCTCCCCTCCCACAACTAAAGAGACCTCAATGGGCCATTTCACTTTGAGTCTCGAAATACCCAGGAACTTCTGAGGCTCCCCAGTTGTTCCACCTCAGCTGTGAGCAACTCGGGGACGTTCCCACATGGATAGAACAGCTCCGTGTGAGCTAAAAAAACCCTCTCACACAAACAGTAGTTGTTTCTACAAAAAGTATCACCTCATCCATGTTTTCTGTCCAAAGTCTAAGGCTACTATTATACTGCATATCTATCATTAATTTCCATAACTATATACCCTAAGGAGCAGTCCTTCCATCTATCTATCTATCTATCTATCCATCTATCTATCTATCTAGTTTTCTCTTCATATTTCCCTCTCGTGCAAATCAGACCTGTTTTCATCACTTCTCAGGCCTTTCCTCTCCCCATTCATTTCTTTATCTGCTCTGTTTCTCTCTAATTCTTCCTCTTTGCTGGCTGCCGACCCGAGGAACATTGGTCTCTGCCCTCCTTTCAGTGTGTTTTCCCAGGAACGCCTGAGAACAGCACGGATCTCATTGCTCGGCAGTGTTTCCTGCAGGTACACATGAACCAGGGCTGTGGAAGGTATTTAAGTCCTCCTCTCTGCAGGTCTCTGGGGAAATATCTCCCCGCAAAAATACATTTTCTCATAGGACTCGCTCACAAGGGAAACGTGTCTGAGTGCAAACAACCCTCTAATGACTTAGGGATGTGGGAAATCACAGCTCACATGAGAATCAGAAAGGAAGTGTGTGTGTTGGAGGGGGCTGGGGGAATTAACTATCCAAATTCTCAAGGTGCTTGGAAATCTCTCTGCTCTGGCAACATCCGGTGTCCTCGTGGAGGGCTGGTAGGAGGTGTTCTGTGGGCCAGGAAGCTGGGGTTTGAAATCCAGGGCTGGGAGGGGCTGGTGGCAGAAGGGGACAGGAAGACCTCCCTAGTCTGGCAAAGGCCCCGAGAATGCCGGACCATGGAGGTCCAACCTGTGCTTGTCACTCAGTGCATCACTACACTGTCCCAAGTGGAGTGAGATGGGTTATTTCACACTGTGGGGCTCGGCTCTGCATTAAAAGGTGTCACGGTGTAGCTTTCAAAGAGCAGCCCCCTGAGTTTGCAGCCTGGAGTGGAGTCCAGCAGTTGAGTCATTCCCAGTAGCTTGGTGTCGGCCCGTCGTACAGCTAGGTGGTGCACATCCACATTGACGCACATAACATTTATTCTGCACACAGGTGGAAAAAATAGAGGGAGCTTTGTGGGTAACCTCTACTGCCACCTTCTATCAGCCCCCCCAATAGCCCCCTGAGCCCACCCCAAGCCCCATCCATAGGATGGTTGGAGCATCTGGAACGTGGCCCCCAAAGCACAGAACCTGGGGCAGCCCCCCTTCCCCACACCATCCTCTGAATGGGACTGCTCAGCCCAGAAGGCAGGGGAAGGGGCAAGGAGGGTGAAGGTTAGATGCAACCAGCCCCACGGCACCCAGGGAATCTCCCAGGCCACCCTGGGCTTCACAGACCTGTGTCAGTATGAGGGTCAGTCCCATTCATAGGATGGTTGGGGGGCCAATGAGGGGCCTACCAAACTGCAGGGCCAGAGATGGTCTCCCCAAAATTGCCCTATGGATGGGGGGCCCATGCCTAGTAGGGTGTTCCAAAACGCCCATCTCATTGACCTTCATGGGCGGTACAAACCTAGGGGCCTTTGAGAAACCCATTAGACTGCTGTTTGCATCGGCATGCTTTGAAAAATGTACCTCATACGTGAGTTGCTGCGGTCAGAAACAGCACCTCTGGCAGAGCCAAGACTGGAGGTCTTCCGAATTTAGGGGAATGGACTAAGTAGGTGGCAAGCCACCCTTTATGAAGCAAAGGTCTACGCGGCACTGTTACATCGGAAAAGAAACGCCATGAGCGGTACGCACCTGGCGTATCTTTGGCCGACTGATGGTCGAAAGAGGCTTTTCTAAAATTTGGCGCATCTTCACCATGCCAAATGTCAGGGAAAAGTGTTCTTTCAACACCTTCTTGCTCCTCGTAGAACAAGGTATGCAGGAATGGTGAAACAGCATGTCCATTTTTCCAATGTTTTTTTCAGAATAGCAGATGTGTTCCTTCTATGTGGAGTGGCTTTTCTGCGACAACAATCTCTAGTGGAATTATGTACTACTATGGCCACTGTATTTTAGTGTTAGAAGTAGTAGAAGTACTAGATAGATAGATAGATGGGGTGTGTAGGGACAGAGAGATCGATAGATAGACAGATAGATGGGGTGTGTGGGGACAAATAGATAGATAGATAAATAGCTAGATAGAATGTTAAACTACTAGAAAACTTAAGTAAGATGTGAATTAGGGCAAAGAGGAGAAACTCGATTCCTTCTTTTGCCTCTTTGTAAGGGCTGTACAAGCAATGCAGGAATAATGTTTTGTTGTAGATTCACAAAAATCTCACACAGATCTTTTTTGAAGCCGGTTAAAATCCTGGCCTTCACCACCTCCTCTGGCAAGGAGTTCCACAGGTAGCCTGTGTGCTGAGGGAAGAAAAACTTCCTTTGGTTTGTCCTAATTGAAGCCGCGGAACCCAAAAACAGAAGTGTTTCTATTCAATCTGACTCAATAGGCTTCTTCTTCGTGAAGGGTGTCTTACTTCAGAAACAGCTCATGTGCAACTCATGAAGAGACTAGTGGACATACATATGTGTATCATAGCCACTACCCCTCCAGAGTCTGATGGTAGCCAACAGAGGACCAGGAGAGCATTCCTGGAAATGCATTGTCTTTTGGGAGTTATCTCATGGGCTATGGATCCTGTGAAAAACAGGGATTCCTTACCGGTTGCCTCAAGGGAAACACAGCCTCCTCCGCATTCACTGCATGGGAGTGTGCCAGTATCAGGCAGGGTCGATTTAATGACGTTGAACACGGTGCAGCTAATCAGTCCCTTGAGTGTTCTTCAACCCAATCAAAACCAAACAAGAAACCAACCAATCAAACCAAACCAACTGGAGAGGAACCCAGCGAACACGCCATGAGTTTCTCAGCCTGAGACATGAGAGGATTCCGCATAAGGGGTCAGGGTCAGCCAACAGTGACACACCAGCAGAGCAAGGACCTTGGTGTTGCTTGCGTTGGGGTGCCCCAAGCTGCGCATTGTGTCCGGTTGAGCCAACCTGACACCGCAAAACTGCAAGACGTTTTAAAACGTATCATTCAAAATCACTCAGCTAAGTCGAAGTCTTGTATCCATCCAATCAGGACCAAATCGGAATGATTACCGGTGTTGGTTTACAAAGAAGGAGATGCTAAGGGGACTTTAAGATCAGCTTGGATGGACATCTCTCAGGGATGGTCTCGATGGTGCTTGGACCTGCCATGGGTGCAGGGCACTGGACTTGATGAGCCCTCAAGGTCCCTTCCAGTTCTAGGGTGCTATAGGGCACATTTTCATGTACCGAAAAGGGTGTCACAAGGAGGAGGGAGAAAAATGGTGCTCCTTGGCCTTTGAGAATAAGACAGGAAGCAATGGGCTTAAACTATAGCAAGGGAGGTTTGGGTTGCACATTAGGAAAAACTTCCTAACTGTCAGGATGGTTAAACACTGGAATAAGTTGCCTAGGGAGGTTGTGGAATCTCCATCCCTGGAGATGTTTAAGAGCAGGTTGGACAGACACCTGCCAGGGATGGTCTAGATGGTGTTTGGTCCTGCCGTGAGGGCAGGGGACTGGACTTGATGACCTCTCGAGGTCCCTTCCTCTTCTAGAATTCTATGGTTTTATGATGGGAGAGGGGTTTGGATATCTGGTCTGTATTTCTGAGGCCTATGTCTGTTCACCTCTATCGTGGTCACACACAACAGAACTCAAAAAACAGTGGCATATTTCAGATATATGTCTAGGTATTCTTCATTAATTATTAGTAAGAGGCTGCCATATGAGCAGAGATAAGTCAATGTAGGATTTTTCAGTTGAGAAAAGAGGAGTCTAAGGAGGGGATAGGATCAAGGTCTGTAAAATCATGAGTGTTGTGGAGAAATTAAATACAGAAAAGTTATTTACTTGTTCCTGTAACATAAGAACTAGGGATTGCCAAACAAAAGCAATAGGTAGAAGGGTTAAAAGGAACAAAAAGAAGTGTTTTTTTAACAAACCACACAGTCAACCTGTGAAACTCCTTGCCAGAGGATGGTGTGAAGGCCAAGACTGTAAGAGGGTTCAAAAGAGAGTTTGATCAATTCATGGAGGGCAGGTTCCTCAATGTCTATTATCCAGGAGGGGAAGGAATGGTGTCCCTCGCCTTTCTTTGTCTGGAAATCAGTTACAGGGGAGGGATCACACGAGAATTCCCCTTTCTGTTCACTCCCTCTGGGGCACCCCGCACTGGCCAGTGTCGGCAAACAAGACACTGCACTAGATGGACCTTTGGTCTGACCCAGTCTGATCATTTTCATGTTCTTATGTGTGAGGATCACATAATAAAGATGCTGAGTGTGGTTGGAAACCCAACATGGAAAGCCATTGGTGTTGCAACAGAAGTGAGGGGCCTCTTCCATGTTACAGTGCTTTGGGCATTTGCTGTCCCCCTGAAAGACCTGTGATTAGTTTCTTGTGCAAATCACTTAGCGGCTCTGTGACTCAGTTTCCCCACTTTGAGATTATTGGACTTCCGAGCACGCACAGGAGGATAAAGGAGATGGGTTTTTATATACACTGGAGGGAGATGTCCAAGACTTGCTCCAAAGATTGCTTAAGTACATTAGACCTCGCGGAAGAGCTTTGAGGAAACCCTATGTGAGAATCCCCCGTAGCTGAGCGCCCAGGTCTCTGAGACAGAAGGTTTTGACTCCGGTCCCAGCAGGGTGGGGACTCAAACATGGGTCTCACACTCCTTTGAAGTGGGTTTGGAGGGGCAGTACGTCCCTCTGGCACGATGTTCTGTGCAGGGCTCCCGTGAAAACGAGCAACATATTTGCGAGATTTGCGTTTTCCTGGCAAACTCAGGACAATCCCACAGTTGGTTTCTTGAGGATAATTTTTTTTAATTGCGTGTGACAATGTGGATGGAAAATACGGCCCAATTTCTCCCCCATTCTGCTCTTTGCCCTAGGCGAGGTCGACACTGCAAAGAAAACGCAGAAAAAAACGCACCTTGCGCGATACTATTGAAAGCGGCTCTTCCGAAATGTGGCGTGTTTACATGGCGCCAAATTTGGGAAAAAACTCCTCTTTTGGCACATCCCTTCTTCCTCATACAACGAGGTTTACGGGGCATCTGCTTTTTGGCGGACATGTTCTTTGGATGCGGCATGGCTGAGAGCGTCGCAGTGTAGACGTAGCCCTAGAAAGATTGGAGACCTGAACTGGTTTTGCTCCTCTAGGCAAAGCCGCCTCGAGGGGGACCCATTCCCCAAATGCCTTACCCCACTTTGAAAGGGGCAGGCTGGGCCAGGTTATAGCTTTCATTGGACCAGCTGTTGCTACTGGAAGAATTGCTTTTGAGTTTCACTGCATGCGTCTTCAGGGGGGAGAATACACCGGTGGGACAGATTGTCCGACGTAAGGACGAACCTCACATGGCAGGGGAAATTTAAGGTGATATAAAGTGATATAAAGACAATGAGAAAATTTGCCCAGCATTGCTTGGGTCCTTCATGGAAAGGGGTTGGGAGTGTGTATGGGGGGATCCAGGAGTGAGGGCAGAAGCTTGGAAAGTGCGGGGAGACTAAGGGCAGGGGGGCTGGCAGTGGGGACACTGAAGGAGTCAGGTCTGGAGGGTGGGGGGGAGGCTGATGGCAAGGATGGGGCATGCGAGGGTTAGAACAAGGGGTTGGGAGGTGTTATGGACTCAGGGTATGTCTACACTAGCCACCCTAGTTCGAACTAGGGTGGCAGTGTAGACATACCCTCGGAGATGAGGGTAGGGGCAGGAGTCTGACTAGGGCATGGGGGGCAGGTGTCAGAACAGGGGGTTGGGAGGGGTCTCAGGGCAGGGAGGGGTAGGTGTGGGAGCCAGGGGAGGGGGTTGGAGTCTGTGTGTGTGTGGGGGGGGCTCCCCAGAGCTGGCTACAGCAGTGGGGGCCTTGCTACCCAGCCGGGCCACACCTTATTCATGGGTAGGGTTCCCAGGTGTCCGATTTTGAACTGGACAGTCTTGTATTTGAGCTTTCTGTCCAGGAAGCAAATTGAGAAAATACCGGACATTTCTATGTCCGGTATTTTCTAATTAAGTATGTTTTATTGTTCTCATGTTATGATGTGACTTATGCGTGAGGATTCTCGCTCACTCTCTAGGCCTGCGCTGTGCACTACTATGCCGATTTGCCGCTTGGCTACGTGTATCAGGATGTTGTTGCGTACTGCCTGGCTGGTAGACATGCTCACATTGCAATTTTTAGTGTCATGGATACAGGAGGCCCCTACTTTGCGAGCTCCCGATTTATGACTCCCCACTCTTACAACCTTTTCCGTAAGTGCGGAAGGGGCCAAAATCCCCTGACTTACGTCCTCGGCCTTGCATTTACGATGGCGTACAACCCCGATCGTAAATGAGGTTTCGAGTTATGATGCTCCCGACTCGCAATGCTATCCCTGGAACTGATCACATCGTCAGTCGGAGGCAGCCTGTAATTTATGGACCGACGAACATGACAAATTGAGTGTTGAGTCAGTAAGAAGTCAACTTTGTGGGTTTTTTAACTATACGTTTCACTTGTTTGGAAGCAAAAGATGAGTTTTTGAAAAATAAAAAAAATCGATAAAAGCCGCACAATCTAATGTAAAATATATGACGTGATGTAGACTGCTGTCAATAAACTTCCCATATCCTGGGTTTTTTTTGTTTTGGTCAACAAATTTGTATCAGGTGTGCCCGGTATTTTTTTTTAAACCATCTGGCAACCCTACGCACGGATGGTGGCCGACAACATCCAAAGCCCTGCCTGCCAGCCCGCCCCCACCCACTGATCCTGGAAAAACCCCTTTGAGGAGGCCATGATGGCCATCATTGTTTAGCGGTGTTACCTCGTGCCCCCTGGAAGCATACTGGCTCGCCCCCTCACAGAAGAACCACAATGGAGAGAAAATGAAGGACTTGGCCTCTATTCATGTCAAAGCTTGGTTTAATTAATTGTTATTTCTGCACTGCCTGGAGCCCCCTCGCACTCTGGGGAGAAAACATCTTCCTTCCCGCTTCTCTCAGCGCGTCCTTCACTTGCTGGTTCCGTAGCGTGTAGATGAAAGGGTTCAGCAAGGGGGCCACGACTGCGTGGATGAGGGCAAGGCCTTTGTTGACATCTAGGTCTTCTTCCTGGTTGGGCCTGACGTACATGAGAATGCAGCTGCCGTAGCAGATAAGGACAACGAGGAGGTGGGAGGAGCAGGTGGAGAAGGCCCGTTGGCGTGCCTTGGCCGAAGGCATGCGCATGATGGCAATGAGGATGGAGAGGTAGGACATGGCTATCAGCAATAAGGTGCCGAGGAGGGTGAAGAAAGCCTGAACAAAATGGACGAGTTCAAGGAGGTGCTTGTCCCCGCAGGACAGCTTCAGCAAGGAGGTATAGTCACAGAAGAAGTGGTTGATTACGTTGGATTTGCAAAACGAGAGCTGGCTGGTCAGGACGATAGGTGTAACAATGAGGAGAAGACCTCCCAGCCAGGCGATGCTCACCAGCAGGCCGCACAGTCTTTGGCTCATGATCGAGGTGTACCGGAGCGGGTAGCAGATGGCCACATAACGGTCGAGCGACATGACCGCCAGCAACAAAAATTCCGTAGCCCCGAAGAGAAAAAAGGAAAAATACTGAGAGAGGCAGGCGGCAAAGGATATCGTTCTCTGCTGCGTGCTAAGATCGGCCAGCATCTTGGGGACGACCACCGTGGTTATGCAGATGTCCAAGAAGGACAAATTCCGGAGGAAGAAGTACATAGGGATGTGGAGGCGGGAGTCGGAGCAGGTGATGATGATAATTAGGAGATTCCCCATGAAGGTCAGCACGTAGGCCAAGAAAAGCCACCCAAAGAGGAGCCGTTGCAGTTCAGGGATATTGGTGAACCCCATCAGAATGAACTCAGACACTTGTGTTTGGTTCTCCATGGATGCCCTGGGAGATGAAATGAGAAATAATTCTCTTTCGTAAATGCACACAAAGGGCCGAGAATCTTGTGCTCGCGTCTATTGACAACAGGCAAAATCTTTCCACATTCAGTTGATGAAACATTCGAATAATGATAGGGAAGGGGCAGTTACCACTTTCAGCCCCGCAAACGCATGGACATCGGCTTCATATTGGCAAGTACCTGCATCCGCAGATGTGGATACGGATCTCCACAGCTCACTTGAATAGATACTGATGAGGAGGTTGAGAAGTCATTCTTCTACTCTCCTGTGATGATCAGGCCTCAGTTGGAGGATTGTGTCCAGTTCTGGGCACCAGACTTCAAGAACGCTGTGGAGAAATTAGAGAAGGTCCAGAGAAGAGCAACAAAAGATTAAAGGTCTGGAAACCATGACCTAGGAGGGAACGCTGAAAGAATTGGGTTTTCCTAGTCTGGAAAAGAGAAGACTGAGAAGGGACATGATAGTTTTTAAATATCTAAAAGGGTGTTACAAGGAGGAGGGAGAACATTTTTTCTCCTTGGCCTCTGAGACAGGACAAGAATCAATGGGCTTAAACTGCAGAAAGGAAGGTTTAGATTGTATATTAGGAAAAACTTCCTACCTGTCAGGGTGGTGAAACACTGAAAAAATTGCCTAGGGAGGTTGTGGAATCTCCATCACTGGAGATATTCAAGATCAGGTTGGACAGACACTTGTCTGGGATGATCTAGACATTGCTTGGTCCTGCGATGAGGGCAGGGGACTGGACTTGATGACCTCTCAAGGTCTCTTCCAGCTCTAGTGTTCTATGATTCTACGATTCCATGATATACACTTTGTATCTCGAATCCTGCAAATATGCAGATCTCTGCTTTGTATCCGCAGATGCCCACATCTGCGGATGTGGACGCAGATATCCATGGCTCATTTTTGCAGACACAGATTCAAATTTTGTATCTGCACCGGCCTTTATGGGGAGAGGATGGCCCGTTTTATTTTTTCAACATTAGCCACTTTTTAGTAGAACTACCCTTCATTGCGAGCTCATGCCCGCAAAGTGTAAAAGAAGAGTTTCTCACACGGTCAAGCACCACAACAAACCATTGGTATGAATTTGGGTGTTGACTATGGTAGGTCCAAACATGCAATGCTTTCTGGACCACTAGACGATGAGGAAGTGGTCTGCACAAAACTCCCATGAAGTAGATGAAAACATCTCATTGGTGGAGATACAGAGAGACTCGAGATTAGAATGTAGGACATTTTATAGCCTACTATTCACATTCTGCATTCCTTTAAAACATTATTTCCCAGCAATGGTGGAGAAAACAAAGGCAAATTGCACTTCCGAATTAAATATGTAATTTGAAAAATGGGACCCATCATCAGTCGGCGTGTCTTTGACAAAGTATCACAGAATACTAGAACTGGAAGGGACCTCGAGAGGTCATCGAGTCCAGTCTCCTGCCCTCCTGCCCTCCAGGCAGGACCAAGCACCATCTAGATTATCCCTGACAGATGTCTATCCAACCTGCTCTTAGATATCTCCAGGGATGGAGATTTCACAACCTTCCTCGGCAATTACCTGACTGGTAGGAAGTTTTTCTTAATGTCCAACCTAAACCTTTCCCGCTGCAGTTTAAGCCCATTGCTTCTTGTCCTAAGACCAACGCACTAATCCATCAGCTATGGCTTGTACCCAACTTTGACCTCCCCTACTACAACTGAAGACCATTGTTCAAACCCCCATGCCAAACCCGTAAAAGTACCTGCTATGCTACTCTGCTATGCTACTCTGAGCAATATTCCTAATAACACACCTTTCGGTATCCACGGCCCCTACAGGCCCATCACATCAGATGGCATATTTCAACCAGTGCACAAAATGCCCCAATCACAGCTACGTGTGGGAAGTGGACAATCTCTATGCTCTTGAATTAGCTCACGGAGAAAAGATAAAAGAGAACACCACTAGACAGCCAAGAGGCAAACACCGGATTACTCTGTATCTTGCTTTTGGTCCTGGTCCTCAAATGAAACCTGCCCCACAAACACTTTCAAAAGCAGCGAATGGCTAGACAGTAAAACTCAGGGACTGAATTTATCGTTCATCCCAACGATCTATAACCAACTAACCCCACCCCACTCCCAGCTTCCTCCTGTCTCTTTCCTCTCCCCTCCCACAACTAGAGAGATCTCAACGGGCTATTTCACTTTGAGTCTCGAAATACCCAGAAACTTCTGAGGCTCCCCAGTTGTTGCACCTCAGCTGTGAGACACTCGGGGACGTTCCCATATCGATAGCACAACTCTGTGTGAGCTAAAAACCCTCTCCCACAAACAGTTGTTGTTTCTACAAGAAGTATCACCTCGTCCATGTTTTCTGTCCAAAGTCTAAGGCTACTATTATACTGCATATCTAGCATTAATTTCCATAAGTATATACCCTAAGGAGCAGTCCTTCTATCTATCTATCTATCTATCTATCTCCCCAGGGATGGCATTTGGTCTTCTGTGAAGGCAAGGGACTGGACTCGATGACCTTTCAAGGTCCCTTCCAGTTCTAGGAGATAGGCATCTCCATTCATTTAAATTCATCTATCTAGCCCCATACACCCCCTCTATCGATCTATCTATTCTTCCTCTTTGATCCCTGGCTTCCCCAGTGACTGTTTGACTATGCCTGACCTCCTTTCAGGTGTTTCCCTGACAGCTTGATTTCATATGCTCTCTTTCTGTTCTCCTTCTTTTCTGACTGCAGTTGGCCTGAGCATTTTTTTACCCTCCTATTTCGTTGTGCCTCACAGCGCCTGCCCCTGACAGCAATCATGTTTCTCGTTGTTGACAATTTTTTACCAAACACATGGGAGTGTTGGCAGTGGAAAGTACCACTGCTGATGCAAACATCCCTAAAACAATGCATAGCTCATGAGAGGGTGTGTGTGTGTAGAGGAAAACTATCCTAATCTCAAGGTGTGGATCTTAAATCGCTCACATCATCCGGCCTGTGTGTGGACTAGTGTGGGGCAGGTGTGTGTGTGGGAGGAATTAACTACTTCTCAAGGTGGAAATCTATGAACATCCAGGGCTAGTGGGAGGGGCTGTGGGCAGGAGCCAGGGGACAGGAAGACCTCCCTAGTCTGGCAAAGGTGTTACGGGGTAGCTTCTGAAGAACGGCCCACTGAGTTTGCTGCTTGGAGTGGAGTCCGGCAGTTGAGTCATTCTCAGTAGCTTGGTATCGGCTCGTTGTACAGCTAGGTGGTGCACATAAATACATAAAATGTATTCCACACTCAGGTGGAAAATAATAGAGGGAATGTTGTGGGTAACCTCTACTGCCACCTTCTATCAGCCCCCCCCAATAACGCCCTGAGCCCACCCCAAGCCTCATCCATAGGGGCCTTTGAGAAACCCATTAGACTGCTGTTTGCACCGGCATGCTTTGAAAAATGTACCTCATAGGTGAGTTGCTGCGGTGTCGTGTAGTTCGGTTTGTAGATCTAAGGGAAACCGGAGCACTCCAGAGAGACTGAACCATTTTCTTATGTATTGCAAGCTTGAAACCAGTGGCTTGAAACCTTTCGGGGCTGCCGGGCGTCCGGGGGTAGGGGCCGCCCATGCGCCGCACGCCCGGGGCCAGCACCGCGCATGGGCTGCGCACCCGGGGACAGGGCCAGCCCAGATCATTCCGCGTTGGGGACCACTGCTTTAAACAGTGAACACAGTTTTACCAGCCTTACACACAATCCCAATACAATTTAAAATATTGAAGGTTTAAAATCGAAAGCAATGACTACGGCGCAAAGCAATGCAAAAGCCAGTAATAGAAGATGATTATAATACAATAATTACGCCTAGGTCACTGACACTTCGCCCGGATGCTACCTACAGTACCAGGCAGGAGGGCGTGGTTCCTTGGTTTCCCTCGCATCGGAGCGCCAGGTACTGGACTTGCCGGTGTGAAGGGATCCATTCCTTCTTGTTACATTGAAAGCAGGCCCTGTGGGTCATTCCTTCTTATTCCCTCCCATTCATTGTTCTTCCTAAACCCAATTTATAACAAAGCGAGACTTGGTCGTTCTAGTCATATCTACCAATCAACTACCATTTATGTAAGATACCTAGCACGCCAATATCTAAGATACATTTTGCTGTGCCAAAATATTGCAAAGGTGCTTTATTAATAGTTTTTCTGGCTGTCTCTTGCATTTTTCTCTTATCAAAATATGGGATGTCCTAGAATCATAGAATCATATCATAGAATCATAGAATACTAGGACTGGAAGGACCTTGAGAGGTCATCGAGTCCAGTCCCCTGACCTCATGGCAGGACCAAATACTGTCTAGACCAGTGGTCCCCAACCTTTTGGGGCTGCCGGGTGCCCAGGGGCAGGGCTACTCACATGCCGGGCACCCGGGGCAGGGCCATGCACGTGCCTGGGGGCAGGGCCACCCATATGGTGCACGCCCGGTGATGGCGCCACCCATGCGCTGCACTCCCGGGGCCAGCGCTGATGCCACTCCTGTGGTGCGTGCCTAGGGGTGGGGCTACCCATTCACCGTGTGCTGGGGCTGGAACAGCCCATGTGCCGCATGCCTGGGGGCAGTGTCACCCATGTGCCGCACCCAGGAGCCGGCACCACCCATATGCTGCGTGCTGGGGGCCGACACAGCCCTTTCACCACGCACCCAGGGGCGAGGCCACCCAAACACCATGTGCCCGGGGCCAGCACCGCCCATATGCCGCACGCCCGGGGCTGGCACAGCCCTTGCACCGTGCACCCAGGGGCAGGGCCACCCATGTGCTGCGCGCCCGGGGCCGATGCTGCCCATACGCTGTGCGTCCAGGGGCCCAGCACTGCCCATGCGCCGTGCGCCCGGGGGCGGTCCTGTTCACTCAGTGGGCACACAGAAATGGCCCGGTGGGCGCCATGGCACCCATGGGTACCGCGTTGGGGACCACTTGTCTAGACCATCCCTGCTAGACATTTATCTAACCTGCTCTTAAATATCTCCAGAGATGGAGATTCCACAACCACCCTGGGCAATTTATTCCAGTGTTTCACCACCCGGACAGGTAGGAAGTTTTTCCTAATGTCCAACCTAAACCTCCCTTGCTGCAGTTTAAGCCCATTGCTTCTTGTTCTATCCTCAGACGCCAAGGAGAACAAGTTTTCTCCCTCCTCCTTATGACACCCTTTCAGATACCTGAAAGCTGCTATCATGTCCCCCCTCATTCTTCTCTTTCCTAAACTAAACAAACTCAATTCTTTCAGCCTTCCCTCACAGGTCATGTTCTCTAGACCTTTCATCATTCTTGTTGCTCTGCAGAAAAGGAGCTGGGGGTTACAGAATCATAGAACCATAGAGATGGAAGAGACCTCAGGAGTCATCAATTCCAGCCCCCTGCTCTAGGCAGGACCAATCCCAACTAAATCAACCCAGGCAGGGCTTTGTCAAGCCAAGACTTAAAAATCTCTTGGGATGGAGACTCCATTACTTCCCTAGGGAACCCATCCCAGTGCTTCACCACTCTCCTAGGGAAATAGTTTTTCCTAATATCCAACCTGGACCTCTCCCACCACAACTTGAGACCATTGCTCCTTGTTCTGCCATCTGTCACCACTGAGAACAGCCTCTCTCCAGCCTCTTTGGAACCTCCCTTCAGGAAGTTGAAGGCTGCTATCAAATCCCCCCTCACTCTTCTCTTCTGCAGACTAAACAGACCCAACTCCCTCAGCCTCTCCTCATAGGTCATATGCTCCAGCCCCTAATCATTTTGGTTGCCCTCCGCTGGACCCTCTCCAATGCGTCCACATCCTTTTTGTGCTGGGGGGGCCCAGAACTGGACACAATACTCCAGATGTGGCCTCACCAGAGCCTAATAAAGGGGAATAATCACATCTCTGGATCTGCTGGCAATGCTTCTCTTAATGCAACCTAGTATGCCATTAGCCTGCTTGGCTTCAAGGGCACACTGATGACTCATATCCAGCTTCTCATCCACAGTAACACCCAGGTCCTTTTCTGTAGAACTACTACTTAGCTAGTTGGTCCCCAGCCTGTAACAATGCTTGGGATTCTTCCATCCCAAGTGCAGGACTCTGCACTTGTCCTTGTTGAACCTCATCAAATTTCTTGTAGGCCAGTCCTCCAATTTGTCTAAGTCACTCTGGACCCTCACCCTGCCCTCGAGCAAATCTCCCTCTCCCTCGAGCGTATCTACCTCTCCTAGTACCCAGTTGTTTCTGCTCTTTTTGGCCTGGTCTTGCTGTCCTGTACAAGTTATGCATAATTGTGCAAGCACTCCTGATGCCCACCATTTCTGGCCTGGCCTGCGTGCGTGCATACGTGCGTACCTAGGCTTGGATCAGACCTAGCATGATGAGTTAGAGATCCATACTTTGGACAAGGCAGGGACGGACGAGGCCTAGCACTGCAGACGCTGTTGTTCTGGTCATGGGAGGGCCGTCTAAGCTCCACTACACGTGGTCAGAAACGGCATCTCCGGCAGAGTCAAGACTGGAGGTCTTCTGAATTCAGGGGTATGGTCTAACTCAGTGGCTAGCCACCCTTTATGAAACAAAGTTTATTGGCTAGGTTTACGCAGCCCTGTTACATTGGAAAAAGAAACGTAGTGCGCTGTACACACATGGTGTATCTTCGGCTGATTTACAGGCAAAAGAGGCTTTTCCGAAATTTGGCGCATCTTCATGGTGTCACATTTCAGGGAAAAGTGCTCTTTCAACACACCCATTGTTCCTTGTAGAATGAGGTATGCAGGAATGGTGAAACATCGTGCCCCATTTTTCAATTTTTTTTTCGGAAAAGCGGACGCGTTCTTTGGATGTGGTGCTGCTTTTCCGGGATACCGATGCAGTCTAGACCAGTGTTTCTTAAATTGTGTTCCGTGGCACATCAGTGTGCCACCAGGAGTCGGAGATGTGCTACGGAGAACAACAGAGTTCAAAATGGCCGCCCTTAAAGGGGCAGGCAACCTCTTTTTTTTTTTTTTTTCTTGCTCAATAACTTTCCCCAGACTTTTTTTTTTTAACAAAATATCCTTGGTGTTCCTTATAAAAAAAATTATTGTTTGGTGTTCCTCTGTCTTAAAAAGTTTAAGAAACACTGGTCTAGATGTAGCCATAGACTCCAAGGGTTGGAAGAGACCTCAGGAGGGCATCAAGTTAAGTGCCACTGCCATGTGAAGGAACAATACTCTGCCTCCATCATGAAGTAAGCCACGATGGCCTCCACAAAGCAGAGAAAGCAGAGCGTGAAAACAGCTTCCCTTCATAGGCCTCAACCAGCTGGCGGAAGTCGGACATAAGCGGCCCACAAAAATGACCCGACCCCCACACCAGGAATCCTTCTGACCACCCAAAACAGGAGGCGGGTTCTCACTTCACCAAGTAGACGTTGAGCCTTTACTCCATCACTGGTTCTGTTGACACAAGTGGGACTAATCACACAGTGAGGATCCGGCTGAACTGGGCCGTTGATTTGCTCACGGCGGCGGTGCTAAATAGAGGCCAGAGCATGTTATGCTTTGCTCACACTGTGTTTGAAACCTGCATACAGACGTGGCCACTTCATCTCACAAAAGATCTCTCGGCATTGGAAAAAGTTCCCAAAAGGGTGGGTTTGGAGCAGATCCCATATGAAGAAAGATTAAAAAGACGGGGACTTTTCAGTTTTGAAAACTAAGGGGAGACATGACAGAGGTCTATAAAATCTCGACAGGGATGAACATAAGAACATAAGAACGGCCGTAGCGGGTCAGACCAAAGGTCCATCTAGCCCAGTATCCTGTCTGCCGACAGTGGAGAAAGCGAATAAGGGAAAGTTACCAACTTGTTCCCATCACGTAAGAACTGAGGATCACCAAGGCTACGTCTACACTTCACATTTATTTTGGAATAAGCTACTCTGGAAGATATCTTCCGAAATACCTTATTTCAAAATAACAGCGGTTGCCCTGTTCACGGCTCCTATTCTGAAACACGGCTCCTATTCTGAAATAGCGATTTTGGAAGAGGCCTTATTCTTTGTAGAATGAGGTTTACTGAAGTCGTAAAAAAGCTGTCCGTTAGTTCGAAATGATTTTCAAATAACGGAATGGCTGTGTAGATGCGCATCGTTATTTCGGAAGAACAGCCGCTATTCCGGAATAACTTTGCTGGGGAGAAGCACCTCAAATGAAATGAAGAGGCAGACAGTTTAAAACACACAAAAGGATGTTTTTCTTCCTGCAGCACAGTCAACCTGTGGAACTCCTTGCCAGAGGATGTGATGCAAAGGCCAGGACTTTAACAGAGGTCAAAAAGAACTAGATACTTATTAGCCAGGATGGGTAGGAATGGTGTCCCTAGCCTCTGTTTGTCAGAGGCTGGAAATGGATGACAGGAGACAGATTACGTGATGATTCTCTGTTCTGTTCACTCCCTCTGGGGCATCTGGCTTTGGTCTAATCCTGTGTGGCCGTTCTGATGTTCTTATGTTATGTTAAACTGGTAACAATCACTCTCATCACTCCCTTGATTTCAAAGGGACTATTGACCTGGATAACTCTCCTCCAGGGTGTGGAAGGGGAGGACTATTGGCACCACAACTGGTCCAGAGCATCCTCCTGCTCAGTTGTCAAAAAATGAGCCATAGGTGGGAACCCCCCCCCGCAGCCTGTTTCCCTTGGACTATGGCTTTTCCTTTCGGCCCCCTGATGTTTGCTTCGCTCTGCCTGGATTCCGCCTGCTGCCCTTGGCAGCAGGGACGGGCCGCAGTTAGTAGCTGGTTTGACGCTACTGAAGATGGATGAGCTGTCTCCAAAGACAGCTCCACCAGCTGCTAGTCCGGGTTCAGCAAGGAGGTGCGCTGGGGGATATCCCTCTAGCGAGAACGAAATCATCCATCAATTATCAATTCTACGGCACTTCATGGGACAGGATCCTCCAGGTGGTGAAAATGACCAGAGCTCCGTTGACTTCCTTGGCATCATGCCTACCCTGCTAGGGGCCTTGTCCAGAGAATTTGGTGCATTACATTTCTCCAAAGTGACTTTGAGTTGCATCCACTTTGTTTTGTTTTTTTTTAAACGTAACTACACTCCCAAAGTCCATAAACATCACCTGTTGCTAGGCACTTAATGCCAGGGGACAAATCCATGCCAGGTGCACCGTTGTGGATGTGGGTAGCGGTTTCCTGCATGAGGCCCGCTGAATGCTAACAACCCCCTCAGCGACCTGTTTAAAGTTGAAACTCCGTCGGCGAAGACTTTTTAATAATGCCTGGGGGGACCCATTAAAATGAAACTCCTTCCCGCCGATTGCAGAGCTTAATTTTGCAGATACCAATGGAAGAGCAAGGACACAAGTCTAATAAAAGTCCACACTAGATCAGGGAGTTGCCCAGGTTGGATATCAAGGGGATGGTACATTAGAGGCACCTTTGCTGGACAGATAAGAATTCCCTTTTTTTCCGAGGGCATCAATGCCCGTGGGAAAGCCAACGGCAGAGTCATTATCTTTGAGGCTCTGAGGCTCAGGGGAATGCTAATTATCGTTTGGCCGGGGCACGGCAGCAGCGCTGCGGAGCCAGGTCTGCCTCGTAGATTGTGTGAGCTGAATGGTGAAGTCTCAGAGTCGTTTGCAATGGAACGATGGAATTTTGGAGGACAGGCCCAAAAAGGCCAGGGGTGCAACCCCATTCTTGGGGTGGCGCTGAACCTTTGATGACGAGAATCTAGCAGTAGTAGAATGGGGTGGTTCACTCATAAACCGTGGAAGATAGGACACGGGGCAAGCTGGATCATAGAATCCTAGAATCCTAGAACAGGAAGGGACCTCGAGTGGTCATCGAGTCCAGTCCCCTGCCCTCACGGCAGGACCAAATACTGTCTAGACCATCCCTGACAGGTGTCTGTCCAACCTGCTCTGCAATATTTCCAGTCTTTCAGTCTTCCCTCATAGCTCATGTTTTCTAGGCCTTGTATCATTTTTCTTGCTCTTCTCTGGACTTTCTCCAATTTCTCCACCTCTTTCCTGAAATGCGGTGCCCAGAACTGGACACAATACTCCAAATGAGGCCTAATCAGTGCAGAGTAGAGCAGAAGAATGACTTCTCGTGTCTTGCTCACAACACTCCTGTTCATGCATCCCAGAGTCATGTTTGCTTTTTTTGCAACAGCATCCCACTGTTGACTCATATTTAGTTTGTGGTCCACTCTGACTCCTAGATCCCCTTCTGCAGGACTCCTTGCTAGATAGTCGCTGCCCATCCTGTATGTGTGAAATAGATTGTTCCTTCCTAAGTGGAGCACTTTGCATTTGTCCTTATTCAACTTCAACCTATCTACCTCAGACCATTTCTTCCATTTGTCCAGATCATTTTGAACTTGGAACCCATCCTCCAAAGCACCTGCAACCCCTCCCAGCTTGGTATCATCTACAAACTGAATATGCCAATATCTAAATCGTTGGTGAAGATATTAAACAGAACCATTCCCGAAACAGACTGCTGCGGAACCCCACTTGTTATTCCCTTTCCAGCATGACTATGAACCATTAATAACAACAGTCTGAGAACCGTTATCCAGTCAGTTAGGGTATGTCTACACTACAGCGCTAATTCGAACTAACTTAATTCGAATTAGTTAATTTGAACTAAACTAATTCAAATTAGTGCATCTAGACCTAAAAACTAATTTGAATTAGCATTTTGCTAATTCGAAATAGCATGTCCACATGGAGTGGACCCTGAACCGAAGTTAAGGCTGGCCAGAACCAGTGCCAGCAGGGCATCAGGTTAGGACTTAGACTGTGGAGCTGCTGCCTCAGGCTAGCCGAGGGCTGTGCTTAAAGGGACCCGACCCCCACCCCGGACAGACAGTTCTCAGGGTTCCCCGCTTGCTTGTCTACCTCAATGAGGGACAGCAAAGCAGTCCTGTCTTGGAGTGCCCTGAGTGCCCACACTCGGCACATCACAGCACTCGACCATCAGCCCGGCTGCACTTGCCACAGGCTGCCATCCGGGGGTGTCAATCGGGGGCTGTCAGGATCCAGGAGGCCCTGCAGGAGAGCTTCCATCCTGAGGAGCCCGCAGAGCCACCCCAGTCCTCCACATTGGGGGCTCGTGCCCCATTCCTCCCTCACCTCGTTCCACTTACCCCTCCCTAGCACCCCTTCCTGATGTAAAAAATAAAGGACACGTGTGTTCAAAAATAGAAACGCTCATTATTTAACAAAACTGGGGGGGTATTAACCTCTGGGGAGACTGGGAAAAGGAGGTGGGAGAGGGGAAGAGAGAGGGTGGGAGAGGGGAGGGGGAAACCTGGGTGGAGGGAGCTGGAAGGGAAGCCAGGGAAGAAGGAGGAGGGGAAGTATCAAACTATGGTACGCCATATCTTCAGTACTGTGTACAGATGTGGTCTCCTCACCTCAAAAAAGATATTTTGGCCTTGGAAAGGGTTCAGAAAAAGGCAACTACAATGATTAGGGGTTTGGAACAGGTCCCATATGAAGAGAGGCTAAAGAGACTGGGACTTTTCAGCTTAGAAAAGAGGAGACTGAGGGGGGATATGATAGAGGTCTATAAAATCATGAGTGGTGTGGAAAGGGTGAATAGAGAAAAGTTATTCATTAGTTCCCATAATATAAGGACAAGAGGACACCAAATGAAATTAATGGGCAGCAGGTTTAAAACTAATAAGTGAAAGTTCTTCTTCACACAACACATAGTCAACCTGTGGAACTCCTTGCCAGAGGAGGCTGTGAAGGCTAGAACTAAAACAGAGTTTAAAGAGAAGTTAGATAAAGTCATGGAGGTTGGGTCCATGGAGTGCTATTAGCCAAGGGGTAGGAATGGTGTCCCTGGCCTCTGTCTGTGGAAGGCTGGAGATGGATGGCACAAGACAAATCGCTTGGTCATTGTCTTCGGTCCATCCCCTCTGGGGTACCTGGTGCTGGCTGCTGTCGGCAGACAGGCTACTGGGCTAGATGGACCTTTGGTCTGACCCAGCATGGCCGTTCTTATGTTCTTATGTTCTAAGCTCAGGGCTCAGGGTCGGGGGTCTCACTGGACCAACTTGATTTTCATGCAAACCTGCTCCTGGGTTCGCATGTGGCCTTTGGTGGCCAGGCTGGCAGCTATCCTGCCCTAGACAGCCGCGTTCCTGTGCCTAGTGTGGAGATCGTGGACGTTGGAGGCCTCCCCCCAAACCTGGATGAGGTCCACGATCTCCGCACTAGACCAGGCGGGCGCCCGCCTCTTGCGGCCCCAGGCAGGCTCCTGGGAGCTGCCAGCCTGGTCCTGGAAAGAGGCAGAGGGCTGGGTGGCAGCAAGTGGCTGGCTCGTGCCGTGCCAGGTGCAGGGTCTGCTGGCTGGGTGCTGGCAGGCTTGCAACTGGCACAAGCACCGTAGCCAGACCGTGCCCCTTTAAGGGCTCCAGGGCCGGGAGGGGGGCAGAAGAGTTTCCCTGGCTTGGCCCAGAGTGGCCACCAGGGCAAGCTGGGAAGGGCTAGCCTCCAACTAGTTCGAATTAAGTGGCTACACAGCCCTTAATTCGAACTACTTAATTCGAACTAGGTGTTACTCCTCGTAGAATGAGGTTTACCTAGTTCGAATTAAGCGCTCTGCTAGTTCGATTTAAATTTGAACTAGCAGGTTTGTATGTGTAGCCCCTATGAAAGTTAATTTGAACTAACGGCTGTTAGTTCGAATTAACTTTGTAGTGTAGACATACCCTTTACAGAGTGACCCAGTTTGAGATCACTTACAAAGTTGTCAACATGGGAGAAAAAAGGAAAGAGGCTGGGATTTTCCAATAGGTTAAGGAAATTCAGCCTCCGTTTTGCGATAAGGTTAGGGGTTAATTCTCTTAGACCTCTTGGACAAGGCCAGGCTAAGTCAGTGTCACAATTAACTCTAATGAAACAGCGTCGCGTGCTGGTAAGGCAGGAATACATGGACACCTGGATGTGTCTCTCCTGCTAGGAATTTCTGTCCACTGCATGTTCTCCATCGCCAGTTCTGTGGCCCATCCATTCACAACTGCAACTGTGTACCGCAACACTCTCCAAGTGCATCCTGGGAAAAGCCACCTGGCTATCCAACAAGGCCTGTGAGGGGTGAGGTGGTCCAAAAAAGGCCTACCCGTAAATCTGTACATGGGGGCAACCCCCCTATGGGACGTCCTAGTGTGCAGAGAGCTGGAAGGAAGGCCTATGGGTCAAGAGTAGGACTGGAAGATGTCTTCTCCACCGTGGAAAATCAGCACGATAGACCACTTTTGGAAAGAGAAGCATGGGTCAGGAGCACCACACAGAGGTGACCTCAGGGCCATCCCTGCCGAGAGGCAACACCCTCGGCCCTGTAAGGCCCCCTGAAATTTGGGGGGCCAAATTGAGCCAAACATCATGGAGCCTTGTGAAGCCAACGTGCTGTCTAGGGACTCCGCTGCCCCTAGCCCCATTCCGTGGGCACCTGCTCCCGAATGAGTGGTGGCCCGGTTGCCCTCTGCCCCATCCCTGGGATGCCCCCCCCAGCACAGCACCCAGCCCCCACTCACCAGACGGAGGTGAGTGGCCCTCATAGGTTGAAGGACAAAATGGGTGGCAAAATGGCCGCCACGAAATGGGCAAAGACAGGCGGGTACTCGATTCCTACTGAAGGTCAACAGCAGTCGAGTGCCTAAACCCCTTAGGCCCCATTGAAAGTCCCAGCTGAAGCATACTTTGCAACACCCAGGTGATCAACTCGACAAACACGTCATCTCCTCCCTACGGGGGGCAGGAATGTAGAGGGGGAGGGGTCCTATTGACACAGGAGAGGGGCACATTTAACGAGTATGCCCAGAAATTAGTGGGTGTTCGACGGTGTGCTCTGTAAGCTGGGAGCTGATGACTTATTGGCCGGGTTGATAACTGGGGTGCTTCCAAATGGGGTGTGTGCGTGCTCCATGCTTCATCTTGGATTTTCAATGAGGCCTAAGGGATTTAGGTGCTCACCAGCGCCAGCGTCGCCGATATTTTGAAAGAATGACGCCCCAGCGTCATTCAAATGGATTCCTCCCCAGGGCTTCCTGGGGTGCTAAGTCCGATTTTGCGTGCCCACAATAACAGAGCCCGCCTCGGACCCATTGCGAGGCTCTCCCATAGTGTGGAGGTGCCATATCGATTTTATTATTTGGGGAGTTATGATGTCATAGAACCATAGAACCATAGAGCTGGAAGAGACCTCAGAAGGTCATCAAGTCCAGCCCCCTGCTCTAGGCAGGACCAATCCCAACTAAATCAACCCGGCCAGGGTCCTTGTCAAGCCGAGACTTAAACACCTCTAGGGATGGAGACTCCACTACTTCCCTAGGTAACCCATCCCCGTGCTTCATCTCTCTCCTAGTGAAATAGTTTTTCCTAATATCCAACCTGGACCTCTCCCACCACAACTTGAGCCCATTGCTCCTTGTTCTGCCATCTGTCACCACTGAGAACAGCCTCTCTCCATCCTCTTTGGAACCTCCCTTCAGGAAGTTGAAGGCTGCTATCAAATCCCCCCTCACTCTTCGCTTCTGCAGACTAAACAGACCCAACTCCCTCAGCCTCTCCTCATAGGTCATATGCTCCAGCCCCCTGATCATTTTGGTTGCCCTCTGCTGGACCCTCTCCAGTGCGTCCACATCCCTTTTGTAGTGGGGGGCTCAGAACCGGACACAACACAACATGTCGAATGGGGTTATTTCAAAATCGTTTCCTCGTGTGGACAGGCCCCTCAATGAGAGAAGACATAGGCCGGGATTTCCGTGACCTCAGAGGCGGCCAACGTTCCGACCGAGCAAAACGGAACGCTCTTGCCCCGCCCCTTCTCTGAGGCCCCGCCCTGTTTGTGCCGTCTCCCTCCCTCCCTCGTTTTCATGGAAGGGCTGGTGATTGACCCTTTCTGGCCGGGTGTTTGGTTGAAAATGGGGCACCTGGCAACACTCACAAAGGTTGATTTCATGATATTAATGGGGATATAGCAAATCTAAGAGCATGAACTAGTTAAAGATCTCAGGATGGAGTCGATTCACTGGGTTGAGTTCGTTGAATGAATGGCCCAGGTGTTGCCGGAGTACTTAGCTGCAGTGCTGCTTTTTTTGGGGAGTGGGGGGACAGAAATGCTTTATTTAAACGGTGGGACTCAGGGCAGGGGTGGGGGTGCAGGATTCAGGACAGGGGATGGGAGGCGTGGGGGGCTCAGAGCTGGGGCTGGGGGTGAAGGAGTCAGGGAAAAGGGAGGAGGCCTAAGGGGTCAGGAGTGAGGGCAGAGGGCTGGGGGTGATGGGGGCATTGGGCAGGAGGGTGAAGGATGCAGGAGTCAGGACAGGGTTGGGGCTCCTGGCAGGAGTGCAAGTGAAGGAATTAGAAGGGGGCCTTTGGGCAGGAGGCGGGGTGCATGACACAGGTCAGGGGCTGGCAGGGGAGGGAGGGCTGTGGGCAGGAGTTGGGTGGGGTGTTATGGGCAGGGGTGTGGATTGGAGGAGTCAGGGCAGAGTATGGGGACTCAGGGCAGTCAGTGGGGGTGGAGGAGTGGGGCAGGTGTTATGGGGCCCAAGGCTGAGGATGGGAGGAGGGCTGGGGCCTGGGAGGTGTAGGGGCCTCAGGGCAGGAGATGGGGTGCATGAGACAGGTCAGGGGGCTGGCAGGGGAGGGAGGGCTGTGGGCAGGGGTGGAGGATGCAGGAGTCAGGGCAGGGATGGGGCTCAGGGCAGGGGTTGGATGTTGGGGGTGGTCAGGGCAGGGGTTGCGGGTAGAAAAGTCAGGGCAGGGTTGGAGGGCTCCTGACAGGGGTGGAGGGTGCAGGAGTCAGGGCAGGGGCTGGGAGGAGGGAGGACTCTGGGCAGGGCTGTGGGGGTGCATGAGACAGGGCAGGGGTGAGGAGTTCAGGCAGGGGCTGGGTGGGGGCTGTGGGCAGGGGTATGGATTGCAGGGGCAGGGGCGGGCGTTATGGGGCTCAAGGCTGCTGGTGTGAGGAGGAGCGGGGCCTGGGAGGTGTGGGGAGCCTCAGGGCAGAGGGTTGGGGATGGGGGGGATCAAGGCAGGGTGTGGGAGTCAAGGCAGAGGGCTTGGAGGTGTGGGGAGGCACAAGGCAGGGGCGGATAAATGTCTCAGAAGAGGGCTGGAGGGGAGGGCAGGGGCTGGGAGGTGTGAGAGTCTCAGCTTGGGGGCAGGGAGTGCAAGGCTCAGGGCAGGGGTTGGGTGTGGGGACCAAGGCAGGGACTTGGGGGGACTCAGGGCTGTGAGGTGCGTCGGGCAGGGGTGGGGTGCAGGAGCCAGGCCAGGGGTGACTGGAGGCTCGGGCCAGTGCAGCAGGGCAGGGGAGTGGCAGGTTTGGGGGTTCACGGGGACAACATCGTGGTGCTCCCGGGGGGGGGCATGGCAGTGGGGTCTGCCTTACCTCAGCCAGCAACCCCTCCCCCGTGGCTGAGGCTGCACTGCCCAGGGGGAGGAACCCCTGTGCACGCTGAGCCTGCGCCCCCGGGTAGGCCCTCACCTCCGACCCCCCAGCTCCCTTCCCCGAGCCCTGTGCGTGAATCCTGCCTCTCCCTCCCTGGCATGGGGCATGGTGGGCTGTGGGTTTACCCTGCCCGCCGCGCACCCCCCCGCGGCCCACCAATGTGGACATGGTACTCTTGGGACATAGGATGGACAAGGAGGTCCTAGATTGTAGGCAGTTCAGGGGGCTTCTCCAATGGCCCAGTAGATAAGCTATCTGCCATCTGATCCAGCGGTCAAGGGTTCAAGCCCCACCTCTGACACTCCTGGAACCAAGGCAGGATAAGGGGGTCCCAGATTGTTGGGGGCACTTCTCCAATGGCCCTGTAGATAAGGTATCTGCCTTTCAAGCCAGAAGGCAAGGATTCAAGTGCTGCCCTGCCACCAAGGAAAGATAAGGGGGGCCTGGGAAGCTGGGAGGCTCCTGTGGGGGTGAGAGAACAGGGCCTCCTCCAATGTAAGGCACATCATTTGGGGAGCTAGTCCTCCTCTGGCAGCAGCAAACACCTCCTGGCACAGTAAATTCCACAAGGGTGCGATGCCTGTTGAGTTATGCCAACATAGCAACAGTCCCTTAGGTGCTGCAGCAAAGGCATTAGGCCTGAGTAGAAAATGGATAAGGGTGGAAAGATTGGTATGATTCATAGTGGTCTGACAACCATTAAGGAAATCAGTGAAAGGAAAAAAAAAAGCAATATTGGGCATTATTAAGGAGAACAACACCATTGGTTTCTTGAGGTCAATGGACTTCTGGCAGCGTAAAACAGGAATAAAGCCATGTTGCATTAGGGTCTAGAGCTGTCCCATCAAATGACCTAAATAATCCCACACCATTGGCTTTCATTTGGCCTACTCACTCCAATAAAAGAAACGATTCTCCCCACGTGCGGATAAGTCCTGGTGACAATACATCAATTGAACTAGGGGCCACCAAATGAAATGAATAGGTAGCAGGCTTGAAACAAGCAAAAGGAAGTTTTTCTTCATGCAGCGCACAGTCAACCTGTGGAACTCCTTGCCAGAAGAGGTTGTGAAAAGCGGGACTTGAACAGGCTTTCAGAAAGAACCAGAAAAATTCATGGAGGTTATGTCCCTCAATGGCTATCAGCCAGGATGGGTAGAAATGGTGTCCCTAGCCTCTGTTTGTCTGGAAATGGATGACAGGGAAGGGATCACTTGATGATTCCTTGTTCTGTTCACTCCCTCTGGGGCTTCTGGCATTGGCCACTATCGGCAGACAGGACACTGGGCTGGATGGACCTTTGGGCTGACCCAGTCCGGCCACTCTGATGTTCTTATCAACTAAAAAGGGACATGTCTTATTGACGTCTGTGGAACTAAGTTGATTTGCTACATCTGTGGATCTGGTACCATTGGTTTGAAGGGTTGGCATTTGGCCATGGACACAAAAACAAGTTAAATCCCAAGTTTCCTCCCACTGAAACCGACAGATGTTTGGACGCCGATTTCAAGGGACGGGCTTGGGGAGAGAGATTTGTGTCCCTTAATAGTTACGTTATGTATTCACAGAAGGTGTGTCTGAAACTCCTTCAAGACCAGTTCCCCAGGGCGTCGAAAGATGCTCTTAAATACTCCAGTTCAGTCCACGATCAAATTCTTTCGCAAGCAGAGAGACCGGACCGATGTGGGTTGCCGAGGTAGGTGAGACATTTCTTTATTTGAGTACAGCCCTGCCCAGTTCCTTTGGATTGGTCTGATGGATCAATCTAGACGGATTCTCCCTTTTTCCTCTTGCACTGAAACAGGCCCTGTTTTAACGTGGGGAAAGCTTACTCTTAAATCGCAGGGAAAGCTTCTCAGTAAAAACACACAGTTCACAGCACCCTGAGGGTTATCTCTACCTAGTGCTAGGCTGTCGTTCCTGGATGGCCCCAGGGGCCACACATGAAAAATTCTGTAGTACGGGACCATAGAATCATAGAATACTAGGACTGGAAGGGACCTCGAGAGGTCATCGAGTCCAGTCCCCTGCCCCCATGGCAGGACCAAATATTGTCTAGACCATCCCTGATAGACATTTATCTAACCTGCTCTTAAATATCTCCAGAGATGGGGATTCCACAACCACCCTGGGCAATTTATTCCAGTGTTTGACCACCCTGACAGTTAGGAACTTTTTCCTAATGTCCAACCTAAACCTCCCTCTTTGCAGGTTAAGCCCATTGCTTCTTGTCCTATCCTCAGAGGCCAAGATGAACAAGTTTTCTCCCTCCTCCTTACGACACCCTTTTAGATACCTGAAAACGGCTATCATGTCCCCCCTCAATCTTCTCTTTTCTAAACTAAACAAACCCAATTCTTTCAGGGGTCATCTAGTCCCGTTTCAAACCAGGGTGGGTCAAACAGCATTAAGGAGATTTTAGTGTTGGACATGCGTGTTTGACGTGGATAGTTATTTAGTTCATGTTATTTTATTTAAACTATTTTTACCCCTCCTCTCGAGTGAAAATAGTCGAGGCAGCTTCCAAAATGTTTTAAAACACCATCAACTTCATAAAATAAATGAACCCTCCTCCCAAATTGTCTAGTAGCACCTTAAAGACTCACAAAACATGTAGATGGGATCATGAGTTTTCGTGGGTAAAACTCACTTCTTCAGATGACCGGAGTAGGTTTTGCCCACGAAAGCGCATGAACCCATCTACATGTGTTGTTAGTCTTTAAGGTGCTACTCAACTATTTGTTGTTTTTTAAGTTTTTCGTGTTACAGACTCACTTGGCTACCCCCTCTGAAGCTTATAAAGTAAATAGTTATTGCAAAGCAAGGCGAGGTCGAGGGATTTGGGCTTGTTTTAGTCTGCAGAAGAGAAGAGAGAGGGGGGATTTGATAGCAGCCTTCAACTTCCTGAAGGGGGGTTCCAAGGAGGCTGGAGAGAGGCTGTTCTCAGTGGGGCAGATGTCAGAACGAGGAGCAATGGTCTCACGTTGCAGTGGGGAGGTCTAGGTTGGAGATTAGGAAAAACTATTTCTCTAGGAGGGTGGGGAAGCACTGAGATGGGTTACCTCGGTAGAGGGCGGAATCTCCATCCCTAGAGGTGTTGAAGTCCTGGCTTGACCAAGCCCTGGCTGGGATGGTCCAGTTGGGTTTGGTCCTGTTTTGGGCAGGGGGCTGGACTCGATGACTCCTAAGGTCTCTTCCAGCCCTAAGATTTCATGATTCTCAAGCAGCTCATACAGGGTAGTTTTGCATTCCGGCTTGCTGTAGCCTGAGGATGTGTCCACATTTCAGCTTGGAGATGTGATTCCTAGTTTGCATGTATGTGTGCTTGGTAGCTCTCCCAAAACAGGTGCCTAAAAAGACCAGTGTGTCCTCGGTGGCTCAGGCAAGTGCTCAGGCTAAGAGCTATGAAAAAAAAACCCACCTGACCTCCTGGATCGATAGCTCAGTAGCTCACCGGAGCCACCGTCACTGCACTAACTCAACCCTAGCTTCCAGGAGTACATCTACTCCAATTGGGAGTAACACTTCCCAGTTCTTGTGTAGTTGCACCCTGAGCGATTCGTGTAGCTATGTAGGATGAGAAGGGATCTCGAGAGGTCATCAAACCCAACCCCATGAGGCAGGACTACAGTTGCCTAGATGCTCCCTGAGAAAACTTGCCTAACTTGTTCTTAAAAAGCTCTGATGACGGGGATTCCACCACCTCCCCTACTAGCCGATTCCTGAGATGTTACGTCCCCAAAGAGTTTTCCCCTAATAACGAACTGAAATCTTCCTGGCTTGCAGATTACGCCTTTGTCCTACCCTGTGTGGACAGTAAGGCTACGTCTACCCAGAAACGCTATTTTGGGATGCCGGAGTATCCCGAAATAGCTCTCCCGCCTTCTTCACAGCAAACCCATTATTTTGGGCTCGCTATTCCGACGTCCCTGTCAACCTCATTCCATGAGGAGTCAGGGACCGTTTCGAAGTAGCGCGTCATTGCGAAATTTGGTGCTGTGGAGATAGCACCCAATGACGAAATAAGCTATTTCAAAATAGCACTGAAAGGCGCCACCCAATTTACATAGCTCAACTTGCGTATCTTCTTTTGAGTTACGGTGCAGTGTAGATGCACCCTTGATCACCATTCCCCTTGTAACAGCCCTTACCAAATTTGAAGACGTTTATTAGAAATGTATCCAGTCCTCCCTCAGTCTACCTTACTCAAGACTAAACATGCCACCTTTTTTTAAACGTTGCTACCGAGGGCAGGTGTTCTACGCCTTTTAGAATTTTTGCAGCTGTACTCTAGACTCTCTCCAGTTTGCCCACGTCTTTCTTAAAGTCGGGTACCCAGAAATTGGCACACTACTGCAATTGATACTTCACCACTACTGATCACGCAGTGACTATTACCTCCCGGATCTGACTTAGGACACTCCTGTTAATACACCCCAGAAGGGTGTTGATCATTTTTTCATACTTGCCTCCCCTTGTTGAGGGTCAAGGTGGATTGGTGAAAGATCTGGGAAAGGTACTGAGAGTACCATAGCAAAATGCAAGCTGAAACAGACTAGTCAGCTCATATTCTAAGGGACTATTCAAGGTGAAATGGCCTATTAACATTAGGTTGGACATTAGGAAAAACTTCCTACCTGTCAGGGAGGTTAAACACTGGAATAAATTGCAGAGAGAGGTTGTGGAATCTCCATCACTGGAGATATTTCAGAGCAGGTTGGATAGACACCTATCAGGGATGGTCTAGACAGAGCTTGGTCCTGCCATGAGGGCTGGGGACTGGACTCGATGACATCTCGAGGTCCCTTCCAGTTCAAGGATTCTATGGAGGACAAGTCCATTAAGGGACATTTGTCAGGATGGATGGGGATGCAAGGTTTGCCAGAAGCCCAGAATGGGTGACCAGGGATGGATCAATCAATGACCCCCTGTTCTGGAGGGCAGGGGACTGAACTTGATGACATCTTGAGGGCCCTTACAGTTCTCATATTGTATTATCTCTGTAGTCATAGGGCAAAATGAGGGATTAGTGGGGTTAACAATGGTTCTAATAAGACATGAATCTAGCGTCTTTATTAAAACCAGAGTTTTTAGCATCTATCAAAGTTATGAACCTAATAAGTAATTCATGTGGTGTTAATAGTGGAGTTCAGTGGAAAACATTCCAGCAGAACAGTGTTCCCATCTAAAAAATGTTGAGTTGCTGAAATCAGAACATTTTACATGGAAGCATATTATGTTTTCTAGAGGAAATTCACAGGAGTGTGGTGAGCAAGACACGAGAAGTCATTCTTCCGCTCTACTTTGTATTGATTAGGCCTCAATTGGAGGATTATGCATTTCAGGAAAGATGTGGAGAAATTGGAGAGGGTCCAGAGAAGAGCAACAAGAATGATGAAAGGTCTAGAGAACATGAGCTATGAGGGAAGGCTGAAAGAATTGGGCTTGTTTAGTTTGGAAAAGAGAAGACTGAGAGGGGATATCATAGCTGTTTTCAAGTATCTAAAAGGGTGTTACAAGGAGGAGGGAGAAAAATTGTTCTCCTTGGCCTATGAGGATAGAACAAGAAGCAATGGGCTTAAACTGCAGCAAGGGAGGTTGAGGTTGGACATTAGGAAAAACTTCCTAACTATCAGGGTGGTTAAGTACTGGAATAAATTGCCTAGGGAGGTTGTGGAATCTCCATCACTGGAGATATTTAAGAGAAGGTTGGATAGACATTTGTCAGGGATGATCTAGATGGTGCTTGGTCCTGCCATGAGGGTAGGGGACTGGACTTGATGACCTCTCGAGGTTCCTTCCAGTTCTAGTGTTCTATGATTCTAGAAAAATCGTTTTGACTTGACTGTAAATAATAAAAACAATCAAGTAGAAACAAAAGGATTCAATCTTATCAACATTAATTGCCTATAGCTAGCAGAAATATTTTACCTTGCGTATCTTAGAATCACAGGGGCTGTATTCACAGCTCCATCACAATGTTGCCTGTTAGCCAATCCCTTGCCCAAAGCGGGACCAACCCCAACTCAATCATCCCAGCCAGGGCTTGGTCAAGCTAGGACTTAAACACCTTTAGGGATGGAGATTCCACCCCCTCCCTAGGGAACCCATTCCAGTGCTTCCCCACCCTCCTAGGGAAATCGTTTTTCCTACTGTCCAACCTAGACCTCCCCCACTGCAACGTGAGCCCATTGCTCCTTGTTCTGCCATCTGCCCCCACTGAGAACAGCCTCTCTCCAGCTTCTTTGGAGCCCCCCTGCAGGGAGTTGAAGGCTGCTACCAAATGCCCCCTCGCTCTTCTCTTCTGCAGACTAAACAAGCCCAAGTTCCTCAGCGTCTCCTTGTGGGTTTTGTGCTCCAGCCCCCCCCCCATAATTGTTTATATTATGAGTTATGTTACAATTGCTTGTTGCAATTTTTCTACAAAACACAGCTTTCTCAAACTTAACTAATGTTTTCCCATCTGCTACTGCATCAACTGACCTACTCAATGCCAAATATAATAGATACAACACAGTCCCCTTGTCTAATAAACAGTTATTTATAAAAGAAAGATTAGTCTGTCTTGGGTAAAAGATAGATAGATAGATAGATGGATAGATAGATAGATAGATAGATAGATAGGTGGATGGGGAGAGAGAGAGAGAGAGAGAGAGAGAGGATGTATGAGTTAGATAGATTGTATGGGGTGACTGAAAGATGTCAATATTATTTTACATGAATAACATATCAAACTCATGTGTAACTTTCTTTTTAATTTTTAAGATGAAATATGCTGAAGAAGAGGTGACAAATGACACTTCCATGGGCAAATTTGTCCTGTTGGGCTTCTCTAACCACCCCGACCTGAATCTCATGCTGTTCATGGTGTTTCTGTGCCTTTACGTCATCACTGTTCTGGGCAACCTTCTCATCATTGTCGTCATAAATGTTGACCCAGCCCTTCACACCCCCATGTATTTCTTCCTTAAGAACTTGTCCTTCCTTGAGATCTGCTACACCTCCGTCACCGTGCCGAAGATGCTGGCCAACTTCCTCGCCGAAGATAAATCCATCTCCTTTTTCGGTTGTGCCGTGCAGCTGTATTTCTTTCTCTTCTTTGCTGTCACCGAGTGCTTCCTCCTTGGGTCGATGGCCTATGACCGGTACAGCGCCATCTGCAACCCGTTGCGCTACACGGCCGTCATGGATAAGATGGTCTGCAACAAATTGGCTGCAAGCTCGTGGATCAGTGGCATCCTGGTGGCCCTGGGACACACGGCCTTTATCTTTCGGCTTCCCTTTTGTGGCTCCCACGTAATCGACCACTTCTTCTGTGAGATCCAGCCACTGCTGAAGTTGGTGTGTAGGGACACCTATTGGAATGAGATCCAAATCATTGTAGCTGCTGCCTTCGTCCTCCTGATACCCTTCTTGTTGATCATGGTATCCTACATCTGTATCATCTCCACCATCCTGAAAATGCAGTCCGCCGAAGGCCGGCGCCGAGCCTTCTCCACCTGCTCCTCCCACCTCATCGTGGTGACCTTGTTCTATGGGACGGCCCTCGTCATGTACGTCCGCCCCAAGTCCAGCTTCTCCGCAGAGGTGAACAAGTTGCTCTCTCTGTTCTACTCAGTGTTCACCCCAATTGTGAACCCCATAATCTACAGCCTTAGGAACAAGGAGGTGAAAGACGCCTTGAGGAAAACAGGGATGAAAGTATTTCATCCACAAAAATAGACCTTTCCTCCCCAACGGGATTGTTCCCTGGGCAATATATCAGCTTTCAAGAGACTCTATATTTGCAAGGAGACCAAGATGGACCTCGGCACTACATAACAATTTATCTCATCAAACTGAGTGCTGGTCTGCTTTTTCTGAAATGTTTGTTTCAATTAAATATTTTCATTAAAATTTTGAATTTCGATAAAATAAAAGGTTTTTTTTTCAATCACTGGCTGGCCTAAAACAATTTGAATTTAGTAGAAAACAAAATGAGGGAAACAACAAATAAAAGTGAAATGAAATAGGCGCATCCCCCTGTTTTTTCACTAGTTCAAATTCAAATATAGGTACATTTTAGAACAGATCTTGCATAGTTTTATTAGGGACATATTTCCATATTCTCTGCTCAATTGTTGAAATGCCTATTTGGTAGAAAATGTTTCACGGTAATTTCCTCAGCCTCAGTAGGTGAAGTTCAGTTTTTTGAACTTTTCATTAAGTTTAAAAAAATGCTTTGAAAGGTATCTCAGAAAGATTTCATGTATCTCCAGTCATCTGAAGAAGTGGGCTGTGCCGACGAAAGCTCACGATACCATCTACATGTTTTGTTAGTCGTTAAAGTGCTACCAGATTATTTGTTGTTTTTTAAGTTTTTTCTATTACAGACTAACTCAGCTACCCCTCTGAAGCTTCAGAAAGAATATCAGTATCTATTGCCTCCCGTTTGTCAATCAGTTCTACGTGATCAACATCTCAAGCCAGGTCTCCGCTTGCCGCGCCAGAGAGAGATCTTCTGGTGTTTGATTGAGGGGGTCTAGTTAAGACCCACTTAATTGAACATTGAAGATGGCTTCAGCACTGGTTCTTCTCGCAAGTCACGAGGAGTAAGGAGGCCGACAGGAACAAACATTTGTTCCTGTCGGCCTCCCCTGTGAAGATGATGCCATATTTTATGTAACTGAAGTTGTGTACCTTAAGCCAACTTCCAGGGTCTAGACCAGCATATCTTTTCAGGCCTGTTTTAATCAATTTCATGGTCATAGTGTTTTAAAAATCATAATTTTCATGATCTCAGTGGTTTAAATCTGAAATTTCAGTGTTGAGACTGTAGCGGTCCCAATCCCAAGCTCTGAAGGCAGCGGTACAGAAGAAAGGAGGGAAGAATGTAATACAGCCACCCTGAGCTCTCTGCTGCTGGCGGAGCACCATCTTCAGAGCTGTGACCCTGGCCAGCAGCCCCCCAGCTCTGAAGACAGTGCAAACATAAGGATGGCGATGCCAGGCCCTCCCCCCCCACCCCGATGCAACCCTCCTTTGAGCCAGGACCCCCCTTTTGAGAAACGTTCTCCACTATGAAATTGGAATCACATAGGCTATGTCTAGACTATGTAGAATTTTCGAAAGAGGATATGCAAATTCCATGGGAATTTGCATCTCTTCTTCGATCTCACTTTCGAAAGAGGATCTTTCAAAAGTGAAAGTATTCTGGACACGGGTTTTTTCTAAAAAAACCCACCCTTTCTCGAAAAAAAGCCCGCTCTTCCTTAAAAAAGGAGGTTTACGTGGGAGTTTTTTCCTAAAAAGGGTTTTTTTCCCCGAAAAAACTACTTTCACTTTTCAAAAGATCCTCTTTCGAAAGTGAGATTGGAAGAAGATAGGCAAATGCCCATGGAATTTGCATATCCTCTTTAGAAAAAAAAACATAGTTTAGATGTACCCATCGAGTAAAAGCATGCAAAAGACCAGACGTCATGAGGGGAAGACAAGATTTCATGGTCTGTGCATTTGGTAGGGCCCTAATCATGAGATTGCACATGGGACATCTGAGGTCTAAGAGGAGGATTGCATTGATGGTCAATGTCAAGCCAGAAGGGCAGGGCCCAACAGGGTTGTGGATGCACTTCAAGACAGAATCAATTAGGGATAGTTACTTTTATTAATCTCTACGTCACTACTATTACCAGGAGTAATACAGCCAAATGATTACATAGCTCCTGCAAAGTGACACATCAATAAGCACAGGCAGAGCAATGCATATAAGTGAGCAACAGACACTTGGAAATGCTTACTCCCCTTCAGTCTGCAGGAAGTCCCATTCTGGTCACTTCACACCAGGCCACAGTGGACATGGCTGCAGCTGGGGGACCTAGGGCACCCTTCAAGGTCTAAGTCCCTGGTGAGAATCCCAGAGGGGTGGGACTCCCAGTGATCTTATACTTTAGCTGCTTACCGAGTGTCTGTGAGTTGGCCCAATGCCACTCTCAATGTTCCCATGGGGCTGAGAGCCGAGGTCATATTATTTATCCCATACGAAGTTCTCGTCTAGCAAGCAAGGGGAGTTTTGGCTGTTGAAGGCCATCTGATAAAGAACACCAGGTATTTTCACCAGCAGTCCTCAAGGCTGGCCTAGAGGAGCACAAATTTAACCCCTGCAGGCCCACCTATGGCTCACGCTATAGTCAATACATAGAATCATAGAATCACAGGATTGGAAGAGACCTCACGAGTCTTCGAGTCCAACACCCTGTCCAAAGCAGGGCCAACCCCACTAAACCACCCCAGCCAGGGCTTTTTCAAGCCGAGACTTAAAAACCTCTAGGGATGGAGATTCAACTCCCTCCCAGTGCTTCACCACTCTCCTCGGAGAATCGGTTTTCCTAATAGCCAACCTAGACCTTCCGCACTGCAACTTGAATTCATTTTTGTCATTCCCTGATCTTAGGATACATATCATAATTAATCACATCATCTTTCTCCCCAGGAATTCAACTGAAGCACTGCCTAGACCATTCCTGACAGGTGTCTGTCCAACTTGCTGTTGAATATCTCCAGTGATGGAGATTCCACAACCTCCCTGGGCAATTTATTCCCATTTTTAACAACCCTGACAGTTAGGAAGTTTTTCCTAAAGTCCAACCTAAACCGCTCTTGCTGCAATTTAAGCCCATTGCTTCTTGTCCTATCCTCAGAGGCCAAGGAGAACAATTTTTCTCCCTCGTAACAACCTCTTAGATAGATACTTGAAAGCCATTATCATGTCCCCCCTCAGCCTTCTCTTTTCCAGACTACACAAACTAAATTCTTTCCCTCCTAGCTCATGTTCTCCAGACCTTTAACCACTCATGTTGCTCTTCTCTGGACCTTCTCCAGTTTCTCCACATCTCTCCTGCAATGTGGTACCCGGAACACAATCCTCCAACTGAGGCCTAATCAGCACCGAGTCGAGCGGAAATGAAGCATGCTGTGAGTGACATAGGTCAGTGATTACACATACACTGAAACATGCATGCCTTTTACCATGGAGAAACTCTGTGAGCAGTCAGGCCTTCCAGTCTCCCCTCAGCCAGGCGAAGATTAAGGCGAAGCATCCTAACGTTGGTGAATGGAGACAAACCATCTGGGATAAACAACTTACGTACCTCCATACGTGTTTCATGGCATGGTTGTTACCTCCCCTTGTTACCTTCCCCGATGTTTCAGACGAAACATCCCAACTCATCCCTTCAGTCAAACTACACCATTTTATGTTGGTTTGGGGATGGCCTTATGCTAGCCGGCTGGAAGGTGTTTCCCTCTTCAATAGGTGTTAGCGATGCTAGTGGTATCTGTGCCAAGTTCTCATTCTGGACATGAATGTTTAAGGAGATGGGTGGTGGGTTCATGTCCTATGCTGGCCACTGTAAAGTCTTGGCAATAGGGCCTGTCTTTCAATTTTTTAATTGGGGGTTGGACTCGATGACCTCCTGAGGTCTCTTCAAACCTACGATTCTATGATTCTATAAATAACAGAGCCTGACTTTTGCTCATTGTCTGACTCTCGCTAAATTTGATTCACATCAACAGGGCCTGACTTCAGTTTAGGCCTTAAGCCTCATTCTAGGCTGCACCCTTCAGGCTCTCTCTTTCTTCGACGCTCATGAGATAGAGGAGCACTAAAACAGGGACTGAGTGCTATGGCAACTAGTCATCCTGCCCAATGTACCTACACTTATGAGGGAGGCCATAATCACATCAATTATCTAAAAAACACTTTACCCCATAATAATTAGGGTCAGATTGGGATTATCTTAGTCATACTGAAAATAATGTGAAAATTCATTGTTTTTAAGAAACTCCCCTTGGTGGAGGTGTCATGGGTGGAAATCATTATGTTCTCAGTTGTACTAAGAGGGTGTGTTGTGACCATTCTGCTTTTCTCGTTGGGTGGGAATTGTATACATTCGATGGCATTTTATAAGAGGAGTCCTACACTTGGACCAAGCCACGAGGTCATTGCTTAGTGATGAGAGGTGGCATTTAGATATCTGCCAGGGGATTTAGGCACAAGGGTGCCAACAGGATCTGTCCCCCAATGGCACGAAACATTCAGTGCTCTATTCTATTTGTATTGAAATCATTACATGTTTGGAACTGATTTAATTGGGGGAAGAATATCCCTTTAATAGTTGTGTTATAGTTTCACGTAATGGGTCCTTTGAGATACACCAGAAACCAGGTCCCTGGAGCATCCAAAGAAGCTGTTAAATAGTCCAGTTCCATCCACGAGTAAATATTTTGGTAATCACAGAGAAAGCGACAGAGGAGGTGAGCCTTGTTTGATTTGACTAGAGATACATTAACTTTCTATGGATTATTCTAATAGAGCTGAATTTAGAGATTTCTCGTGCCATTCCTATTATTTTTTTCCCACCGAAATGCATTCCACTTTCAAGTTGAAGTCCTGACTTTCACATCCCTGTGAGTTGAAAGCCACGGATGACTCCCCTGAAGCTAATAGCAAAACGAGTGGAAAATACCACCATCAAAAAGTTCTGCTTTGATGAAATTTGCACGGGAACATGTTGACTTTGTCTAAATTTCAATCCGATATTATTGGACAGTTTTGGCTTATCTCTGCCTGTCAAAACACTAACACGGGAACATACGGTTCCAACATAAAGGCTAAGTTGTCAACATTTTATTTGATCATGAAATTAGGATAAAATGGGGGAATCTCAGAATCGTTGCAAAATTAAATATGCCAACAATAGTTATACAATCATAGAATCCTAGAGCTGGAAGAGTCCAGCCCCCTGCCCAATGCAGGACCAACCCCAACTCAATCATCCCAGCCAGGGCTTTGTCGAGCCGGGACGTGAAAGCCTCCAGGGATGGAGATTCCACCCCGTCAGTAGGGAACCCATCCCAGTTCTTCATCACCTTCCTAGGGAAATCGTTTTTTCCAAATATCCAACCTAGACCTCCCTCACTGCAACTTGAAAACTGTAGAAACTTCAGTTGAACTTAGAAAAGAGACAAGAAAGGGGGGAAATGAGAGAGATCTGCAAAGTCATGTCTGGTGTGCAGTAGGTAAAAAGGGAAGTGGTATTTACTCCTTCACGTAAGACTAGAATCGGGGGCCACCAATGAAATTAATAGGCAGTGTGTTTAAAACAAAGAAAAGGATGTTTTTCTTCACTCAACTCACCTTGGGGAAACTCACTCCCACAGGATGCTGTGAAAGCCAGAAATATAACAGGTCAAAGAAGAATTAGCTAAGTTCATGGAAGATTGTCTCATCAGTTGCTACCAAGACACGCTGTTGGCTCATCTCTAGCATCTCATCCACTCTAATTCCTATATCCTTTTCTGCACAACTCACTTAGCTAATTGGTCCCTCCCCTGGCAATGCTGTGGATTCTTTCGTGTTAAGTGTAGGACTCTGCACTTGTTCTTGTTGAACTTCATCAGATTTCTTTTGACCCAATCCTCCAGTTTGTCCAGGCCCCTGCCGTCCTCCACTGTATCAACCACTCCCCATAGCTTAGTGTCTTCTGTGAACTTCCTCAGGGTGTGAGTCAACCCGTCATCCTGATCATGACAGAAGCTGTGGGACCAAACCAGCCCCATGACCGACCAATGGAGTACCCTCGTAATATCAGCTGCCAGATAGACTTTGAACCATTGACGTTGCTCATTGAGCGTAATAATCCAAGCCCGCTATCTGAACTATGCTGGCTCTTACTTTTATCTTTGCGGCTACTTTCTCCAAATGGTCCAAGAAGCAGAGAGCACAGTCAAGCTTCACTCTGTAATGCATCAAGGTGCAATTGCGTTTCACTCTTTTCACAAAGAATGCTACTTTCAATGTGGGTTTTGCGTTCTTCTTATCAAGAGTTCACCCTCCATTGCAGACATATTGTTCTATATTTTAGAGGCCATCCTTGAGCCCTTTTTCAATACATGGATATCTGATGTGTGTGTTGTCATAGCACGACCATCTGCATTTCGAAATTTTCTCTTTAACCGTCTTCTTTTGTGTTCATTCTCTCTGTAGCGCCAGGCACCAGCCACTGTGAGAAGGCAGGACCCTTGGGTAGATGGACGACTGGCGTGATTCACTGTGCACTCATGTTCTTACGTAAGAGCAGAATCAGTGGAAATGGAGAGGATTGGTAAACATTTCACCTATGGAAAAAAGAGAAAGATTAATGGGTGGATAATGGTGGATAAATAGAGGTAGGGAGGATGAAGAAAGAGCAGACAAAATAAATGTGATGCGGGATACAGGCACTGAAGTCAAGGGACTGTTTTCGATTTTGTAGAGAAGAGAAAAACAGCAAGCCATCTCTATAACGTGCTGAGTAACATACACCCAACATGTGTTTCTCATGTAGAGAGGTGGAATGTCTACGCAGTGGAATTAGGATAAACCAATCCACTGTTTTGGTTGAGGTCTCTCAGCCCAACTTCCTGGATTGTGCCCACACCCATAGAGAATGAAATAAATGGAGACACTGATCTACGAAAGACTTGAGTGCAGACTCTGACAAATTCCATCAGGGTAAGTACATTCCAGTTGAACTTCTGTTTTCTGTAATTATGTGATTAAGTTTTATATAATTATAATAGCATTGATCCAAATATATGTGCCTTTGATGCTCGCACAGAATGGATGTATTTCCACTGAGTTTATTTACACACACCAATATAAAAGCGGGGATTCTGAGAGAAGGTAGAAAACCATTGAATTCAGGGAAGTACCTCCAGATTTAGAGGGTTGTGGCAAGACATTAGATTCAAAATGGTGTCAATCCTGATTCATATCAGACAGACAGACAGATAGATAGATAGATAGACAAGGTTTATGGGGATAGTCAGATTGAGAAAGAGAGAGACAGAGGGGGGGTGTATAGGATAGCTATCTAGATTTAATTCACTGTACCCAACCAACGTACAGTTTTCCTTTCCTATAGATAGATAGATAGATAGATAGATAGATAGATAGATGAGGTTTATGGGGATAGACAGATTGAGAGAGAGAGAGAAACAGAGAGAGAGAGACAGAGAGAGGGGGGTGTATGGGATAGCTAGCTAGATTTAATTCACTGTACCCAACCAACGTACAGTTTTCCTTTCCTATAGATAGATAGGTAGATAGATGAGGTTTATTGGGATAGACAGATTGAGAGAGAGAGAGACCGGGGGGAAGGGTATATGGGATAGCTAGTTAGATTTAATTAATTGTACCCAACCAATGTACAGTTTTCCTTTTTGTTTCTCAGGTGCAAGGTGCTGTTGGAGAGAATGAGGAACAAGACCTCCGTGACTGAGTTCATCATCCTGGGCTTCTCCAGCTACCGTGATAGGAATCTCATTTTGTTTGTGGTCTTTTTATGCCTCTACATCATGACTGTGCTGGGCAACCTCCTCCTCCTCATCGCCATCAGCGTTGACCCGGCCCTCCACACGCCCATGTATTTCTTCCTCGGGAACCTGTCCTTCCTGGAGATGTGCTACACCTCCGTCACCCTGCCCAAAGTGCTGGCTGACCTCCTCTCCACGCACAGAACCATCTCCTTTGTGGGTTGTGCCCTGCAGCTGGCTTTTTTTCTGTTCTTTGCTGGAACCGAGTGCTTCCTCCTGGTGGCGATGGCCTACGACCGCTACTGTGCCATCTGCAACCCTCTGCGCTACACGACCGTCATGAACAAAAGGGTCTGCCTCCAGCTGGCGGGCGGCTCGTGGGTGTGCGGTACTCTGGTGGCCCTGGAGCATACCGTCTTCGTCTTCACCCTCCCTTTCTGCGGGTCCAACGTGATCGACCACTTCTTCTGTGAGATCCAGCCGCTGCTGCGGTTGGTGTGCGGGGACACCTACTCGAACGAGATTCAGATTGTGGTGGGTGCGGCCATCATCCTCCTGCTGCCATTGCTGATGATCCTGGTGTCCTACCTCTACATCATCTCCACCATCCTGAAGATTCGGTCTACCAAAGGCCGACACCGAGCCTTCTCCACCTGCTCCTCACACCTCATCGTGGTGACCTTGTTCTACGGGATGGCCATGGTCATGTACCTGCGCCCCAAGGCCAGCTTCTCCCCAGACGTCAACAAGTTGGTCTCTCTCTTCTACTCCGTGGTGACTCCAATCCTGAACCCCATTGTCTACAGCCTCAGAAACAGGGAGGTGAAAGACGCCTTGAGGAAAACAGGGATGAGGCTATTCAGTTAGCACACCGGGTACAACTAGACTGCACTCTAAAATCAAAATAAGGCACGCAATTTGTGCTATACCAATTGTGTATGTTATTTTGATTTTATTTAGAAAAAGGACATTTTGAAATTTGGCGCATCTACACAGTGCCATCTTTCGAAATAAAGTGCTATTCTGAAACAACCCTTATTCCTCATGGAACAAGGTTTCCAGGGATGCCAAAATAGCGTGTCTGTTATTTTGAACATTATTTCGAAATAGCAGACATGTTCCTTGGACACGGGATAGCTATTTTGGGATACTTCCAGTATCCCAAAATAGCCTTGCCATCTAGACATACCCACAGAGCACTTCCCTACATCTGGTTTGGAACGTCGAAGCTCAAATACGACTTTACACCTCGAACAAAACCAAATAATTTCTGAGCTTCACCAAGAGTTCTTAAATGTATGGCTGATAGACCTGTCATGAAGTATTGTGTGTCCAATAATTTTTTATTAATATTTTCAGAGCTGATGAAACAAAGGAGGAAATATCATAGAATCATAGAATACTAGGACTGGAAGGGACCTCGAGAGGTCATCGAGTCCAGCCCCCTGCCCTCATGGCAGGACCAAATACTGGCTAGACCATCCCTGATAGACATTTATCTAACCTACTCATAAATATCTCCAGAGATGGAGATTCCACAACCTCCTTAGGTAATTTATTCCAGTGTTTGACTACTCTGACAGTTAGGAACTTTTTCCTAATGTCCAACCTAAACCTCCCTTGCTGCAGTTTAAGCCCATTGCTTCTTGTTCTATCCTCAGAGACTAAGATGAACAAGTTTTCTCCCTCCTCCTTATGACACCCTTTTAGATACCTGAAAACTGCTATCATGTCCCCCCTCAATCTTCTCTTTTCTAAACTAAACAAGCCCAATTTTTTCAGCCTTCCTTCATAGGTCATGTTCTCTAGACCTTTCATCATTCTTGTTGCTCTTCTCTGGACCCTCTCCAATTTCTCCATATCTTTCTTGAAATGCGGTGCCCAGAACTGGACACAATACTCCAACTGAGGCCTAACTAGCACAGAGTAGAGCGGAAGAATGACTTCTCGTGTCTTGCTCACAACACTTCTGTTAATGCATCCCAGAATCATGTTTGCTTTTTTGCAACAGCATCACACTGCTGACTTATGATTTAATATGATTTAATATATTCCTTTAAAATACACTTCCGGCATTCAAAGACAATTCATGTAGTTAAAATAAAGAAAGGGAAATGCAAATTTTAAATCTCTTTCATGATTTGAGCAGTTCTTACTCTGTAATTCTAGATTTAATTAAAAAAAGAAGTCTCCCTTATTTCAAACGGAAGTGTTGGGAATTTCCCATATGAACTTTTACTCTCAAAACTAATGACAAAAATTGGTTTTGGGTAAAGACATTTCCTCTGGGCATCTGAGGTCTAAGAGGACATTTGCATTCTTGGCATGATGCTCCTCGGGGAAATCCAGGTTGCTTAGAGTGAAATCAGAAGAAAGTTGCTGAAATAAATCATTGAATCATAGAATCACAGAACACTAGAAATGGAAGAGATCTTGAAAGCTCATCGAGTCCAGTCCCCTGCCCTCATGGCAGGACCAAGCACCATCTAGATCATCCCTGACAGATGTCTGTCCAACCTGCTCTTAAATATCTCCAGGGATGGAGATTCCACAAATGTTCTAGTGATAGTGAGCAGAAGTTGGAAACCCAGGGTTACATATAAAATAAAATAAAATGACACCATGCCTTTGACAACCTAAACTGAATAAACAACATCCTCAGGCAATCAGGTGGAGAACCGTACTTGGAGGGGAAGCGGAATCTTTCACTTAACCTACTACGTCCACATTTCTGAGACCAGCTTCTCTTGCCTGAGTTCTCCTCCATTTTCTTTCTTTCTTTCTTTCTTTCTTTCTTAGAAACTGCATAGGCCCCTAACTTCCTGGCTTCCTGGTTCATGATATAAAAATCATGACTGACGTGGAAAAAGTGAATAACGCAAAGTTATTTACTTATTCCCACAATATAAGAATGAGGGGTCACCAAATGAACTGAATAGTCAGCAGGTTTAAAACAAACAAAAAGAAGTTTTTTCTTCACACAGCGCACAAGTCGACCTGTGGAACTCCTTGCTGGGGGATGTGGTGAAGGCCAGGACTTTAACAGGGTTCAAAAAAGAGCTAGATAGATTCCTGGAGGTTAGGTCCATCAATGGCTATTAGCCAGGATGGGTAGGAATGGTGTCCCTAGCCTCTGTTTGTCTGGAAATGGGCGACAGGAAAGGGATCGCATGATTGCCTGTTCTGTTCACTCCCACTGGGGTACCTGGCATTGGCCACTGTCAGAAGACAGGAGACTGGGATAGATGGACAATGGTCTGACCCAGTATGGCTGTTCTGATGTTCTTATGACCCTAGCAATAGTAGGTGATCCTTTTGGGCATTAACTTTGTCAAAGAGCTCTGGCAGGTAGGAAGTTTTCCCTAGCTGCAATTTAAGCCCATTGCTTTTCCTTCTAAATAAAGGGTGTGTCAGGAGTGAGATTTGAGCCCATGTCTCCTTTCGGAGACCAGAACACTCAATTGAGAAAAGAGCAAGCTGTTAAGGGGGGCGCCTTAGACCACTTGGCCGCCCTGACACTAAGAGTATGGGGAGTATATTGTATGTATTGGTATCTTTGAGTATGACTCACTGTATCAATTAGCTCACGTTTAGTCCTGGGAGCTGTGCGTGTCTACAGACTTCACCTCTCTGTCGACAGAAAGATGTAGATTTGGCACATCGAAATTGCTAATAAAGCCAGGATTTAAATATCCCATGCCTCATTAGCATAAACATGGCTGCCACTTTTTTTCAAAGCAAAGTTTTTTTGAGAAAAAATGGCAGTCTAGATGCGGATCTGTCGAAAATGGTGTGTGTGTGTGTCTACAGACTACACCTCTCTGTCGACAGAGAGATGTAGATTTGGCACGTCGAAATTGCTAATAAAGCCAGGATTTAAATATCCCACACCTCATTAGCATAAACATGGCTGCTGCTTTTTTTCAAAGCGAAGTTTTTTAAAAAAATGGCAGTCTAGATGTGGATCTGTTGAAAATAAACCTCTTTTCAACAGATCCTGTATTCCTCAAAAAATGAGACTTACAGGATCCATCGAAAAAGGATCCATGTCTAGACTGCTGCTTTTTGTTGACAAAGCTCCATGTAACAAAAAAATCGGCAGCCATGTTTATGCTAATGAGGCATGGGATATTTAAAGCCCGGCTTGATTAGTAATTTCAACATGCCAAATCTACATCTCTCTGTTGACAGAGAGGTGTAGTCTAGACCCCCCCCCCCAGGACTCAATGTGCTTGATTTGCATCCTTCTGTTGACAGAGGGATACAGTCTAGATGTAGCCGGGGGGATCCCAAGTTACATTGTGGAGAGTAGAGAGGAATCAGCTAGATGGAAGAATTACCAAGGTTCAACCTTCCCTAGTTTGGGGTCACACTGGGTATGACGTTGTCTTAGTTCTATACAACATTTTTATTTAAGAAGTAAAATGATACAAAATTAAGAGAGCCCATATTAAATGTGTTCAAAACTGGCTAACTGTTAGATCTCAAAATGTAACTGCCAACAGGGAACCATCATTGAGTGGTAATGTAAGAACATCAGAATGGCCAACCTGGGTCAGACCAAAGGTCCATCCAGCCCAGTGTCCTGTCTGCCGACAGTGGCCAATGCCAGATGCCCCAGATGGACGGAACAGAACAGGGAATCATCAAGTGATCCCTCCCACGTCGCCCATTCCCAGCTTCTGACAAACAGAGGGTAGGGACATCATTCCTACCCATTCTGGCTAATAAGTATTGATGGACCTGTCCTGCATGAATTTTTGAACCCTGTTGAAGTCCTGGTCTTCACAACATCCTCTGGCAAGGAGTTCCACAGATTGTGCATTGCATGAACAGATACTTCCTTTTCTTTGTTTTAAAGCTGCTACCTGTTAATTTGATGTGGGGTGCGTCTATACTGCTCCATAACTCGAAATAAGATATGCAATGTGAGCTATGCACATTGTGTATCTCATTTTGATGCGATTTCAAAATAGCTTATTTTGTCATTTGGCACTGTATATACAAGGACATCGGAATAGAAAGCCCAGAATAACGGGCTTGCTGTGAAGACGTGGGATAGCTATTTTGGGATACTCCAGTATCCCAAAATAGCATTGTAGTTTAGACGTACCCTTGACGACCCCTAGTTCTTATATTGTGGGAATAAGTAAATAACTTTTCCTTATTCACTTTTTCCTCACCAGTCATGATTTCATAGACCTCGATCCTATCCCCCCCTTAGTCTCTTCTTTTCTAAGCTGAAAAGTCCCTGTCTTTTTCATCTCTCTTCAATCTGTCTTGTAGGGTCCCTTCGGGATCAGTATTTAGCTGTACATTTTCATCAAGGGGCTGAAAGAAAACATAAAAGCATAACTGGTCACATTTGCAGGTGACACACGATTCAGGGGAGTAGCAAATAACCAAGAGGATTGATCCCTGATGGCGGGAGATGTGAATCGACGGGTTCACTGTTCGCCAGCAAACAATTTGCTTTTTAGTACGGCTACGTGCAAATGTCAGAAACGGGGAACGGAAAATGCAGGTGATAATTACAGTGGGGGGAAGCCTGGTGGTATTGTTCGAAGCTGGGGGAATGAGACCCCTTCAGTCTGCCCCCAGTCTTCCCAGTCCCCTGGACCGCATTGTGAGGGAGACGGGTATGGAAGAAGGGGAGGAATGGGGGCGGGGTGGAGATGGAAGGGGCAGGGCCGTCTTCTGGTCTAGGACTGGCAGGAGTCCCATGGAGGTAGGATGGTCATCTGATTTTGTCCCCTCTTATGTCCCTCCCCACCTGTTACCACTGGATCTGAGTTCCCTTTGTCCACAAGAGCTAAGAGCAACCTACAATGCATACACAGGGGCTCTTGAGTAGTGGAAGATCAATTTTCTTGCCACTTTTGTATTTGCTAATGGTGTGACGACTGTTGAAGTCCAGTGTCTGGTCCTTCTGCCTACAATTCGAGGTAAGTGTTAAATTTGAGAGGGTTCAGAGAAGAGCAGTGAAAATGATTACATGGATTAAAAGACAGATCTAATTAATCACGGGTAAAAGCTAAAGGCCCTCCATCTATTTAGCCTTAGAACTATCTACATGGGAAACCAATATATAATCCTAGAATCCTACAACTGGAAGGGACCTCAAGAGGTCATCAGTCCAGTCCCCTGACCTCACAGCAGGACCAAGCACCATCTAGACCATCCCTGATAGATGTCTATCCAATCTGCTCTTAAATATCTCCAGTGATGGAGATTCCACAACCCCTAGGCAATTTATTCCAGTGCTTGACCACCCTGACAGTTAGGAACTTTTTCCTAATGTCCAACCTAAACCTCCCTTGCTGCAATTTAAGCCTGTTGCTTCTTGTCCTGTCCTCAGAGTCCAAGGAGAGCAATTTTTCTCCCTCCTTCTTTTGACACATTTTTAGGTACTTGAAAACTGCTATCATGTCCCTCTCAGTCTTCTCCTTTCCAAACTAAACAAGCCCAATTATTTCAGTCTTCCCTCATAGCTCATATTCTCTAGACATTTAATCATTCTTGTGGCTCTCCTCTGGACCTTCACCAATTTCTCCACATCTTTCTTGAAATGCGGGGCCCAGAACTGGACACAATCCTCCAACTGAGGTATAATCAGCACAGAGCAGAGTGGAAGAATGACTTCTCGTGTCTTGCTCACAACACTCCTGTGAATGCAGCCCAGAATCACGTTTGCTTTTTTCACAACAGTGTCACACTGTTGACTCATATTTAGCTTGTGGTCCACTATAACCCCTAGATCCCTTTCTGCAGTATTCCTTCCTAGACAGTTGCTTCCCATTCTGTGTGTGAGACACGGATTGTTCCTTCCTAAGTGGAGCACTTTGAATTTGTCCTTATTGAACTTCAGCCTATTTATCTCTGACCATTTCTCTAGTTTGTCCAGAATTTTGAATTATGACTCTATCCTCCAAAGCATTTGCCACCCCTCCCAGCTTGGTATTGTCTACAAACTTAATGATGGAAACATAATGATAGAAGCTTCCAACCAGAAGAAAAAGGTCTCACAGGATCCAATGACTGGAAGTTGAAATAAGAGACTTTCAGACTGGCAATAAACACTTACCTGTTTAGCAGCAGGATTAATTACGCACTGGAAAAATTAACCAAGGGTCAATGCAGATTTTGCCTCGCTAACAATTTTAGAATCAGGATTGGATGTTTCCCCCTCCTCCCCAAAAAAGATCTGTTCTAAGAATTATTTTGGGGACATTCCATGGAAAGTGTCATACAGGTGGTAAGTCTACAAGATCACAACAGTCCTCCCGGTCTTGAAATCTATTCATCTGGATGCTACAAGAGGCCTCAGTGTTCATGTACAGAGCCTCACGAGTAGGCATTAAGGGAATGGGGACCCCAGGAAATGGAAGTGCATACAGCTTTCGGAGAATACCAGTGTTAGCTAAATTTGGGTATGTCTACACTAGCTCGATAGTTCGAGCTAGGTAGGCAAATGAGGGCAACCGGAGTTGCAAATGAAGCCCGGGATTTAAATATCCGTTCAGTGCCGCCATTTTAAATCTTAGTCGAACTAACTGCCCGCGCAGACGCAGTTAAACGTTAATTCGAACTGACTCCTTAGTTCGAATTAACTGTTACTCCTCATTTCACAAGTAACAATTAATTCGAACTAAGGAGTTAGTTCGAATTAACGTTTAACTGCCGCATCCAGCCACGGGCAGTTAGTTCGGACTAAGGGGGATTTAAAAATGGTGGCACCTGGGAACATGCAAATGAAGCCCAGGATATTTAAATCCCAGGCTTCATTTGCAACTCCGGTTGGCCTCATTTGCCTACCTAGCTCGAACTAACGAGCTAGTGTAGACATACTCTTTTGGATTTAGGCACCTAAAGGGGCAGTTAGAGTATGTCTCTACTGCATGGCTATTTCGGGATAGCGGAGGTATCACGAACTAGCTACCCCATGTCTAAACAAGCCACCCACTGTTTCGAAATATTTTTTTTCAAAATAACAGGTGGGCGATTTCACCATCCCGGTAAACCTCGTTGCACCAGGGATAAGGGATGGCTCAAAACAGCGTGTTATTTCGAAATTTGGTGCTGTGTAGACATGCCAAATTTCAAAATAAGCTATTTCAAAATAGATTCGAGATAAGATAGGCAGATTGAGTATCTTATTTCGAGTTTAGGGTGCTGTGTAGACGCACCCCTTGTTATTTTGAAATGCAGCGTAGACATGCCCGTAGTCACCAAACTTTCTTGGTCGATCTAAGTCTTCCTCAGAATATGGGTTTGGGGTAACATTTCCATGTTCCCATTGACTTGTCTTAAAGGCCAGATAGCCAAAGGTATTCTGGTCATTCAGGGTACATCTAGACTGCAACGCTATTTTGGGATACCGAATCTTCCGACATCTTCACAGCAAGCCCATTATTTCAGGCTCGCTATTCCGATATCCCTGTAAACCTCATTCTACGAGGAGTAAGGGATGTTTCGGAATAGCACTTCATTTAGAAATTTGGCGCTGTGCAGACAGCGCCCCATGATGAAATAAGCTATTTCAAAATTGCATCGTAAGAAGCTACACAATTTCGAGTTGCAGTGCAGTGTAGACACACCCTCAGTGCCCAACTCTCACCCAAGCCAATGGGAATTAGGAATGTCCTTACCTTGGGAAACATGGGCCTACTTGAATGGGACTTAGGCTATGTCTACACTGCACAGGTATTTCGGAACAAGCTATTGCAGAATAGTTATTCCGAAATAGCTTATTTTGAAATAGCATGTCTACACTGTAGGGAAGCCTCCAAATGAGTCCGAGGCCGGCTTCCCTAATGTAGACGTGCTATCTCGATTTAGAGCCCCAGGAGGAATAACTTAGAATGCCCCGGGGAGGGGCTATTTCGAAATTGCAGCACTGGAGCATCTACACATGCCTTATTTCGAAATAGCTATTTCAGAAGAGGCGTTATTCCTTGTAGAATGTTTTTACAGAAGTCGGAACAAGCCGTCCGTTATTTCAAAATTATTTTGAAATAACGGATTTGCTATGTAGACGCTCGCATCATTATTTTGGAATAATGGCCGTTATTCCGAAATAACTTTGCTGTGTAGACGCACCCTTAGAGTTGTGGGAAATGATTTAGATTAGATTTTTTTAGACAATTTTACCCCTGGTCAATTAAGAGCAGGTTCTGCCAATCTTCTTTGCCTAGAAAATAATGGCCGTCTGTCGATGAAGGAACAACTTTCGTGTTTTTAAGAATCTTCCTTTTGCCTGTGTGAAGTTGCCATTTGTTGAAAGCAACATGAGCTTGGTCCTGTAACTGGGGTATAATGGGACATTTCTGGCCTTTCCTTGGTTGGGAACTCTATGCACCTCAGCAGTAATTTCCTGGTGGCATCTTGCATATAGACCAACCCTTCAGGTCTTTGCTTAGTTACAAGATGTGGAATTTGGAAATGTGCCCATGGGATTTAGGAGCTTAGGGCTAGCTGGTTATTTGTCCCATAGATGCAAAACTTTCAATGCCAACGTTCTACTCTATTGAGATCATTAGATGTTTGCCACTGATTTTAAGAGGAGAAAGAATATTCCCGTAATAATTATGTTACGTCTTCATATAATGGGTCCTGGGAGAGAAAGAAAAAAAACAGGCCCTCTGTGATTCTAAAGATGCTGTTAAATATTCCTGTACTATGCATGACTGAATTCTTTGGCCATCACCGAACGGAGATGAATGTGGGCTACCGAGAAGGTGAGACCTTTCTTGATTTGCCAAGACTTAGTTTATTTCTGTTGGGGTCTTCTAAACGAGCTACATCTAGATGAGTCTCGCAAAATCCCTCCGGTGTCTTGAACTGAAACGGGGTCCATTTTCGTCTCAAACCCCAACTTCAGACACCCTTCTGTGGAACACCAGGAGGAACTCTAGTGCTGTGAATTGTTGAACCGTTTGAAAACATTCCAGCGCACCAATTTTCCATCGGAAAATGCCAATTGGGTGCAATCAAAACATTTTACATAGCAATGTACCAATTCTGAGATAGCATTCTGTTTTCTTTTCCTTTCTTTTCTATTCTAATCAAAATGATACCAGTGGATAGAAGAGAAATAGCAGAGTTTTACTCCTATTTTTCATGGACATAACTGCATTGATTTCCATGAGTTATGCTGGGAAAATGATGGTCTCAGTCTCAGAGGGGTGGCCATGTAAGTCTGTAACGGCAAAAAAACTGAGGAGTCCTATGGCACCTTAAAGACTAACAGATTTGTTTGAACATAAGTTTTTCATGCCATGCATATGACAAAGGACCCATGAAAGCTCATGCCCCAATAAATCATAGAATCATAGAATGCTAGAACTGGAAGGGACCTTGAGAGGTCATCAAGTCCAGTCCCCTGCCCTCATCCCTGATATCTATCTATCTGACCTGCTCTTAAATATCTCCAGTGATGGAGATTCCACAACCTCCCTCAGAAATTTATTCCAGTGTTTCACCACCTTGACAGTTAGGATGTTTTTCCTAATATCCAGCCTAAAACTCCCTTGCTGCAATTTAATGCCATTGCTTCTTGTCCTATCCTCAGAGGCCAAGGAGAACAATTTTTCTCCCTTCTCCTTGTAACATGTGTTAGATACTTGAAAGCTGCTATCATGTCCCCTCTCAGTCTTCTCTTTTCCAAACGAAACAAGCCCAATTCTTTCAGTCTTCCCTCCTAGCTCATGTTTTCTAGACCTTTCATCATTTTTGTTAGTCCAATTTGTTCGCCTTTACAGTGCTACAAGACTCCTCGTTGTTTATAGTATCGGGTGTTTATTTGTGACTTACGTTCTTTTAAGAGAGAAGAGACACGTACCCTAAATCATTGTAGATGAACCAAGAAGTTTGCGAGACTGGCGAAATATTGATTTAATTCTAGCTGGGCCTTGTGAAGGAGCCCGAGAAATCGAGACTATTTCATTGAACAGAAAGCCCTGTATAGTTACATAAAATTAAATAGAATTAATAGAAACTGCATTCAGTTATATTAATTCCTTATTAAGGTAGACTTTTAAGAGAACAGTAGCCCAATGGCAACCAGAGGACGGGGAGTGGTGATTATTTTTTTTGAGATGTGATTTTATAATACTTTTTCATTTAAAATACTTTTAATGCAAATTTTAAACTAAGGTCCTGTTGACTAACACGATACATTCAGAAACTTACAATACAGGTTGAACTTTTCAAATCCAGCACTCTCTGGTCTGACAACATCCGTGGTCCGGCATGAAGTTAGTTGGCTGGATGTCCACTCTTCATGTTTCCCCGTGGTCCGACAATGTTTGTTTACAGCCACCAGTCCTGGCTGTCAGTGTTCTGTTCTGTTCTTAGCTCTAGGGGTACATCTACAGGGCAACATTATTTTGGAATAACTAGTGTTATTTCAAAATAACAGTCCGTGTCTACACAGCAGGCAGATGATTTATGTCAAAATACTTTCAAGCTGGAGGATTTCTGACTCCAACTCCTGTAACCCTCATTGTACAAGGAGTAAGTCTACATCTCGACTTCATTGCTTTTCCAGGATACTGGAGGTATCATGGAAAAACAATGCCGCATCCAAGGAATGTGTCCACTTTTCAGAAAAAAATTTGAAAAAGCAGACACGCTCTTCCACCATCCCTGTACACCTCATTCTATGAGGCAGAAGGAATGTGTCAAAAGAGCATTTTTTTTTCTAAAATTTGGCACCGTGTAGATGCACCAAAATTCAGAACAGACTCTTTCAATAGTAAATTGGAAAAAGAGACTCAATTTTTCCGATTGAACTCTGCAGTCTAGACGTAGCTGAAGGGAAGTCAGAGGAAGAATGCTCTAATTCGAAATAAGTGCTGTGTGGATGCTCCCAATTTCGAAAGAAACTATTTCAAAATAAACAATGCAGTTGACGTAGCTCAATTTGTGTAGCTTATTCTGGGTGAAGCCCTGCTGTGTAGACACACCTTAATTGACCCCTACAAAGGGGATGGGGGTTGGGGGGGGGTGGGGCTGGCATTACCCGAAGCCATTACCAGTGGCTGTAAAAAGCACTGGTCATACTGATGGACAATAGTGACCTCCTGTCATATGGAAAATTCTCTCATTCAGGACTGGAATTGAGGGTGCTGGACTAGAGAGGTTCAACCTGTATATATCTGAGGTAGGCAAATGCCTGTTCAATGCCTTCATTACTGCTTGAATGGCTCTTTCACAGGTTCTGCTAATAGCTCTGGCCAGCTTTTAATGGAGTTAACTAGATCCTCTCCGGAGGAAGTGGAGCCACAGGGCAGGGATAGGAAGAGGTGGGTGGGAAGACATTAAAACCCAGCGGTGCCCCAAATTTTCAGGAGCCCCTACTCAGCTGCATATTTTGATTCCAGGTAAGGCCGGCTCCTTCCAATTTCCCTCTGAAGATTCCTTAAATTTAACTCTTATCTATTTCAGGAATAACCCCAAACCTTTGTAAATCAACATTCCTCCATTTACACTAATCAAAAGCATCCTCAATAGGCATTTCATTGAACACACTTGGAGCTTTCTCAGTTAATTTTGCAGCCAGGGTAGGAACTGTCTTGGTGTCAGGAACTTCTTTCAAAGGTAGTCAAATATTCATCAATATCATCTGTCTTATGTGGGCAAATTGAAAATAACCAACCAGTCACCTCTGCCTGCCTGGATATGTCTAGACTGCACTATAAAATTGAAAAAAAAGATACACAAATTGCATATCTTGTTTCAATTTTATTTCTAAATAGGCTATTTTGAAATTTGGCGCAGCTACACGGCACCAAATTTCAAAATATAGCACTATTTCAAAACACTCCTTATTCCTCGTGGAACGAGGTTTACAGGGATGTCAAAATAGCGCGTCCGTTATTTTGAAAATTATTTCAAAATAGCGGACGTGTCCCTTGGACATAGGGTAGCTATTTCAGGATCCCAAAATAGCCTTGCAGTCTAGATCATGTTTCTCAACCAGTGGTACGAGTACCGTTAGGGGTACTCGAGAGACGTGTGGGGGGCACGTCAACACCACTGAAAACTGAATTTTTGTTTTAAGTTTTACAGCGCTTTATTATTTTTGTACGTTTTATACCCAAAAATTTCATCGCCCACCTGGCAACGATTAAGTTGTTTAAACAAATGTGCTGCAATGGTAGAAAAAATGTTGTGTGTCTGAAAACTGTAGGTACTAGAGGTACTTATAATTTTTTTTGAGAAAAAGGGGTACTTTATAAAAAAAGGTTGAGAAACACTGATCTAGATGTATCTCCTATTCTTAGCCATCACACTTTTTTCCCCAGAGTATGAGGTGCAAATCTTGCTCAGTACCACAATTGGCGGAGGTGTAGGTTGGCTATGAGGAAAAACGAGTTCCCAAGGAAGGTGAGGAAGCACTTGGATGGGTTCCCTAGGGACGGGGTGGAATCTCCATCCCTAGAGGTTTTGAACTCCTGGCTTGACCAAGCCCTGGCTCGGCGGATTGAAAGATTCAGAGGGGAAGCCGAGTTAGTCTGTAACTGGAAAAACTTTAAAAAACCCAGCAAATAATCTAGCAGCACCTTAAAGACTAACAAAACATGTCGATGGTATCATGAGCTTTTGTAGGCACAACTCACTTCTTGAGATGACTGAAGTTATTAAAAGTGCGGTTTCAAAATAAATAAGGGATGAGGGGAGAGAGAAGGAAAAAAAGGGAAAAAAAATAGTCAGTTAGACTCTCCATGCATGAAGCTGATAGAGAAGTTGCAAGTTGTTCTGAAGTGCCCACTGTTTGTTTTTTTATGTCATTTGGATGTGGCATGTAGCGGGCCATCCCTCCAATAGCTCTATGCATACCTTTGTGGTAGGATTCAAACTTGAAAATGAAGCTAAGTTCCAACCCTTCCCTGGATATTTAAAATAAAACATGGAGATACACCTATCTCATAGAGCTGGAAGGGACCTTGAGAGGTCATCAACTCCAGTCTGCTGCCCTCACAGAAAGACCAAGTTCAATCCCTGATAGATTTGCCCCAGATCCCCTAATTGGTCTTCTCAAGGATTGAACTCACAACTACAAATTTAACAGACCAGCACTCAAACCACTGAGCTATGCATGCTCCCAAAGCTTACGTGATTGGCCCAAAACAACATGGTGACTTGGAGATACATTAACACATACCCGGGTAGATTAAAGTGATCTCCAACTGGTTTCTGTGTGTTACCTTTTTGGATAACAGATTTGTGTCCATTAATTCTTTTCCATAGAGACTGTCCAGTTTGACCAATATCCATGGCAGAGGGGCATTGAGTTGGCGTTGGTCCTCTTTTTGGTGGGGGGTTGGACTTGATGACTCCTGAGGTCTCTTCCAACCCTAGCATGCTATGATTCTAATTGTGTATTTTATCTTGCTCAGTATGCGGCTGTGATGGAATCCCCCAAAATACTGCTTACACATGTGGTTGCCTTGTCTCAAAAAAGATGTATTGGCATTGGAAAAGGTTCAGAAAAGGGCAACAAAAATGATGAAAGGTTTGGAATGGGTCCCATATGAAGAGAGATTAAAAAGACTTGGACTTTTCAGCTTAGAAAAGAGGAGATTAATGAAGGATAGGATAGAGATCTATAAAATCATGACTGTTGCGGAAAAAGTGAATAGGGAAAAGTTATTTACTTTTACACAATATAAGAATATATATATTTACACAATATAAGAATGAGGGGTCAACCAAATGAAATGAATAGGCAGCAGGTTAAAACAAACCAAAGGAAGTTTTTGTTTATTCAGCACACCGCCAACCTGGGGAACTCCTTGCCAGAGGATGTGGTGATGGCTAGGACTTTCACAGGGTGCAAAAAAGAGCTAGATAGATTCCTGGAGGTTAGGTCCATCAATGGCTATTAGCCAGGATGATTAGGGATGGTGTCCCGGCCTCTGTTTGCCAGCGGCTGGAAATAGATGACAGGAGAGGGATCACTTGATGATTCCATGTTGTGTTCACTCCCTCTGAGGCATCTGACACTGGCCACTATCAGAAGACAGGAAAGTGGGCTAGACGAACCTTTGGTCTGACCCAGTCTGGCCGTTCTTATGTTCTTATGCATGAATGCTCCCAGAGTCACTGAAGGTTTGAATCACACAAAGAAAGGTGCTAGCCAAATCCCCTCCATAGATAGATAGATAGATAGATACAGTGTATCGGATAGATAGATAGAGGGGGTGTATGGAGATAGATAGATGGATAGTTAGAGGGGGTGTATGGAGATAGATAGATGGATAGATAGGAATCAGTTTGACTTGATATAAAATATCAAACTAACAAGTTTTCTTTTTGATTCTCAAGAGAAAAGATGGTGAAGGAGAGAATGAGAAATAAGACCTCCGTGACTGAGTTTGTCATCCTGGGCTTCTCTAACTACCCCGACATGAATCTCGTCCTGTTTGTGTTGTTTCTGTTCATTTACATCCTCACCGTGCTGGGCAACTTTCTCCTTATCCTTGTCATATATGTCGACCCGGCCCTTCACACCCCCATGTATTTCTTCCTCAGGAACTTGTCCTTCTTGGACCTCTGCTACACCTCCGTCACTCTGCCCAAGATGTTGGACAACCTCCTCTCTGACCGTAAGACCATCTCCTTTGCCAGTTGCGCTGTGCAGATGTTTTTCTTTCTGTTTTTCGGCGTTACCGAGTGCTTCCTGCTTGCGTCAATGGCCTATGACCGCTACAGCGCCATCTGCAACCCACTGCGCTACATGGCCATCATGAATAAGAGGGTTTGCCTCCAGTTGACCGGTGGGTCGTGGATCTGTGGCACCCTAGTGGCCGTGGGGCACACATCCTCGCTCTTCACCCTTCCCTTCTGTGGGCCCAACACGATCAACCACTTCTTCTGTGACATCCAGGCGGTGCTGAAGTTGGTGTGTGGGAACACCTACTGGATAGAGATCCAGTTCATTCTAGGTGCTGGCTTCGCCCTCATGGTGCCTTTGTTAATGAGCCTGCTCTCCTACATTGCTATCATCCCCACCATCCTGAGAATCAAGACGGCCGAAGGCCGGCGTCGGGCCTTCTCCACCTGCTCCTCACACCTCATTGTGGTGACTTTGTGCTACGGGACGGCCCTCATCACCTACGCCCGCCCCAAGTCCAGCTATGGCATGGGTGAAGAGATGGTGTTCTCCCTCTTCTATTCAGTGGTGATTGCTTTCTTAAACCCCATCATCTACAGCTTCCGGAACAAGGAGGTGAAAGACGCCTTGAGAAAAATACCCATTAAATTGTTTTAATGCATTCAGATCATTTCTTTTGTGATGGATGAATCTCTGAGAAATACCTTACTCCAGAAGTCATTTCTTTACTGGAGTATCTCCCAGACAGCATCTCAGCTGTAAACGAGATATTTGCTGTGTGTAATACAGTGTTGGAAAATTGGCTGAGTTTTGTATTTCCATGAATTTTTTTTTCTTTAACGTTTCAAATTTAACAAAATACATCAGGAAATATTGTCATTTGCAGAATTTTATGTTATTATTACAGGTCGAACTTCTTTTGTCCAGCACCCTTGGGACTTGACTGGTTCTGAACCAGAGAATTTTCCGGACCATGGGAGGTCAATTTTGTGTAGCAGCATTACCACTTCCCCTGCTTAATGGGCTGTTAAAGAATATTTATGGGTAAAATCGGGCTAAATAATAGCACAGACCACCGAGAGTCAGAACTGGTGGCTGTAAACAAACTTCATGGGACTTTGGAAAGATTGGCCACACCCACAAGCTCTCAATTGAGGTATAGCATCCACCTTAACAGTGCCTGCCTCGGATTAGATTCGAGGATTCTCCGTAGTGGGGATATGCTATATCAATTTTGTTATTTCAGAAGGGCAGATCTACGTTGGGGAATCATTTCAAAATAACTCCTTGTATTCAACAAGGTGAGCATCTATAACCGGCGCCTGGTAGATTTGAACCTGGGACCTCTGGAACCTTGTATAGGCTTCTTTACTATTTTCACTAACAAGCCAGCCGGCTATAAAGGTGTCTTGCTCTTAGCTCTTGCTGTAAATGGTCTAAGCGTCACTGCATGGGACAGTGAACCACACTAGGGCTACATCCAGACTGCATTGCTTTTTCGGAAAAAGCAACACCGCGTCCAAGGAACAAGTCCCCTTTTTCGAAAAAAAATTTCCAAAGAATAGACGAGCTCTTTCGCCATCCCTGTAAACCTCGTTCTATGAGGAATAAGGGATGGGCTTGAAAGAGCACTTTCGTTCGCAATTTGGTGCCATGTAGATGCGCCAAATTTCGAAAGATCCTCTTTCGAAAGGAAATCGAAAAAAGATACCCAATTACCACAAATTGCGTATCTTTTTCAGATTTAAAAGTGCAGTCTAGACATAGCCTAGGTGTGTGGGTTGCATACTTCCTCTAGCTGTGGAAGCGGCCTCTACTTGTAACCACCACATGTCTGGAGCACCACAAGGTAGATTTGAACCTGTGATCTCTAGAGCTTTGTATAGGAGCCTTTACTATTTGAACTAAAAACCAGCTGGCTCTCAACCCATGATGTAGAATTCCCTTGTCCACCCTACTATTTTGAAATAACAGGCTGATTATTTTGAAATAACAACTCCTGCTTGTGAAGAGGAATAAACATATTTCGAAATAGCGATTTGGGGACTTATTCTTTTGGAATAACTTATTTCAAAATATCCTGGTAGTGTAGACAGAGCTGGAGCTAATAAATCGATTTGAGTTATTTCAAAATAGTTTCCTAGTGTAGACGTCGACAGGTAATGACAATTCTACCCAGTTTTGGCCTGTAGTGGGAGTATGCAATTTTCTGGGACCTGAAACTTTTTTTTTTACAGTAATCTTTCATGGGCCCTTTAGACATCGTTTGAGGACACCCAAGGGTCTGCGGACCACAGGTAGCAATCCAGTTTCTGAAAACTCTGCCCATGAACTTTGGGAAGGATCCAATCTCCCAGTGGCAACCTGTTCAACTTTGAAAGAAACCTACAAAAAAAATTCGTTCCAAGAGATCTCATTTTCCACCTCTGGAGAGTAGAGTCTGTCTTTCACAATCACAGTGTAATGGGCACCGTTGGTTTTGGTCACAGCTACATAAACATGTTAATAGATTCCCTGAGGTGGGAGGGGAGATCCCTGAGACAAGGGAGTGGAAGGTGGGAGAAGAAAGAGTGAGAATAAAAGTCGGCTGTCTCTTTGCGACTTGAAATAAACAAAGACATGCGAACCCGCCTCAAAGAAAGAGCTTTTTGCAGAAATGAATGTGGACAATGGACCACTCTTCTCAGTGAGTGTTTCTCTCTGATTGTTATGAGAGTGTGCGGGCATATAAGACATAATGTTGGTCTTAGACATGGCTGAGCGGATGGCAGAGGTTGGGGACTCCCTGTGTGGGAGTTCGAATTCCGATGGAATGTCTCTGATTCCTGGTTAAGGCAGAGCAAGGGAAGTGTCTCTTTCAAGAGAGGCAAAATTTTAATTCTGCTTTTAGTACAATGCCAGGTGATTCAGAGGGAGTGAACAGAACAGGGAATCATCATTGGATCCATCCCTGGTCACCCATTCGGGGCTTCTGGCAAACCCTGAATCCCCGCCCATCCTGACGAATACCCCTTAATGGACCTGTCCTCCATAGAATCCTGGAACTGGAAGGGACCTCTAGAGGTCAAGTCCAGTCCCCTGCCCTCACGACAGGACCCAGCACCGTCTAGACCATCCCTGACAGGTGTCTGTCAACCTGCTCTTCAATATCTCCAGGGATGGAGATTCCACAGCCTCCCGAGGCAATTTATTCCAGTGTTGAACCATCCGGACAGACAGGAAGTTTTTCCTAATGTTCAACCTCAACCTCCCTTGCTGCAATTTAAGCCAATTGCTTCTTGTCCTATCCTCAGAGGCCAAGGAGAACAATTTTCTCCCCTCCTCCTTGTGACACCCTTTTAGATACTTCAAAACCGCTATCATGGTCCCTCTCAGGCTATGTCTGCACTGCAGAGCTTTTCCAGGATATCTCCAGTATCCCGGAAAAGCTATGTCATGTCCAAGGAACGCGTCCAAGGAACAGTTTCCGATAAAGCGGACATGGTCTTTTGGCATCCCTGTAGCCCTCATTGTATGAGTAAGAAGGGATGTTCTGGAAGAGGAGGTTTTTCCAAAATTTCGCCCTGTGTGAATGGGCCAAATTTCGGAAAAGCCTCTTCCGAAAAAAAAATGGAAAAAGATTTGCAAATTGCAGTTCTTTTTCCGACTTTTCTTTGCAGTCTAGACATAGCCTCTGTCTTCTCTTTCTAAACTAAACAAGCTCAATTCTTTCAGCCTTCCCTCCTAGCTCATGTTCTCTAGATCTTTCATCGTTTTTTGTTCCTCTTCTTTGGACCTTCTCCAATTTCTCCCCCTCTTTCTTGAAAAGTGGTGCCCAGAACTGGACACAATCCTCCGACCGAGGCCTAATCAGTGCAAAGCAGAGTAGAAGAATGATTTCTCGTGTCTTGCTCACAATACTCCTGTTGATGCCTCCCAGAATCATGTTGGCTTTTTTTTTTGCAACAGCGTCCCACTGTTGACTCATGAACACCTCTAGTTTGTTTTTCAGTCATCTTAAAATCTCGCCCTTCACAACATCCTCTGGCAGAGTCCCATTGGTTGACGTGTTATGGCGTAAAGAAATATTTCCTTGTGTTTATTTTAAACCCCGCTGCCTATCAACTTCATTTCCTGACCCCAAGATCTTGTGTTATGAGAATGAGGTAATAACACATCCTTACTTTCTCCACAAGTCATGATTTAATTGACCTCTATCCTGTGTCCCCTGAGTTGTCCCTTTTTCCAAGCTGAAAACTCCCAGTCTTATTAATAGTTGTCCCATACCTTTAATAATCCACCCTCCTTCTCTGTACCTTTTCCAATTGCAATATATCTTTTCTGAAATGGCATGAGCAAATCTGCATGCAGTATTTAAGATGTGGCTGTACCATTGGTTTATATAGAAACAATATGATTTGTTATGGTCTTATTATCTATCCCTTTCGTAACGTTTCCCCAAATTTTGTTTGCTTTGTTGACTGCTACTGCTCATTAAGGGGTCCAAAAACTCATACAATGACTCCAAAATCTCTTTGTTGAGTGGCCACAGCTAAATTAGACCTCCTCGTCATTGTATTTGTAGAAGTGAGATTATTGTTCCAAGGAGTAGCCGTGTTAGTCTCTTTCGGCAAAAACGTCATGCATCTGATGAAGTGGGCTCCACTTAATCTTTAAGGGTATGTCAACACAGCAGTGTGATTTTGGAATAACTGAAATGAATTCGAAATAACAAAGTGCGCACCTAATAATTCCCCAGAGTAGACCTGCCCTCCGGAAATAACAAAATTGATATAGTGTATCCCCATTACGGGGAAGCCTTGAAATGAGTCCGAGGCAGGCTCTGTTGATGTGGACACGCTATCTCGACTTAGAGCCCCAGGAAGCACTGGAGTGGGGGTGTAATTACTTCGAATGACTCTGGGGAGTCGTTATTTCAAAATAGCAGCACCGGAGCATCCACACTAATGCTATTTTGAAATAACTATTTTAAAATTAGCATTTTTCCCCGAGGAAAGCAGGAGCACAGATTTCAGAATAACGCTACGTCTAGACTACGGGGTTTTTTTTAAAGGAGATATGCAAATTTGGCGCTAATTTGCATATCTTCTTCCAATTGCTTTTTCGAAAGCGGGTTTTTTGAAAGTGAAATTAGTCTGGACACAGGGGTTTTGGGGGAAAAAACCCCTTTTTCAAAAAAAACCCTTTTCGAAAAACCACTTAAACCTTTTTTTAGGAAGAGCGTTTTTTTAAAAAGGGTTTTCTTCTGAAAAAACCGCGTCCAGACTACTTTCACTTTTGAAAAACCTGCTTTCGAAAAAGCGATCGGAAGAAGATATGCAAATTAGTGCCAAATTTGCATATCTCCTTTCAAAAAAAACGTACCTCGAGTGTCCCGTTATTTCAAAATATCGGGCTTGGTTGTGTGGATGCTCTGCTTATAAATTCAACCTAAAGAGGGCTGTTTCAAAATAAAGTCCTAATTTAGACCAGGGCTAAGTGGGGATCTGTGTTGACCTCTGCTGGTGACCGGACCACCGAGAGGTTGATGGGGAATTGACTAACAGAGGTTTATTTTTTAGTACAAACCAAAGAGGTTCATTATCTTAAGTTCCCAGGTTTAATTCCTGCAGCCAATAACTTTCACAGGGTCACTGTGCTTCGTATCTATCTGTTTTAGAAGGGTCCACGTCACCATGGTATCTGAATAACTCTTCATTTCCTTAGGAGGTGCAATATCCTGAAACCACGAAAGGAAGGAACCAGTCCTCGGCAATTGAATTCATCCTTCTGGGATATTCTGGTCTCCCTAATGTGCCAGGCCTACTCTTTGTCTTGGTCTTAGTTATATACATAACTATTCTGCTGGGGAATGTTCTCATCGTTCTTATAACATGTGCCGACCCCGCCCTTCACACCCCCATGTATTTCTTTCTCAGGATCTTATCCTTCCTGGAGCTCTGCTACACTGCGGTCATCATCCCAGAAATGTTGACCAACCTCCAGGGGCGAAAACCATCTCCTTTTCGAGCTGTGCGGCCCAGATGTATTTCCTCCTCTCGCTTGGGGGCACCGAGTGTTGCCTCCTGGCCCTGATGGCTTATGACCGGTACGTGGCAATCTGCCGCCCCCTGGTGTATGCCGTTGTGATGAAGAAGAGCGTTTGCCTGCGGCTTGCGGGCGTGGCCTGGCTGAGCAGCAGCCTTGTGACGTTAACACATGTCACTTGGCTGTTCCATCTCCCTTTCTGCCCCCCCATGGAGATTGACCATTTCTTCTGCGATGCTCCCCCCGTGCTGGAGCTGGTCTGCGGAAACACCGACGGGATTGAAATCGAAGCCCTTATCTCGACCGTGCTATTCGTTGCCATCCCCTTTGCATTGATCCTTTGGTCCTATTTCTACATCCTGACCGAAATCCTGAAAATGCCCTCAGCTGCAGGCCGGGGTAAAACCTTCTCAACCTGCTCCTCACACCTCACCATGGTGGTCTTGTTCTTGGCACCACTGGTCTCACCTACTTCCAGCCCAAATCCAATAGTTCGCCCAATACCAGCAAATTCTGGTCCCTCTGCTACACCGTCATCACCCCGTTGTTAAACCCAGTGGTCTACAGCCTCAGGAACGAGGTAGTGAAAGGGGCGCTCAGGAGAACCTTTCATAGGATATTATCTTCCTGGGGAGAGCTGCCATTTTGAGATGAACACGGCACATGTGGGGTTCAGCCTGTGGACTGCAAGACATTTTGTGCATGCGTGGGGTTGCCCAGTTACGCTACATTCCGTTGCTGTAGTTTCCCCCTTCCTCCCCCCACCAGTATTATTAAAATGACTCACACCTGAGGTGGCTGCCTCAGTTTGCCTCATGGTAAGGCCGGCCCTGCAAACACAGCGTGTTGCCTTGGACCCCGCAAACTTTTTGGCTGGGCCTGTAAGTAACAGGAGAGTAGCAACCTGATCTTTCAGGGGTGAGGTGTCACCTGTCTGCACAAACCCTGCAGAGTTGTCTTTCTCCAACTGAGGGGGCAAAGAGTGAACTCCATACTGTTGTTGGAGTCAGTCCTTTGTCAAGGGGTGCATCTGTGTAGTGGCTCCACGGCGACAACTATTACTGTACATTGTTTGGCAAAACACCTGTCCGGGTGCCTTCGATCCTTATCTGAGTGTTTGCTCTTTGGGGGCTCTCTCAGAGTCTGCGATGTTGACTAATTGTGTGTGGTTAACACGGTCGACGGGGAGCACACACACGCCGCCAAAAGTTTATCATCATTGGTGGAGCAGAAGACCTGTCAGGATACCACCGGTGATGTCTTACAAGTCCCAGAAGGCCTAAGTAGGCCAGCATCTCTTTGCTTTCTCTTCTAAGCCTGCGAAGAGTATAAATACCCTGCTGCGATGAAGTTCCCACACAGACTTCAGCAAGTACAAACAAAAAACAGGACTATGTAGCACTTTAAAGACTAACAAGATGGTTTATTAGGTGATGAGTTTTCGTGGGCCAGACCCACTTCCTCAGATCAAATTGTGGAAGAAAATAGGCATGACCATATACACCAAAGGGATACAATAAAAAAAAAGTGAACACATATAGAAAGGACAAATCAAATTTCAGAACAGAGGGGATAAGGGGGAGGTAAATGTCTGTGAGCTAATGATATTAGAGGTGATAATTGGGAAGCTATCTTTGTAATGGGTAAGGTAATTAGGGTCTTTGTTAAGACCCCGGCGTAAAGTGTCAAATTTAAGCATGAATGACAGTTCAGAGGTTTCTCTTTCAAGCCTGGTGTGAAAATGTCTTTGAAGCAGTATGCAGGTAATCAAGTTCTCACCCACAATTATTTCCGTTTTGAGGACAACTTATACCTCCAGATCAGTGGCACAGCCATGGGTACCCGCATGGCCCCACAGTACGCTAACATCTTTATGGCTGACCCTAATTACCTTACCCATTACAAAGATAGCTTCCCCAATTATCACCTCTAATATCATTAGCTCACAGACATTTACCTCCCCGGCCCCTTATCCCCCCTCTGTTCTGAAATTTGATTTGTCCTTTCTATATGTGTTCACTTTTTTTTGATTGTATCCCTTTGGTATATATGGTCATGCCTATTTTCTTCCATAATTTGATCTGAAGAAGTGGGTCTGGCCCACGAAAGCTCATCACCTAATAAACCATCTTGTTAGTCTTTAAAGTGCTACATAGTCCTGTTTTTTGTTTCAGCTAAACTAGACTAACACGGCTACATCTCTATTACTATTCTTCAGCAAGTACACTTATTCTTCAGGGGAAAAGCATTACAGAGAAACCATATCAAAACCAATGACAGAATTGACAGTGCTAAACCGGAATCACCTCAGCTCCCTCTTCACGGCCTAGTCGGACTCAGGCCTTCAAACCCCATGGCAACATCGACACGCTTTTTTTGAATGTGAGACCATTATGACCCTTTTAACAAAGGGGCCAACATTTGGGGCTATGTCTACACTGCCCCCTCTGGCTCAAAAAATATGCAAATGAGGTGAAGCGTGGACTGTCACCACGCCTCATTTGCATAATTAAGGAGGCTCTGTTTTTGCGCAAGGGGCTTTTGCGCAAAAATGAGCCATCCACACGGCTCATTTTTGTGCAAGAACCCCCTCTTATGCAAGAGCCATTTTTCCTGAAAAAAATGCGGAAGAACGGCTCTGGCATAAGACGGTGGTTTTGCGCAAAAAAGGAGCAGTGTGAGTGACTCATTTTTGCGCGCGCAAAAGCCTCTTGTGCAAAAACTCCTTAATTATGCAAATGAGGCATGGCGATATTCCACGCTTCACCTCATTTACATATTTTTTGCACCAGAGGGGGCAGTGTAGACGTAGCCTCAAATGTTGGCCTTTTTGTTAAAATGGTCATAATGGTCTCACATTCAAAATTGGAACCACCCTAAATAGCTGAGACTTTCCTACAGAGAGGTTGGCCTGCCAGTCTCACTGGGTTAGCAGATAATTAGGCCTTCCTTCTGGATGTAGCTTCACAAATCTGTTGGTGTTTTTTTATTTTGCACAATCTGAGGAAAGAATCATAGAACTAGAAGGGACTTTGAGAGGTGATGGAATCCAGTCCCCCAACCCCACAGCAGGACCAAGTACCATCCCTGACAGGTTTGCTACAGATGCTTAACCAAGCCCCTTAGGGATTGAACTCACAACCCTTGCTTGAGCAGCCCCATACTCAAACCACTGATCTATCCCTCCCCCTGTAAGTGGGAATTTGTGTTCACCTTCTCCTAGGAATTCCTCAAGCCAAACCGCTTTCAATGCATTTTGCCAAAGACAATTCTTATCTGTCCCATTGTTTGGTAGCGTCTTCTGATGCTCATCTCACTTCCCCGGGGTCACAATCCATCCCCTTCCTAGCTAAGAAATGTACAAACCGGGCCCAGAATCTTACACACCCGTTTTTTGCCGTCAAAAAGCCAGTAGAATGTTAGGAGTCTTTAAAAAAGGAATAGAGAAGAAGACAGAGAATATCTTATTGCCGCTGAAAAAACCATGGGACGCCCACATCTTGAATACTGCGTACAGATGTGGTCATCTCATCTCAAAAAAAGGTATATTGGCATTGGAAAAAGTTCAGAAAAGGGCAACTAAAATGATGAGGGATTTGGGATGGGTCCCATCTGAAGAGAGATTAAAAAGACTTGTATTTTTCAGCTTAAGAAAGAGGAGACTAAGGGAGGATACGAGAGAGGTCTGTAAAATCATGACTGGTGTGGAAAAAGTGAATAAGGAGAAGTTATTTACGTCTTCCCACATTATAAGAACTACGGGTTACCCAATGAAATGAATAAGCATCAGGTTTAAAACAAAACAAACCTGTGGAACTCCTTGCCAAAGGATGCAGTGAAGACTAGAACTTTAACAGGGTTCAAAAAAGAGCTAGATAGATTCAAGACGGTTAGGTCCATCAATGGCTATTAGCCAGGGTGGGTAGGAATGATGTCCCTAGCCTCTGTTTGTTTGGGAATGGAGGACAGTAGAGGGATCACTTGATGATTCCCTGTTCTGTTCATTCCCTTTGGGGCACCTGGTATTGGCCACTGTCGGCAGATAGGACACTGGGCTAGATGGACCTTATATTCTGTTTTCCTGTGCAATAGAAATGCAATAATTCACCTCTTTTGAAACAGGAAGAACCCAATATGGCAGCAGCAGAGACAAAAATTCAAAGGCTAATACAGGACTGTGCCGTGATTTACTTATTCACACAATATATGAACTAGGGGTCACCAAATGGAATGAATAGGCAACAGGTTAAAAACAAACCAAAGGAAGTTTTTCTTCATGCAGCGCACGTCAAACTGTGGAACTCCTTGCCGGAGGGTGCGGTGAAGACTAGAATGTTCACAAGGCTCAAAAAAGAGCTAGATAGATTCATGGAGGTTAGGTCTGTGAATGGCTATTAGACAGGGTGGGTAGGCGTGGTGTCCCTAGCCTCTGTTTCTCTGGAGGTGCGTGACAGGGGAGGGATCATATGAGTATTCCCTGTTCTGTTCCCTCCCTCTGTGATATCTGGCATTGGCCACTGTCGGCAGACAGGACACTGGGCTAGATGGATCTTTGGTCTGACCCAGTTTGGCCTCTCTTATGTTCTGCAGCACAATGGGTTCCAAAGACTTTGAATTTTAGCCCAATCAGGATTTTTTTGAAGGATAAGGCAGGGCCGTACCCTATTTGGAGGATATGAGAGGTCTATAAAATAATGACTGGTGTGGAAAAAGTGAATAAGGAAAAGTTATTTACGTCTTCCCACAATATAAGAAGTAGGAGTCACCCAATGAAATGAATAGGCAGCAGGTTTAAAACAAACCAAAGGAAGTTTTTCTTCACGCAGCACACAGTCAACCTGTGGAACTCCTTGCCAGAGGATGCAGTGAAGACTAGAACTTTAACAGGGTTCGAAAAAGAGCTAGATAGATTCAAGGCGCTTAGGTCCATCAATGGCCCGATGTTTAAACACCTTTTAGAAACACACGATTGACTTCAACCTGCCCCAAAGCCTGCCTAAATGGTGCCCTATATGTTTCAATAAGACACCATCCTCAAATTACCCTCGTGCTGTCTTTGAGAAACATATCTTCCATGAAATTGTCTCCCATCCTTCATGTGTGAAGACGATCCGCTGGAGTGGGGCAGGAAATAAAAACCTAGATAGACACTAAGGGTATGTCTCGACTACATGGCTCCGTCAAAGGAGCCATGTAGATGACTTTACTAGACATAGGAAAATGAAGCGGCAATTTAAGTAATCGCCGCTTCATTTACATCAAAATGGCCTCCGTGCTGTGCCGATCAGCTGTTTGGCAGCACAGTGGGGCAGTCTGGACACGCCACGGTCAACAGGGAAGCCTTTGTCGACCGCTCCATTACGCCTTGTGAAATGAGGTTTACCGGAGCGGTCGACAAAGGCTTCCGTTGTCGACTGCGGAGCGCCCAGACTGCCCCACTGGGCTGCCAAACAACTGATCGGCACAGCGAGGCGGCCATTTTGATGTAAATGAAGCGGCGATTATTTAAATCACCGCTTCATTTTCCTATGTCTAGTAAACTCATCTATATGGCTCCATTGACGGAGTCTTGTAGTCTAGACATACCCTAAGAAGTGAAAAGGCCCTTGGTGAAACATAACTTGTTTAAAAGTTTGCCCAGGGCATCTTTTATCTCCTTGTTCCGCAGGCTGTAAATGAGCGGGTTTATTATTGGGGAAACCACAGTATAGAGCACAGCGGCCAAGATGCCCTCATAGGGGGAAGACGCTGATCCGGGCCGTAGGTACGTGTAGATCCCGGTGCTGATAAACAACGAAAACACAAGTAGGTGCGGCAGGCAGGTGGAGAAGGCCTTATACCTGCCCTGGGCAGAGGGGATCCTCAGCACAGCCGAAAAGATATGAAAGTAGGACAGAAATATCGAAATGAAAAAAAACAAGCCCACCAAGGTGCTTAAGACAATCACCACAATTTCGTTGGGGCGCGTATCCGCACAGGAGAGTTTCAGCAGCTGCGGGATGTCACAGAAGAACTGATCCACCACGTTGGACCGGCAGAAGGGCAGGAAGAAAGTATTCGCCGTGTGCAGCAAGGAATAGACGGAGCTGGTGAGCCAGGAACCGGCGGCCATCTTGGCACAAACCCCTCCGGTCATGATGACCCTGTACCGCAAAGGATGGCAGATGGCCACGTAGCGGTCGTAGGCCATGGCCGTGAGGAGGGTCACCTCCCGCGAAGGCAAAGGTGATGCCGAAGTAGAGTTGGGCGACGCAGCCAGCCGGGGAAAGAGATCCGCCGGCTGTTGTTCCAGGAGTTGGCCATGGACTTGGGGACTGCGACGGAGATGTAGCAGATGTCCAGGACGGACAAGTTGCCCAGGAAGAAGTACATGGGGGTGTGAAGACGGTGGTCAAGGACGATGGCTGAGATGATGAGAAGGTTCCCCATCAGGGCAGCCAGGTAAATCACCAGGAACACTACAAAGTGCAAAATCTGCAGCTCCCGCACGTCAGAGAAGCCCAGGAGAAGAAACTCACTCACGGTGCTTCGGTTGGACATTTCCTGCTGTGGGGAGAAAAGTGGGAGGGTAAAAACAAAGGGTCAGGGAAGCAGAAGAGAAAAGAGGACGATATTATGTGCTTCTTCCGCGGTCGTATTCTTCGTTCTAGAATGAGCTTAAATGATTGTCTTTTTCTAAGGTCATTCAGGTCCAAGAATAAGGGATTAGAGGAAAGTTATTCTCAATGAATAACAGGTGGCTGGTTTTAAACAAACAATGGATTGAGAGGTAGAAGCTTTAAAACAAACAAAAGGAAGCTTTTCTTCATGCAGCGCACAGTCAACCTGTGGAACTCCTTGCCAGAGGAAGTGGTGAAGACCAGCACTTTAACAGGGCTAAAAAAAGACCTAGATAAATTCATGGAGGGTAGATGCATCAATATTTATTAGCCAGGATGGGTAGGAATGGTGTCCGTAGCCTCTGTTTGTCTGGACACGGGTGACAGAAGAAGGATCACTTGATGATTCCCTGTTCTGTTCACTCCCTCTGGGTCATCTGGCATTGGCCACTGTCGGCAGACAGGACACTGGGCTAGATGGACCTTTGGTCTCACCCTGTCTGGCCGCTCCTATGTTTTTATGAAAGATTTATTTGGGTACGTTTTGCCTATTAATATTTTCTTTCTTGGTCCTAGAATGGCATATACGTTTCCCAAACTTGTTTGCTCGTCCAAGTGATTCATCCTCGTTTACAACAAGAGAAACCCATTGGGTCAAATTCTCTGCTGCTGTAAATGTCTATTTCTATGACGCTGTGAGACCACATGTCCACAGAAAATTTGTCTGATCGTTTTCAGCATAAGCCCTCAATTACAGCAAGCAGAATCTTCGTCACCGTGCTTGGCAGAATTCCATTTTTATTTTTATAATGTCAGCAGATAACATCAGTATTAATTTGTACAGTTGGATGATCTATTTATATTCTCCCAGTTGCAAAAAAGTTATCAGTTTTAAGCAATTTTACATAAGAACATAAGAATGGCCATCCTGGGTTAGACCAAAGGTCCATCCAGCCCAGTGTTTTGTCTGCCAACAGTGGCCAATGCCATGTGCCCCAGAGGGAAGGAACAGATACATGTGATCCTTCCCCTGTCACCCACCTCCAGACAGAGGCTAGGGACACCATTCCTACCCATCTGGCTAATAGCCATTGATGGACCTAACCTCCATGAATCTATCTAGCTCTTTTTTGAACCTTGTTAAAATCCTACTCTTCACTACATCATCTGGCAAGGAGTTCCACAGGTTAACTATGTGCTGCACGAAGAAAAATTTTGTTTTATTTATTTTAAACCTACTGCCTCTCCATTTCATTTGGTGACCCCTCGTTCTTATATTATGGGAATAAGTAAATAACTTTTCCTTATTCACTTTTTCCATACCAGTCATGATTTTATGGACCTCCTTACATTTTTCCTTACATTCCTCTCTTGAAATTTTTACGGGCATGGGAAATTACTGGGGAGGGATGTCGTACAAAGTGTGGCTGATGATACATATTTAATTACACTGAACATCAGAAAACAACGTTTATAATTATTATGATATGACTTGTAAAATCACCTCAAAATATATAAAGAATATAGCTTCAATCAAAACTCTACTCATCTCTCTGGTTGTATTTTCTCACTTTGCCTCGCTGTGGTTTTTGGCTATTATCCATTGATATATTTGTGTTGGTTTAGGCAGGTATGGTGAAATGAATATTTACTCACCTTTACCAAGAAATCTCTCATTCTTCCAAGCCCACTTCTAATTCAAAACGGAGGACAATGGGAAAATAATGAATAATTTTTATATATGGTACACACACAGCCTGATTTCTGACATTTGGAAAGGAATCCCTCCTTCAATTCTGCCTGTAGTGAAACTCCTGAAAAAAATCTGCACGAGAAAAAAAAACATACATGCAATTTGTGTTAAATCGGATTATCCTAATATGTTTGTGCTTTAAAAATCACTGTAAGTGAAGAGGAGAAGTGTGTTTTCAGCAGGTCAAAAATGTCTCACAGCCTGCCCTGCAATGAGAAGACAGATGTGATCCTTGATTGGCAATTGAACATTTTGGCTGCGGTTTTTAACGCTTCCTTGAAGGCAGCAGGAAATGCTAAAAGAAGAAACACTTAAAAACAACCAATAATCTTGAAGAAGTGGGTTGTGCCCACGAAAGCTCATGATACCATCTACATGTTTTGTTAGTCTATAAAGTGCTACCAGACCATTTGTTGTTTTTTAAGTTTATCCTGTACAGACTAACTCAGCTACCCCCTGAAGCTTCAAAACATGTAAAGTCACTTGTTCTATTCCTAACTCAGCAATCAGAAACTTAGGCTATGTTTTCTAAAGCTGTCTATGGAACCTTAATGCCCAATTCCTATTAAATTACCAGGAGATGGATGGGAACATTTTCTCGTAGCATCGTAGAGTATCAGAATGGGAAGAGATCTCGAGAGGTCATCATGCCCAGTCCCCTGCCCTCATGTCAGGACCAAGCACCATCTAGATCAGTGACTCCCAAACTTTTCAGCATCATGCCCCCCCACACACCTTCAAAAAAACTTGTTGAGCAAAAAAAAAAAGGGGGGGGGGAACTGAGTGGGGCAGCAAAACTTTATGGGGGGGGCTGGGTTGCCTTGTGCCCCGCCTGGAATTTCTTCGTGCCCTCCCACGGGACACCCATGGGTCTAGATCATCCCTGACAGGTGTCTGGCCAACCTGCTCTTAAATATCTCCAGAGATAGAGTTTCCACAACCTCCCCAGGCAATTTATTCCAGTGTTGAACCACCTGGACAGGTGGGAAGTTTTTCCTAATGTCCAACCTCAACCTCCCTTGCTGCAGTTTAAGCCCATTGCTTCTTGTCCTACCCACAGAGGTCAAGGAGGACACATTTTCTCCCTCTTCCTTGTAACACCCTTTTAGCTCCAAGAAGAATGTGCATGCATCTGACGAAGTGGGTCTTTGCCCACGAAAGCTTATGCTCCAACACTTCGGTTAGTCTATAAGGTGCCACAGGACTCCTCGACGCTTGTGCTTATTTAGTGCATCAGTAAAATGAAAATAACCTACCCATCCATCCCTTCCCAGCCAGCAACCTCCCCTTTTGGTCGCTGTCTGAGCATCGCTTGATACCACCTCCGACCATTTCTCCAGTTTTCCAGATCATTTTGAATTATGACCCTATCCTCCAAAGCATTTGCCACCCCCTCCCAGCTTGGTACCATTTGCAATCGTAATAAGCATACTCTCTATGCCGATATCTAAACCATTGATGAAGAAACTGAACAGAACCAGTCCCAAAAGCATATCCCTACAGAAACGTACTTGTTATGCCCTTCCTCCACCATCCTTAACCCCTTCGACTGCAGTTGTTAACATTGTCAGAGGATACCTCAACGAAGACTTGTTGACTTTCAAGGTACTCAACTATGTATGTCCCTTTGAAAAAACCGGGTGAAATGGATTCCACAAAACGTATGTCGCTTTCTGTGTTTAACGCTACAATAGATATCACACCCAAATTTACTCCCTCTTCTATGAGCCACCAAGATACGGCCACCTCTTCCTCTGCTAGAAAATGACTTGCCCAGAGCATAAGAAACCTTCTTCCTCTTCCTCCCCAACAAATCCATGGACATGTCAGGGGTTCACCTACCCAACAAAAAAATCTCCCATTAGCATCACATCTCAGAGACTAAGTCAACTGGCTTGTGTTTGGGCTAGTGGATGAAAAGGGGCAGGGCAGACATTCCTGGTTGGGCTGGGGGACCGGTTCTAAAATCCAGCAACTTGGATGGATTTCAGAACCTGTTTCCAGCTTGAAGGGAAGTGTCTACAGCCTGAGTTGCATGAGCCCTCGTCAGTAGATGAAGGTTCTGAAACCTGCTTGCTGAGGAATTTTCTTGTCTTTTAAAAATGATATAAACCAATTCATGGTGTGTCAGAAACTCAGTGCTGTTTTTTTGGTGGGACAAACAAAAGCAACCGGTACACAAAAGAAACAGGCGAGGATGATACGAGTCCCATTTTACCTCCTTCCACGGGGCTGTGGGGACACGACACCATGTAGTAGACGTCAAGCAGAAAGATATTTTTAAATGAAGGCAGACGTGGGAAGGGACAGGGCTTTTTATATGTTGGAAGGTATTAAGGGGAAAATTTATCCATTCATCCATCTGTCCATTCGTTCGTCCGTCCATCCATCCTCAGACACACCCATCCATTCATCCGTCCATCCATCCATCCATCTATCCATCCATCCGTCCTCCCTTTCATCCATCCATCCATCCATCCATCCATCCATCCATCCATCCCTCTGTCTGTCCGTCTGTCCATCCATCCGTCCGTCCGTCCGTCCATCCATCCATCCATCCACAGACACACCCATCCATACCTCCATGCATCCATCTGTCCATCTCTCCGTCCGTCCATCCATCCATCCCCATAAGCATCTATATTATACTCAATCTATCTATCTATCTATCTATCTATCTATCTATCTATCTATCTATCTATCTATCTATTTATCCTACTTTGACTTTTACAAAGGGTTACAGCATCTACTTAAATCCAACCGCACAGAACATTAACATGGACCATGGCAAATTATCGCACTCAAAGAAAATTGATAGGAAGACAGATCTGGATCTCAGTGGAGAAATAATTTCACCGTTTACATTTGCTAGCGCTGAAATCAGAATCCGTGGAAAGCTAGGAAGCTTACCTGCCAGACTCCTGACCTGAGAGGGGAGGGGTTCCTCCAGATATCAATCTGTAGAAAGAAAAAACAGGACTGGAATAGATGTGCTCCTAGATCTCCCAGTGCCCCCCATACCTCCGAGTCTGTGACCAAAGAATTATCAGGGGCTGGTAACATTTTCACCAGAAAGGGGAAACTAACCCAAGATGCCATGACTCAGAAATGGTTCAGCAGGCTGATTCTAGCTGACTTGTGTGCCAGTGAAGCCAAGCTGCACCCACGCTACCTGTCCAGCCCTCCAGCCACTCCGAGGGAAGGACATTCAACCAGCTCTCCGTGTCACATGGTGGGCCCCCGAACCAGGCCTCCCTAGCAATGAGCCCCGGGCGCCGGGTGAAGGAGATTTATCCAGGGGGTTTCTCTGACGTGCACCAGGATTGCTGCTCCCTGGGGCCGGGCAGAGTTGAGAAGCGAGGACTCAGAGGGAAAATCCAACTCCTAGTGAGGAGAGTGAAAACTAGGAGGAGAGCTGAGGAAAAAAACCCTCAAATTCAACTTTTTCTCTTTGGAAAATGAGGTAGCAGTGCCAATGCTACGCGTTCAAAAGTGTCTCCTCACAAATGTAACAACATTGGCTTAACCATCATGTCTGTCTGCCGCCCCATCTAGCCTCACACACCCCATCTATCCATCTATCTATCCATCCCCACACCCCCTCTATCTATCTATCTATCTATCCCCACACACCCCCTCTATCTATCTATCTATCTATCTATCTATCTATCCTCACACATCCCATCTATCCATCTATCTATCCATCCCCACACACCCTCTATCTATCTATCTATCCATCCCCACACACCCCCTCTATCTATCTATCTATCTATCCTCACACATCCCATCTATCTATCTATCTATCTATCCATCCCCACACACCCTCTCTATCTATCTATCTATCTATCCATCCCCACACACCCCCTCTATCTATCTATCTATCTATCCATCCCCACACATCCCCTCTATCTATCTATCCATCCCCACACACCCCCTCTATCTATCTATCTATCCATCCCCACACATCCCCTCTATCTATCTATCTATCTATCTGTCCCCAGACACACCCTCTATCTAGCTATCTAGCTGTCTAGCTATCTATTGTAGAAGCCATTTTGTATAACAAAAGCCATTTCAGTTTCTTGTGTCTGCACATATACTAGAGGGAGTGAACTGGCCTTCACTGAGGTGGGGAGAGGCCAGAAGGATGCGCTGTTGGAATGTGTTAATGAACTATTTTGAGCTGTAGCTCGAACTCCCTAAAACAACCTGTTTCTTTCTTTGCTGATAATAATTCCTCTTTGAAGTTCGCTTTGATTTCTTGCCCTGACGTCAGACTTGTTTGGTTAAGGGTATAAAATACTAGGATTTCTTTTATTAGCCAGCCTCACTCGGCCCGGCTTTGCTTGGACCACGTTTGGCTCACTTTGCTTTTATTGGCCGATAAAACTGTCTGTTTAGCCACGTAAACTGAGTGAAGTCTTTACTTCTACACTATCTAGCTATCGTCTGTCTCTCTCTCTGTCTGTATCTCCGTCTATCCATCAACCCTCATACATCCCATCTATCTATCTATCTATCTATCTATCTATCTATCTATCTATTCCAAGGCCGAAAGGGGCTATTGTGATTATCTTCTGTCTGAACTTCTACATACTACAGGCCAGAGAATTTACTCCTTTCAGTTGTCCAACTGAGGCCATTTAAAAGGGGATTTGGTTTTATGTCTCTGAGGGAGACTTTCCGACAAAGGGCTGGAGGCTAAAGGTATCTTGGTGCCCACTGGGATATTCAGTAGTACCAGGGTGCCTCGCGCCCACTCAAATCTAGGCATTTTAGGCAACCTGGTGCTTTTGAAATGCCCACTAGACCATTAAATGCCTTCACTATTTTGGCCCTTACGGACCAACCCGGCTCCCACCCAAATACAGAGGTATCAGTTCATTTTTTCATTATGTTATTTGCTGCGATGGTCAATTCACTTGTAGGTATGTTAAGTAGATATTAAGCAGATTTAAGTCATAGGATAGGTGTAAACCAGATTTAAGTCGTAGGGTTATAGCAGTGTAGGATTGAGAAGTATTTTGGAGCAATGAGTGTGCAATAGGTCTATAAGGAAATTATGGATGGAACGTAAGGCCTACAGGTGGAGGCCTGTAAGACTTTTGCCGAGCCAGACCAGGCCAGAGGCTTGCTATGAGTTTAAGAATAGTCCTTTGCCAATAAAGTCACAAGATGACTGTAAAAGATGTGCCAATGCCAAAGGGTTGGTCCCACTTTGGGCAGAGGGTTGGACTTGATGACCTCCTGAGGTCTCTTCCAGCCCAGGGATTCCATGTTTGTATGATTCTAAGAGGATGCTACTGAAAAATAGATTGCCATAGAACACCCCAATACCAAATACAGTCCAAACAGACCCTCCACATACACTCAACGGTAACGAGAACCCACTGCTCCCTCCTAAAGATAAGAATGAGGGATTGAGATGTTTTGATCGAACCGTTTATAAGATAAGAGGTGCTACCTAACCTCATGAGAGTGGTAACTAGCCATGTCTGAGGGCCAATCCATAAATTTGTTTGTGGAGCTAATTGGTGTCATGGAGGGACCCAGCAGAGACCAAAGTTGGGGTTCAGTTTCCATCTAAGCTTCTCTCTGGAAAATACACTTTTCACGGTCTAGGCCACAAGCCCCCCCTAAGCAATTTATTCCAATGTTTACCCACCATGACATGTAGGAAGTTTTTCCTAATGTCCAACCTAAACCTCCCTTGCTGCAATTTCAGCCCATTGCTTCTTGTCCTGTCCTCAGAGACCAAGGGGAACAATTTTTCTCCCTCCCTTCTAACACCCTTTTTGCTACTTGAAAACCTCTATCATGTCCCCTCTCAGTCTTCTCTTTTCTGAACTAAACAAGCCCAGTTCTTTCAGTCTTTCCTCAAACCTCATGTTTTCTAGACCTTTCATTGGGGTTTTTTTTGCTCTTCTATGGCTCTTCTCCAATGTTTCCACCTCTTTCTTGAAATGTGGTGCCCAGAACTGGACACAATACTCCAACTGAGGCCGAATCAGCACAGAGTAGAGCAGAAGAATGACTTCTCGTGTCTTACTCACAACACTCCTCTGAATGCATCCCACAATCACGTTTGCTTTTTTTTGCAACAGCGTCACACTGTTGACTCATATTTCGCTTGTGGTCCTGGATCTCTCTCCGTCTGGACTGGATTTTACGTAGTTTCCTCCCTGTCCTCAGCAAGGCAAGCTACATGAAAGACCATGGTTAGCTTTGCTATCTTTGAAGCCTATGGACAACTGTAAAAACCTAGCCACCCTAGTTGGGTGCTTGCATGATTACCAGTGGGACCTCATTCTGGCATTTAGGCACCTAAGTCTCTACATTTATCTAGATCCTCTTTCATTTCAGAGAGAGATGAAGGTGGGTTTACATTTCAGACAGGTGATTCCCAAGCCTGAGTCTCGGATCACAGCCCTTTTGCTAGGCAATCAGGATCAAAAGACAATATTGGATCAAGCAGTTCATCTTCGGTTAAGCAACATTTTCGGTGTTTCCATAATGCTTTCCACCACCTTGTTTCCTTTATGAAATTGTATTGCCATTGATTTTTTTCATGAGAAGAATGGAAAGAAAACACAGTTGAACAGTGTCGAACCTTCTAGCAATCTTTGTGCATCTTCTGTGCAATAAACACCTCCCCACCCCATGACAGAAAGGATGTGGCCACATTGGAGAGGGTGCAGAGGAGGGCAATGAAAATGATTCGGGGGCTGTAGCACATGACCTATGAGGAGAGGCTGAGGGATTTGGGTTTGTTTAGTCTGCAGAACAGAAGAGTGAGGGGAGATCTGAGAGCAGCCTTCAACTCCCTGAAGGGTGGTTCCAAAGAGGATGGAGAGAGGCTGTTCTCAGTGGTGGCAGATGGCAGAATGAGGTGCGATGGTCTCATTTTGCGGTGCGGGAGGTTGGATATCAGGAAAAACAATTTCCCTAGGCGGGTGGGGAAGCACTGGGATAGGTTCTCTAGGAAGGGGGTGGAATCTCCATCCCTAGAGGTGTTTAAGTCCCAGCTTGATGAAGCCCTGGCTGGGATGTTTGAGTTGGGGTTGGTCAGGCTTTGAGCAGGGGGCTTGACTTGGTGACACCTGAGGTCTCTTCCAGCTCTATGATTCTATGTCTCTATGAAGGTGCTTTCTAGGAAGCTAAAACAGGGTGCAGATGCCAAACTGGTAACTGTCCAATTATGTGTGTGTGGCAGAGCAGTACAGAGACCAGAGTGAAGACTTGGGTCCAGGTTTTCAGCTGAAAAAGACTCTTTTCCTTGTCTCGATTCTATGCCCACGTGATTATCGTAGGCATGTAACCTGGAATGTAAAACAACCTTTGCTCTTTCTCTCTTGCAAAACAAGTATAATCAGGTTTTTTTTTCCTTCTTCTTTCTTTCCTGTATCGACCCTTTCCTCGCCCCGTTATGCTTTGTGGGATGAGGTTTACCATGACGGTCGACAAAGGCTTTTGATGTCGACCGCCGAGCGTCCAGACTACCGCGCTGTGCCGCCAAACAGCTGATCGGCACAGCGTGGCAGCCCTTTTGATGTAAATGAAGCGGCGATTATTTAAATCACCGCTTCATTTTGCTATGTCTACAAAAGCTCATCTACATGGCTCCGTCAACAGAGCCATGTAGTGTAGACATACCCTTGCTTGCATGGGCGCGCTTGAAGAACTGCAGCTGTAGTGGAGATTCTCTGTAGAAAGTGTGTATGAGGGTCCAAGCTAGGCAGCAGCTCTGTCCCGGGCAGCACTTTCCCAAAAAGGCCCAATTACTTACAGTCTCATGCTGTGCCTATCAGAAGCAGCCTGCTAGATCCCAGTTCCAAAGGCATCTAGTCCCAGTCTGTAGCTGCACTCTAACAGCCCCTGGACTGGATCAAACTCCTCCACAGCAGCCTGGCTTCCCTTCAGTTCCAAAATCCAAGGCTGCTAGGCCTCTCTTCTCATGCACAAGGAGAGACCCCCCATCTCCCACACAAGAGTCACTTCCTTCCTGTTTTTCCCAAGGGCTCATGGGAATTGTAGTCCATGAGACTGGATTGCAGAACACAGGGTCTTCCCAGAAAATAAGCAGAGGCACCTTTAGTAAGGCCCTACACACAGAAAAGTAAGAGGGAATTTCCTAGTATTTTGCGTTGCGGGTGAAAGTCCACCAACATGCTCAGGGCATGAGTGTGTTCCACAGGCAGGCTGCTCACCACCATCCTGAGAATGCATCTTCTGGAAATTTATTTGGTTCCTGGAAAATAGCAAGCGACGTGCCGATGGTAGGTCAAAGAAGTTCAGCTAAGGGAACTTGAAGGATGGAGGAATGAAAACGACCTGTGGAAATGAGCATAACAACCCCCTCACCTAGCTGATGCAAGCTGGTGCATTCTGAAAGCAAGACAATTGCTCGTCAGCACTGGTGGCCCGTCAATACAGGCGAACTAGGCGATCGCCTAGGGTGCCAAGATAAACGGCTGTTGAGGGCTTTGGAGGCGGGGACACCGATTGCGTGTTTCGCCTTGGGCGCCAGTTGCCGGCAGCTCGTCTAGGGCTGCTCTTGATCGTCTGAAGTCTTTCTTACAAACCCCATGAACAGCTCACTTAGTCTTGGGGAGATTGTGCAATATGCCGCCAGGAGGTTACTATTCAAAGCAAAGAGATCAACTCCATCTTCCGTTTAATTTGGTGGCAGCATTTCAACAAGGGTCATTTTCCTGGCAGGAAAGATGTGAATAATCATGGATTTAGGCCTTGAATACTATCTCTACACTGCACTGTACTACTTCCTGGTTAACTGAGCCTTCTGTTAACTCTGCTATCCTTCTGTCACCATCCCCATACCTACGGCTAATGTTTTCATCAACACCAGACTGATTTCTCTCCCTGCATGTGTTGCACAAGATTTTATAGATGCCACCTCTACTGATATGGAGAGGACTAAGGGGCAGAAGAGGGTGTGGGCGAGGATGGGGCAGCTATGACCGACCTAGTGAATTCAAAAAAAACCCCCAAATAGTCTAGCAGCACCTGAAAAACTAACGAAATATGTAGAAGGTTTCATGAGCTTTCATGGGCACAACCCACTTCTTCAGATGACTGGACCATTAAAAGTCCAGATCCAAGAATAAATAAGAGAAGAGGACGGGAAGGGAAAGAGAAAAAATTAGTGAATTAGATTGTTCAAGTTACAAGAAGCTAAGAGCAATTTTGCACCTCTTTAAGGCTCCATAGTTTGGTTGGTTAAGTCATTAGGATGTGGAAGGTTGTGTGCTATCCAGCCAATGTCTTTATTCATTCCTCTCAGATAGAAATCAAACTTATCAATGGAGTTAAGTTCCAACCTTCCCGGTGTGTTTGACTTGCGGAATTGGCCTGAAAAAACACTATGACTTGGAGATCCATTCATGAGTGCCCAGGCAGGTGAAAGTGTCCTCCAACAGGTTTTTGTGTGTTGCCTCTTCGGAGATCTGATGTGCGTCCATTCATTCTTTCCCGTAGGGACCGTCCAGTTTGGCCAATACACACGGCAGAGGGGCATTGTTGGCATTTGATGGCATTGATCACATTAGTGGATGTGCAGATTAATGAGCCCCGGATGTAGTGTGTGATGTGGTTGGCTCCAGTGATGAAATCGCTGGTGTAGATGTGTGGGCGGAGTTGGCACCGGGGCTGATCGCAGGGGTGGGTTCATGGGTGATGAAGATAGAGGTGTGTTGTGTGGTTGCTGGAAACAATTTGTTTGAGGTTCGGGGGTTGTCTGTAGGCGAAGACTGGCCTCCACTTACCCCAAGGCCTGTGAGAGTGAGGGGTTGTTTTCCAGAAAGGGTTGTCGATTGTGGATAATGCGGGGGAGGGGTTTACGTTGGGGGTTGTCGGTGATGACAAGAGAAATTCTGTTGTTTTCTCTTCTTGGCCTGTCTTCGATTAGTTCATGTCTGGGTACTCTTCTGGCTCTGTCAATCTGTGTTCTCACTTCTCTGGGTGGCTATTTCTGTTTGAAGAATGCTCTATATAGATCCTGTAGGTGTTTGTCTCTGTCTGTGGGAGCGGAGCAAATCCGGTTGTATGTTCGGGCTGGACTGTAAACAGTAGATTGAGAAATGTGGCTTGGATGGAAGCCAGAGGCATGGATTTTGCTTTGTTGCAGTTTGAAGCAGGGTTGGGCTTCTTCTAAGGACTCTGCCAAGAAATTTCCTCCAGGGGCTTGGTCCCAGGAGCCAGCGAATGAAATAAAAACCCCTCCAATTCCTTCCACATGTACAGAGCCAGTAGCTAGGCCATGGCTCTGTGCTTCTCACACGAGGTAGGTGAAAAATCCAAAACTTAAGCCCCCCAGACGTTCTCCCACTCAAGTCCATGGATGATGTGCCCCCATCTGCAAGAATAGTAAAATCATGTCCCTGATTTCTTCATTTCAGTTTTACGCTCATGCCTCGAGAGCCTGGTTTTGTGTCTGAGAATATGGGTTTGTGTGTGCACAGCTGCAGCTATCTATCTATCTATCCCCATACACCCCATCTATCTATGTACATACACCACCTGTATCTGTCTGTCTGTCTGTCTGTCCAATTTGATGTCTGAGCATATGTGTTTTGTGCGTGTGCAAGTGAATCTATCTATCTATCTATCTATCTATCTATCTATCTATCTATCAAATTTTGTCCAATCCATCCGGCAGTCTATCTATTAGTGTATTAATTAATATATTACTCTCTGAATCTCTCAGTCTGAATTCCACTCATTTAACCATCCTGGGCTAGGTTCGGAGCTTGATTTCAGCACTTTGATGCTACTTATACTAGGTGAAATCCTTGCCCCATAATCCATAGGGCCCATCAGGGTGGTAGACGTGCACCAGAGATGCTGTTATGCTTATAAGAAGCACTCGGGATCTTTAGAGGGGGTGAAGGTTATTGACTATGTTTATTGAGACTAGGTAAAGCAGTGACCACACCCTTACACAGACAGACACACACACAATCCCACCCATCGATGTTATCATTGGCAGCCCATGGAGCACTAGGCACACTAGAACAAGACATTAAATTACAATCTTAAAAAATGTGGGTTGTGAAGGTGGGTCTTGTGTTGGGGTCTGATTGCTGCCTGCTGGGTTGGCACTGTCTGATTTTTTCTAGTCAGAGAATCCGCTCCCACGATCCCGTCATGGCGCATTCCCTGCCGCTGGGGCCCGAGAACTGCATTGTGGACTCTGTCAGCTGAATTTACCTCAGCTCTCTCTCCACATAATGTCTGGTTCCTTCATCGCTTCCATGTGCTCCTGTTTATAAACGCAGTGTCTAGATACCTTGAAGAGCTCTGAAAATATCCCTTCCCGGCCAGCATGAAGAACCTACACTGGGCCTTATTTCTAATGGTGAGTAAATTTCTTCTTTTATTTAGAGCCGGTCCCAATGTCAGCCAGCAAAGAAAGAAAAAAAAATCTAAATCCCTTCTGAAAAAACCCCCATAATTTCTAATCATGTTTTCCATGAGAAAAAGTGGCTGTTGATGGCAGGATTCAGTTTTCCATTTCATTTCATATTAAGTCCTCCAAATCTAATTCGCTGTTTCGACTTTTCATGTTGATTCGGGATGAAAGCAGATCTTGGAACAGCGCCATTGCCCGTGAGAGAAAAATTCCGTTTCCCCCTCAGCTCCGTTATTACGACAACGGTCATGCTGAGGGAAATGCTCACAAGGGTTAATCTGTTCCCCAAAGTAGCTCTTATGAGAGGCAGGAGAATTCCCGCCTCTTCTGCAGGTCTCCGTATTTGAGAATATTTCTTTTCAATTCATCAGTGCCCTGCACTTTGAAGAGTGCAGACCAGAGTCTGCATCTGAGCTGGTCTGAGATTCCTTTTGCGTGTGTGTGTTTGTGGGTCTGTTTTCCTCCTTGCCGGGAATGAGCCCCTGTCTCCCATGATTTTCCAAAGATGATGGCTAGAGGCTCAGATACCTCCTCTATCAGCTCCTTGAGTATTCTAGGATGCATTTCATCAGGCCCTGGTGACTTGCAGGCATCTAACTTTTCTAGGTGATTTTTAACTTGTTCTTTTTTTATTTTATCTTCTAAACCTACCCCCTTCCCACTAGCATTCACTATGTTAGGCATTCCTTCATCAGACTTCTCAGTGAAGACCGAAACAAAGACATCATTAAGCATCTCTGCCATTTTCAAGTTTCCTGTTACTGTTTATCCCTACTCACTGACCAGTGGGCCTACCCTGTCCTTGGTCTTCCTCTTGCTTCTAATGTATTTATAAAAAGTCTTCTTGTTTCCCTTTATTCCCGTAGCTAGTTTGAGCTCATTTTGTGCCTTTGCCTTTCTAATCTTGCCCCTGCATCCCTGCGTTGTTTGCCTATATTCATCCTTTGTAATATGTCCTACTTTCCATTTTTTATATGACTCCTTTTTTATTTTTAGTTCATGCAAGATCTTGTGGTTAAGCCAAGGCGGTCTTTTGCCATATTTTCTATCTTTCTGACGCAGCGGAATAGCTTGCTTTTGGGCCCTTAATAATGTCCCTTTGAAAAACTGACAACTCTCCTCAGTTGTTTTTCCCCTCAGTTTTGATTCCCATGGGACCTTACCTATCAGCTCTCCGAGCTTACCAAAATCTGCCTTCCCGAAATCCTTTGTCTCTATTTTGCTGTTCTCCCTTCTACCCTTCCTTAGAATTGTGAACTCTATGATTTCATGATCACTTTCACCCAATCTGCCTTCCACTTTCAAATTCTCAACCAGTTCCTCCCTATTTGTTAGGATCAAATCTAGAACAGCTTCCCCTCTGGTAGCTTTTTCAACCTTCTGAAATAAAAAGTTGTCTCCAATGCAGTCCAAGAACTTATTGGATGGTCTGTGCCCCGCTGTGTTATTTTCCCAGCATATATCTGGATAGTTGAAGTCCCCCATCACCACCAAATCTTGGGCTTTGGATGATTTTGTTAGTTGTTTGAAAAAAGCCTCATCCGCCTCTTCTACCTGGGTAGGTAGCCTGTAGTAGACTTCTAGTATGACATCACCTTTGTTTTTTACCCCTTTTAGCCTAACCCAGAGACTCTCAACACTTCCGTCTCCGATGCCCATATCCATCTCCGTCCAAGTGTGTACATTTTAATATATAAGGCAACACCTCCTCCCTTTTTTCCCTGTCTATCCTTCCTGAGCAAGCTGTACCCTTCCATACAAACATTCCAATCATGTGTATTATCCCACCAAGTTTCTGTTATGCCAACAATGTCATAGTTGTATTTATTTATTTGCACTTCCAGTTCTTCCTGTTTATTACCCATACTTCTCTCATTTGTATTTAGGCATCAAAGATACTGATTTGATCTTGCCTCCCAGTTTTGCCCTGATCCTCCTTTCTCTCTGCCATTATAGCCCATGCTTCCTCCCATTTCTGACCCATTCAAAATGATATGGACAAATTGGAGAAATTGTCTGAGGTAAACAGGATGAAGTTTAATAAGCACAAATGCAAAGTGCTCCACTTAGGAAGGAGCAATCAGTTTCACTCATGCAGAGTGGGAAGCAACTGCCTAGGAAGGAGTATGGTAGAAAGGGATCTAGGGGTTATAGTGGACCACAAGCTAAATACGAGTCAACAGTTGCAAAAAAAGCAAACATGATTCTGGGCTGCATGAACAGGAGTGTTGTGAGCAAGACAAGAGAAGTCATTCTTCCTCTTTACTCTGTGCTGATTAGGCCTCAGTTGGAGGATTGTGTCCGGTTTTGGGCACCACATTTCAAGAAAGATGTGGAGAAATTGAAGAAGGTCCAAAGAAGAGCAACAAGGATGAGGAAAGGTCTAGAGAACATGACCTGTGAAGGAAGACTGAAAGAACTGGGCTTGTTTAGTTTGGAAAAGAGAAGATTGTGAGGAGACATGATAACGGTTTTCAGGTATCTAAAAGGGTGTCATAAGGAGGACGGAGAAAACTTGTTCTTCCTGGCCTCTGAGGATAGAACAAGAAGCAATGGGCTTAATCTGCAGCAAGGGAGGTTTAGATTGGACATTAGGAAAAAGTTCCTAACTGTCAGGGTGGTGAAACACTGGAATAAATTGCCCAGGGCAGTTGTAGAATCTCCATCTCTGGAGATATTTAAGAGTAGGTTAGATAAATGTCTATCAGGGATGGTCTAGACGGTGCTGGGTCCTGCCATGAGGGCTGGGGACTGGGTTCGATGACCTCTCGAGGTCCCTTCCAGTCCTAGTATTCCATGATTCTATGATTCATTTGGTGACCCCTAGTTCTTTTAGTAAATAACTTTTCCTTATTCACTTTTTCCACTCCAGTCATGATTTTATAGACCTCAATCCTACCTTCTGTTAGTCTCCTCTTTTCTAAGCTGAAAAGTCCAAGTTTCTTTAATCTTTCTCCATAGAGCATCCGTTCCAAACCCCTCATCATTTTTGTTGCCCTCTTCTGAATCTTTTCCAATGGCAATATACCTTTTTTGAGATGAGGCGACCACGTCTATATGCAGGATTCAAGATGTGGGTGTCCCATGGTTTTATATAGAGGCAATAAGATATTCTCTGTCTTATTCTCTATCCCCTTTTTAATGACTTTTAACATTCAGTTTTGACTGCCGCTGCACACTGAGTGGATGTTTTCAGAGAACTATCCACAATGACTCCAAGATCTTTCTCTTAGGTGCTAAGGGTGTGGAGGAGACAATACATGTTATCACTCATTTTAATATTAACTCTGTCCCTTCACTGTCATGCCTGTACTATTGAAGTGCCTTCTTGACAAATAACCTTGAAGTAAAAACAAAACAAAAGTTTCTTGAAGTAGAAAATGTCTCTTACATTGTAGGATCTTGCTTCTTGTAACATTCTTTACAGCGAGGTTATAAAAGATCCACAACCGGTAGGAATTGCTGTAGCTCTTTTCATCCCCACGGGGCTGTGAAGATTTACACCAGCTAAGGAATTGTCCCTAGGTGTTTTTTTATGCTGGTGGAGAACAACACATTTAGGGTGGGGCTAGGAAAGAGGAAGGAAGGATTGAAATTGCTCCGTAACACTTGGGGAAGTATCCCCTTTCCTAGCACCCAAACGGACCCAATCCCACCGTGTTTTCAGGGTTCATCATGGGTCTCATTTCTTACATATGTGGGGCTCTGCAAAGTCAGTTTACAAATGCAAGCAGCCCTCATTTTTCAGTGTGGGAACTGCCACTGGACACGGTGTCACTGTTTTTGGGGTTCAGATACGAATTCGCCCTTATTTGAGAAATTGCATTTGATGAGCCTTGCTTTAGAGTAACATCCTCAAAGGGAAAAAAAGAAAGAAAAGAAGGAGTCCGGTAACACCGCTAAAGACGAACAATTTTATTATGGCAGAAGCTTTCATGAGTTGCACCTCACTTTATCAGGTGTATGAAGTGAGGGAAAAAGAAGCAGATAGCAGGGGTACAGAGATGGGAGTGGGACATCATCTACCCTAGTGACACCACCAAAGGCTGTAATCTCATCATCCATGCCATCAAAGGCTCGTTCACCTGCACATCTACTAATGTGAGATATGCCAGCCTGTGCTGGCAATGCCCCTCGGCCATGTACATCCGACAAACTGGACTGTCCTTATGCAACCGAATAAATGTACACAAACCAGACACCAAGAATAGGAACCCACAAAAACCTGGGGGAGGGGGACATTTTAACCTCCTTGGACACAGAGGGTGTGTCTAGACTACATGGCTCCGCCGAAGGAGCCATGTAGATGAGTGTACTTGGCAAAGGGAAATGAAGCGGTAATTTAAATAATCACCGCTTCATTTACATCAAAATGGCCACCGCGCTGTGCTGATCAGCTGATTGTCGGCACAGCGTAGTAGTCTAGACATGGATCAGCCAACCCCAGAACCCTTTGTCATCAGATCCTGTAAGCCTCATTGCAAGGAGCCATGTAGTCTAGACACACCCAGAGGGACAGAATTCAAAGTTAGTCTGTACAGGATAAACTTAAAAAACAACAAATGGTCTGGTCGCACTTTATAGACTAACAACACTTGTAGATGGTGAGCTTTCATGGGCACAAACCACTTTTTTAGATGTGGGCTGTGCCCACGAAAAGTCATACCACCATCCACATGTGTTGTTAGTCTATAACAAAACTCCAGTCTATAAAAATTCCAGTCATCTGAAAAAGTGACTCATGAAAGCTCATGATCCCATCGACATGTGTTGTTAGTCTTTAAAGTGCTACCAGACCATTTGTTGTTTTTTAAGTTTATAGAGATTATCATGAGCTTTCCTGGGCAAAGTCCACTTCCTGAGCTGAGCAGAGACATTTGGGTTTACCTCACGTTCGGTGTCTTTCCTTCTCACCCCTACAGATGGCGAATTTTGAGAGCCGTGCTGCAGAGAACAATACCATCACCAGTGTCTTCATCCTGGTGGGGTTTTCGTACCTTGGCGAGCTGCAAATCCTTCTGTTTCTGGTGTTTCTTATCACCTACTTCCTTGCCCTGATGGGGAACCTGTTCATTATCTTCCTTATACAGCTCAACCCCTCCCTCCACACCCCCATGTATTTCTTTGTGGTGAACTTGTCCGCCCTGGAAATCTGCTTCACCACCAGTGTGACCCCTCAGCTGCTGGTTCACCTCCTGGTGGAGGAGAAGACCATCTCCCTCGTGAGTTGCGCAGCCCAGATGTATGTCTTCACCATGACGGGGCAAACCGCCTGCTGTCTACTTGCGGCCATGGCCTACGACCGCTACGTGGCCATCTGCCGCCCGTTGCACTACACCACCATCATGAGCGGTCGGGTGTGTGTGCTGCTCATGGGGGTTTCGTGGCTCATCGGCATCTCGGTGGCCATATCTGAGACCACGCAGCTCTTCAGCCTGCCCTCGTGTGGCTCCCACCGCATCAACCATTACTTCTGCTATGACATACCTTTACAGAAGATGTTCTGCACCGATCCATGGAAGAATTTTATCGTGGGCTTGCCAGTGCTGGTGCTGTTTGTTCTGGGCCCTTTTTTACTGATCACCCTGTCCTACGTCCGCATCATCTCCACCATCGTCAAGCTGCCGTCGGCAGAGGGCAGGCATAAAGCCTTCTCCACCTGCTCCTCCCACCTCACGGTGGTGACTTTGCTCTACGGAACAGCTCTTTTGAGTTACCTGAAACCTGCATCCAGCTCCAACCCAGAGAGCGATCAATTAATTTTCCTCATGTACACTGTTGGGACACCCGTGTTGAACCCTGTCATATACAGTCTGAGGAACAAAGAAGTGAAGGTAGCCTTCAGAAACACAGTAGGGAAGGCCATCTTCTCATGCAAATGGAGATATTAGAGAATGAATAGTAGGGTTATTTTGAAACAATGTGTGAGAGAGAAACTCATTCACGTTTGTTTGACGTTTCTCCTCACGACCCTCATTTTTTAACTGAGGTTTTGCCCTTTGCAAAGTGATGACCTGTTTGAAACCTGTCAGGAAAATTGGAAGAGAAACATTTGTCAGCAAAAAAAAAAAAAAATTGAAATGAAATGTCCATCACTCTGTCGATAGGTTCTTTGAAAAATCAAATGAGCCCATTTACTATCTTGATTTTCTGCCTTTAGAGCCCTGCACAGATACAAAATTTGTACCTGCCTCCGGAGCCCAAGAATTCATTCCTAGGAAGTAGGGCTGTCAAGCGAATTAAAAAATCAATCGCAATTTAAAAAAATAAGTGTGATTAATCAAGCTGTTAAACAATAATAAGAATACTATCTATTAAAATATTTTTGCATGTTTTCTACATCTTCAACTATATTGATTTCAGTTACAACACAGAACACAAAGTGGCTAGTGCTCACTTTATATTTACAGGAGTCCCCCAAGATGTGACCACCCAAGTTAGAATCATAGAACACTAGAACTGGAAGTAACCTTGAGAGGTCATCGAGTCCAGTCCCCTGCCCTCATGGCAAAACTCAGTACTATCTAGACCATCCCTGAGAGATGTCAATCTAACCTGATCTTAAATATCTCCAGTGATGGAGATTCCACAACATCCCTAGGGAATTTATTCCAGTGTTTCACCACCCTGACAGTTAAGAACTTTTTCCTTATGTCCAACCTAAACCTCCCTTGCTGCAGTTTAAGCCCATTGCTTCTTGTCCTATCCTCAGAGGCCAAGTAGAACAATTTGTCTCCCTCCTCCTTGTGACACCCTTTTAGATTCCTGAAAACCACTATCATGTCCCCTCTCAGTCTTCTCCTTTCTAAACTAAACAAGCCCAATTCTTTCAGTCTTCCTTTGTAGGTCATATTCTCTAGACCTTTAATCATTCATGTTGCTCTTCTCTGGACCTTCTCCAATTTCTCCACGTCTTCCTTGAAATGGGGTGCCCAGGACTGGACACAATACTCCAACTGAGGCCTAATCAGCGCAGCGTAGAGTGGCAGAATGACTTCTCGTGTCTTGCTCACAACACAACACACCTGTTAATGCATTTTAAAAATGTTACCATAAATTCGGGTTCAAGTTACGATGTCCCTGACTTGCGATGCTTCCTTCAGAATAAATCGCATCATCTCAAGTCAGGGGCCTCCGATATGTTACAAAACATTTAGGGTGCGTCTAGACTGGCGCAAAAACTTACCAGCTGTCTACACTGGCAGCTTGAATTTGCGCAAGAGCACTGACTTTGTAATGTATAAAATCAGTGCTTCTTGCGCAAATACATTCATGCTCCCGCTCAGGGATAAGCCCTCTTGTGCAAGAATACTTGTGGAAGAAGGCCAGTGTAGACAGGCTCCTTAATTTTTTGCGCAAGAAAGCCCGATGGCTAAAATGGCCATCGGAGCTTTCTTGCGCAAAATCGCATCTATACTGGCCACGGATGCTTTTGCGCAAAAGCACTTTTTGTGCAAAAGCATCCGTTAATCTAGACGTTATGGAAATACTTTTAACGTAAAAAATTTTCCATTAAAAGCATTTCCGCAAAATCATGCCAGTCTAGACACAAACTTACACTGTGAAAAAAAACCCCTCAGTTCAACTCACTGAAGTATTGTAGTGCAATTTCTATCCTGAAAGCTGCCCTTACAAAGGTAGATTTATGTAAACAAGAATAACGTCACTTCACTATAAAACAATGTAAAACGTTATACCCCACAAGTCCACTCAGTCCTACTTATTTTTCAGCCAATCACTAAGACAAACAAGCTAGTTTACATTTGTGGGAGATAATGCGGCACGTGCCTTGTTTACAGTGTCACCTAATACTGAAAACAGGAATTCGCATCGTACTGATGTAGCTGGCGTAGCAAAATAGTTACGTGCCAGACACACCAAAGGGTCATATGACTTCATGCTTCACCCACCATTTCTGAGGACACACATCCATGCTTATGATGGGTTCTGCTCGATAACAATCTAAAACACCTGGCACTTACAAAAGTTGAATTCACTCAGGCTGAGCTGCCTCCCCTGTTATCCTGCGTGTCACTCTGCATTCAGCACCAACAGAGAGGAAACTTGTCTCAGTCAAGATTAAAGGTGTGCATGTGTTGACCATGATATGATCAATTGAGAAGCCTAGGTTGATAGGTTCTTCTTCTTGACTGCTCACATTTCCCCCCGCTTCCCCGCTGCCTCTGTATCAGAGGGTATGTCTTCACTAGCCCCCTAGTTCGAACTAGGGAGGTAAATGTAGGCATTCAAACTTGCAAATGGAGCCCGGGATTTAAATATCCCAGGCTTTATTTGAATGTTCCCATCCGGTCACCATTTTGAAATGCCACTAGTCCGGACTAACTGCCCGCTGCTACACACGGCAGTTAAATGGTAATTCGAACTAAATCCGTAGTTCGAATTACCTGTTACTCCTCCTGGAATGAGGTGTATTTTGAATGCCTACATTAGCCTCCCTAGTTTGAACTAGGGGGCTAGTGTAGACATACCCAGAGGCAGCAAGGGGCAGGAGCAGGTGCCAATGCTAGGGGGAGCCAGCTGCAGAGCAGCCGAAGCAGCCTCTGTCCACTGCAGGCCCAAGCTCCCGCTGTATAGCTTCCAGGGAAGGGGTGGCTATACTGTACAATGGGCACTAGGGGAAGCAGAGTGTGGGTGGGGAAGGGGTGGCTATACTGTATAATGGGCACTAGGGGAAGCAGAGTGTGGGTGGGGAAGGGGCGGCTGTACTGTATAATGGGCACTAGGGCAGCAGAGGGTGGGGGTGGGGAAGGGGCGGCTATACTGTATAATAGGCACTAGGGCAGCAGAGGATTTGCAACTCATTTGCAGTAGGTGCCTTGGCCCTTTGCAAACCCTACGGATTCCTGTCTGCAACAGTAGATGCCCAAATGCCTTGAACCATTTGTCCCATAACACTCATTGAACATCAATGTGACTCAGGCACCTAACCCAACTAGGTGCTTTTTTTCATCCCAGGAGACACCCGTATCCATGAATCGGTGCCTAGCACCGTGGCAAATTTTTCCCTTCTCTTTCTCCCTGATTTTTCCACGTGTCACTGAAGGATCATGCTCTTTTTGACCTCACACAGGAGCAAGGAGGGGAAACACCTTTACGATTTTGGGGGTGCTCAGAGACTTTGTCTTAAGGGGAGGGGTACATTGCTTAGACAAGAAAATGGTGTATCTCTCCTCCAACTTGAAGCGATCAAGGGTAACAGTTGTACGACCCGTCCACTCTTCCTTTCAGGTTAGATGTTCTCTCTTCTTGAACTTTCCGTTTGCACAGTCTTGGAGGGGTTTGGGAGAAGCTGTCCCTCCCCACTCATTTAAAATTCCCAACAGCCGAGGTGCCCAGGGAGAGCCCAGCCTCTTCCAGAAGGCGTAAATAATGAATCAAGAGAGTCACTGCTCTTTCTTAAAACTGCGCAAGGCTGTGTAAACCACCCAGCTCAACAGATCTGAGAAACGGGTGAAGAGGAAGTCCCGCACCTTCTAGGTGAGTGCAATCGCTAGGATAAAACTTCTGAGGAAGCTCCTTCCAGCCAGGAGAAATACCTGACCCTAAAGAGGACACTGAGGTGGAAATCCAAAGGCCAGACCGTTGTCCCCAACTAACCCTGACTTAGGCATCAAACTCATGACAAAGATTGGACACTTCTCATCTTGACATCTTAGGTGGCCCCCAGCTGGCTTCTGTGCATCCCGTTCGGGGGGTACCTCTCGCTGCAACCCTTCATTTTATAAGATGCCTGGGAGCTAAATTCAAGATTTCTGAATCCCAGGGATTTTCTAGATGCCTACGTCCCTTTGTGGTTTGGGGCATCGGAGAAGATGAAACATAGGTCAGTCCCTCATTTTCTTCCTTTTCTCCCCACTGCAGGATTTTCCCTCATGAAATGTTATCTGCTACATTTATTGAGGTACATTACGGACCCTCTCTGTCCCTGATACACTCTCTCTCTCTCAGGTAGGCCACTAGGAACATTGAGCCCCTAGGAATGTTGGAGGTATGTGGTGATGGATGAATGCAGCTCAGTCGAAATGTACAAAGAGTTGTGAGAAATATCTTTGAATCTTCCTGTCACTGCCTTGTGGTTAAATTGAAATATTTGGAAGATGCCAGCCTGGAAACCTAAGACTGAAGGTTTTGATATTCACTTCTGTGATGAAGTTTAAAATTCTTGGGACGATCTAGAAGTTTTGACGTGAGATTGGTTAGTTATCGAGACTGGAAAGTCCGCTTCTTGCTCAGTATTTTCTTCTCCTTGGATTGTGTCTTTTTTGTGATTTGCAGTCATCTCTCTTTGCCAGAAAGTTCACATATTGAACACCAAATCTGGCTGAAAAATATTTCCATTTCTGCCCACAATTTCAAAGGAAATGCACATTGCTTTTGTCAACACTGTTCTCTGATTCTCCCCCTCCCCACTTTTTCTCCGAAAAAAGAAGACTACCCAATACAGGAATGCTGCTGAGTCTCTAAAAAACTCAACCCAGCACGTTACATTTGTAGAAAGCTGCCAAAAATTGGCACTTGTTTTTTATTTTCCAAAGAAAAACTTTAACGATTTCTGTAAAAATGGATTTTCGCCTTTTAGCGAATCAGTCTTTCTTTTTTCATCACAGAACATACCAAAGAAATACAAAAAGTTCAGCAGAACTTTTCCCTTTTCCAGGGGAGAGGTACATTCAATGCACCTGTACAATGTGTGATGAAATTCAGAGCAACCTGGCAGATTGGAATTTACACTGAATTTAAGACTAATGACTTCAGAAGAATTGGGATATCTGTGGCATATAGAAAGTAAGGGGAGAACTTTCTTTTGTGGCTTTCTAAGTTAGGGGTACATGCTGTACCTCCCTAAACCAGGAGTCTCTGCCCTGAAAATTGCTGGACCACGGATGGTCTTGGACCACAGAGTCCCGAGGCCAGGATATCAATGGCAAAAAGACCGGCAGCTAGGAGTGTGGTGATGAGGGCAAGCAGTTGGAAGCCCTGGTGAGTCTGGGAGCCCAGCAGCGGGTAGAAGGGGGGGCCAGTAGAGGGAGCCGGTGTCTGGCAAACCAAGGCAGGGCCAGCAGACCAGCTGGGCCAGAGGCAGGGGGGAAACAGAGCCAGTGAGGTGCTGGTGGAGGTGACCATCCCTGGTCTAGCAAATTTCCTAGTTTGGGACCAGCCAAGTTCTGAGTGTGCCGGACCAGCGAGGTCCAACCTGTACTGTCAACCAGGTCACATTTTGGCATGTTATGGGTTTGAAAGTTTCTCTAGGTGCCTAAGAACCTTTCAAGATTAGGTCGTTAGACTCTGGACAATTTTTCTCTTTGTGCCTAATCCCCGTCGTTCTCCTTGAAAGTCCCAGCCTCGGTGAGCCGGTGTGATTGGTCCATAGTAGTGTTCCCCATTTTATTTGGCCACAGAACCCTTTTCAGCTTGGAAGAATTTCTAGGAATCCCTAAGGTTGCCAGGATAAAATTTGTTGAGGGAAAAAAAAAAAAAAAAAAAAGACCCACTGACCCCTGCTGCAAAAAGGCTCTGTTTCTTTAAGAGGAGGCGGGGGAGTGCCGAATTGTCGTGGAACCCTTACTTTTGCTTCACAGAACCCCGGGTTCCACGGAGCACCAATGGGGAAACACTGGTCCATAGGCTCTCAAAAAAATCTGAGGACAGTAAAAACATTTTCTCTCAGCTGAAAGAGATACAGTCCTGTGGACCGTTGGTGAACTTCTGTTCTTCTGAGAAACCGTTTCGAGTTTCAGAAGTGTCCAGCTAGAAGTGTGGGATTCCCAATTTCAGGGTCTTCACTGTTGATGGAGATGTTTTGATACGTCTGGTAGTTTCACAGGTTTACATGTCTATATTTTTACTGGTAGATTGAAAGAGGAATTTGAAGGTCAGGAGTTTGTATAGAAGACTAAGTAGACTTGAAAGAGGATTCTTGTGTGACAGAGAATCATAAAATCAGAGGACTGGAAGGGACCTCGAGAGGTCATCGAGTCCAGTCTCCTGCCCTCATGGCAGGACCAAGCACTGTCTAGATCATCCTGACAGGTGTCTGTCCAACCTGCTCTGAAATATCTCCAGTGTTGGAGATTCCACAACCCTCTAGGCAATTTATTCCAGTGTTTAATCACCCTGACAGGTAGGAAGTTTTTCCTAATGTCCAACCTAAACCTCCCTTGCTGCAGTTTAAGCCCATTGCTTCTTGTCTTGTCCTCAGAGGCCAAGGAGAACAATTTTTCTCCCTCCTCCTTGTGACACCCTTTTAGATTCTTGAAAACCGCTTTCATGTCCCCTCTCAGTCTTCTCCTTTCCAAGCTAAACAAGCCCAATTCTTTCAGTCTTCCCTCCTAACTCATGTTTTCTAGACCTTTCGTCATGCGCCTCGGTGCACATCAAAATGTATTCTGCAGAAGGATGGAGGAAAAAAATCCACACCTGGATGGAAAAGATTAGAGAGAACATTCGTGGTGACTAATGAAGTGGTCGGTCACTTTAAATCTACTGTCAGCTGCCACTGGCATCAGCGCTACTGACACGATTCCCACCAATTTTATTGATGTGAATGATGGCAGAACAAGGAGCAATGGTCTCAAGTTGTGGGAGAGGTACAGGTTGGATATTAGGAAAACCTATTTCACTAGGAGGGTAGTGAAGCACTGGAATGGGTTCCCTAGGGAAGTAGTGGAGTCTCCATCCCTAGAGGTGTTTAAGTCTCGGCTTGACAAAGCCCTGGCTGGGTTGATTTAATTGGGATCGGTCCTGCCTTGGGCAGGGGACTGGTCTTGATGGCCTTCTAAGGTCCCTTCCATCTCTATGATTGTATGATTCTATGAACCAACAGAGTAAGAATGAATGAGAATAAGTGTCCGTGTGGCAGGATTGTGGAGAGGGGAGAAGAGGTTGAGGGCAAAGAGGCAAAACGTCTGGAGGCCCAATTGTGCAAAGCGACTCTGGGGCAAGCAACATGAGGAACGTGCAATTAAAAAATGAGAAATGTCCGACTAACGAGAGTGACTGTGTGTGTGATACCCAGAGGAAATTTTTCCTGTGAATCATCGACAGAGCTACTGATTAAAAGTGTATAGGGGTGTGTCTACACTGCAGGGCTTAACTTGAAATAAGCTTATGCCAATCGAGCGACGTCAATTGCGCTGGTTATTTCAAATCGCTTATTTCGAAACTGGGTGCATCTACACAGCACTTATTTTGAAATAGAGCACTCCGCCCCCGACTTCCCTCACTCCTCGTACAATGAGGCTAAGTCTACACTACAGAGTTTTTCTGCAAAACCACTTGTTTTTGCACAAAAACTCGCGGAGCGTCCACACCTCAAGTGCGTTTTTGTGCAAGTAAAATGAAAGAACAGAAAGGTTTTTCTGGTGTAGGTATTCCTCCTTCTGTGAGGAACAGCTCCGTTTTGCACAAGAGTTCTTGCGTAAAAAGGCGCATGTGGATGGGGAAGAGGGCTTTTTTGCGCAAAAACAAGAAAGAGGAAAAAGCACAGGTGCCCTGGTGGCCATTCTACATATAGCTATCAGTGCTTTCTTTCTAGAGATCATCCATGCAGTATGGATGCTCTCTCGCGCAAAAGTGCATCGCTTGTTTGATGCGCTTTTGCAGTGTGGACGCGCTCTTGGGCAACAAGTTTTTGCGGAAGATCTCTTCCGCAAAAAGCTTCTTGCGCAAGAAGCCTGTTGTGTAGACATAGCATGAAGGTTTCAGGAGTTGGAGGAAGAAGTCCTCCAGCTTGACAGTCTTTCGACACTATTTCACAATAATTGCCGGCTGTGCCGATGCGGGGGAAGTTATTTCGGAATAGCGCTAGTGATTTCGAAATCATGTTGCAGTGTAGACGTACCTTGAGGGTCCTTCGCGCCGGGGCATCAGTGGAGACGAATCAACAGATGCCGAGTTAGCATATGTATTGCCAGATCTCCAGCCTCTTCCAGCTCCTATCTGGGTTGGCCACCCCAATCCATACACTTGTGTGAGTATGTTTGAAAAGGGGAACAGGCTATCTCACAATTCCATATAAGCGATCTTAACAGCTTTGTCTGTTGAGATATGTACGGAGTAGACCTAGTATAAGGGCCCTCCTCTTGTTGTGCGCTCAGTCCTTTGGCTCTCCTCTCTAAGATCCCTGGAATGGTCTGATCTTCCACCCCCCGAGGAACAGACTTGTCACAATACAGAGAAATGCACGTCCACTGTCCCAACTATCAGCTCAAACAGAACGTTAGTAATCTGCGTGAAAACGGGGGTATACGTTATTGTCTCTGTCGGGTTAAATGGCTCTGTATGCTGTCAAGTAACCCAGCGGAGGTTTTGTTTAATTATCTTTCAGGGGCTGGTCATGGCAAACAGAGAGTGGGGGAATCAAACCGTGAAGGAATTCCTCCTCCTAGGATTTGGGAATCTCACAGAAGGTCAGACTCTGCTCTTCCCGCTGTTTCTAGCGATCTACTTGGTGACCATGGGTGGGAACATCCTCATTGTGTTGCTAGTGATGGCTGATCGTCACCTTCGCACCCCCATGTACTTCTTCCTGGGGAACTTGTCCTGCGTGGAGATCTGCTACAGCTCCACCATCCTGCCCAGGCTGTTGGCCAGTCTCCTGACGGGGGACAGGACCATCTCGGTGGAGGGCTGTATTATACAGTTGTATTGCTTTGGTTGTCTAGTAGCGACGGAATGCGGTCTCCTCACCGTGATGTCTTACGATCGGTATTTAGCCGTATGCAAACCCCTTCGTTATGCAGCGCTAATGAACGGTAGGTTCTCCCTCCAGCTAGTGGCTGGGTCTTGGCTAAGCGGCTTCGTAGCCAGTACCAACACAGCCTGTTGGATGTCCCAGGTGAACTTCTGTCGGCCCAAGGAAATTGACCATTTCTTTTGCGATTTCACCCCGTTGCTCAAACTGTCCTGCAGTGACACCAGGCTGATGGCTCTGGTGATCTTCCTGCTCTCCGTCATATTTATTCTTCCCCCCTTTCTCTTAACTCTGACATCTTACCTGTGTATCATCAGCACCATCCTGAGAGTCCCTTCCAGCATCAGCAGGCAAAAGGCCTTTTCCACCTGTTCCTCCCACCTCATCGTGGTCACAATTTTCTATGGGACCCTGATCGTTGTCTATATGCCCCGAGACACAGCTGAGCTGCAGGACCTGAACAAAGTGTTCTCCGTCTTCTACACCGTCCTTACCCCCCCTGGCCAATCCCCTCATCTACAGCCTGAGAAACACGGAGGTCAAGGAGGCCCTGAAGAATGCGCTGAGAAAGATTGTGACTTTTAGAGAATCCTAGAACACTAGAAATGGACGGGACCATGAGAGGTCATCGAGTCCAGTCCCCTGCCCTCACGGCAGGACCCAGCACTATCTAGATTTGGGGTGAGGAACCTATTTTGGGCTAGAGGCTACTGACCCACAGAAAAATCAGTTCTGGGCCACACACAAGTAAGAAGCAAATAAAAGAAAAACAACCTAAAACCCTTACTGATGTGGCCCCCAACTGAGAAGAAGAAGGACACCCCCCCCAACATCCCTTCACACACCAGAGCTTAGGTGAGCCCAGGCTAATAGATTTTGTGTGCTCTAGCCCCACAGAGGGACAGCTGGTGAGGAAGGGCTGGAATGAGCCCTGAGCCTCAGGGGCTGGATCCAGGATAGCTGGGGGCCGTTTCCAGCCCCTGGACCTTTGGTTCCCCACCCCTAATCTAGACCATCCCATACAGGTGTCTGTCCAACCAGTTCTTAAATATCTCCAGGGATTGAGATTCCACAACCTCCCCTGGGCAATTTATTCCAGTGTTTAACCACCCTGCCAGATGGGAAGTTTTTCCCAATGTCCAACCTCAACCTCCCTTGCAGCAGTTTAAGCCCATTGCTTCTTGCCCTATCATGAGAGGCCAAGGAGAACAATTTTTCTCCCTCCTCCTTGTGGAACCCTTTTCAGATACCTGAAAACCACTCTCATGTCCCCTCTCAGTCTTCTCCTTTCCAAACTAAACAAGCCCAATTCTTTTAGTCGTCCTTCATAGGTCATGTTCTCTAGATCTTTCATCATTCTTATTGCTCTTGTATGGACCTTTTCCAATTTCTCCACATTTTTCTTGAAATGTGTTGCCCAGGACTGGACACAATCCTCCAACTGAGGCCTAATCAGCGAAGTGTAGAGTGGAAGAATGACTTCTCGTGTCTTGCTCACAACACAACACACCTGTTAATGCATTTTAAAATGTTACCATAAATGCGGTTCAAGTTATGATGCCCCTGACTTGCGATGCTTCCTCCAGAATGAATCGCGTCATCTCAAGTCAGGGGTCTCCTGTATGTTACAAAACATTTACACTGTGGAAAAAAAACCCCTCAGTTCAACTCACTGAAGTATTGTAGTGCAATTTCTATCCTGAAAGCTGAACTTACAAATGTAGATTTATGTAAACAAGAATAACGTCACTTCACTATAAAACAATGTAAAACGTTATACATACAAGTCCACTCAGTCCTACTTATTTTTCAGCCAATCACTATGACAAAAAAGCTTGTTTACATTTGTGGGAGATAATGAGGCACGTGCCTTGTTTTCAGTGTCACCTGATACTGAAAACAGGCATTCGCATCGTAGTGATATAGCTGGCGTAGCAAGATAGTTACGTGCCAGACACACTAAAGGGTCATATGGCTTCATGCTTCGCCCACCATTTCTGAGGACACGCATCCATGCTGATGATGGGTTCTGCTCGATAACAATCCAAAACACCTGGAGCTTACAAAAGCTGAATTCACTCAGGCTGAGCTGCCTCCTCTGTTATCCTGCGTGTCACTCTGCATTCCTCACCAACAGAGAGGAAACTTGTCTCAGTCAAGATTAAGGGTGTGCATGTGTTGACCATGATATGATCAATTGAGAAGCCTAGGTTGATAGGTTCATCTTCTCGACTGCTCACATTTCCCCCTTCCCCATCCCCACCGCCTCTGTATCAGAGAGTATGTCTACACTAGCCCTTCTAATTCGAACAAGGGAGGTTAATGTAGGCATTCGAACTTGCAAATGGAGCCCAGGATTTAAATATCCCGGGCTTTATTTGCATGTTTCCGTCGTCGCCATTTTTAAATGGCACTAGTTCGGACTAACTGCCCATGGCTACATCGCGGCAGTTAAACGGTAATTTGAACTAAGTCCTTAGTTCAAATTACCTGTTACTCCTCCTGGATTGAGGTGTAACAGGTAATTCAAACAAAGGACTTAGTTCGAATTACCGTTTAACTGCCGTGTGTAGCGGTGGGCAGTTAGTCCGGACTAGTGGCATTTAAAAATGTTTACCAGACGGGAACATGCAAATAAAGCCCGGGATATTTAAATCCCGGGCTCCATCTGCAAGTTCGAATGCCTACAAGAGCCACCCTAGTTCGAACTAGGGCGCTACTGTAGACATACCCAGAGGCAGCAAGGGTTAGGAGCAGGGAAGGGGCAGCCATACTTCACAATGGGCACTTGGGGAAGCAGAGGGTGGGGCGGGGAAGGGGCAGCTATACTGTATAATGGGCACTAGGGCAGCAGAGGGTGGAATGGGGTGCGGCGGCTATACTGTATAACGGGCACTAGGGCAGCAGAGGGTGGGGGCAGGGAAGGGGCGGCTATACTGTGTAATGGGCACTAGGGCAGCAGAGGGTGGGGCGCGGAAGGGGCGGCTATACTGTATAATGGGCACTAAGGCAGCAGGGGGTGGGGGTGGGAAGGGCGGCTATACTGTATAATGGGTACTAGGGCAGCAGAGGGTGGGTGGGGGAAGGGGGCGGCTATACTGTATACTGGGCACTAGGGCAGCAGAGGGTGGGGAAGGGGCGGCTATACTGTATAATGGGCACTAGGGCAGCAGAGGGTGGGGCGGGAAGGGGCGGCTATACTGTATAATGGGCACTAGGGCAGCAGAGGGTGGGGGAAGGGGCGGCTATACTGTATAATGGGCACTAGGGCAGCAGAGGGTGGGGCGGTGAAGGGGCGGCTATACTGTATAATGGGCACTAGGGCAGCAGAGGGTGGGGTGGGGAAGGGGCGGCTATACTGTATAATAGGCACTAGGGCAGCAGAGGGTGGGGGGAAGGGGCGGCTATACTGTATAATGGGCACTAGGGCAGCAGAGGGTGGGGTGGGAAGGCGGCTATACTGTATAATGGGCACTAGGGCAGCAGAGGGTGGGGCGGGGCGGCTATACTGTGTAATGGGCACTAGGGTAGCAGAGGATTTGACTCATTTTGAGAGTAGGTGCCTTGGCCCTTTGCAAACCCTACGGGATTCCTGTCTGCAACAGTAGATGCCCAAATGCCTTGAACCATTTGTCCCATAACACTCATTGAACATCAATGTGACTCAGGCACCTAACCCAACTAGGTGCTTTTGTTCATCCCAGGAGACACCTGTCTCCATGGGTCGGTACCTAGCACCGTGGCAAATTTTTCCCTTCTCTTTCGCCCTGATTTTTCCACGTGTCACTTAAGGATCATGCTCTTCTTGACCTCACACAGTAGCGAGGAGGGGAAACACCTTTACGATTTTGGGGGTGCTCAGAGACTTTGTCTTAAGGGGAGGGGTACATTGCTTAGACAAGAAAATGGTGTATCTCTCCTCCAACTTGAAGCGATCAAGGGTAACAGTTGTACGACCTGGCCCACTCTTCCTTTCAGGTTAGATGTTCTCTTCTTGAACTTTCCGTTTGCACAGTCTTGGAGGGGTTTGGGAGAAGCTGTCCCTCCCCACTCATTTAAAATTCCCAACAGCCGAGGTGCCCAGGGAGAGCCCAGCCTCTTCCAGAAGGCGTAAATAATGAATCAAGAGAGTCACTGCTCTTTCTTAAAACTGCGCAAGGCTGTGTAAGCCATCCAGCTCAACAGATCTAAGAAACAGGTGAAGAGGAAGTCCCGCACCTTCTAGGTGAGTGCAATCGCTAGGATAAAACTTCTGAGGAAGCTACTTCCAGCCAGGAGAAATACCTGACTCTAAAGAGGACACTGAGGTGGAAATCCAAAGGCCAGACCCTTGTCCCCAACCAACCCTGACTTAGGCATCAAACTCATGACAAAAATTGGACACTTCTCATCTTGACATCTTAGGTGGCCCCCAGCTGGCTTCTGTGCATCCCGTTCGGGGGTACCTCTCGCTCCAACCCTTCATTTTATAAGATGCCTGGGAGCTAAATTCAAGATTTCTGAATCCCAGGGATTTTCTAGATGCCTACGTCCCTTTGTGGTTTGGGGCATCGGAGAAGATGAAACATAGGTCAGTGCCTCATTTTCTTCCTTTTCTCTCCACTGCAGGATTTTCCCTCATAAAATGTTATCTGCTACATTTATTGAGGTACATTAAGGACCCTCTCTGTCCCCTCATACACTCTGTCTCTCAGGTAGACCACTAGGAACATTGAGCCCCTAGGAACGTTGGAGGTACGTGGTGATGGATGAATGTAGCTCAGTCGAAATGTACAAAGAGTTGTGAGAAATATCTTTGAATCTTCCTGTCACTGCCTTGTGGTTAAATTGAAATATTTGGAAGATGCCAGCCTGGAAACCTAAGACTGAAGGTTTTGATATTCACTTCTGTGATGAAGTTTAAAATTCTTGGGACGATCTAGAAGTTTTGACGTGAGATTGGTTAGTTATCGAGACTGGAAAGTCCGCTTCTTGCTCAGTATTTTCATCTCCTTGGATTGTGTCTTTTTTGTGATTTGCAGTCATCTCTCTTTGCCAGAAAGTTCACATATTGAATACCAAATCTGGCTGAAAAATATTTCCATTTCTGCCCACAATTTCAAAGAAAATGCGCATTGCTTTTGTCAATACTGCTTTCTGATCTCCCCCCGGTTTTTTGTCCAAAAAAAGAAGACTACCCAGTACAGGAATGCTGGTGATTCTCTAAAAAACTCAACCCAGCACGTTACATTTGTAGAAAGCTGCCAAAAATTGGCACTTGTTTTTTATTTTCCAAAGAAAACCTTTAACGATTTCTGTAAAAATGGATTTTCGCCTTTTAGAGAATCAGCCTTTCTTTTTTCATCACAGAACATACCAAAGAAATACAAAAAGTTCAGCAGAACTTTTCCCTTTTCCAGGGGAGAGTTACATTCAATGCACCTGTACAATGTGTGATGAAATTCAGAGCAACCTGGCAGACGGGAATTTACACTGAATTTAAGACTAATGACTTCAGAAGAATTGGGATATCTGTGGCATATAGAAAGTAAGGGGAGAACTTTCTTTTGTGGCTTTCTAAGTTAGGGGTACATGCTGTACCTCCCTAAACCAGGAGTTTCTGCCCTGAAAATTGCTGGACCATGGATGGTCTTGGACCACAGAGTCCCGAGGCCAGGATATTAATGGCAAAAAGACCGGCAGCTAGGAGTGTGGTGATGGGGGCAAGCAGTTGGAAGCCCTGGTGAGTCTGGGAGCCCAGCAGCGGGTAGAAGGGGGGGCCAGTAGAGGGAGCCAGTGTCTGGCAAACCAAGGCAGGGCCAGCAGACCAGCTGGGCCAGAGGCAGGGGGGAAACAGAGCCAGTGAGGTGCTGGTGGAGGTGACCATCCCTGGTCTAGCAAATTTCCTAGTTTGGGACCAGCCAAGTTCTGAGTGTGCCAGACCAGCGAGGTCCAACCTGTACTGTCAACCAAGTCACATTTTGGCATGTTATGGCTTTGAAAGTTTCTCTAGGTGCCTAAGAACCTTTCAAAATTAGGTCGTTAGACTCTGGACAATTTTTCTCTTTGTGCCTAATCCCCGTCGTTCTCCTTGGAAAGTCCCAGCCTCAGTGAGCCGGTGTGATTGGTCCATAGTAGTGTTCCCCCATTTTATTTGGCCACAGAACCCTTTTCAGCTTGGAAGAATTTCTAGGAATCCCTAAGGTTGCCAGGATAAAATTTGTTGAGGGAAAAAAAAAAAAAAAAAAAAGACCCACTGACCCCTGCTGCAAAAAGGCTCTGTTTCCTTAAGGGGAGGCGGAGGAGTGCCGAATTGTCGTGGAACCCTTACTTTTGCTTCACAGAACCCCGGGGTTCCACGGAGCACCAATGGGGAAACACTGGTCCATAGGCTCCTCAAAAAAAATCTGAGGACAGTAAAAAACATTTTCTCTCAGCTGAAAGAGATACAGTCCTGTGGCCCGTTGGTGAACTTCTGTTCTTCTGAGAAACTGTTTCGAGTTTCAGAAGTGTCCAGCTAGAAGTGTGGGATCCCAATTTCAGGGTCTTCACTGTTGATGGAGATGTTTTGATACGTCTGGTAGTTTCACAGGTTTACATGTCTATATTTTTACTGGTAGATTGAAAGAGGAATTTGAAGGTCAGGAGTTTGTATAGAAGACTAAGTAGACTTGAAAGAGGATTCTTGTGTGAAAGAGTCATAAAATCATAGGACTGGAAGGGACCTCGAGAGGTCATCGAGTCCAGTCTCCTGCCCTCATGGCAGGACCAAGCACTGTCTAGATCATCCCTGACAGGTGTCTGTCCAACCTGCTCTGAAATATCTCCAGTGTTGGAGATTCCACAACCCCTCTAGGCAATTTATTCCAGTGTTTAATCACCCTGACAGGTAGGAAGTTTTTCCTAATGTCCAACCTAAACCTCCCTTGCTGCAGTTTAAGCCCATTGCTTCTTGTCTTGTCCTCAGAGGCCAAGGAGAACAATTTTTCTCCCTCCTCCTTGTGACACCCTTTTAGATTCTTGAAAACCGCTTTCACGTCCCCTCTCAGTCTTCTCCTTTCCAAGCTAAACAAGCCCAATTCTTTCAGTCTTCTCTCCTAACTCATGTTTTCTAGACCTTTCGTCATGCGCCTCGGTGCACATCAAAATGTATTCTGCAGAAGGATGGAGGAAAAAAATCCACACCTGGATGGAAAAGATTAGAGAGAACATTGGTGGTGACTAATGAAGTGGTCGGTCACTTTTAATCTACTGTCAGCTGCCACTGGCATCAGCGCTACTGACACGATTCCCACCAATTTTATTGATGTGAATGATGGCAGAACAAGGAGCAATGGTCTCAAGTTGCGGTGGGAGAGGTACAGGTTGGATATTAGGAAAAACCTATTTCACTAGGAGGGTAGTGAAGCACTGGAATGGGTTCCCTAGGGAAGTAGTGGAGTCTCCATCCCTAGAAGTGTTTAAGTCTCGGCTTGACAAAGCCCTGGCTGGGTTGATTTAATTGGGATCGGTCCTGCCTTGGGCAGGGGACTGGTCTTGATGGCCTTCTAAGGTCTCTTCCATCTCTATGATTGTATGATTCTATGAACGAACAGAGTAAGAATGAATGAGAATAAGTGTCCGTGTGGCAGGATTGTGGAGAGGGGAGAAGAGGTTGAGGGCAAAGAGGCAAAACGTCTGGAGGCCCAATTGTGCAAAGCGACTCTGGGGCAAGCAACATGAGGAACGTGCAATTAAAAAATGAGAAATGTCCGACTAACGAGAGTGACTGTGTGTGTGATACCCAGAGGAAATTTTTCCTGTGAATCATCGACAGAGCTACTGATTAAAAGTGTATAGGGGTGTGTCTACACTGCAGGGCTTAACTTGAAATAAGCTTATCAATCGAGCGACGCTAATTGCGTGGTTATTTCAAATCGCTTATTTCGAAACTGGGTGCATCTACACAGCACTTATTTTGAAATAGAGCACTCGCCCCGACTTCCTCACTCCTCGTACAATGAGGCTAAGTCTACACTACAGAGTTTTTCTGCAAAACCACTTGTTTTTGCACAAAAACTCGCGGAGCGTCCACACCTCAAGTGCGTTTTTGTGCAAGTAAAATGAAAGAACAGAAAGGTTTTTCTGGTGTAGGTATTCCTCCTTCTGTGAGGAACAGCTCCGTTTTGCACAAGAGTTCTTGCAAAAAGGCGCATGTGGATGGGGAAGAGGGCTTTTTGCGCAAAAACAAGAAAAAGGAAAGCACAGGTGCCCTGGTGGCCATTCTACATATAGCTACCAGCTTTCTTTCTAGAGATCATCCATGCAGTATGGATGCTCTCGCAAAAGTGCATCGCTTGTTTGATGCGCTTTGCAGTGTGGACGCGCTCTTGGGCAACAAGTTTTTGCGGAAGATCTCTTCCGCAAAAAGCTTCTTGCGCAAGAAGCCTGTTGTGTAGACATAGCATGAAGGTTTCAGGAGTTGGAGGAAGAAGTCCTCCAGCTTGACAGTCTTTCGACACTATTTCACAATAAATTGCCGGCTGTGCCGATGCGGGGAAGTTATTTCGAATAGCGCTAGTGATTTCGAAATCATGTTGCAGTGTAGACGCACCTTGAGGGTCCTTCGCGCCGGGCATCAGTGGAGACGAATCAACAGATGCCGAGTTAGCATATGTATTGCCAGATCTCCAGCCTCTTCCAGCTCCTATCTGCTGGCCACCCCAATCCATACACTTGTGTGAGTATGTTTGAAAAGGGGAACAGGCTATCTCACAATTCCATATAAGCGATCTTAACATCTTTGTCTGTTGAGATATGTACGGAGTAGACCTAGTATAAGGGCCCTCCTCTTGTTGTGCGCTCAGTCCTTTGGCTCTCCTCTCTAAGATCCCTGGAATGGTCTGATCTTCCACCCCCCGAGGAACAGACTTGTCACAATACAGAGAAATGCACGTCCACTGTCCCAACTATCAGCTCAAACAGAACGTTAGTAATCTGCGTGAAAACGGGGGTATACGTTATTGTCTCTGTCGGGTTAAATGTTCGCTCTGTATGCTGTCAAGTAACCCAGCGGAGGTTTTGTTTAATTATCTTTCAGGGGCTGGTCATGGCAAACAGAGAGTGGGGAATCAAACCGTGAAGGAATTCCTCCTCCTAGGATTTGGGAATCTCACAGAAGGTCAGACTCTGCTCTTCCGCTGTTTCTAGCGATCTACTTGGTGACCATGGGTGGAACATCCTCATTGTGTTGCTAGTGATGGCTGATCGTCACCTTCGCACCCCATGTACTTCTTCCTGGGGAACTTGTCCTGCGTGGAGATCTGCAGCTCCACCATCCTGCCCAGGCTGTTGGCCAGTCTCCTGACGGGGACAGGACCATCTCGGTGGAGGGCTGTATTATACAGTTGTATTGCTTTGGTTGTCTAGTAGCGACGGAATGCGGTCTCTCACCGTGATGTCTTACGATCGGTATTTAGCCGTATGCAAACCCCTTCGTTATGCAGCGCTAATGAACGGTAGGTTCTCCTCCAGCTAGTGGCTGGGTCTTGGCTAAGCCAGAGCCAGTACCAACACAGCCTGTTGGATGTCCCAGGTGAACTTCTGTCGGCCCAAGGAAATTGACCATTTCTTTTGCGATTTCACCCCGTTGCTCAAACTGTCCTGCAGTGACACCAGGCTGATGGCTCTGGTGATCTTCCTGCTCTCCGTCATATTTATTCTTCCCCCCTTTCTCTTAACTCTGACATCTTACCTGTGTATCATCAGCACCATCCTGAGAGTCCTTCCAGCATCAGCAGGCAAAAGGCCTTTTCCACCTGTTCCTCCCACCTCATCGTGGTCACAATTTTCTATGGGACCCTGATCGTTGTCTATATGCCCGAGACACAGCTGAGCTGCAGGACCTGAACAAAGTGTTCTCCGTCTTCTACACCGTCCTTACCCCTGGCCAATCCCTCATCTACAGCCTGAGAAACACGGAGGTCAAGGAGGCCCTGAAGAATGCGCTGAGAAAGATTGTGACTTTTAGAGAATCCTAGAACACTAGAAATGGACGGGACCATGAGAGGTCATCGAGTCCAGTCCCCTGCCCTCACGGCAGGACCCAGCACTATCTAGATTTGGGGTGAGGAACCTATTTTGGGCTAGAGGCTACTGACCCACAGAAAAATCAGTTCTGGGCCACACACAAGTAAGAAGCAAATAAAAGAAAAACAACCTAAAACCCTTACTGATGTGGCCCCCAACTGAGAAGAAGAAGGACACCCCCCAACATCCCTTCACACACCAGAGCTTAGGTGAGCCCAGGCTAATAGATTTTGTGTGCTCTAGCCCCACAGAGGGACAGCTGGTGAGGAAGGGCTGGAATGAGCCCTGAGCCTCAGGGGCTGGATCCAGGATAGCTGGGGGCCGTTTCCAGCCCCTGGACCTTTGGTTCCCCAACCCTAATCTAGACTATCCCATACAGGTGTCTGTCCAACCAGTTCTTAAATATCTCCAGGAATTGAGATTCCACAACCTCCCTAGGCAATTTATTCCAGTGTTTAACCACCTTGCCAGATGGGAAGTTTTTCCCAATGTCCAACCTCAACCTCCCTTGCAGCAGTTTGAGCCCATTGCTTCTTGCCCTATCATGAGATGCCAAGGAGAACAATTTTTCTCCCTCCTCCTTGTGGAACCCTTTTCAGATACCTGAAAACCACTATCATGTCCCCTCTCAGTCTTCTCCTTTCCAAACTAAGCAAGCCCAATTCTTTAGTCTTCCTTCATAGGTCATGTTCTCTAGATCTTTCATCATTCTTATTGCTCTTGTATGGACCTTTTCCAATTTCTCCACATTTTTCTTGAAATGTGTTGCCCAGGACTGGACACAATCCTCCAACTGAGGCCTAATCAGCGAAGTGTAGAGTGGAAGAATGACTTCTCGTGTCTTGCTCAAAACACAACACACCTGTTAATGCATTTTAAAATGTTACCATAAATGCGGGTTCAAGTTATGATGCCTGACTTGCGATGCTTCCTCCAGAATGAATCGCGTCATCTCAAGTCAGGGGTCTCCTGTATGTTACAAAACATTTACACTGTGGAAAAAAAACCCCTCAGTTCAACTCACTGAAGTATTGTAGTGCAATTTCTATCCTGAAAGCTGAACTTACAAATGTAGATTTATGTAATCAAGAATAACGTCACTTCACTATAAAACAATGTAAAACGTTATACCCTACAAGTCCACTCAGTCCTACTTATTTTTCAGCCAATCACTATGACAAACAAGCTTGTTTACATTTGTGGGAGATAATGAGGCACGTGCCTTGTTTACAGTGCCTGATACTGAAAACGTGATCGTAGTGATATAGCTGGCGAGCAAGATAGTTACGTGCCAGACACACTAAAGGGTCATATGGCTTCATGCTTCGCCCACCATTTCTGAGGACACGCATCCATGCTGATGATGGGTTCTGCTCGACAACAATCCAAAACACCTGGAGCTTACAAAAGCTGAATTCACTCAGGCTGAGCTGCCTCCTCTGTTATCCTGCGTGTCACTCTGCATTCCTCACCAACAGAGAGGAAACTTGTCTCAGTCAAGATTAAGGGTGTGCATGTGTTGACCATGATATGATCAATTGAGAAGCCTAGGTTGATAGGTTCATCTTCTCGACTGCTCACATTTCCCCCTTCCCCATCCCCACCGCCTCTGTATCAGAGAGTATGTCTACACTAGCCCCCTAATTCGAACAAGGGAGGCTAATGTAGGCATTCGAACTTAAAATGGAGCCCAGGATTTAAATATCCCGGGCTTTATTTGCATGTTTCGTCTGTCGCCATTTTTAATGGCATTAGTCCGACTAACTTGCTCATGGTTACATCGCTGCAGTTAAACGGTAATTTGAACTAAGTCCTTAGTTCAAATTACCCGTTACTCCTCCTGGATTGAGGTAACAGGTAATTCAAACAAAGGACTTAGTTCGACTACCGCTTAACTGCCGTGTAGCGTGTGCTGTTAGTCCGGACTAGTGGCATTTAAAAATGTTTACCAGACGGGAACATGCAAATAAAGCCCGGGATATTTAAATCCCGGGCCCCATCTGCAAGTTCGAATGCCTACAAGAGCCACCCTAGTTCGAACTAGGGCGCTACTGTAGACATACCCAGAGGCAGCAAGGGTTAGGAGCAGGGAAGGGGCAGCCATACTTCACAATGGGCACTTGGGGAAGCAGAGGGTGGGGCGGGGAAGGGGCAGCTATACTGTATAATGGGCACTAGGGCAGCAGAGGGTGGAATGGGGTGCGGCTATACTGAATAACGGGCACTAGGGCAGCAGAGGGTGGGGGCGGGAAGGCGGCTATACTGTATAACGGGCACTAGGGCAGCAGAGGGTGGGGGCAGGAAGGGGCGGCTATACTGTGTAATGGGCAGTAGGCAGCAGAGGGTGGGGGGAAGGCGGCTATACTGTATAATGGGCACTAAGGCAGCAGAGGGTGGGTGGGGAAGGCGGCTATACTGTATATGGGCACTAGGGCAGCAGAGGGTGGGGGAAGGGGCGGCTATACTGTATAATGGGCACTAGGGCAGCAGAGGGTGGGGTGGGAAGGGCGGCTATACTGTATAATGGGCACTAGGGCAGCAGAGGGTGGGGGAAGGGGCGGCTATACTGTATAATGGGCACTAGGGCAGCAGAGGGTGGGGGAAGGCGGCTATACTGTATAATGTGCACTAGGGCAGCAGAGGGTGGGGTGGGGAAGGGCGGCTATACTGTATAATAGGCACTAGGGCAGCAGAGGGTGGGGGGGGGGATACTGTATAATGGGCACTAGGGCAGCAGAGGGTGGGGTGGGAAGGGCGGCTATACTGTATAATGGGCACTAGGGCAGCAGAGGGTGGGGGAAGGGGTGGCTATACTGTATAATGGGCACTAGGGCAGCAGAGGGTGGGGGGAAGGGGCGGCTATACTGTATAATGGGCACTAGGGCAGCAGAGGGTGGGGCGGGGAAGGGGCGGCTATACTGTGTAATGGGCACTAGGGTAGCAGAGGATTTGCGACTCATTTTGAGAGTAGGTGCCTTGGCCCTTTGCAAACCCTACGGGATTCCTATCTGCAACAGTAGATGCCCAAATGCCTTGAACCATTTGTCCCATAACACTCATTGAACATCAATGTGACTCAGGCACCTAACCCAACTAGGTGCTTTTGTTCATCCCAGGAGACACCCGTATCCATGAATCGGTCCCTAGCACCGTGGCAAATTTTTCCCTTCTCTTTCGCCCTGATTTTTCCACGTGTCACTTAAGGATCATGCTCTTCTTGACCTCACACAGTAGCGAGGAGGGGAAACACCTTTACGATTTCGGGGGTGCTCAGAGACTTTGTCTTAAGGGGAGGGGTACATTGCTTAGACAAGAAAATGGTATATCTCTCCTCCAACTTGAAGCGATCAAGGGTAACAGTTGTACGACCCGTCCACTCTTCCTTTCAGGTTAGATGTTCTCTCTTCTTGAACTTTCCGTTTGCACAGACTTGGAGGGGTTTGGGAGAAGCTGTCCCTCCCCACTCATTTAAAATTCCCAACAGCCGAGGTGCCCAGGGAGAGCCCAGCCTCTTCCAGAAGGCGTAAATAATGAATCAAGAGAGTCACTGCTCTTTCTTAAAACTGCGCAAGGCTGTTTAAGCCATCCAGCTCAACAGATCTAAGAAACAGGTGAAGAGGAAGTCCCGCACCTTCTAGGTGAGTGCAATCGCTAGGATAAAACTTCTGAGGAAGCTACTTCCAGCCAGTAGAAATACCTGACTCTAAAGAGGACACTGAGGTGGAAATCCAAAGGCCAGACCGTTGTCCCCAACCAACCCTGACTTAGGCATCAAACTCATGACAAAAATTGGACACTTCTCATCTTGACATCTTAGGTGGCCCCCAGCTGGCTTCTGTGCATCCTGTTCAGGTACCTCTCGCTCCAACGCTTCATTTTATAAGATGCCTGGGAGCTAAATTCAAGATTTCTGAATCCCAGGGATTTTCTAGATGCCTACGTCCCTTTGTGGTTTGGGGCATCAGAGAAGATGAAACATAGGTCAGTGCCTCATTTTCTTCCTTTCTCTCCCCACTGCAAGATTTTCCTCATGAAATGTTATCTGCTACATTTATTGAGGTACATTACGGACCCTCTCTGTCCCTCATACACTCTCTCTCAGGTAGGCCACTAGGAACATTGAGCCCCTAGGAATGTTGGAGGTACGTGGTGATGGATGAATGCAGCTCAGTCGAAATGTACAAAGAGTTGTGAGAAATATCTTTGAATCTTCCTGTCACTGCCTTGTGGTTAAATTGAAATATTTGGAAGATGCCAGCCTGGAAACCTAAGACTGAAGGTTTTGATATTCACTTCTGTGATGAAGTTTAAAATTCTTGGGACGATCTAGAAGTTTTGACGTGAGATTGGTTAGTTATCGAGACTGGAAAGTCCGCTTGCTCAGTATTTTCATCTCCTTGGATTGTGTCTTTTTTGTGATTTGCAGTCATCTCTCTTTGCCAGAAAGTTCACATATTGAACACCAAATCTGGCTGAAAAATATTTCCATTTCTGCCCACAATTTCAAAGGAAATGCACATTGCTTTTGTCAACACTGTTCTCTGATTCTCCCCCTCCCCACTTTTTGTCCGAAAAAAGAAGACTACCCAATACAGGAATGCTGGTGAGTCTCTAAAAAACTCAACCCAGCATGTTACATTTGTAGAAAGCTGCCAAAAATTGGCACTTGTTTTTTATTTTCCAAAGAAAACCTTTAACGGTTTCTGTAAAAATGGATTTTCGCCTTTTAGCGAATCAGCCTTTCTTTTTTCATCACAGAACAAACCAAAGAAATACAAAAAGTTCAGAAGAACTTTTCCCTTTTCCAAGGCAGAGTTACATTCAATGCACCTGTACAATGTGTGATGAAATTCAGAGCAACCTGGCAGACGGGAATTTACACTGAATTTAAGACTAATGACTTCAGAAGAATTGGGATATCTGTGGCATATAGAAAGTAAGGAGAACTTTCTTTTGTGGCTTTCTAAGTTAGGGTACATGCTGTACCTCCCTAAACCAGGAGTTTCTGCCCTGAAAATTGCTGGACCATGGATGGTCTTGGACCACAGAGTCCCGAGGCCAGGATATTAATGGCAAAGACCGGCAGCTAGGAGTGTGGTGATGGGGGCAAGCAGTTGGAAGCCCTGGTGAGTCTGGGAGCCCAGCAGCGGGTAGAAGGGGGCCAGTAGAGGGAGCCAGTGTCTGGCAAACCAAGGCAGGGCCAGCAGACCAGCTGGGCCAGAGGCAGGGGAAACAGAGCCAGTGAGGTGCTGGTGGAGGTGACCATCCCTGGTCTAGCAAATTTCCTAGTTTGGGACCAGCCAAGTTCTGAGTGTGCCAGACCAGCGAGGTCCAACCTGTACTGTCAACCAAGTCACATTTTGGCATGTTATGGCTTTGAAAGTTTCTCTAGGTGCCTAAGAACCTTTCAAAATTAGGTCGTTAGACTCTGGACAATTTTCTCTTTGTGCCTAATCCCCGTCGTTCTCCTTGGAAAGTCCCAGCCTCGGTGAGCCGGTGTGATTGGTCCATAGTAGTGTTCCCCATTTTATTTGGCCACAGAACCCTTTTCAGCTTGGAAGAATTTCTAGGAATCCCTAAGGTTGCCAGGATAAAATTTGTTGAGGGAAAAAAAAAAAAAAGACCCACTGACCCCTGCTGCAAAAGGCTCTGTTTCTTTAAGAGGAGGCGGGGAGTGCCGAATTGTCATGGAACCCTTACTTTTGCTTCACAGAACCCCGGGTTCCACGGAGCACCAATGGGGAAACACTGGTCCATAGGCTCCTCAAAAAATCTGAGGACAGTAAAAACATTTTCTCTCAGCTGAAAGAGATACAGTCCTGTGGACGTTGGTGAACTTCTGTTCTTCTGAGAAACTGTTTCGAGTTTCAGAAGTGTCCAGCTAGAAGTGTGGGATTCCAATTTCAGGGTCTTCACTGTTGATGGAGATGTTTTGATACGTCTGGTAGTTTCACAGGTTTACATGTCTATATTTTTACTGGTAGATTGAAAGAGGAATTTGAAGGTCAGGAGTTTGTATAGAAGACTAAGTAGACTTGAAAGAGGATTCTTGTGTGACAGAGAATCATAAAATCAGAGGACTGGAAGGGACCTCGAGAGGTCATCGAGTCCAGTCTCCTGCCCTCATGGCAGGACCAAGCACTGTCTAGATCATCCCTGACAGGTGTCTGTCCAACCTGCTCTGAAATATCTCCAGTGTTGGAGATTCCACAACCCCTCTAGGCAATTTATTCCAGTGTTTAATCACCCTGACAGGTAGGAAGTTTTTCCTAATGTCCAACCTAAACCTCCCTTGCTGCAGTTTAAGCCCATTGCTTCTTGTCTTGTCCTCAGAGGCCAAGGAGAACAATTTTTCTCCCTCCTCCTTGTGACACCCTTTTAGATTCTTGAAAACCGCTTTCATGTCCCCTCTCAGTCTTCTCCTTTCCAAGCTAAACAAGCCCAATTCTTTCAGTCTTCCCTCCTAACTCATGTTTTCTAGACCTTTCGTCATGCGCCTCGGTGCACATCAAAATGTATTCTGCAGAAGGATGGAGGAAAAAAATCCACACCTGGATGGAAAAGATTAGAGAGAACATTCGTGGTGACTAATGAAGTGGTCGGTCACTTTAAATCTACTGTCAGCTGCCACTGGCATCAGCGCTACTGACACGATTCCCACCAATTTTATTGATGTGAATGATGGCAGAACAAGGAGCAATGGTCTCAAGTTGCGGTGGGAGAGGTACAGGTTGGATATTAGGAAAAACCTATTTCACTAGGAGGGTAGTGAAGCACTGGAATGGGTTCCCTAGGGAAGTAGTGGAGTCTCCATCCCTAGAGGTGTTTAAGTCTCGGCTTGACAAAGCCCTGGCTGGGTTGATTTAATTGGGATCGGTCCTGCCTTGGGCAGGGGACTGGTCTTGATGGCCTTCTAAGGTCTCTTCCAGCTCTATGAGTGTATGATTCTATGAATGAACAGAGTAAGAATGAATGAGAATAAGTGTCCGTGTGGCAGGATTGTGGAGAGGGGAGAAGAGGTTGAGGGCAAAGAGGCAAAACGTCTGGAGGCCCAATTGTGCAAAGCGACTCTGGGGCAAGCAACATGAGGAACGTGCAATTAAAAAATGAGAAATGTCCGACTAACGAGAGTGACTGTGTGTGTGATACCCAGAGGAAATTTTTCCCTGTGAATCATCTACAGAGCTACTGATTAAAAGTGTATAGGGGTGTGTCTACACTGCAGGGCTTAACTTGAAATAAGCTTATGCCAATCGAGCGACGTCAATTGCGTCGGTTATTTCGAAATCGCTTATTTCGAAACTGGGTGCATCTACACAGCACTTATTTTGAAATAGAGCACTCCGCCCCCGACTTCCCTCACTCCTCGTACAATGAGGCTAAGTCTACACTACAGAGTTTTTCTGCAAAACCACTTGTTTTTGCACAAAAACTCGAGGAGCGTCCACACCTCAAGTGCGTTTTTGTGCAAGTAAAATGAAAGAACAGAAAGGTTTTTCTGGTGTAGGTATTCCTCCTTCTGTGAGGAACAACTCCGTTTGCACAAGAGTTCTTGCGCAAAAGGCGCATGTGGATGGGGAAGAGGGCTTTTTGCTCAAAAACAAGAAAGAGGAAAAAGCACAGGTGCCCTGGTGGCCATTCTACATATAGCTACCAATGCTTTCTTTTCAGAGAGCATCCATGCAGTGTGGATCTCTCTTGTGCAAAAGTGCATCGCTTGTTTGATGCGCTTTGCAGTGTGGACGCGCTCTTGTGCAACAAGTTTTTGTGGAAGATCTCTTCATAAAAGCTTCTTATAAGAAGCCGATGTGTAGACATAGCATGAAGGTTTCAGGAGTTGGAGGAAGAAGTCCTCCAGCTTGACAGTCTTTCGACACTATTTCATAATAATTGCCAGCTGTGCCGATGCGGGAAGTTATTTCGAATAGCGCTAGTGATTTCAAATCATGTTGCAGTGTAGACATACCTTGAGGGTCCTTCGCCGGGACATCAGTGGAGACGAATCAACAGATGCCGAGCTAGCACATGTATCGCCAGATCTCCAGCCTCTTCCAGCTCCTATCTGCCACCCCAATCCATACACTTGTGTGAGTATGTTTGAAAAGGGGAACAGGCTATCTCACAATTCCATATAAGCGATCTTAACATCTTTGTCTGTTGAGATATGTACGGAGTAGACCTAGTATAAGGGCCCTCCTCTTGTTGTGCGCTCAGTCCTTTGGCTCTCCTCTCTAAGATCCCTGGAATGGTCTGATCTTCCACCCCCCGAGGAACAGACTTGTCACAATACAGAGAAATGCACGTCCACTGTCCCAACTATCAGCTCAAACAGAACGTTAGTAATCTGCGTGAAAACGGGGGTATACGTTATTGTCTCTGTCGGGTTAAATGTTCGGCTCTGTATGCTGTCAAGTAACCCAGCGGAGGTTTTGTTTAATTATCTTTCAGGGGCTGGTCATGGCAAACAGAGAGTGGGGGAATCAAACCGTGAAGGAATTCCTCCTCCTAGGATTTGGGAATCTCACAGAAGGTCAGACTCTGCTCTTCCCGCTGTTTCTAGCGATCTACTTGGTGACCATGGGTGGAACATCCTCATTGTGTTGCTAGTGATGGCTGATCGTCACCTTCGCACCCCATGTACTTCTTCCTGGGGAACTTGTCCTGCGTGGAGATCTGCTACAGCTCCACCATCCTGCCCAGGCTGTTGGCCAGTCTCCTGACGGGGGACAGGACCATCTCGGTGGAGGGCTGTATTATACAGTTGTATTGCTTTGGTTGTCTAGTAGCGACGGAATGCGGTCTCCTCACCGTGATGTCTTACGATCGGTATTTAGCCGTATGCAAACCCCTTCGTTATGCAGCGCTAATGAACGGTAGGTTCTCCCCTCCAGCTAGTGGCTGGGTCTTGGCTAAGCGGCTTCGTAGCCAGTACCAACACAGCCTGTTGGATGTCCCAGGTGAACTTCTGTCGGCCCAAGGAAATTGACCATTTCTTTTGCGATTTCACCCCGTTGCTCAAACTGTCCTGCAGTGACACCAGGCTGATGGCTCTGGTGATCTTCCTGCTCTCCGTCATATTTATTCTTCCCCCCCCTTTCTCTTAACTCTGACATCTTACCTGTGTATCATCAGCACCATCCTGAGAGTCCCTTCCAGCATCAGCAGGCAAAAGGCCTTTTCCACCTGTTCCTCCCACCTCATCGTGGTCACAATTTTCTATGGGACCCTGATCGTTGTCTATATGCCCCGAGACACAGCTGAGCTGCAGGACCTGAACAAAGTGTTCTCCGTCTTCTACACCGTCCTTACCCCTGGCCAATCCCCTCATCTACAGCCTGAGAAACACGGAGGTCAAGGAGGCCCTGAAGAATGCGCTGAGAAAGATTGTGACTTTTAGAGAATCCTAGAACACTAGAAATGGACGGGACCATGAGAGGTCATCGAGTCCAGTCCCCTGCCCTCACGGCAGGACCCAGCACTATCTAGATTTGGGGTGAGGAACCTATTTTGGGCTAGAGGCTACTGACCCACAGAAAAATCAGTTCTGGGCCACACACAAGTAAGAAGCAAATAAAAGAAAAACAACCTAAAACCCTTACTGATGTGGCCCCCAACTGAGAAGAAGAAGGACACCCCCCAACATCCCTTCACACACCAGAGCTTAGGTGAGCCCAGGCTAATAGATTTTGTGTGCTCTAGCCCCACAGAGGACAGCTGGTGAGGAAGGGCTGGAATGAGCCCTGAGCCTCAGGGGCTGGATCCAGGATAGCTGGGGCCGTTTCCAGCCCCTGGACCTTTGGTTCCCCACCCCTAATCTAGACTATCCCATACAGGTGTCTGTCCAACCAGTTCTTAAATATCTCCAGGAATTGAGATTCCACAACCTCCCTAGGCAATTTATTCCAGTGTTTAACCACCTTGCCAGATGGGAAGTTTTTCCCAATGTCCAACCTCAACCTCCCTTGCAGCAGTTTGAGCCCATTGCTTCTTGCCCTATCATGAGATGCCAAGGAGAACAATTTTTCTCCCTCCTCCTTGTGGAACCCTTTTCAGATACCTGAAAACCACTATCATGTCCCCTCTCAGTCTTCTCCTTTCCAAACTAAGCAAGCCCAATTCTTTTAGTCTTCCTTCATAGGTCATGTTCTCTAGATCTTTCATCATTCTTATTGCTCTTGTATGGACCTTTTCCAATTTCTCCACATTTTTCTTGAAATGTGTTGCCCAGGACTGGACACAATCCTCCAACTGAGGCCTAATCAGCGAAGTGTAGAGTGGAAGAATGACTTCTCGTGTCTTGCTCAAAACACAACACACCTGTTAATGCATTTTAAAAATGTTACCATAAATGCGGGTTCAAGTTATGATGCCCCTGACTTGCGATGCTTCCTCCAGAATGAATCGCGTCATCTCAAGTCAGGGGGTCTCCTGTATGTTACAAAACATTTACACTGTGGAAAAAAAACAACCCCTCAGTTCAACTCACTGAAGTATTGTAGTGCAATTTCTATCCTGAAAGCTGAACTTACAAATGTAGATTTATGTAATCAAGAATAACGTCACTTCACTATAAAACAATGTAAAACGTTATACCCTACAAGTCCACTCAGTCCTACTTATTTTTCAGCCAATCACTATGACAAACAAGCTTGTTTACATTTGTGGGAGATAATGAGGCACGTGCCTTGTTTACAGTGCCTGATACTGAAAACAGGCGTTCGCATCGTAGTGATATAGCTGGCGTAGCAAGATAGTTACGTGCCAGACACACTAAAGGGTCATATGGCTTCATGCTTCGCCCACCATTTCTGAGGACACGCATCCATGCTGATGATGGGTTCTGCTCGACAACAATCCAAAACACCTGGAGCTTACAAAAGCTGAATTCACTCAGGCTGAGCTGCCTCCTCTGTTATCCTGCGTGTCACTCTGCATTCCTCACCAACAGAGAGGAAACTTGTCTCAGTCAAGATTAAGGGTGTGCATGTGTTGACCATGATATGATCAATTGAGAAGCCTAGGTTGATAGGTTCATCTTCTCGACTGCTCACATTTCCCCCTTCCCCATCCCCACCGCCTCTGTATCAGAGAGTATGTCTACACTAGCCCCCTAATTCGAACAAGGGAGGCTAATGTAGGCATTCGAACTTGCAAATGGAGCCCAGGATTTAAATATCCCGGGCTTTATTTGCATGTTTCCGTCCGGTCGCCATTTTTAAATGGCACTAGTCCGGACTAACTGCCCATGGCTACACGCGGCAGTTAAACGGTAATTTGAACTAAGTCCTTAGTTCAAATTACCTGTTACTCCTCCTGGATTGAGGTGTAACAGGTAATTCAAACAAAGGACTTAGTTCGAATTACCGTTTAACTGCCGTGTGTAGCGGTGTGCTGTTAGTCCGGACTAGTGGCATTTAAAAATGTTTACCAGACGGGAACATGCAAATAAAGCCCGGGATATTTAAATCCCGGGCTCCATCTACAAGTTCGAATGCCTACAAGAGCCTCCCTAGTTCGAACTAGGGCGCTACTGTAGACATACCCAGAGGCAGCAAGGGTTAGGAGCAGGGAAGGGGCAGCCATACTTCACAATGGGCACTTGGGGAAGCAGAGGGTGGGGCGGGGAAGGGGCAGCTATACTGTATAATGGGCACTAGGGCAGCAGAGGGTGGAATGGGGTGGGGCGGCTATACTGAATAACGGGCACTAGGGCAGCAGAGGGTGGGGACGGGGAAGGGGCGGCTATACTGTATAACGGGCACTAGGGCAGCAGAGGGTGGGGGCAGGGAAGGGGCGGCTATACTGTGTAATGGGCAGTAGGGCAGCAGAGGGTGGGGCGCAGAAGGGGCGGCTATACTGTATAATGGGCACTAAGGCAGCAGGGGTGGGGGTGGGGAAGGGGCGGCTATACTGTATAATGGGCACTAGGGCAGCAGAGGGTGGGGAAGGCGGCTATACTGTATAATGGGCACTAGGGCAGCAGAGGGTGGGGTGGGAAGGGCGGCTATACTGTATAATGGGCACTAGGGCAGCAGTGGGGGGGGAAGGGCGGCTATACTGTATAATGGGCACTAGGGCAGCAGAGGGTGGGGAAGGGGCGGCTATACTGTATAATGTGCACTAGGGCAGCAGAGGGTGGGGAGGGGAAGGGGCGGCTATACTGTATAACTGGCACTAGGGCAGCAGAGGGTGGGGAAGGCGGCTATACTGTATAATGGGCACTAGGGCAGCAGAGGGTGGGGTGGGGAAGGGCGGCTATACTGTATAATGGGCACTAGGGCAGCAGAGGGTGGGGGGAAGGGGTGGCTATACTGTATAATGGGCACTAGGGCAGCAGAGGTGGGGGGAAGGGCGGCTATACTGTATAATGGGCACTAGGGCAGCTGAGGGTGGGGTGGGGAAGGGGCGGCTATACTGTGTAATGGGCACTAGGGTAGCAGAGGATTTGCGACTCATTTTGAGAGTAGGTGCCTTGGCCCTTTGCAAACCCTACGGGATTCCTATCTGCAACAGTAGATGCCCAAATGCCTTGAACCATTTGTCCCATAACACTCATTGAACATCAATGTGACTCAGGCACCTAACCCAACTAGGTGCTTTTGTTCATCCCAGGAGACACCGTATCCATGAATCGGTCCCTAGCACCGTGGCAAATTTTTCCCTTCTCTTTCGCCTCTGATTTTTCCACGTGTCACTTAAGGATCATGCTCTTCTTGACCTCACACAGTAGCGAGGAGGGGAAACACCTTTACGATTTCGGGGTGCTCAGAGACTTTGTCTTAAGGAGGGTACATTGCTTAGACAAGAAAATGGTATATCTCTCCTCCAACTTGAAGCGATCAAGGGTAACAGTTGTAATGACCCGTCCCACTCTTCCTTTCAGGTTAGATGTTCTCTCTTCTTGAACTTTCCGTTTGCACAGACTTGAGGGGTTTGGGAGAAGCTGTCCCTCCCCACTCATTTAAAATTCCCAACAGCCGAGGTGCCCAGGAGAGCCCAGCCTCTTCCAGAAGGCGTAAATAATGAATCAAGAGAGTCACTGCTCTTTCTTAAAACTGCGCAAGGCTGTTTAAGCCATCCAGCTCAACAGATCTAAGAAACAGGTGAAGAGGAAGTCCGCACCTTCTAGGTGAGTGCAATCGCTAGGATAAAACTTCTGAGGAAGCTACTTCCAGCCAGTAGAAATACCTGACTCTAAAGAGGACACTGAGGTGGAAATCCAAAGGCCAGACCGTTGTCCCCAACCAACCCTGACTTAGGCATCAAACTCATGACAAAAATTGGACACTTCTCATCTTGACATCTTAGGTGGCCCCCAGCTGGCTTCTGTGCATCCCGTTCGGGGGTACCTCTCGCTCCAACGCTTCATTTTATAAGATGCATGGGAGCTAAATTCAAGATTTCTGAATCCCAGGGATTTTCTAGATGCCTACGTCCCTTTGTGGTTTGGGGCATCAGAGAAGATGAAACATAGGTCAGTGCCTCATTTTCTTCCTTTTCTCCCCACTGCAAGATTTTCCCTCATGAAATGTTATCTGCTACATTTATTGAGGTACATTACGGACCCTCTCTGTCCCTCATACACTCTCTCTCTCAGGTAGGCCACTAGGAACATTGAGCCCCTAGGAATGTTGGAGGTACGTGGTGATGGATGAATGCAGCTCAGTCGAAATGTACAAAGAGTTGTGAGAAATATCTTTGAATCTTCCTGTCACTGCCTTGTGGTTAAATTGAAATATTTGGAAGATGCCAGCCTGGAAACCTAAGACTGAAGGTTTTGATATTCACTTCTGTGATGAAGTTTAAAATTCTTGGGACGATCTAGAAGTTTTGACGTGAGATTGGTTAGTTATCGAGACTGGAAAGTCCGCTTCTGCTCAGTATTTTCATCTCCTTGGATTGTGTCTTTTTTGTGATTTGCAGTCATCTCTCTTTGCCAGAAAGTTCACATATTGAACACCAAATCTGGCTGAAAAATATTTCCATTTCTGCCCACAATTTCAAAGGAAATGCACATTGCTTTGTCAACACTGTTCTCTGATTCTCCCCCTCCCCACTTTTTGTCCGAAAAAAGAAGACTACCCAATACAGGAATGCTGGTGAGTCTCTAAAAAACTCAACCCAGCATGTTACATTTGTAGAAAGCTGCCAAAAATTGGCACTTGTTTTTTATTTTCCAAAGAAAACCTTTAACGGTTTCTGTAAAAATGGATTTTCGCCTTTTAGCGAATCAGCCTTTCTTTTTTCATCACAGAACAAACCAAAGAAATACAAAAAGTTCAGAAGAACTTTTCCCTTTTCCAAGGCAGAGTTACATTCAATGCACCTGTACAATGTGTGATGAAATTCAGAGCAACCTGGCAGACGGGAATTTACACTGAATTTAAGACTAATGACTTCAGAAGAATTGGGATATCTGTGGCATATAGAAAGTAAGGGGAGAACTTTCTTTTGTGGCTTTCTAAGTTAGGGGTACATGCTGTACCTCCCTAAACCAGGAGTTTCTGCCCTGAAAATTGCTGGACCATGGATGGTCTTGGACCACAGAGTCCCGAGGCCAGGATATTAATGGCAAAAAGACCGGCAGCTAGGAGTGTGGTGATGGGGGCAAGCAGTTGGAAGCCCTGGTGAGTCTGGGAGCCCAGCAGCGGGTAGAAGGGGGCCAGTAGAGGAGCCAGTGTCTGGCAACCAAGGCAGGGCCAGCAGACCAGCTGGGCCAGAGGCAGGGGGAAACAGAGCCAGTGAGGTGCTGGTGGAGGTGACCATCCCTGGTCTAGCAAATTTCCTAGTTTGGGACCAGCCAAGTTCTGAGTGTGCCAGACCAGCGAGGTCCAACCTGTACTGTCAACCAAGTCACATTTTGGCATGTTATGGCTTTGAAAGTTTCTCTAGGTGCCTAAGAACCTTTCAAAATTAGGTCGTTAGACTCTGGACAATTTTTCTCTTTGTGCCTAATCCCCGTCGTTCTCCTTGGAAAGTCCCAGCCTCGGTGAGCCGGTGTGATTGGTCCATAGTAGTGTTCCCCCATTTTATTTGGCCACAGAACCCTTTTCAGCTTGGAAGAATTTCTAGGAATCCCTAAGGTTGCCAGGATAAAATTTGTTGAGGGAAAAAAAAAAAAAAAGACCCACTGACCCCTGCTGCAAAAAGGCTCTGTTTCTTTAAGAGGAGGCGGGGGAGTGCCGAATTGTCATGGAACCCTTACTTTTGCTTCACAGAACCCCGGGGTTCCACGGAGCACCAATGGGGAAACACTGGTCCATAGGCTCCTCAAAAAAAATCTGAGGACAGTAAAAAACATTTTCTCTCAGCTGAAAGAGATACAGTCCTGTGGACCGTTGGTGAACTTCTGTTCTTCTGAGAAACCGTTTCGAGTTTCAGAAGTGTCCAGCTAGAAGTGTGGGATTCCAATTTCAGGGTCTTCACTGTTGATGGAGATGTTTTGATACGTCTGGTAGTTTCACAGGTTTACATGTCTATATTTTTACTGGTAGATTGAAAGAGGAATTTGAAGGTCAGGAGTTTGTATAGAAGACTAAGTAGACTTGAAAGAGGATTCTTGTGTGACAGAGAATCATAAAATCAGAGGACTGGAAGGGACCTCGAGAGGTCATCGAGTCCAGTCTCCTGCCCTCATGGCAGGACCAAGCACTGTCTAGATCATCCCTGACAGGTGTCTGTCCAACCTGCTCTGAAATATCTCCAGTGTTGGAGATTCCACAACCCCTCTAGGCAATTTATTCCAGTGTTTAATCACCCTGACAGGTAGGAAGTTTTTCCTAATGTCCAACCTAAACCTCCCTTGCTGCAGTTTAAGCCCATTGCTTCTTGTCTTGTCCTCAGAGGCCAAGGAGAACAATTTTTCCCTCCTCCTTGTGACACCCTTTAGATTCTTGAAAACCGCTTTCATGTCCCCTCTCAGTCTTCTCCTTTCCAAGCTAAACAAGCCCAATTCTTTCAGTCTTCCCTCCTAACTCATGTTTTCTAGACCTTTCGTCATGCGCTCGGTGCACATCAAAATGTATTCTGCAGAAGGATGGAGGAAAAAAATCCACACCTGGATGGAAAAGATTAGAGAGAACATTCGTGGTGACTAATGAAGTGGTCGGTCACTTTTAATCTACTGTCAGCTGCCACTGGCATCAGCGGTACTGACACGATTCCCACCAATTTTATTGATGTGAATGATGGCAGAACAAGGAGCAATGGTCTCAAGTTGCGGTGGGAGAGGTACAGGTTGGATATTAGGAAAAACCTATTTCACTAGGAGGGTAGTGAAGCACTGGAATGGGTTCCCTAGGAAGTAGTGGAGTCTCCATCCTAGAGGTGTTTAAGTCTCGGCTTGACAAAGCCCTGGCTGGGTTGATTTAATTGGGATCGGTCCTGCCTTGGGCAGGGGACTGGTCTTGATGGCCTTCTAAGGTCTCTTCCAGCTCTATGAGTGTATGATTCTATGAATGAACAGAGTAAGAATGAATGAGAATAAGTGTCCGTGTGGCAGGATTGTGGAGAGGGGAGAAGAGGTTGAGGGCAAAGAGGCAAAACTTCTGGAGGCCCAATTGAGGCGACTCTGGGGCAAGCAACATGAGGAACGTGCAATTAAAAATGAGAAATGTCCGACTAACGAGAGTGACTGTGTGTGTGATACCCAGAGGAAATTTTTCCCTGTGAATCATCGACAGAGCTACTGATTAAAAGTGTATAGGGGTGTGTCTACACTGCAGGGCTTAACTTGAAATAAGCTTATGCCAATCGAGCGACGCTCAATTGCGTCGGTTATTTCGAAATCGCTTATTTCGAAACTGGGTGCATCTACACAGCACTTATTTTGAAATAGAGCACTCCGCCCCCGACTTCCCTCACTCCTCGTACAATGAGGCTAAGTCTACACTACAGAGTTTTTGTGCAAAACCACTTGTTTTTGCACAAAAACTCGCGGAGCGTCCACACCTCAAGTGCGTTTTTGTGCAAGTAAAATGAAAGAACAGAAAGGTTTTTCTGGTGTAGGTATTCCTCCTTCTGTGAGGAACAACTCCGTTTTGCACAAGAGTTCTTGCGCAAAAAGGCGCATGTGGATGGGGAAGAGGGCTTTTTTGCTCAAAAACAAGAAAGAGGAAAAAGCACAGGTGCCCTGGTGGCCATTCTGCGGATAGCTACCAATGCTTTCTTTTCAGAGAGCATCCATGCAGTGTGGATTCTCTCTTGTGCAAAAGTGCATCGCTTGTTTGATGCGCTTTTGCAGTGTGGACGCGCTCTTGTGCAACAAGTTTTTGTGGAAGATCTCTTCCGCAAAAAGCTTCTTGCGCAAGAAGCCGGTAGTGTAGACATAGCATGAAGGTTTCAGGAGTTGGAGGAAGAAGTCCTCCAGCTTGACAGTCTTTCGACACTATTTCATAATAATTGCCAGCTGTGCCGATGCGGGGGAAGTTATTTCGGAATAGCGCTAGTGATTTCGAAATCATGTTGCAGTGTAGACATACCTTGAGGGTCCTTCGCGACGGGACATCAGTGGAGACGAATCAACAGATGCCGAGCTAGCACATGTATCGCCAGATCTCCAGCCTCTTCCAGCTCCTATCTGGGTTGGCCACCCCAATCCATACACTTGTGTGAGTATATTTGAAAAGGAGAACAGGCTATCTCGCAATTCCATATAAGCGATCTTAACATCTTTGTCTGTTGAGATATGTATGGAGTAGACCTAGTATAAGGGCCCTCCTCTTGTTGTGCGCTCAATCCTTTGGCTCTCCTCTCTAAGATTCCTGGAATAGTCTGATCTTCCACCACCCGAGGAACAGACTTGTCACAATACTGAGAAATGCATGTCCACTGTCCCAACTATCAGCTCAAACATAACGTTAGTAATCTGCGTGATAACGGGGGTATACGTTAATGTCTCTATCGGGTTAAATGTTCGGCTCTGTATGTTGTCAAGTAACGCAGCGGAGGTTTTGTTTAATTATCTTTCAGGGGCTGGTCATGGCAAACAGAGAGTGGGGGAATCAAACCGTGAAGGAATTCCTCCTCCTAGGATTTGGGAATCTCTCGGAAGGGCAGACTCTTCTCTTCCTGCTTTTTCTAGCGATCTACTTGGTGACTATGGCTGGAAACATCCTCATTGTGTTGCTAGTGGCGGCCGATCGGCAGCTTCGCACCCCCATGTACTTCTTCCTGGGGAACTTGTCCTGCTTGGAGACCTGCTACACCTCCACCATCCTGCCCAGGCTGTTGGCCAGTCTCCTGACGGGGGACAGGACCATCTCGGTGGAGGGCTGCATTATACAGTTGTATTGCTTTGCTTGTCTATTAGCGACAGAATGCGGCCTCCTCGCCGTGATGTCTTACGATCGGTATTTAGCCATATGCGAACCCCTGCGTTATGCAGCGCTAATGAACGGTAGGTTCTCCCTCCAGCTAGCGGCTGGGTCTTGGCTAAGTGGCTTCGTAGCCAGTAGCAACACGGCCTGTTGGATGTCCCAGGTGGCCTTCTGAGGCCCCAACGAAATTGACCATTTCTTTTGCGATTTCACCCCGTTGCTCAAACTGTCCTGCAGTGACACCAGGCTGATGGCTCTGGTGATCTTCCTGCTCTCCATGATATTTATTCTTCCTCCATTTCTCTTAACCCTGACATCGTACCTCTGTATCATCAGCACCATCCTGAGAATCCCTTCCAGCACCGGGAGGCAAAAGGCCTTTTCCACCTGCTCCTCCCACCTTGTCGTGGTCACAATTTTCTATGGGACCCTGATTGTTGTCTACATGCTCCCAGACATGGCTGAGCTGGAGGACCTGAACAAAGTGTTCTCCGTCTTCTACACCGTCCTGACCCCCCTGGCCAACCCCCTCATCTACAGCCTGAGAAACACAGAAGTCAAGGAGGCCCTGAAGAAAGCGCTAAAAAAGATTGTGACTTTTATAGAATCCTAGAACACTAGAACTGGAAGGGACCTTGAGAGGTCATCGAGTCCAGTCCCCTGCCCTCACAGCAGGACCAAGCACCATCTAGATCATCCCTGATAGATGCCTATCCAACCTGCTCTTAAATATCTCCAGTAATGGAGATTTCACAACCTCCCTAGGCAATTTATTCCCGTGTTTCACCACCCTGACAGGTAGGAACTTTTTCCTAATGTCCAACCTCAACCTCCTTTGTTGCAATTTAAGCTCATTGCTTCTTGTCCAGTCCTCAGAGGCCAAGGAGAACAATTTTTCTCCCTCCTTCTTGGAAGACTTTTAGATACTTGAAAATGGCTATCATGATGCAATCCTAGTTATCGTTATAATCAATTGTAATTTTTTATAAGCATTTATTGTAAATCGCAATCACATGTGCATAACAGACACTTCACATAGTAAGTCACAGCTCAGGTAGGTGTGCTTAATTATTCATGCTGTTCTATTGCTCTTATAGTAATAGAGATGTAGCCGTGTTAGTCTGGTCTTGCTGAAACAAAAGACAGGACTATGCAGCACTTTAAAGACTAACAAGATGGTTTATTACGTGATGAGCTTTCGTGGGCCAGACCCACTTCCTCAGATCAAATTATGGAAGAAAATTGGCATGACCATATGCACCAAAGGGATACAATCAACCATTTCAACCAGTCTGGGCATAGTCTCAATGACCTTACTACCTGCATCCTGCTTCAAAGAGACTTTAACACCAGACTACAAAGGGAAGCCTCAGAATTGTCATTCATGCTTAAATTTGACACTTTACGAATTGGCCTTAACAAAGATGCTAATTATCTCACCCATTACAAAGATAGCTTCCCCAATTATCACCCCTAATATCATTATCTCATAGACATTAACCCCCCCCCCCATCCTCCCTCTGTTCTAAAGTCTGATTTGTCTATTTTATATGTGTGCACTTTTTTTGATTGTATCCCTTTGGTATATATGGTCGTGCCAATTTTCTTCCACAATTTGATCTGAGGAAGTGGGTCTGGCCCACGAAAGCTCATCACCTAATAAACCATCTTGTTAGTCTTTAAAGTGCTGCATAGTCCTGGCTATTGCTTTTAGTAAGCCACCTGGTGTGCAGAAGAGCAGATTGAAAGGCCAGGAATAGGTTAACTCAGGGCTACTCAACTTTGGAAGCCCCGGGGGCCACAACGATACTCACAGCCCATGCCGAGGGCCGCAACTGAAGTGTGGTTGCATAGACATGCAAATATATATGCAAATATATGCAAATAGCTTCTTTCACAGTGACAGGCATGAATACAAAGATTAAGGCAAAACAACTCTGCACGCTGGCCCCATTGAAGTCAGTTCTGCTAATATTAATAAAATGCAATAGTTACCCGATTTCCATCCATATGACAGCACTTTGAATGAGCAATGACAGTCCAGGAATGTAACTACTAAAACACATCTCAACAGAAGATCATTATATTGACTATTTTTTTGTTTTGCCTCCTACCCGCGGTCCGCGTGTTGAGTCCTGCGTAAACCCAAACTGCGCCACGGGCCACAAACAAACGGGCTGTGGGCCATGAATTGAGTAGCCCTGGGTTAACTGATAAGGTATTTTTGGATCTTAGATCTTCCCTGGGAAACATGAGCTAACAGAGTGACGTGGTGTAACGCCGACAGACTCCAGTCGTCTATGGGCAGAATTGAACCGGGGGAAGCTACGTGGGTTATGAATGCACCACGGACAGGATCTTCCTGTACTGAACTCGACTCCAGCCCTTGAGGATGTCTGGGGGTTAAGCAGTGATGAAGTTCTGTGCAATACAAAACATCGGTATGAGGTGCATTTGTTTGTGGCTGGGGGGGTTGACCCAGGATATTAAACACACAAGGTAGGTGATGTCATATCATGTTATTGGACCAAATTCTGCTGGGGAAAGAGAGAAGGTTTGGCCCTTACACTGAGCTCTTATTCAGCTCAGGGAAAGCTACTCACAGCATGGCAGAGTGGAACGGGAAAGGAGTGAACAACATCTTGCAAGACATCATTCAGGGAGACGTGGGCCGTTAAGACTTCTATTGTCATAGGACATAGAACAATTAGTGGGTTATAGATAACTGTCATGAGCCATACATCCATTGTCTGTATTAAGGCCCTGACTTTTGCTGTCTAGGAGTTTTATACATTTAAGGCGAGGTTGAACCTCTCTAGTCTGACACCCTCGGGACTTGACCGGTGCCGAACCAGAGAATTTTCCGGACCATGGGAAGTCAATATTGTCTAGCAGCATTACCAACACTTCCACTGCTTACTGGGCTCTTAGAAGACATTCTAGGCATTCACTAGAGCTAAATAACAGCACAGAACATGGAGAGCCAGGATGGGTGGTTGTAAACAAACTTTATGGGAGAGTGGAGAACTTGGCCACACCCCTGAAAAGTGGACCTCCGGCTAACTCAAATTATTCTGGACCACAGATGTTTCCAGACCAGAGAGTTCTGGACTAGAGAAGTTCAACTTGCATCATTCAACAATTACAACCCATACTCACTGGGGAACCACACCCTGAATGAAATCTTCTCATACCCTTCTTTTGGCCTTCAAACAACCCCCAGCCTCACCCAGCTCATCTCGAGATGCAATCTTCCCATAGACAACGATCCACCAACACCAAGGGGCACCCGCGCCTCCCATAACAACCGGCACAAAACTGGGAGACATAGCTACACTGCCTCAACGGCCAATATCCCCCACAATGCATCTTTCAGGATACCTTCGCCCAGCGCATGCTTTAATCCACTACTCAAGGCATTCAGCAAGAACATGGGAGATTCCCCCCGCCCCGTTCCATCCTGGTCAGTTTTCTCCTTTGCCTCAGAAATAGAAGGGATTGCAACATGGGTTTTCGACACGTTCGCAGAAACGTTCACGTTCACAACATGGTGTTGCTCCGGCTCTGACCGGTGATAAGGTTGAGTTTAAAATTAAAAACATGGAAGCTTCATTTAAATGATGATTGTACAGGGCAGGGGGTTGGGGTGCGGGGGGCTTAAGGCAGGGAGTGGGCCGCGCTGGAATTCCTGGGGGGCTCAGACGAGGGGTTGGGTGTGTGTGTGGGGTACAGGAGTGAGGGTAGGGGAAGGGAGGCTTGGGGTTAAGGAGAGGGGTGGAGGATGCAGGAGTGAGGGCAGGGGTGGGGCCAGCTGGTAGGAGGTGGAAGGTGCAGGGTTGGGTGTGAGATGGGGCTTAGGGTAGGGGTACTAGGAGATATGGGGGAGTTACTGGGGCCTCCGGCAGTGGCAAAGGTGTCACTGGTCCACGGGGGAAGGACAGGACTGCGATGCTGGGCCTTGGCATCTTCTCGGTGGGGTGGGGTGTGGAGCGGTCTGGGGCTCTGGCATCTTCTCCCGGTGTGGGGAGACAGGGGGGAACTCTGGGGGGAGCTGAGCCAGGGCTCCCAGACTCCTCCGCCCACCTGTCCTTGGGAGGGGGTGGGTTGTGTGGTCTGGGCCACTTTCCCCTGCCCCAGCCAGAGCTGGAGGGGGCAGAAGGGGAAGGGCCCTGGCTTCAAGCAGGGCAGTGGAGTGAGGGTGGAGGGTTGGGGGGGCAGGAAACGGGGCTTGGAAGTGTGAGGGGGCGGTCCATGGGAGTGGGGGCTGCCTGGTCCTGGCGCCTGCTCAGGGGGCCTGACACCTGGGTGGGAGGAGGAGACCTTGGCATCACAGGGTGGGCGGGGTGGCAGGGGGGAGGGGCTGTGTTACACAGTGCTGACATCACAGGGTGGGAGGGGCCGGAGGTGGGGCTTGGACAGTTCCCCGCTCCCAGCGAATGAGGGCTCCGAGTCTGGGGCTGCGTTCCCAGCCCGGGGGAGAGGGGTTGTGCCTGGGGGGCACTTACCTGCCCCACTGAGCTGGGGGGTACAGAGCGGCTGCCCCCGGGCTGAGTCTGCCACTTGGCGTCCCTCCTTTCACTGCCCCTCCCTTGCCATGTGCTGGAAACACATCAGACTCCAGGCACCTCCTGTTGTCCTGCCGCAACCCAACCCCAGCCTTGGGTTACGTTAGGGTGAGAGGAGGCTCCGTACCGACTGTGGTGGGCTTAGTGCTTCCCGCTTCCAAGGAGTTTGTGAACAAAGGGACAAATGGATGCAGAGACAGACAGATGCATGCACGCTAAAATTAGATAGAGGGGGTGTGTGGGGATAGATAGATAGAGAGATAGAACACCAGAACTGGACCAGACCTCAAGGTGGGGAGGGATAGCTCTGTGGTTTGAGTATTAGCCTCCTAAGCCTAAAGTTTTGAGTTCAATCCTTGAGGGGACCATTTAGGGATCTGGGGCAAATGTATCAGGAATGGTACTAGTCCTGACGTGAGGGCAGGGGACTGGAGTCAATGACCTCTCAAGGTCCATTCCAGCTCTGTGAGGTAGTATATTAGCATATATAGGCATCAAGTCCAGCTCCCTGCTTTTGTGACTGGAGCCAGAGGAGGAGAGGGCAATACACTGCTGCTGTATTGATCTGCCCCTCTGCAGCTCCCACAGCCAATGGGAGCTGTGCTCCCCCATACCTGCGGAGGCACAGGTAAATTCAGTGATGTGGGGCCTTCCAGGGGCTAACCCTAGCAGAGCAGATCCCACAGGCTGGTGTGTGCCCACCCCTGGGTTAGGGGCTTACACAGATAAGTGGCAGCACCATGGATATTTGTGGAATCTACATCTGCCTAAATCTAGTCTTGAGGGGCCTATGTCCTTTTATAGGACCGGGTATCACTTTTACCTTCTCTGCTGCCACCCGGCTTCTTATTTATGGAACATCTTGCTGGGTCTGAGATATCGGGGTGTTGGTCCACTCTCAACACTTGCCCTGTACTTTAGCTGCCGGCTTCGAGCCAGTGGAGTGGCTTTGATTCCAGGAGTTTCGAGCCATTTTTCCCATGGAAAAATAGAACTGGAATGGAGAAATGGGAGAACCGCCTGCCAAACGGCCTAGTCTATAAAGACCGTTTTGAGGAAGGGCAGGAGTGTAGGAATGTCCATTGTTTTGCATTGAGTAGTCCTCAAAACCTCTGACTGAGGGTGTTTATTACTAATTTTAATGAATGTGAGGGCAGAGGATGGGACTTGGTGTCTTCTCGAGGTCCCTTCCAGTGCTAGTATGCTAGGCTTCTATGATGCTTCTATGATTCTATAAGGGTTTGGGTTTTTTGTAAACCGCTGATTGATCTTAGCGCAGTTGTTTCTGATTTACTCAAGTGCCTTTCAGAGAAGAATCAGGGCCTATCATTTTATTCCAGTCACATTTTACATCTGCTCGATCGTTGTGTTGCACTTCACTGCAGAAGACACAAGATCACGGAGGACCATGCAGTTAGTTCTAACCTTGGTCCATACAAGGTGGTGATGAATGAGAATTCGGAAAGGAATTTCTTCACAAGTGGCCAGTTATCCCAGGAAGAAATATCTGTACAGCGGCCCCCCGTCAACCAAACATTCATGATTAAATTCATAGCCATTGGTCAACAGTGACCTTACAGTTGTAGTTGTTGGATAGGCAATCTTTCCCAGATGAAACGAAGCCCTTCCAAATACGTACCGCTAAATTAGAAGGCAATCATCTACACTCATGGTCTAATATACAATAATTTTACATACATTATAAAGAGAGATTAAAAAGACTTGGACTTTTCAGCTCAGAAAAGAGGAGACTAAGGGGGGAGATGTGATCGAGGTCTATAAAATCATGACTGGTGCGGAAAAAGTGAATAAGGAAACGTTATTTACTTATTCCCACAATATAAGAACGAGGGGTCACCAAATGAAATGAATAGGTAGCTGGTTAAAAACAAACATAAGGAAGTTTTTCTTCACTCAACCTGTGGAACTCCTTGCCAGAGGATGTAGTGAAGGCTAAGACTTTAACAGGGTTAGAAAAAAGGAACTAAATAAATTAATGGAGGACAGGTCCATCAATGGCTATTAGCCAGGATGGGCAGGAATGGTGTTCCTAGCCTCTGTTTCTCTGGAGGTGGATGACAGGGGAGGGATCACATGAGGATTACCTGTTGTGTTCCCTCTCTCTGGGGCATCTGGTATTGGCCACTGTCAGTAGACAGGACACTGGGCTAGATGGACCTTTGGTCTGACCCAGTCTGGCCGTTCTTATGTTCTTATGTCCTAAACAACATTCTTTGCCAAAATCAGATTTTTCAACCATTTTCTTAGTTGTAAATTTGAATTGAAGTGCAAAAAAACCCGCCATACATATTAACATACACATCTCATTGAGTTTGTTGCGTTTTTTTCTGTGTGTGTGTTTCAGGCAACTGCAGAGATGAGCATCATTTGTAAGAATTTGGTGGGGACATTTTTGGCCACAAATGCCAATTTCAATCAAAAGAGAAAATTGACACCCCGTTCCCCACATGTGTGCATGCTTCATTTTTTAGCGTGTGGACACCTGTTTAACAGGTGGCATTCCGTCCCCTTCGTGCCAAAGGGGCAACTGCCGAGTTGCATGGTTTGTGCAGCTGATATCAGAACAAACTAGACGTGTCTACGAATTACTTCCCCGTATGACATTTATTTTCTTTTCGGCCCGTCCCTCAACAACCTCCACAGAGCCCGTTTCACCTCCTTGTTCCTCAGGCTGTAGATGACGGGGTTGAGAATGGGGGTGAAGGTCGTGTACACCAGAGCCAGCACTTTGTTACTCTCCAGAGAGGTCATGGACTTGGGTCTTAAATATATCAGGCTACTGCTGCCATAGTACAACGTCACCACAATGAGGTGGGAGGAGCAGGTGGAGAAGGCCTTCTGTCGGCCTTCAGCCGAGGCCATCTTTAAAATGGTGGAGATAATAACAACGTAGGAGACAAGGATGAGACAAAATGGAGTGACGTTGCCCAATACAGCAGTTGTCAACAACTGCAGTTCATACAAAGAGGTGTCGGTGCAAGAAAGCTTAATCAACGGGGGGATGTCACAGAAGAAATAATTGATTTGGTTGGACCCACAGAAGGACAAGGTGAAAACCCAGGCTGTCTGTACGAGTGACAGCATGTTGCCACTGAACCAGGAGACAACGGTCAAGGCCAGGCAGACCCTCCTGTTCATGATGAGGTGGTACCTCAGTGGGCGGCATATGGCCATGTAGCGGTCGTACGCCATGGCAGCCAGAAGGAAGCACTCAGAGATCCCAAGGAAGAGCAGGAAGTACATTTGTGCTGCGCAGCCTATGTAGGAAATGCTCCTGTCTTCTGAAAGGAAGTTCACCAGCATCTTGGGGACAGTGACCGAGGTGTAGCAGATCTCCAGGAAGGATAAGACCCGGAGAAAGAAATACATGGGGGTGTGGAGAGCTGGGTCCATGGTAATGAGGATGATGAGGATGTTCCCTGTCAGGGTGACAGTATAAATGAACAGGAAGATGGAGAACAGAGGGGCTTCCAGCTCCTGATGGTTGGACAATCCCAACAGAATGAATTCAGTGACCCCGGTGAAGTTCTCCCGTCTCGATTCTGCTGCGTATTTCATCTGTAGGACACAGTAAATACCATGCTATCATGGGAAGAAACCAACTACTGCAGGAAATAAGGAAAAATAGCACACAGGGGAAGTCAGGGTGCGTCTACACTGCAAGTTTATTTCGGGAAAAGCTATTCCGGAAGATACCTTCTGGAATAGCTTATTTCTAAATAGCGTGTCCACACTACAGGGAAGCCTCAAAATGAGTCCGAGGCAGGATCCCCTAATGTGGACACCTCAATTTAAAGCCCCAGGAGGCACTGGGAAGGAATAACATAGAACAGTCCATGTGAGGAGCTATTTCAATGTAGCAGCAGTGCAGCTTCCACACACACCCTCTTCTGAAAGAGCTTTTTCAGAAGAGGCTATTCCTCGTGGAATGAGGTTTACCAATGAGGGGAAAAAGCTCTCCATTATTTGGATTTTCTTCCGAAATAATGCCATTGCTGTGCGGACACAAGTATTGTTTTTTCCGGCTGTTAATCCGGAAAAAACGGTGCAGTGTAGATGCCCCCTCTGAATCCTAACCTCCATTTGATGGATGTTGGAGCCCAGAGCCACAACGATATTTCATGGGCTAAATTTCCATCAAAACCAACGAGGAGGCCTGGGGCACCTTAACGACTCCCTGGTCTCCATGCCCCTGATGAAGTACTTTTGACCCACAAAAGCTGAGGCCCAAATAAATCTGGTGCCATAGGACTCCTTGGAGTTTTTATTCTCTTAAAGACCTGACAACATGCGTCTTACAACAAAGAGACTTTAAAACCAGATTACAGAGGGAGACCTCAGAACTTCTATTTATGCTAAAATTTGACATATTGCGAATGGGCCTTAATCAAGATGATAATTATCTTACACATTGCAAGGACAGCCTCCCCTCCTTTTGATATTCGTAGTAATTCCACATTAGCTACTTAATTGACTCTGAGGGTACGTCTAGACTACAGGCTTTTGTCGACAGAAGTTTTGTCAACAGATACTGTCCATAAAGCTTCTGTCGACAAAGAGCGTCTAGACTACGTCCAGTTCTGTCGACAAAGCAAGCCGCTTTGTCGACATGACAGTGTAGACGCAAAGGACAGCGTAGATGCAATAACGCCTTCTGTCAACAGAACTCTGTTGACAAAAGACGTTATTCTTTGTAGAATGAGGTTTACCGCCATCGACAAAACTGCTGAGTTCTGTCGACAGAACTCAGCAGCAGTGTAGACGCAGGTATAGTTTTGTCGACAAAAGTGGACTTTTGTCGACAAGACCCTTTAGTCTAGACACACCCTTATAGTAAACAATTTCCTCCTTCCTTGTCACTCCCTCCTTTGCCCCCACCTTCTGTTCTATGTAGCTAATTCATTAGTTTGTAATTTGTTTACTTTTTTTTTCATTGTATCCCTCTGTTATATAATGGTCATGCCAATTCACTTTCAGAATATCATCTGAAGAAGTGGGTCTGCCCCACGAAAGCTCATCACCTAATAAACCATCTTGTTAGTCTTTTAAGTGCTACCTAACGGCTTTTTTTGTTTTACCAAGATCAGACTAACACGGCTACTTCTCTGAGACTTTACACGGTTGCCCTTGGAGACCAAACTCTTCAATGGATAAATGGACAGATTTCATGCGGACCAACGTTACCTGATAAATTCTGTCCTCTTTCAGTCTCCAGACCTTCATAGGAGCTGCTGGAGGGAGGGAAGCCCCCGGCATTCATAGGAGACACACGGGGTAAAGTCGAGGCTGTCTTCAGGAGCCGTGCAGGGAGGAGCCCCCAGATTCCTGAAGGAGCCCTAAAAGTGAGGAGGAGGAAGGCCCCAGGCCCCAACAGAAGCTGGGAGAGGCCCTCAGTCGCATGGGACCCCATACGCTGTAAGGATGGCTCTGTACTTTGGAGCATGGGGGCCAGCACCAATGGATGGGAACCCTGTCCTGCTCCAACTCAGGAACGTGTCCATGGCTGGTGGCCAGCAACATCCAGGGTCCCTCCCCAGGTTAGGCACCGTCTTCCTGGTGTGGCCACTCTCCTGTGGTCTCTGTGCCGTATGAATGTCCCTCCTAGCAGCCCCCTCCCTTTCCATGTAATGGAAAACAATTCCATTCTGGGCACATTCCATTGTCCTGGCACAACCCAACCCCGACCTGGCTTTAAGTTAAGGTGTGAGGAAGCTACCCACTGAATTGGGTGGTCCTAGCTCTTACTATTTCGGAGGAGTTCTTGAACACATGGACTCACAGACAGAGACTTTTTCCTTTTTTATTTCTTCCATCCCATCCCATCCCATCTTTTCTTTCTTTCTTACTTTCTTACTTTCTTTCTTTCTCCACACAAACACTTTTCTTTCTTTCTTTCTTTGACTTGAGGTAATTCCTGGGAGCTATGAATTATGTGTTATGCCCTGGACAAAAGTCAAGCCAAATATATAGATAAGATAACTGCTATCATATGCCCTGTCTGTCATAGGCCCAGCAAGTGCTGGGGGGTGGTGCAACACCCAGATAAATGTACGATAAAGCAAACAATCTTTCCTGGTTTTTAAACACCTTAAGACTTATCAAATAGAGAAGTTTTATATTTATGATACAATCAGACAAAAAGTGAATGGAATTGCTAATGGCCTAATTCTGTGTCCAAGATCTCTGGAAGGCACCGTTGACTGTATTAAACAAGGAATTAAAATCATCCACGTAAAAGGAGAACATCATTCATCGTTAGTCTGAATTCTTCCCAATCGCTTTGCACAAATAAAGACAAAGAGGAGTCCGGTGGTACCTTAGAGACTCACAAATTTATTTGGGTGGAAGCTTCAGTTGGCTGGAACTCATTTTGGCAGACGCATGAAGTGGAAATTTTAGTTTGGCAGGATAGAGAGACATGCTAAGCTGAGAGTGTTACGTTACTATGTGGGAAGGTGAGAGTTAACAGGGCGGTTCAAACAGGGTGGATGTCCCCCGTTGCCAAGAGTCGATGAGAAGGTGTGAATACAATAAAAAGGAACATTATTTTTTGGAGAAAGTTTACCGCCCCAGCCTCTATTCAGACAAACTCAAGTTTGTCTATGAAATTGCAAAATGTTGTTAATCTTCAAGGTGCGACTGGACACCTCGTTTTTGCTGAAACAGACTAACATGGTGAACCCACTGAAACTTTTCTACAAATAAAATAATGAAACAGGATACAAACTCCCAGTCACTTTCAAATTAATTATAAGATATTGCTTTATCCCTTTGCAATCAATAGATACAGAGCTAAGTGTGTGTGACTTCTTGGAGTGATAAGTTGTAGTTTTCATGTTAATGGACACCGTTTTTTTCTTTCTTTCTTTCTTTCTTTCTTTCTTTCTTTGACTTGAGGTAATACCCGGGAGCTATGAATCATATGTTATGCTCTAGACAAAAGCCAAGCACAAAAGACAAACCTTGCCCCATAGAACTAGCATTCTTGCCATATACTTTTCCAATCTGTGTAACTTTTGGAAGAAGTTCCATTACTACAGGTTGAGTCTCTTGAGACCTGGCCGGTGCCAAACCAGAGAATTTGCTGAACCATGGGAGGTCAATATGGTCTAGCAGCATTACCAGCCCTTCCATTGCTTACTGGTCTCTGAGAAGACATTTTAAGGGTCAATTAGACCTAAATAACAGCACAGAACACTGAGAGCCAGGACTGGTGGCCGTAAACACTTTCTGGGACCACGGAAAACTTGGCCACACACATGATAAGTGGACATGCAGTTAACTAAATTCATGCTGGACCACGAATGTTGCCAGACCAGAGAGTATCAGACTAGAGAGGTCCTACCTGTATATGCAGCCCTAGGAATGCTTAATATCAGGAAATACCAAAGATGGGAACCAACTTCACTGTAGCTTGACATTTCTTCTGAAAAGTAAGAAAATAAAATGCTCCGTGGCAATCCTGAGACGGGGCCCATTTTCTGCCACAGTTTCGAATCTCTCCCAGGTTTCTAGAGCGTGATCGTACTAGTCACGAGGGCCAAACCAACCTGCCCTCAACGATGGGTCTAGCCATCATGAACGCCAACCGGAATGTCTCTGAATCCAAAAGACGTTGCTCCTACCTTTCTCTTCTTCTGCTCAGATCTCTGAAGGATGAATGCGCTCAGTTCTGAAGTCTCTTAAAGTCTCTGACATGACCCTCAGGGGTGGTATTTTGCTCCAACCACACAGCCCCACACACCTGGGAATTCCCACTGTTCCTCACTAATTGGGTTGCACAACTCTGCAGCATTCGGATTAGGAAGGGAAACTTTTGTCTTTCTTTGGGTGAAGGTACCTCAACCTAGTTCTCATTCGCATCAAAGCCAACTCATGTGTCTATATGGCCCAGAGCCTTGTAGAGAAGAATGAGGGGGGGATTTGAGAGCAGCCTTCAACTCCCTGAATGGGGGGGTCCAAAAAGGATGGAAAAAAGGGGCTGTTCTCAGGGGTGGCAGATGGCAGAACGAGGAGCAATGGTCTCATGTTGCAGTGGGAGAGATCTAGGTTGGACATTAGGAAAAACTCTTTCCCTAGGAGGGTGGGGAAGCACTGGGATGGGTTCCCTAGGGAGGGGGTGGAATCTCCATCCCTAGAGGTGTTTAAGTCCTGGCTTGACCAAGACCTGGTTGGGATTATTGAGTTGAGGTTGGTCCTGCTTTGGGCAGCAGATTGGACTAGATGATTCCTGAGGGATCTTCCAGCCCTAGGATTGTGTGATTCTAGTGCATGTGAGTGTCTATTTTAGTGCCCTTTTTATAGGGTTAGAATGGTTCAAAACAGCTTCCAGAATCATAGAATCATTATTAATGAGACTCAGCATTGTTATTGTTAATGAGACTTCTATGTTAATGAGACTCAGCACCACTGAGACAAATTTGATTTTAAGGTTACCACTACACTTGGATCTGAGCAGGGGGGACATATGGAATAGGCCAGCTACATGTGTCACCTGCACACCTGAGCAATAGCATTTCCAGTACTACGCTCCAAAGGTCCCAAGTTCTATTCCACCTGTCAGTGTTACGTATATGGAGGAGCTGGGCTCTACCAACTCCATGATGCAGTTTGATCAGTTTTGGTGAGGGGATTTAAAGAAAAAGCATACATTTCATTATTTCAGGTATTTAAATCTGAAATTGCTCAGTGGTGTAACTGTAGAAGTCGTGGGTGAGTGGTGGGACGCAAGGTTATATTAGGGATGTTGCAATATTTCTACCCTTACTTCTCCACCCTTGATCAGGGCAGTGTTGATTTTGGAGCTGGGCATCTGGAGAGCAGCAGCTGCTGGCTGGGAGCCCAGCTCTGAAGGAGGATCCAGCAGCAGCAGCACAGATGTAGGGTGGCAACAGCATGACCCCCCACCCCCTAAAATAACCTTGTGACCCCCCTGCAAGTCCCTTTTGGGCCAGCCCCCTCCCCCCAGTTTGAGAAACACTGGTCTCTCCTATAAAATCTGTACAGTATAAGGTTAAAGCCCATCAAAGACCAAATCTCATGGCAGATCCATGCTGGGTGTTTCATGGCCATGAATGTAGTAGGGCCCTTCTTATGTGGATGGATTTGCTCTAAAGGTGACTATGACACATTGAATCACAGAAATCCCCTTTGAGATGTCCCCTGGGGTTCAGGTCCTGCTCTCTGGGGCTCCCCAACACCCTGGCCTGCTAGTTGGGGTCGCCTGACCATCAATGCACAGAGCTGGAGTTATGTCCCACACAGACACTAAATCAGTTCAGCTCAGGGGGGGTGTCTAGACTACAGGGTTTTTTCGACAAAAGTTGGCTTTTGTCGAAAAAACTATACCTGAGTCTACCCTACTGCCACGTTCTGTCGACAGAAAGTCAAGAGAACGCGGCAGTGTTGTCAACGGCAGTAAACCTCATTTTAGGAGGAAGAATGCCTTTTTTCGATAGTACTCTGTTGACAAAAGCCTTTAGTCTAGATGTACCCAGAGGGAGTTGTGGATAGAGGAACTCTATCTAGTACTCTGTCAAAAAAAGGCGCAATTGCACGCAAACGGTGCTTTTTCGAAAGAGAGTGTCTAGACCCTCAAAAAAGCGCCTTGCTTTTTCGACAGTACGGTTGTAATGTAGACACTCTTTTTCGACAGAGGCTTTTTCGAAAGATACTTTCGAAAAAGCCTCTGTCGAAAAAGGCATGCAGTCTAGACGTAGCCAGGGAGGGCTTAGCACCCAGGAAGCCAACCCCAATTAATCTGTCTCACCCTAGGTACAAGTTTTATACAGAGACAGATTTATCAGTGCAAGAGAGATATGCACAGTGGTTGCTTCCTCCTTTCCCCAGGTAATAATGATTTACTCCAGACATGATAATAAACAAAAGGGTTTTTATTAAGTATTAGCAGATGTAACTGGCATTGCTCAGGTCCTTAAAGGAGTAACAGGTTTTTTTAAAAATAAAAGGAAAATGGACATGCTGTATTTAAACGATTGTATAGGAAAGGGGGCTGAATGCAGGGGAGGGGGCTCCAGGCAGAGGGTGGGATAGCAGGATTCTGGGTATGGGACTGGGAGGTTTAGGGGACCCCGAGTAAGGGTTAGGAGGTGCAGGAGTAAAGGCAGGGGGTGGAGGGGCCAGGACTCAGGAAAGTCGGCAAGGGAGTGCAGGGGAGGGGGTGAGGAGCAGGAGTCAGGGAAGCCAGGGGTTGGGTGGGGGGGCTCAGAGTAGGGGTGGGGTGCAGGAGTCAGGCAGGGGCTTGGAGGTGTGTTAGTGCTCAGGACAGAAGGTGGAGTGAGAGGAGGGGGCTGGGAGGTACGAAGGGCTCAGGGCAGGGAGCTATGTAGCTGTGGGGAGCTTAGCTCTAGCAGGGGGCCGGGGAAGATGAGTTTGGCCTGAGGTTTTGGGGCACCAGGGCCACTTACTTGTGGTCATTATGGAGTCACCTCCCCGTGGTCATTACGGAGCAGAACTGTCCCTGCTCTCAGCCCCCTCCCTTTACTTATTATGGAAACCAGTCGCATTCTGGGCCCATCCCATTGTCCTGGCACAACCAAACCCTGCCCTTGCTTTTCAGTTATGATCAGATGGTGCTGCCTACTGAATTGGGTGTCTCTTACCATTGCGAAGGAGTTCTTGAACAAATGGACTCACAGACAGAAGGGTGGACTCGTAGACGAACCGATGCATTTATTAAAAAAACCCTTCATTTTCTACCATTTTCAGTGACATTTTATTCAAAACCATTCTCCAGATGATGGGCTAACAGCCTACAGACATTGTTTTCCAAAAGGAGCTTCCTTTTTTTAACAATCTCAATGCCATTTTGGGTAGCAATGAAAAAACAAAATCAATTGCAAATTCATATTGAAGGATGAGTAGCTGAGATTTGGGATTTTATTTCTCTGAGTTGCATACTTTTTGGAGCAATACTTCTGAAAGTTTGAGGGGCCTTTTTGGCCCTCATTTCTAATTTCCACCTAACTGAAAATGGACCAAACATTTTCAACGCAAGAACGGTCAAACTGGGTCAGACCAAAGGTCCATCCAGCCCAGTGTCCTGTCTGCTGACAGAGGCCAATGCCAAGTGCACAAGAGGGAAGGAACACAATAGAGAATCCTCACGTGATCCCTCCCCGTTATCCATTTCCTGAGAAACAGAGGCTACGGACACCATTCCTACCCAGCCTGGCTAATAGCCATTGATGGACCTAACCTCCAGGAATATATCTAGCTCTTTTCTGAACCCTGTGAAAATGCCAGTCTTCACCACCTCCTCTGGCAAGGAGTTCCACAGGTCAACTGTGTGCTGCGTGGATAAAACCTTCCTTTTGTTTTTTTTAAACCTGCTGCCTATTCATTTCATTTGGTTCATTCTTATCTTGTGGGAATAAGAAAATAACTTTTCCTTATTCACTTTTTCCACACCAGTTATGATTTTATAGACCTCTCACATATCCCCCCTTCATCTCCTCTTTTCTAAGCTGAAAAGTCCCAGTCTTTTTAATCTCTCCTCATATGGGACCCATTCCAAACGCCTCATCATTTTTGTTCCCTTTTTCTGAACCTTTTCCAATGCCAAGAGATCTTTTTTGAGACGACCGCATCAAGATGTGGATGTACCATCATTTTGCTTTTTGGACTGCCGCTTCATACGGAGTGGGTGTTTTCCGAGAACTCTCCACCATGACTCCAAGATCTCTCTCTTGAGTAGTTGTAGCCAAACTGGTCCTCATCCTATTGTATGTATATAGTTTGGTGCGTTTTGTTTTGCCCTTTTGGGACTCACCTTCACTCACAGCTCAGAAGTCTGTTGACATCACAGGAGCTACTCCGGGTTTTGACTGCTGGACAACTGATCTGACAACAAGATCTGGACTCCGATTGTTTTTTGGGAAAGAATAGAGTTTCTTTTCAGCCCACCCCCGAAAAATCTCCACAGCGCCCCTTTCACCTCCTTGTTCCTCAGGCTGTAAATGACGGGGTTGAGAATGGGGGTGACAGTCGTATACAGCAGAGCAATCACTTTGTTGCTTTCCAGAGAGGTTGTGGACTTGGGTCTTAAATAGATCAGGCCACTGGCGCCATAATACAACATCACCACAATGAGGTGGGAGGAGCAGGTGGAGAAGGCCTTCTGTCGGCCTTCAGCCGAGGCCATTTTGAAAATGGTGGAGATAATAACAATGTAGGAAACGAGGATGAGACAAAATGGAATGAAGTTGCACAACATGGTAATCGTAAACAACTGCAGTTCGTACAAGGAGGTATCGGTGCAAGCCAGCGTAATCAACGGGGTGACGTCACAGAAGAAATAATTGATCTGGTTGGACCCACAAAAGGGGAAGGTGAAAACCCAGATTGTCTGTACGAGGGACACGATGGTACCATAGATCCAGGAGAGAACAATTAAGGCCAAGCAGACCCTCCTGTTCATGATGTGGTGGTACCTCAGCGGGTGGCATATGGCCACATAGCGGTCGTATGCCATACAGGCCAGAAGGAAGCACTCGGAGATCCCAAAGAAGAACAGGAAGAATAGTTGGGCTGCGCATCCTATGTAGGAAATGCTCTTGTCTTCTGAGAGGAAGTTCACCAGCATCTGGGGGATGGTGACCGAGATGTACCAGATCTCCAGGAAGGATAAGACCCGGAGAAAAAAATACATGGGGGTGTGGAGAGCTGGGTCCATAGTGATGAGAATGATGAGGATATTCCCCATCACAGTAAGGATATAAATAACCAGATAGATGAAGAAGAGAGGCACTTCCAGCTCCTGATGGTTATGTAATCCCTGTAGAATGAATTCCGTCACCGTAGTGAGGTTCCCCTGTCTTACTTCTGCAATATATTTCATCTGTGGGAGACAATAAATATAGACTAGGGAAAATTAATAGGCAGCAGGTTTTAAACAAACAAAAAGAATATTTCTTCACGCAGTGCAGAACCAATCTATGGAACTCCTTGCCCCAGGATGTTGGGAAGTCCAGGACTTTCATAGGGTTCAAAACAGAACTAAATAAATTCATGGAGTATAGGTCCATCAATGCTTATTAGCCAGGATGGGTAGGGATGGTGTCTCTAGCCTCTGTTTGTCTGGAAATGGGCAACAGATGAGAGATAACATAAGGATTCTCAACTCTGTTAATTCCCTCTGGGGCATCTGGCATTGGCCACTGTGGGCAGGCAGGACACTGGGCTGGATGGACCTTTGATCTGACCCAGTCTGACCACCCTTCCGTTCTTATATGTTCTAATGTGGCCTTCGGAATTGATAATGATGCAACTTTGCAGCCTGTTTATTTGCCTGGGAATAGATTTTTATGTTTTGTTTTTTCCCTTTTTTGTTTCAACATCTACAAAACACAAATGGTTGTATCTTCCTACCATGTGCAAACGAGGGACGAAAACACCGCGGGCTGCTTTGGCCTACCCCCGGTGTGGTTACTGCACAGTAAGAAAAGACAAGGAATGGGTTAAAATATTGCTGGGTAGGGTGAAACCTTGATATGCGGAAAGTAAAGTACTTTCCTCAGACAAGGCCAAACAGGTAGTTGGGAAGAGTGAGGTCTAGGGAGGGAAGTATAAGATACACTAAATCATAGGTTCATAGAATCCTAGAACTGGAAGAGACCACGAGAGGTCAAGTCCAGTCCCCTGCCCTCATGGACCAAGCACCATCTAGAGCATCCCTGATAGATGTCTAGCCAACCTGCTCTTCAGTATCTCAAGCAATGGAGATTCCACAACCTCCTTAGGCAATTTATTCCAGTGTTTAATGACCCGGACAATTAGGAAGATTTTCCTGATGTCCAACCAAAACCTCCCTTGCTGCAGTTTAAGCCCATTGCTTCTTGTTCTATCCTCAGAGGCCAAGGAGAACAATTTTTCTCCCTCCTCCTTGTGAAACCCTTTTAGATACTTGAAAACCGCTGTCATATCCTCTCTCAGTCTTCTCCTTTGGAAACTAAACAAGTCCCATTCTTTGTCTTCCCTCCTCGCTCATGTTCTCTAGACCTTTAATCATTCTTGTTGCTTTTTTCTGGACCTTGTCCAGTTTCCCCAAATCTTTCTTGAAATGTGATGCCCAGAGCCGGATACAGTCCTCCATCTGAGGCCTAATGAGCTCAGAGCGGAGCGGAAGAATGACTTCTCGTGTCTTGCTCACAACACTCACATTAATGCATTCCAGAATCAAATTTGCTTTTTTTGCAACAGCGTCACACTGTTGACTCCTATTTAGCTTGTGCTCCACGATAACCCCTAGATCCCTTTCTGCTGTACTCCTTCCTAGACAGTCACTAGACAGTCTGCTATATAGTCCTGTTTTTTCTTTCAGCTACACCAGACTAACACGGCTACATTTCTATCACTATACTACCCATTCTCTGTGTGTGAGACTGATTAGGTTACTTCCAAAACCCCAACCTGAATTGGCTGGCCTATCTGTATTCTCTGTCTCATGGGGCGGGAGGGAATCACTCCCCAAAGTCCAGATTGCGTGGAACAGACAGAAAGGCTCGAGGGCAGACCAACAGAAACACAGAGAACACACAAGCAGACCAATGGAAAGACAGATAAGCCAGTAGGTAGATTGACCAACAGATCAATGCGTTGCTGGCTCTATTTCATAAAATGTTTTCAATTTTGTCCTCTTTCTCATTCCTTTCAACCTCCCACCTTTTCTCCTGATTCATCCAGGAGCCTTGATTGTTGGGTTTTTCATGAGAAATTGACTCCAGGATCTTCTAATTGGCATCCCACTGAGACATCCCTTCCCCATCCCAGGGGGCGCAGATCAGCAAAGCTGCCTTGAAGTAGACTGAATGAAACTGATTTATACAAGGAATATTTCCTGCCTCTCTCAGAGAATGACCAAGGATAGGACGTAGATCCTGAAAAAATCAAGCTCCTCTTTCTACATGACAGATGGAATTTTAATGCACAAAACAGCTGTAGATGATAATTCGGGGAGGATGGGCACAGTGTTTCTCATTTTTTGACTCTGTCTCCAGCTCTAAAAAGGGATCCTGATTTTTACTTATCACTCAGCAGAGCTGCATAGCAAATTTCAGCAATAGTTGCAGTACTCGTTGAGTTCCTGCAATGGACCATTCAAAGTGACATTTTTATTGTTGAATGAAAGATCTTCCAAAATAACTTTTGACCATTCAAATCAAATGGTATTGATCATGGTATAATCACATATGGATCAAAGCCCATTTTGAGTCTTTGTGGTTTTTTATTTTCTTTGTAAAGAACAGGTTAATAGAAAACTTGAGAGAGTACGAAAGAGAGGTAAACAGTCTGATTTGGTTTTTTGGGGGAAGGGAATTTAAAGATCTAAAGTCTGAAGAAATGTCCAGTGTCCTGGATAAGATAATAAGGAAATGTACCAACTGTGTTTAGACAAGTAGAGGAAAGCTAATAAAAATAGACTTGGGTGAAAATTTTTAGAGGAATGTTTGCATCAAAAAATGTGTATGTGAGAAAGTTTAAATATTTAGGTGGAATGTTCCTATTTTGTCTAAATTTTCAATAGGAAATTGATAAGGAAAACAATAAAGCCAAAATGAAATGTTTAAGCCTTCTTAGGAAAAAACTCAACAACACCTTTATGGAAATGAAACATTTGAGAATCTTTTATTTCACGAGGGGAAAAATGGAAGTTTTAACTTTCAGACCTGATTGGGGATGAAACCAAAATTTTGAAATCAGGCAGTTACTCGTGGGAAATGTTCAGACCACTTTGGAAAACACTACGAGGGATGGTTTTGATTCTTAATTGCAATTGTAATAATGGCCAAGAACTCGGTGCTTGTTTGAGCCCGGAATGGTTCAATTTCGAATTCTCCCATGAGCAGTTTTGCAGATACAAAAGCGATCGGTGAGGGAAGATGGCCCCATTTGAGTGGACATTTCCACACTCTCTCCCCTATCATTTATACAGCACCGTGCACCTAAAGATCTTTCTAAAGATCCTGTCAGTTGTGTCCATCTCAGACTGTGGTAGGTTGGTTACCCTACTTCTGCAGATGAAGAAATGAAGAGAGAGAAAATGAGAGGTGATTCTTGTCTACGGTGGCACTTAAAGGAAGCCAGCGTGCCCTGGTGGGACACACGGCTCAGAGATGGGTTGGCTGGGGGTTCGGGCAGTGTTGGTTTTCAAGCATCCATGTAGCAGGGTCCCTGCCTGCTCAGCCAACCCTGGGGATCTGGTGACCAAGCAACATGGTCCTGGTAGCCAGGCAACATGGTCCTGGTTATCTCAGTCAAGCGAGATACTTGAGCTGGCGGCCAGCATGGTAGCTATACCCCCAGACCCGAGCTCTCCCTATACACCACAACCTCCTGCCAAAAACTCTCCAACTGACCAATGTCCTGACTTTTGCCCACCCCACATCTCTTTCCCCTGGCTCCTGCCTCCCCCACCGCATCTCCTAATCTGCCCTATACCTCCCAACCCCCTGCCCTGATTTCTGCACTCCTGTACCCACCACATCCCAAACCCTTGCCCGGAGCTCCCCTCCTGCTTCCCTGCCCTGAGCCCCCTGTACTCCATCCCACCATTAAATTTCTTAAGGGTACTTGTAGCCGAGCAGGCTAACAGTATATTGCAGTGCAGTAGGAGGTGCATTGCCAGGAGATCTAGGGAAGTGATTATTCCTCTTTATTCGGCAAAGGGGAAGCCACATCTGGAAGATTGCATCTAGTTCTGCCCCTTACCCTCCCCCCCCCCATAAGAGAAATGATGTGAGCAGATTGGAGAGAGTTCAGCGGAGGGCGACCAAAATGTTTCGGGGCGCATGACCTTCGAGGAGAGGCTGAGGGATTTGGGCTTGTGTAGTCTGCAGAAGAGAAGAGTGAGGGCGGATTTGAGAGCAGCCTTCAACTCCCTGAAGCGGCTTCCAAAGAGGATGGAGAAAGGCTGTTCTCAGGGGTGACAGATGGCAGAACAAGGAGCAATGGTCTCACGTTGCAGTGGGGGAGGGCTAGGTGGGAGATAAGGAAAAACAATTCTGCCCGATATGGAATGAAGCCTGTTTGATTTTGCTCTCTGCTGGGTTGCATTGCTGCTTGGACTTTTCTTTCCTTATGTGCCTTGATCAGGAACACGTTTTGCAATGCTCGCGACAAAAAAAGACCAAAGTAGCCTTTGCCCCACATTGCATTTCTAATCTAGTTCTACTGTTTCCCAATCTGTCTTTTGGAAGATTTTCCTTTGCTAGCCGGAGGTGGCTAAGGGCAAGAATATCCAAAGATGGGCAACTATGGAATACAAGTTTAGAATTTCTTCAGGGCGGATCCTTTTGGTTTTTTCCTCTTATGGGCTCCCGGACCTAATTGGCAATCACATGAAGCCCAGATCGCATGGCTCTGTCTATATCCCAGTGCCGTGTCTTCGATCTGGGTGTCCTTTAGGTCTGTGTGTAGGTCCTTCCATTTTCTGCTACCTTTGGGAAACTGTCCTGGGTTTCTATCCTTACCCACATGCAGAATCCACAGCTGTGTAGGGCACCTGAAAATTTCGGGCACTGCTGGGTTTTAATGTCCACCCACCCGCCTCCTCCGATCCCCATTCTGTGGCTCAGCTTTCTCTAGAGAGGATCTGGTTAACGTCAAAGTGGGAAAGCCGGCCAGAGCAATTAGGTTGGACATTAAGAAAAAGTTCCTAACAGTCAGGGTGTTTAAACACTGAAATAAGTTGCCTAGGGAGCTTGTGGAATCTCCATCTCTGGAGATATTTAAGAGCAGGTTAGATAAATGTCTATCAGAGATGGTCTAGATGGTCCTGGGTCCTGCCACAGGGGCAGGGGACTGGACTCGATGACCTCTCGAGGTCCCTTCCAGTCCTAGTGTTCTATGATTCTATGATCTAATCTGGGAAAGAGCCATTCAGGTGGTAACGAAGCCAATTTCTGGACGTTTCCCCACCCCAGGTGTAGACTGCCTGTTTCTAAAAGTACTGCGTTTGTAACCCACACACCTACTGTAGGTCACTGTTCCATGGAGTGGCACTTAGACCACTTACAGCAAGAGATAAGAACAAGGGAACTCTACTGTCTAAACTGAGAACTGGCTGGCTTTATAGCTCAAGCGGTAGTAGTTACTACCCTAAGTTCTACAGGTCCTAGGTTCAAATCCACCCTGTGTAAGTTATATGGTGTTTGATAGGACCTACATTTCCAATTTGTCCTGAAAATGTTTCATTGGTGTGTCACTGAAAATTATAAAATCATTATCTGGTACAGGGGCGCCTGTTAAACAGTAGCATGTAGGGCCCTGGAAAATCTAAGGGCTACCTTGTCTATAGGCAGGATGATTGAGCTGGGGTTGGTCGGCCACAGGGCTGGATCTGAGGTCTCCTCCAACCCTAGGAGTCTATGATGCTACACATCTAGTTCAAGTAACAAGAGCAAAACCAACATGCTCTTCTGTATGTTTTAACGCCGGGCCAGCGTGAACGCCACCAGGAAAGTTACCGTACTGGAGCCAAAACAAGTTCCTCCTACCTTCAGCTTCTTCTCCTCAGCTTTCTGGAGGACAAATGTGCTGGTTTCTAGGAGGGACTATTTAAGTCCTTCACGTGTTACTAGGGATGGGATTAAGCTACCAGCTCTGGGCATCCCGCACACCTGGGAATCCCAGTGGCTCCTCATTGTCTCTCCCTGATTGGGTGGCAAACGTCCGTAGCATGATTGTGGATGAAACCTTTTGTCTTTATTCTCTTATGGGTACCGGGGCCTAATTTTCAATCACATTAAGGCCAGGTCACATGGCTTTGTTTATATCCCAGCACCTTGAAGTAGATGTTGATGTCATTTTTCTCCTTTATGTGGCACTGGGGAGGCCACATCTGGAGTATTGTGTCCAGTTCTGGGCCCCCCACTACAGAAAGGATGTGGATGCATTGGAGAGGGTTCAGCAGAGGGCAACCAAAATGATGAGTTGGCTGGAACACATGACCTATGAATACAGGCTGAGGGATTTGGGTTTGTTTAGTCTGCAGAAGAGAAGAGGGAGGGGGGATTAGATAGCAGCCTTCAACTCTCTGAGGGGGGTTCCAGAGAGGAGGGAGAGAGGCTGTTCTCAGTGGGGGCAGATGGTAGAACGAGGAGCAATGGTCTCATGTTGCAGTGGGGGAGGTCTAGGTTGGAGATTAGGAAAAACTATTTCATGAGGGGAGTGGTGAAGCACTGGGATGGGTTCCCTAGGGAGGGGGTGGAATCTCCATCCCTAGAGGTTGTTAAGTCCTGGTTTGACCAAGCCCTGGCTGGGATGCTTGAGCTGGGATTGGTCCTGCTTTGGGCAGGGGGCTGGACTTGATGACTCCTGAGGTCTCTTCCAGCCCTGGGATTCTAGGATTCTATTATGTGTCGTCCGTATCTTTAAAGCACAATTACCCCTCCCCGCATGGTAAACCAGCTGTTAGTACACCCTGAAGAACCAAGGTGTGAATGTGGCACTGAGAAAAATATTTTGGGGGAGTTTGTGTTTGGAATGACATTGCCAATGCTTTTCTGAAGGCTCCGTGAATATCACTGGGCTACTAATGGACTCTCTTTTTCTCCTTTCGGTTTTCTGCTCTCTCTCTCATAAAAATGGTAGGGAAAAAGCCCAAAAATGGACGTTAGTGTCATTTATTATCTTCACAGGGTACCAATCTTTTCATTTTTAGTGAAAATTGTTCTGTACTTTTTCATCTTTTATTCACATTTTCTGCCATTTTCTGTAAAAAAACCCCTTAAAACAACAATTGTCTAATGTGAATTTTTATTCAAAATCTTTCTTAAAATGGTCAGCCCGTGAACACCTTTTTTTCCAAAATAAGATTTTTCAACAGTGTTTTCACAGGAATTTTGAGTCACCTAGAAAACGCCTCCCATGCAATCAACGACATTTTTTGTGATTTCCATTCTTTTGCGTAGTCTTATGAAACGTTTTCTCTTTGTGCTTCATGCAGCTACAAAGAAGCAAAGTCTTTCTAAAACGTGATTATATTCTGTAAATTGTACTATAGTTTATCATGTATTATTGACATTTTCTACCATTTTATGTAAAAAACATCTTTAAAAACAATGGACATCTACAATTTTACGCACATTTTTATTTGAAATGTTTCTTAAAATGGTCAGCTCCTCAACACCATTTTCCAAAATAAGATTTTTCAGCAGTATTTTTCACTGCAATTTTGGGTCTCCTGGAAAACCCCTCCCATGCAGAGTCATACAAATAGTACATGACATTTTTTTTGTGATTTTCATTTTGTGCGCCATCTTATGAAACATAAACGACTTTCTTTGTGTGCATTTTCTCTTTGCGCTTCATGCAGCTACAAAGGGTGCGTGTATACTGCACCCTAAACTTGAACTAAGAGATGCAATTTCTGTAGCGCAAATTGCGTATTTTATCTCCAAATAGCTTATTCTGAAATTTGGCACATCTATATGGCACCAAATTTTGAATCAACATGCTATTTCGAGACATCCCTTAGCCCTCATACAAGGAGGTTTACCAGGATGATGAAATAGCTCACCTGTTATTTTGAAAAATATTTCAGAATAACAGCTGGCTTGTGTAGATACAGGGTAGCTAATTCGGGAAACTGCTGGTATCACAGAATCATAGAATCATAGAATACTACGTAGAATACTATGACTGGAATGGACCTCGAGAGACATTTATGTATGGCAGAAAGGGATCTAGGGGTTATAGTGGACCACAAGTTGAATATGAGTCAGCAGTGTGATGCTGTGGCAAAGAAAGCAAACATGATTCTGGGATGCATTAACAGGTGTGTTGTGAGCAAGACACGAGAAGTCATTCTTCCGCTCTACTCTGCACTGGTTAGGCCTCAATTGGAGTATGTCCAGTTGGGCACCACATTTCAAGAAAGATGTGGAGAAATTGGAGAGGGTCCAGAGAAGAGCAACGAGAATGATTAAAGGTTTAGAGAACATGACCTATGAGGGAAGACAGAAGGAACTGGGTTTGTTTAGTTTAGAAAAGAGAAGATTGAGGGGGGACATGATAGCAGTTTTCAGATATCTAAAAGGGTGTCATAAGGAGGAGGGAGAAAACTTGTTCATCTTGGCCTCTGGGGATAGAACAAGAAGCAATGGGCTTAAACTGCAGCAAGGGAGGTTTAGGTTGGACATTAGGAAAAAGTTCCTAACTGTCAGGGTTGTCAAACACTGGAATAAATTGCCCAGGGAGGTTGTGGAATCTCCATCTCTGGAGATATTTAAGAGTAGGTTAGATAAATGTCTATCAGGGATGGTCTAGACAGTATTTGGTCCTTCCATGAGGGCAGGGGACTGGACTCGATGACCTCTCGAGGTCCCTTCCAGTCCTAGTAATCTATGATTCTATGATCCAACCTACTCTTAAATATCTCCATGGGGATTACCTGTTGTGTTCCCTCCCTCTGGGGCACCTGGCATTAGCTGCTGTCGGCCAACAGGACACTGGGCTGGACGTTCTGATGTCCAGGGTGTGGGGGGCACAGGGCAGGGAGCTGGGTAGTTGTGGGGAGCTTACAAGAGCTCCTCCAGTGGGCACCAGCACTCAGCTCTAGCAGGGGGCTGGGGAAGATGAGTTTGGCCTGAGGTTCTGGCGCAGCAGGGCCAATTACTCGTGGCTGCTGGCCAGCAACATGGAGAGCCTCGGCCCCTGCTGGAGACTCTCTTACTGGTTTGGCTGCCCCACTGTGGTCTGCAGTATAATGGTCCCGTACGAGAGTCACCTCCCTGTGGTCATTTTGGAGCACGACTGTCCCTGCTCTCAGCCCCCTCCCTTTACTTATTATGGAAACCAGTCGCATTCCGGGCCCATCCCATTGTCCTGGCACAACCAAACCCTGCCCTTGCTTTTCAGTTACGCTCAGAGGGAGCTGCCTACCAAGTTGGGCGGTCCTGGCTCTTACCATTTCGGAGGACTTCTTGAACAAATGGACCCACAGATAGATGGGTGGACTCACAGATGGACAGATGCATTTTCTAAAACATAGAGTATTCATCTTCATTTTCTTCAATTTTCAATGACATTTTATTCAAAACCATTCTCCAAATGATTGGCTTACACACACACACACAAAATTTCTTTCTTTCTTTCTTTCTTTCTTTCTTTCTTTCTTTCTTTCTTTCTTTCTTTTCTTTCTTTCTTTCTTTCTTTCTGCAGACATTGTTTTACAAAAAGGAGCTTTTTTTTTTAAACAATTTCATTGCCATTTTGGGCTGCAATGAAAAAAAAATCCATGCATATTCGTATTAAATTAGGAGTAGTTGAGAATTGGGATTTTTTTTCTCTGTGTTCAAAGCAGCAGCCTTTTTGGAGCAATATTTCAGAAAGCTTGAGGGCCTTTTTTTGGCCACATTTCTAATTTCCACCAAACCAAAAACGGACAAAACATTTTCAATATAAGAACATAAGAATGGCCTGGGTCAAACCAACAGTCCATCCAGCCCAGTGTCCTGTCTGCCGACAGTGGCCAATACCAGGTGCCCCAGAGGGAGGGAACACAACAGGTAATCCTCACGTGATCCCTTCCCATCACCCATTTCCAGAGAAACAGAGGCTAGGGACACCATTTCTATCCATCCTAGCTAATAGCCATTGATGGACCTAACCTCCATGAATCTATCTAGCTTTTTTCTGAACCCTGTTAAAATCCTAGTCTTCACCACCTCCTCAGGCAAGGAGTTCCATAGGTTGAGTATGCGCTGAGTGAAGAAAACCTTCCTTTTATTTGTTTTAAACCTGCTGCCTATTCATTTAATTTGGTTCATTCTTAAATTGTGGGAATAAGTAAATAACTTTTCCTTATTCACTTTTTCCCCACTAGTCATGATTTTATAGATCTCTAGCATATCCCCCCTTTGTCTCCTCTTTTCTAAGCTGAAAAGTCCCAGTCTTTTTCATCTCTCTTCATATGGGACCCATTCCAAACCCCTCATCATTTTTGTACCCCTTTTCTGAACCTTTTCCAATGCCAATATATCTTTTTTGAGATGAGGTGACCACAACTGTACGCCCTATTGAAGATGTGGGCATACCAGGGTTTTATACAGAGGCAATAAGATATTCTCTGTCTTATTCGCTATCCCTTTTTCAATAACTCCTAACATTTTGTTCACTGTTTTGCTTTTTTGACTGCCTCTGCACACCCAGTGGATGTTTTCGGAGAACTCTCCACCATGACTCCAAGATCTCTCTCTTGAGTAGTTGTAGCCAAATTAGTCCCCATCCTGTTGTATGTATACAGTTTGGTGCATTTCGTTTTGGGACACACCTTCACCCGCATGTCGGAATTCTGTTGATGTCACAGGACCTACTCTGGATTTCGACTGCTGGACAACTGATCTGACAACAAGACTCGGACCCCGATTGTTTTCTGTGAGAGAATAGATTTTCTTCTCAGCCCACCCCCGAAAAATCTCCGCAGGGCCCCTTTCACCTCCTTGTTCCTCAGGCTGTAGATGACGGGGTTGAGAATGGGGGTGAAGGTCGTGTACACCAGAGCCAGCACTTTGTTGCTTTCCAGAGAGGTCATGGACTTGGGTCTTAAATAGATCAGGCAACTGCTGCCGTAGTACAGCGTCACCACAATGAGGTGGGAGGAGCAGGTGGAGAAGGCCTTCTGTCGGCCTTCAGCCGAGGCCATCTTTAAAATGGTGGAGATGATAACAACGTAGGAGACAAGGATGAGACAAAATGGAGTGAAGTTGCACAGCATAGTAATTGTAAACAACTGCAGTTCATACAAGGAGGTGTCGGTGCAAGCCAGCTTAATCAATGGGGGGATGTCACAGAAGAAATAATTGATCTGGTTGGACCCACAGAAGGGCAAGGTGAAAACCCAGATGGTCTGTATGAGTGACAGCGCGTTACCACCGAACCAGGAAAGAATGGTCAAGGCCAGGCAGACCCTCCTGTTCATGATGAGGTGGTACCTCAGGGGGTGGCATATGGCCGCGTAGCGGTCGTAGGCCATGGAGGCCAGAAGGAAGCACTCGGAGATCCCAAGAAAGAGCAGGAAAAACATTTGGGCTGCGCACCCCGTGTAGGAAATGGTCCTGTCCTTTGAGAGGAAGTTCACCAGCATCCGGGGGACGGTGACTGAGATGTAGCAGATCTCCAGGAAGGATAAGACCCGGAGAAAGAAATACATGGGGGTGTGGAGAGCTGGGTCCATGGTGATGAGGATGATGAGGATGTTCCCCATCACGGTAACGATATAAAAAACCAGATAGATGAAGAAGAGAGGCACTTCCAGCTCCTGGTGGGTGGGCAATCCCAGTAGAACAAATTCCCTCACCATGGTGAGGTTCCCCTTTCTTACTTCTGCCACATATTGCATCTGTGGGAAACAATAAATATAGTCTAGGGGTCACCAAATTAATAGGCAGCAGGTTTTAAACCGACAAAAGGAAGCATGCAACGCAGAGCCAATCTGTGGAATTCCTTGCCAGAGGATGTTGTAAAGGCCAGGACTTTAACAGGGTTTAAAAAAGAAGTCGATAAATTCATGGTGGTTAGGTCCATCAACACTTATTCGCCAGGATGGGTAGGGATGGTGTCCCTAGCCTCTGTTTGTCTGTAAATGGGCGATAGGGACACCATCGTGCCTTGCTCACAACTTGATGACTCCCTGTTCTTTTCATTCCCTCTGGGGCACCTGGCATTGGCCCCAGTCAGCAGACAGGACACTGGGCTGGATGGACCTTTGGTCTGAACCAGTCTGGCCATTTTTTGTTCTTATATATGCTAATGTGCCTTCTGTAAGTGATAATGATGAAACTTTGCTGCCAGTATATTTGCCTGGGAATAGACTTTTGGGTTGTATTTTCCCTTTTTCATTTCGATGTCTATAAAACACGATGGGTAGCGTCTTCCTACCATGTGCGAACAAGGGACGAAAACACCATGGGCCACTTTGAAACCAGTGAGGTTACAGCACAATAAGAAAAGACAAGGAATGAGTTGAAATGTTGCTGGGTAGGGTTGGAACTTGATATGCGGAAGGCAAAGTGCTTTCCTCAGACAAGGCCAAACAACTAATTGGGAAGAGTGAGGTCTAGGGGAGGGAGGTATAAGAAACACGAAATCATAGATTCATAGAACCCAAGAACTGGAAGGGACCTCGAGAGGTCATCAATTCCAGCCCCCTGCCCTCACGGCAGTTCCAAGCACCGTCTAGACCATCCCTGACAGGTGTCTGTCTAACCTACCCATGAATATCTCCAGTGTTGGAGATTCCACAACATCCCTCAGCAATTTATTTCACCTTGACAGGAAGTTTCCTATGCACTTAATAATATCATTCCAATTTTAATCATAGAATCACAGAACACTAGAAGAACTTGAGAGGTCATTGAGTCCAGTCCCCTGCCCTCACAGCAGGACCAAGCACCATCTAGACCATCCCTGACAGATGTCCAGCCAACCTGCTATTAAGTATCTCCAGCGATGGAGATTCCATAATCTCTAAATGCCTAAGAAATTGAGAGCTTGGCTAAAAAACAACCCCTCGCTCTCTCTTTGTCCTTCCATGTAATATATTTCGAAAGGCTCACCCAAAGCCAAGAGGGGCAAGTTCTTCCTTTACCTTGCGAATCACCCATAGAATCACAGATTCATAGAACACTAGAACTGGAAGGGACCTCGAGAGGTCATAGAGTACAGCCCCCTGCCCTCCCGGCAGGACCCAGCACTGTCTAGACAATCCCTGACAGGTGTCTATATAATCTGCTCTTAAATATTTCCAGTGATGAGAGTTCACAACCCCGCAAGGAAACTTATTCCTGTGTTTGACCACCCTGACAGGTAGGAATTTTTACGTAATGTCCAACCAAAACCTCCCTTGCTGCAGTTTAAGACCATTGCTTCTTGTCCTATCATGAGAGGCCAAGATGAACAATGAAATTGACTCCAGGATCTTCTAATTGGCATCCCGCTGAGACCTCCCTCACCCACCCCAGGGGGCGCAGATCAGCAAAGCTGCCTTGAAGTAGACTGAACGAAACTGATTTATACAAGGAATATTTCCTGCCTCTCTCGGAGAATGAGAAAGGATAGGACGGAGATCCTAAAAAAATCAAGATCCTCTTTCTACATGACAGATGGAATTTTAATGCACCAAACAGCTGTAGATGATAATTCTGGGAGGATGGGCACAGTGTTTCTCGTTTTTTGACTCTGTCTCCAGCTCTAAAAAGGGATCCTGATTTTTACTTATCGCTCAGTAGAGCTGCAGAGCTAATTTCAGCAATAGTTACAGTACTCGTTGAGTTCCTGCAATGGAGTGACATTTTTATCATTGAATGAAATAACTTCCAAAATAACTTTTGACCATTCAAATCAAATGGAATTGATCATGGTATAATCACATATGGATCAAAGCCCATTTTGAGTCTTTGTGGTCTTTTATTTCCTTTGTAAAGAACAGGCTAATAGAAAACTTGAGAGAGTACGAAAGAGAGGTAAACAGTCTTATGTGGTTTTTTGGGGGAAGGGAATTTAAAGATCTAAAGTCTGAAGAAATGTCCAGTGTCCTGGATAAGATACGAAGGAAATGTAACAAATGTGTTTAGAAAAGTAGAAGAAAGCTAATAAAAACAGACCTGGGTGAAACATTTTACAGGAATGTTTGCATCAAAAAATGCAGATGTGAGAAAGTCTAAATATTTAGCTGTAATGTTCCTATTTTGTCTAAATTTTCAATAGGAAATCGACAAGAAAAATAATTCAGCCAAAATGAAATGTTTAAGCCTTATTATGAAAAACTCAACAACACCTTTTTCGTATGGAAATGAAACATCTGAGAATCTTTTATTTCACGGGGGAAAAAATGGAAGTTTTAATTTTCAGACCTGATTGGGGATGAAACCAAAATTTTGAAATCTGGGAATTGCTCGTGGGAAATGTTCAGACCACTTTGGAAAACACTACGAGGGATGGTTTTGATTCTTAATTGCAATTGTAATAATGACCAAGAACTCGGTGCTTCTTTGAGCCTGGAGTGGTTCAATTTCAAATTGTCCCATGAGCAGTTTTGCAGATACAAAAGCGATCGGTGAGGGAAGATGGCCCGATTTGAGTGGATGTTTCCACACTCTCTCCCCTATCATTTATACAGCACCGTGCACCCAAGGATCTTTGTACAGCTCCTGTCAGTTGTGTCCGTCTCAGGCTGAGATAGGTGGGTATTTACCCTACTTATGCAGATGAAGAAATGGAGAGAGAGAAAATGAGGGGTGATTCTCGTCCAAGGTGGCACTTAAAGGAAGCCGGCGTGCCCTGGTGGGACACACAGCTCAGAGATGGTTTGGCTGGGGGCTCGGGCAGCTTTGGTTTTCATGCATCCATGTAGCAGGGTCCCTGCCTCCTCAGCCAACCCCGGGGATCTGGTGACCAAGCAACGTGGTCCTGGTTGCCAGGCAACGTGGTCCTGGTGGCCAGGCAACATCATCCTCATCTCAGTCAACCTCGGTACTTGGGCAGCCGGCCAGCACGGTGGCTGCACCCCCAGGCCTGAGCTCCCCCATACACCACAACCTCCTGCCCGAAGCTCTCCGACTGACTAATGTCCTGATCTTAGCCCACCCCGCATCTCTTTGCCCTGCCTCCTGCCTCCTCCACCGCCGATCCTAAGCTGCCCTATACCGTCCAACCCCCTGCCCTGACTCCTGCACTCCTGTACCCACCACATCTCAACCCCCTGCCCGGAGCTCCTCCCCCACTTCCTTCCCCTGAGCCCACTGTACTCTTCTGCAGACTGAACAATCCCGATTCCCTCAGCCTCCCCTCGTAGGTCATGTCCCCCCCGTAACAGAAAGGATGTGGGCGCATTGGAGAAACTCCAGCGGAGGGCGACCAAAATGATTCGGGGCATATAACCTCTGAGGAGAGGCCGAGGGATTGGGGCTTGTTCAGTCTGCAGAAGAGAAGAGTGAGGGGGGATTTGAGAGCAGCCTGCAACTCCCTGAAGAGGGCTTCCACAGAGGCTGGAGAGAGGCTGTTCTCAGTGGGGGCAGATGGCAGAACGAGGAGCAACGGTCTCACGTTGCAGTGGAGGAGGGCTAGGTGGGAGATTAGGAAAAACGATTCTGCCGGATAAGGAATGAAACTTGTTTGATCTTGCTCCCTGCTGGGTTGCATTGCTGCTTGGACACCTTTTCTTTCCTTATTTGCCTTGATCGGGAACACCGTTTGCAATGCTCTGGACAAAAAAAAAGACCAAAATCGCCCTTGCCCCACATTGCATTTCTAATCTAGTTCTACTGTTTCCCAATCTGTCTTTTGGAAGATTTTCCTTTGCTAGCCGGAGGTGGCTAAGGGCAAGAATTTCCAAAGATGGGCAACTATTGAATACAAGTTTAGAATTTCTTCAGGGCGGATCCTTTTGGGTTTTTTCTCTTATGGGCTCCCGGACCTAATTGGCAATCACACGAAGCCCAGATCTCATGGCTCTGTCTATATCCCAGTGCCGTGTCATCGATCTGAGTGTCCTTTAGGTCCATGTGTCGGTCCTTCCATTTTCTGCTATCTTTTCGAAGCTATCCTGGGTTTCTATCCTTACCCACATGCAGAATCCACAGCTGCGAAGGGGCACCTGAAAATTTGGGGTACCGCTGGGTCTTAATATCCACCCACCTGCCTCTTCCGATCCATGTTCTGTGGCTCGGCTTTCTCTGGAGATGATCTGGTTAACGTCAAAGTGGAAAAGCTGGCCAGAGCAATTAGGAGAACATTTGACCTGGGAAGAGCTATTCAGGTGGTAATGAAACCATTTTATGGGTGTTTGCCCACCCCGAGTGTAGGCTGCCTATTTCTGAGTGTACTGCGTTTGTTACCCACACGCCTAGTGTGAGTCACTGTCCCATGGAGTGGCATTTAGACCTCTTACAACCAGCGCTAAGAACAAGGGAGCTCTGCAGCCTAAGCTAAAAGGCAGCTGGCTTCATAGCTCAAGCTGTAGTAGCTCCTACCCTGAGGTCCTGGGTTCAAATTTCTCCTGTGCCAGTTACATGGTATCTGACAGGACCTACGTTTCCAATTTGTTCTAAAAACATTTCATTGGTGTGTTGCTGAAGATTATAAAATAATCATCTCTCTATGAAATCATCACTGGGCACAGGGGCACCCGTTAATCAATCATAGAATACTAGGACTGGAGGGGACCTCGAGAGGTCATTGAGTCCAGTCCCCATGCTACCATTGAGTTAAATAGTAGCATGTAGGGCCCTGTAAAATCTAAGGGCTGCCCTGTCTATACACAGGGGCTGTGTCTACACTGGACCCCTTTTCCAGCAAAGGGATGCAGATGAGACAAGTCGGAATTGCAAATGCAGCGGGGATTTAAATTTTCCCCGCGGCATTTGCATGAACATGGCTGCCGCTTTTTTCCAGCTCGGAGCTTTGACGGAAAAAAGTGCCAGTCTAGACACGGCTCTTGAGGAAAATAAAGCCTTTTCCAAAAGATCCCTTATTCCTCTTAAAATCAGGAATAAGGGATCTTTCGAAAAGGCTTTATTTTCCGCAAGAGCCGCTGAGACTGGTGCTTTTTCCACAAAGCTCCGAGCCGGAAAAAAGCGGCAGCCATGTTCATGCAAATGCCGCAGGGAAAATTTAAATCCCCGCTGCATTTGCAATTCCGACTTGTCTCATTAGCATCCCTTTTCCGGAAAAGGGTGCCAATGTAGACACAGCCCCTATGTCTATGACGCTACACACATCTTTCAAGTCACAAGAGCAAAACCAACACGCTCTCCAGTATGTTTTCAGCACGGGCCAGCATGAAAGCCACCTGGAAAGTTACTGGAGCCAAAACAAGTTCCTCCTACCTTCAGCTCCTTCTCCTCAGAGTTCTGGAGGACGAATGTGCTGGTTTCAAGGAGGGGCTATTTAAGTCCTTCACATGTTTCTAGGGATGGGATTAAGCTACCAGCTCTGGGCACCCCGCACACCTGGGAATCCCAGAGGCTCCTCATTGTCTCTCTCTGATTGGGTGGCAAACATCCATAGCATGATTGCGGATGAAACCTTTTGTCTTTATTCTCTTATGGGTTCCAGGGCCTAATTTTCAATCACATTAAGGCCAGGTCACATGGCTTTATCTGTATCCCAGCACCGTATCCCAGCACCCCTTCTATCTATCTATCTATCTATCCATCCATCCATCCCCACACACACCATCTATCTATCTATCTATCCCCATACACCCCCTCTATCTATCTATCTATCTATCGATCTATCCCCACACCCCCCCCATCTATCTATCTATCTATTTATCTATCTATCCCCATACACCACCGTATCTATCTATCTATCTATCTATCTAATCTCCTTGGACTTTTAAATAAGGCATCTCTGGGGAGGCCACATCTGGAGTATTGCATCCAATTCTGGGGACCCCACTACAGAAAGGATGTGGACGCATTGGAGAGGGTCCAGCGGAGGGCAACCAAAATGATTAGGGGGCTGGAGCCCATGACCTATGAGGAGAGGCTGAGGGATTTGGGCTTGTTTAGTCTGCAGAAGAGAAGAGTGAGGTGGGATTTGAGAGCAGCCTTCAGCTTCCTGCAGGGAGGTTCCCAAGAGGGTGGAGAGAAGCTGTTCTCAGTGGGGGCAGATGGCAGAATGAGGAGCAATGGTCTCACGTTGCAGTGGGGGAGGTCTAGGTTGGAGATTAGGGCAAATGATTTCCCTAGGCGGGTGGGGAAGCACTGGAATGGGTTCCCTGGAGAAGTGGTGGAATCTCCATCCCTAGAGGCTGATTTCAATGGCTGATATTTGGTAGGCAGGTGGTTCTGGGTTTGACTTCTCCACCCTGAAGTCTTTGATTAAAGGGAACATCTCCAATTGCTACGCAAACAGATATCCACACAGCTTCAGTTCCAGCTTGGTTTCCCTTCTTTACCAGGAATTCCACCTCAATGGGATTAGACAGAGGCCACCGTGAGCACGGTACTTGTCCTCTGAATATTGCTCCAATCCTTGGCCACACAAGAACATTACATTGGTTGAACATTAGACATTTTTTGCCTAAAATTGGGGCATAGGCTTGTGCTGAAATGCATACTTGAGGTTAAGAATGGCCTCTTCAGCTAAGCTTAAACCTCTGGCCAAACTAAAATAAGGCTGCATGAAAGCAGATTAAGCACCTCCAGAACAGAAACAGAGAAAGATCCAGGTTTGGCCTTATTATTCTGAAATAGCTTCTTTTGAAATAGCCCGTCTACACAGCAGGGAAGCCTCAAAATGAGTCTAAGGCCAGCTCCCCTAATGTAGACTTAGATTTATAGCCCGAGGAGGTACTGGGGAGGAAGAACTTAGAATGGCCCTGGGAAGGGGCTAGTTCGAAACAGCAGCAGTGGCGCGTCTACACACGCCTTATTTTGAAATAGCTCTTTCGGAAGAAGCATTATTCCTCGTAGAATGAGGTTTGCAGATTTTGGAATAAGCTGTCTGTTATTTCGAAATTATTTCGCAATACTGGAATGACTGTGTTGATCCTCGCTTTGTTATTATGAAATAGTGCTAGTTATCTCGAAATAACGGTGCAGTGTAGATGCACCCTGGCTCTGTGGATATGGGGAAGGCGGTGGATGTATCTGTAGTATTGAATCCAATTCTGGGCCCCCCGGTAAAGGAAGGATGTGGACGCATTGGAGAACGTCCAGCTGAGGGCAACCAAAACGATGAAGGGACTGGAGCACATGACTTATGAGAAAAGGCTGGGGGATTTGGGCTTATTTAGTCTATTTAAGAGGGAGGAGGGATTTGATAGAAATATTTAATTACCTGCGGGGAGTTCCGAAGAGGATGGAGAGAGGCTGTTCTCAGGTGATGGAACAAGGCGCAATGGTCTCAAGTTGCAGTGGGGGAGGTCTAGGTTGGAGATGAGGAAAAATGATTTCCCTAGGCGGGCTGGGAAGCACTGGGATGGGTTCCCTAGGGAGGGGGTGGAATCTCCATCCTTAGAGGTTGTTAAATCCTGGCTTGACCAAGCCCTGGCTGGGATGATTGAGTGGGGGTTGGTCCTGCTTTGGGTTGGACGTGATGACTCCTGAGGTCTCTTCCAGCCCTGGGATTCTATTACGTGTCGTCCATATCTTTAAAGCACAATTACCCCTCCCCCCATGGTAAACCAGCTGTTAGTACACCCTGAAGAACCAGGGTGTGAATGTGGCACTGAGAAAAATATTTTTGGGGAGTTTGTGTTTGGAATGACATTGCCAATGCTTTTCTGAAGGCTCCGTGAATATCACCGGGCTACTAATGGACTCTCTTTTTCTTCTTTCGGTTTTCCGCTCTCTCTTTCATAAAAATGGTGCCGAAAAAACCCAAAAATGGAAGTTAGTGCCATTTATTATCTTCAGATGGTCCCAATCTTTTTATTTTTAGTGAAAATTGTACTGTACTTTATCACCTATTATTGACATTTTCTGCCATTTTATGTAAAAAGAAAACCTTAAAAAACAATGAATGCCTTCAATTTTATGTGAATTTGCATTTAAAAACTTTCTTAAAATGGTCAGCCCGCAGCCCGTGAACACCTTTTTTCCAAAATTAGATTTTTCAACAGTATTTTTCACAGCAGCCTTTTAAAGGCTATTAGCCAGGGGGTAGGAATGGTGTCCCTGGCCTCTGTTTGTCAGAGGCTGGAGACGGATGGCAGAGACAAATCACTTGATCATTGTCTTCGGTTCACCCCCTCCAGGGCACCTGGTGCTGGCCACTGTCATCAGACAGGCTACTGGGCTTGATGGACCTTTGGTCTGACCCAGTATGACCGTTCTTATGTTCTTATGTAGCAATTTTGAGTCACCTAGAAAACGCCTCCCATGCAGTCAATGGCACTTTTTGTGATTTTCATTTTTTTGCGCAGTCTTATGAAACGTTTTCTCTTTGTGCTTCATGCAGCTACAAGGCAGCAAAGTCTTTCTAAAACGTGATTTCATTCTGTAAATTGTACTGTTCTTTAGCATGTATTATTGACATTTTCTACTATTTTATGTAAAAAAAAATCTTTAAAAACAATGGACATCTACAATTTTAAGCACGTTTTTATTCAGTCAGCCCATCAACACCATTTTCCAAAATAGGCTTTTTCAGCAGTATTTTTCACGGCAATTTTGGGGCGCCTGGAAAACCTCTCCCATGCGGCGTTGTAGAAAGTGTACATGACATTTTTTTGTGATTTTCATTGTGCATGCCATCTTATGAAATGTAAATGACTTTATTTATGTGCATTTTCTCTTTGCACTTCATGCAGCTACAAAGGGCACGTGCATACTGCACCCTAAACTTGAACTAAGAAATGCAATTTGTGTAGCGCAAATTTCGTATTTTATGTCCAAATAGCTTATTTTGAAATTTGGCACATCTACCCGGCACCAAATTTTGAATCAACACGCTATTTCGAGCCAGCCCTTATCCCTCATGCAACGAGGTTTACCAGGATAGCGAAATAACGCACCCATTATTTTTAAAGTATTTCAGAATAACAGGCGGCTTGTGTAGATGTAGGATAGCTATTTTGGGAAACTGACGGTATTCCAAAATAGCTTTCCAGCATAGATGCACCCAAAGATGAAAATCATTTCTGAAATGTGATTACATTCTTGGCCAACATTTCTTATTTCAACATAGACAAAAACTTGATAAAATGTTCACAGCATTTTCCTGCGTTTCATTCTGCCATTTTTGGACCCAAGTTCAACAGTGACGTTGAACACCATTGGCTTGAAGGGAACAACTCGACTTTTGTAGAGTCGCAAACGTGATAGCACAACAAGACCTATGCCCACGTTATTTTCAGTGAGCAAATATTTTCCCCTTCATCCTGCCTTCCAACAATCTCCTCAGAGCCCCTTTGGCCTCCTTGTTCCTCAGGCTGTAGATGAAGGGGTTCAAGGTGGGGGTGATGGTCGTGTATATCAGAGAGAGGACTTTGTTGACGTTGAGTAAGTGGATGGACTTGGGTCTTAAATAGATGAGGCCACAGCTCCCATAGTACAACATCACCACAATGAGGTGGGAGGAGCAGGTGGAGAAGGCCTTCTGTCGGCCTTCACCTGAGGCCATCTTTAAGATGGTGGAGATAATACAGGTGTACGATGCAAGGATGAGAGAAAATGGAATGAAAATCACCAGCACGGCAGCCATAAACAACTGCATTTCATACAGAGGGAGGTCGATGCAAGAAAGCTTAATCAATGGGGGGATGTCACAGAAGAAATAATTGATCTGGTTGGACCCACAGAAGGGCAAGGTGAAAACCCAGGCTGTCTGTACTAGGGACACCACATTACCACAGAAGCCAGAGAGAATGGTCAAGGCCAGGCAGACCCTCCTGTTCATGATGAGGCTGTACCTCAATGGGCGGCATATGGCCACGTAGCGGTCATAAGCCATGGCAGCCAGAAGGAAGCACTCGGAGATCCCAAGGAAGAGCAGGAAGAACATCTGGGCAACACAGCCCAGGTAGGAAATGCTCTTGTCTTCTGAGAGGAAATTCACCAGCATCTTGGGGACGGTGACGGAGGTGTAGCAGATCTCCAGGAAGGATAAGACTCGGAGAAAGAAATACATGGGGGTGTGGAGAGCTGGGTCCATGGTGATGAGGATGATGAGGATGTTCCCCACAAGGGTAATAGTGTAAATTAAGAGACAGAAGAAGAACAGAGGTACTTCCAGTTCATGGTGGTCGGACAATCCCAGGAGAACGAATTCATTCACTGTGGTGCTGTTCTCCCTTCTTGATATTTCTGCATAGTTCATCTGTGGGAAACAATAAATACCCAGATATCATGTGTAGAAATGACCTATTTTGGGCAATAATGGGCAAAAAAAGGGACAAAGGTACACATAAAAGTAAGGCTTCCAACTGCAATGGACATCCAATAGAGCTAAGACCTATGCCCTCAAAGATATTTCAGTGCCTTAACTTTCATTGAATTCTATAAGCATTAGGAACCTGAATACTTTTAAGGCTTTGCACCTTTGTTTCTATCTTCCCCATATGCCTTTAAAAATGCTCCTCAAAACTACTTTGGCCTATATTCCTTTCACGCAGGGTAAATTTCCCCAAGGTGTGATTCTAGGTTTGGGTTAATTCTAGGCGTGGTCAGAAACCGGACAGAAAATGTCTCACGAGCAAGAAACATCTGTAGTAGGCTCTTCAGTGGGGCAGAACAACTCGCAGATAGACCAGAGACATAGACATAGTTTCATTGACCCACGGATAGATGGATATTTCCCTATATTGTTTGCATTTTATTCTCTTTCAAATTCCTTGTACCACCCCACATCCTCCCCCCTGTCTCCAATACCGATGTGCAATTTCTCATGGTTGGAAATTCATGAAGCACCACTCGATTATGCTCCATTCTAATCAGCACTCTCGATGGATGGTGTAGCTCACCGAAGCTACTTTGAAGATGATGGAGCCATGTTGATTTGCAAAAGCCGCGTATTTCTTGCTAGAATTGGATCTTACCGGCACAGAGTTTTCTGCCCTGTCTGGTGAATGCCAAATAATAATTTTGAGATTCTGTAAAAAAGGTCTCTTTCCAACCACCATCAGGAGGTGGAATTTTGAAGCCCCTGAAAGGTTTGCATGGAAAATCAAGGATGATGAATAGGCCACCTCTCTCTAGACCAGGTCTACACGAGACCCAGCAGCTCAGCTTAAGATATGCAACTCCAGCTATGTATTCTACGTACCTGGAGTTGGCTTCCCTTAAGCGGTCTATGGTGGAATCCCCACAATGGAAGGCCAATTGGAGCAAACACTCCCATCAGCTTTCCTTACTCCTCTCAAAAGGAGGAGTACTGGATGCCTGTGGGGGTGCCCTCTGAGTTTGATTTACCAAGTCTTAACTAGACCTGCTAAATCAAACTCCAGAAGATCGATCGCAGCAGCATTGATCTTCCTTTTTGTGTAGACAAGGCCTTAGTTTCTCTGGCTAGAAAAAGGGATGATAAATGTTATTTATTCCACAATGGAACTGTAAAACAAAGATCATTAATATTTATAGAATTCTTTGAGATCCGCGGATTACAGTTGTTATGGAAACGCACCGTGACCTTATTAGTGAATTAAATTAATTCCTAAATAACTTGATACTTCAAGTTCAAAGGGAACTGATTATGTTTTTTAATATATTGATGAAAACCCATTTTGATTCTTCTTTTTTTTTAAAGTTAATAGAAAACTGGAGAGAATGTAAAGACCGGTAAAAGTCTGATTAATTTTAGTGGGCGAAGACAATTAAAGATCTAAAGAAGGAAGAATTTACAAATGCCAGGAGCATATGACTATATGCCTATAAGGAAATGCAACTACTATTAGTAGACAAATAGATGAACAATAAAGAAAAAAAAGTGGCAGTAGCTGAAAATTTTTAGATTTTTTTTCCTTTGGCAAATGCCAATTCAACAAAATTTGGGTGTTCAGACGGATTGTTTTGATTTTGTCTAATTTCTCTATGCAAAATTGATGTGGTCGGATATTTTTGCTTTGTGGTTATCACTTCAATGGCAACATAATCAAATTGATAGAGTCCAAACTGACAGTCCTGAATTAACAGGAGTGTTGTGAGCAGGACACAAGAAGTCATTCTTCTGCTCTACTCTGCACTGATTAGGCCTCAGTTGGAGGATTGTGTCCAGTTCTGGGCCCCGCATTTCTTTCTAGATGTGGAGAAATTGGAGAAGTCCAAAGAAAAGCAACAAAAATGAGTCAAGGTCTAGAAAACATGAGGTATGAGGAAAAAATTGGGTTTGTTTGGTTTAGAAAAGAGAAGACTGAGAGGGGACATGGGAACAGTTTTCAAGTACCTAAAAGGGTGTTACAAGGAGGAGGGAGAAAAATTGTTCTCCTTGGCCTCTAAGGATAGGATAAGAAGCAATGGGCTTGAACTGCAGCAAGGGTGGTTTAAGTTGGACATTAGGAAAACTTCTCAACTGTCAGGGTGGTTAAGCACTAGAATAAATTGCCTAGGGAGGTTGTGGAATCTCCAGCTCTGGAGATATTTAAGAGCAGGTTAGATAAATGTCTATCAGGGATGGTCTAGACAGTGCTGGGTCCTGCCGTGAGGGCAGGGGACTGGACTCTATGACCTCTCGACGTCCCTTCCAGTTCTAGGAGTCTATGAAAATGGAAGGTTTTAAGCTCATTAAGAACAACCATTTTACTTTAGTCAGAGTATTTTGTTTTAAAAAGCCACCCTTGAGATTTGCAATTTTGGTCTGATTTAGAAATAATATTGTAATCTGTGAAACTATTATGGGACAGCTATGAAAAACAGAGAAGACATTGTTGTATTTCGTTGTAACATGAAGAAGAAGAAGATGATGATGACAATGATGATGTTGTCGAAGAAGAAGAAGAAGAAGAAGAAGAAGAAGAAGAAGATGATGACAATGACGATGTCAAAGAAGAAGAAAAAGAAGAAGACAATGAAGAAGAAGAAGAAGATGACAATGACGATGTCAAAGAAGAAGAAAAAGAAGAAGAAGACAATGAAGAAGAAGAAGAAGATGACAATGACGATGTCGAAGAAGAAGAAGAAGAGAATGAAGAAGAAGAGAATGAAGAAGAAGAAGAAATAAAAACTGGACAGTTCTTTGAGTCCTTACCGATTAGCATATGATTTTTTCCCGGTGGTCATTTGTGGAGTGCCCCATTCAATGTCAGGCTTTCACAATATGTTTCCTACCATTTACATGGTACTTTCCACCCCAGGACCACTGAAGAACTAACAATATTTGTGTCAGCGTCACCACCTCTGGCGGTGGCAGGTCTGTATTCATCCCTTTTTTGCAAATGGAGAGACTGAGGCACAGAGAGGCAACGAGTGATTCTCCACCCAGGTCACACAGCTTGTTTAGGGCAGGGGCAGGAAAATATGGCAGGTCTCATGAATTGCCCTTGTATATACCCTAAATATATGAGGGTCTACACCTCCGCAGAAACCCAATGATACAACCGAGCAAATTACACAGACGACGGCCATGTCTATATAGAGACACAAAGAGTTTATTTCATGCTCACCTCCACTGCCATTAATCCAGCCCCATTGGTTGGTTCTCAAGATCCTACATTCTCAAGACACCAGTGAAAGTTGCATGAATATGGAGGTTGTAGAGACCACATCATGGGGACTTGGGTTTCAAGAATAACGATATTTATCACGTTTTGCTGGTCACCAGAGGCTAAGATCCAGCCGACTACACCACATGAGGAATTGAATTCATGTGTGTACAGGTCTAACCTTTCTAGGCTGGCGTTTTCTGGTCCGGCACCATTCATAAAATCCTAGGGCTTGAAGAGACCTCAGGAGTCATCGAGTCCAGCCCCCTCCCCAAAGCCGGACCAATCCCAACTCAATCAACCCAGCCAGGGCTTTGTCCAGCTGGGACCTAAGCACCTCTTTTTTCACTTTTTTTCCAAAAGAGGCTTTTCCCAAGTTTGGCCCGTCTACATGGGGCCAAATGTCGGGAAAACCCCCTCTTTCCGAACGTCCTTTATGCCTCATACCACGAGGTTTACAGGGATGCCGGAAAAACACATCTGACTCTCCGAAATTTTTTTCGGAAAAGCAGACGCCTTCCTTGGATGTGGCAGAGTTTTTCTGAGATACCTCCAGTATCCCAGAAAAGCTCTGTAGTCTAGACATACCCCAGGCAAGAATTACGACTCCATTGTGCTATGCACTGGACAAACCCTAAACAAAAAGTAAAAGAAGAAGTTGTGTCCTACTTATGCTATTTCTCAATCTTCAGGAAGATTTTACTTTAGTATACGATGCCCAAGGTGTGGTTAGCATGAGGAGCTTCCAAAGTTGGACACCTATTTAATCGCAGTTTTACATTTCTTTAGGAACAGGGGAAAAGAAATATTAGAGGTCCGATACATCACAGGTGACAATTCTTTGTTAGAAATGACACCAGCTGAGAAGCCTCCACACGTTCCTTGACTGAGCTAGCTTAAGTCACAAAGGCAAATGCAACGGGACCCTGTTATATTTTCTGCAATAGCGAAGGCTAAACCCGACTATAGTGACAGGCAAAATAACTTCTCCCTACCTTTGGCTCCTTCTGCTCAGCTCCCTGAAAGATAAACGTGCTAATTTCTATGGTCTATTTCAGTCTTCTTAGAGAAACTCGAGGGAGAATTTTGCTGGAAGAAGTACACTGAACACCCGCGGGAATTTTATTCCTGTTGCTTCTCTCTGATTTAGTTGGAGAAGTCTGCAACGTTAAAGTGTTTCAATGGAAACTTTTGGCTTGATCGTACCTAATTCTCAGTCACGTTTGGGCCGATTCATGGGGCTGTGTCCTCGTTCCTGAGCGTTCTCATGGATGTGAATGTCATATAAGTCCGTTTAAAGGTCTTTTTTATAGGGCTGGTGTTATACACAGTAGCTGGCATATCAATGAGGCTACGTCTAGACCAGTGTTTTTCAACCTTTTTTCGCTCATGGCCCCCTTCTGAGCCTCATTCATCATACGCCTGGCAGTTAAGTTTGGGTGGTCCCCTCAGAAACTTACTGTGGCCCCCTAATGTTCTGGTTTTTTCCATGTGGCCCCCTAGAAGTAAGGCGTGGCCCCCTGGGGAGCCATATGGCCCAGGTTGAGAACCACTGGTCTACACTACGGTCTTCTCATGTGGGAAGCTTTTATCGGAAGAGATCGTCTGCAAAAACTTCTTGGGGCAAGAGCGCGGCCACCCTGCAAAAGCATGTCGAAAAAGCGATGTGCTTTTGTGCAAGAGAGCGTCCAGACTGCATGGACATTTTCTCGAAAGGAAGCTCTGATTGCTATGCACAGAATGGCCACCAGGGCACCTGTGCTTTTTCCTCTTTCCTCTTCTTGTGCAAAACCCCCCTTTTCCCCATCCACATATGTCTTTTTGCGAAAGAGCTCTTTCGCAAAAAGGCGTTCTTCCTCGTAGAATGAGGGATACCTATGCCGAAAAAAACCTTCCATTCTTTCGATTTTTTTGTGAAAAAACGCGCTTGAGGTGTGGACGCTCCACAAGTTTTTTTCAGAAAAATGGCCGTAGTGTAGACATAGCCTGAGACTCAGATCTACAAAGTCAAATTCTCCTTTAGGGCTATTTACACTATAGCTGTGTTGTCCACCATGCTAGCTACTAGCCACATCACAAACCAGTGGGTGGGACTCATAACTTGGGGCAAAAGGCAAAAGGCTGTTATATGTTTCTTCTCCATGTTATGGGCGGGGGTTAGGGTTAGGGTTAGAGAATAATAAAAACAGGGACGTTTCAGCTTTTCTTTAAGAGGTGGCATGACAGAGTTCTAGACAGCCATGGGTGGTGTTGAAAAAGCAAATCAGGAAGTGTTAACTGTGACTTCTGGTAACACAAGAACTGCAGCTCACCCAATGAAATGAATAGGCAGCAGGTTTCAAAGGAACAAAGGGAAATACTTTGTTCGACATTAGAGAAAAGTTCCTAACTGTCAGGGTGGTCAAACACTGGAACAAATAGCCCAGAGATGTTGTGAAATCCCCATCTCTGGAGATATTTAAGAGCAGGTTGGATAAATGTCTATCAGGGATGGTCTAGATGGTCCTGGGTCCTGCCATGGGGGCAGGGGACTGGACTCGATGACCTCTCAAGGTCCCTTCCAGTCCTAGTATTCTATGATTCTACTTCATTGCTGCAGGCAAACACATCCCGTGGAACTCCTTAGAATCATCGCATCATCGAATCCTAGGGCTGGAAGAGACCCCAGGAGTCATGGAGTCCAGCCCCTTGCCCAAAGCAGAACCAACCCCAGCTTAATCATACCAGCCAGAGCTTTGTCCAGCCAGGACTTAAACCTCTAGGGAAGGAGAGTCCATCCCCTCCCTAGGGAACCCATCCCAGTGCACCCTCCTCGGGAACTTGTTTTTCCTCATCTCCAACCTAGACCTCCCGCACTGCAACGTGAGACCGTTGCTCCTCGTTCTGCCACCTGCCCCCACTGAGATCAGTCTCTCTCCAGCCTCTTTGGAACCTCCCTTCAGGGAGTTGAAGGCTGCTACCAAATCCCCCCTCGCTCTTCTGCAAACTGAACAAACCCAAATCCCTCAGCCCTGCCTCGTAGGTAATGTGCCCCAGCCCCCAAATCATTGTGGTTTCCTCCGCTGGACCCTCTTCAATGCATCCACATCCTTGCTGTAGTGGGAGGCCCAGAACTGGACACAGTACTCCAGATGTGGCCTTGCCAGAGGATGTTGTGAAGGCCAACCTGTGGAACTCCTTGCCAGAGGATGTGGTGAAGGCTAGAAATTTAACAGGGTTCAAAAAAGAGCTAGATGGATCCATGGAGGTTAGGTCCATCAATGGCTATTAGCTGGATGGGTAGGAATGGTGTCCCCAGCCTCTGTTTGTCTGGAAATGGGTGACAGGGGAGGGATCACGTGAGGATTCCCTGTTGTGTTCCCTCCCTCTTGGGCATCTGGAACTCTCGAGGCCCCTTCCCATCCTAGTGGTCTGTGTTTCTATGTATCAACCTCCGCTCATGATCCAGGATTTGTGTCCTCAGAATGAGCCGTGTTCTCAAATCCAACCATCCCGGGGATCGGGGGAGGTGGCGGTCTATTTCAGTTGATTTCATAGGATCATAGAATCCCAGGGCTGGAGCAGATTGCAGGAGTCATTGAGTCCAGCCCCCTGCCCAAAACAGGACCAATCCCAACTCAAACATCCCAGCCAGGGCTTGGTCAAGCTGGGACTTAAACGCCTCTAGGGATGGAGATTCCGCCCTCTCCCTAGGGAACCCATCCCAGTGCTTCCCCACCCGCCTAGGAAAATCTTTCGTCCTAATATCCAGCCTAGACCTCCCCCACTGCAACGTGAGCCCATTGCTCCTCATTCTGCCATCTGCCCCCACTGAGACCAGCCTCTCTCCAGCCTCTTGGGAACCCCCCTTCAGGGAGTTGAAGGCTGCTCTCAAATCCCCCCTCACTCTTCGCTTCTGCAGACTAAACAAGCCCAAATCTCTCAGCGTCTCTTTGTAGGTCATGTGCTCCAGCCCCCAAATCATTTTGGTTGCCCTCCGCTGGACCCTCTCCAATGCGTCAACATCCTTTCTGTAGTGGGGAGCCCAGAACTGGATGAAATACTGCAAATGTGGCCTCCCCAACACCGAATAAAGGGACTAACCAGAGGAGGAATTTGCAGTCCCCACTCCTAAGAATTCTACTCAGGAAGCCACATGGCACTGTTTCTCCCCAACGCCCATTCTGGCCTCGCTTGTTGTTCACTAGATTCCTTTGATATCCCTAAAACAGCCCAGTGTTCAACAGCCCATCTTGTCCCCCACTAGGATAAGTCCAAAGAATATACTTAAAAAACCCACACATGATCCTGTAGCACCTTAACGACTCACAAAACGTGTGGATGGTATCGTGAGCATTCGTGGGCACTCATGAATGGAGTGGAAGGGGGCCGGGTTCCCTTTTGACCAAAGAACACGAAAACCTTCTGTTCGTTACAACGCACCGCAAAGATCTTTACACCTCATCCAGTCTGGTTTGTGTAAGATATTGCTGGGCCTCGCCACGTCTGTCCCTCCCGCTGTTAGAGAAGAAACAGGCGACCCAGGCATGGAGAGGGTAAAGGGAAGTGCTTAATTGCCGCCGCACATTCCCCTCGGACATTCAACACCGACTGGCAACAGCTTGGCCCCAATCACACTCTTTTATCTATTTTAGTGTGTTAAGTCACACGTCAATCATTACTGTCCCTAAAAGTTTATTTGGTATGTTTACTCCCATACCATGGATATTATTAATGAATACGATTATACCCACCCCTAATTACTATTTACAGAATTTCTGATTAAATCAACACTTTTCTATGCTGCAAACTTTCCGAATCAGCAGGTTACAGAGATGACAAGAACAGTAACCCTGACATTTTTTATACAGCGCCAGTGAGGGTAGGTAAAAGACACAACAAAGAAGAGAACATAAGAACATAAGAATGGCCCATCCAGCCCAGCATCCTGTCTGCCGACAGTGGCCAATGCCAGATGTCCCAGAGGAAGTGAACCGAGCAGGGAATGATCAAGTGATCTCTCTCCTGGCATCCATCTCCACCCTCTGACAAACAGAGGCCAGAGACACCATTCCTTAGCCAGCCTGGCTAATAGCCATGAATGGACTTAACTTCCATGAATTTATCTAGTTCTCTTTTTAAACCCTGTTATAGTCCTAGCCTTCACAACCTCCTCAGGCAAGGAGTTCCACAGGTTGACTGTGCATTGTGTGAAGAAGAACTTCCTTTTATTTGTTTTAACATGCTGCCCATTAATTTCATTGGGTGGCCCCCCTAGTTCTTATATTATGGGAACAAGTAAATAACTTTTCCTTATTCACTCTCTCCACACCACTCATGATTTTATAGGCCTTTATCGTATCCCCCCCCTTAGTCTCTTCGTTTCCAAGCTGAAAAGTCCTAGTCTCTTTAATCTCTCTTCATATGGGACCCGTTTCAAACACCTCATGATTTTAGTTGCGCTTTTTGGAACCTTTTCTAATGCCAGTATATCTTTTTTGAGATGAGGAGGACACATCTGTACGCAGTATTTCAGATGTGGAAGTACCATGGATTTCTATAAGGGCAATAAGATATTCTCCGTCCTATTCTCTAGCCCTTTTTTAATGATTCCTAACATCCTGTTTGCTTTTTTGACTGCTACTGCACACTGCGTGGACGTCTTCAGAGAGCTATCCACAGTGACTCCAAGATCTCTTTCCTGACCGGTTGTAGCAAAATTATCCCCCATCATATGGTATGTATAAGAGCAGCTGCATGCTTAAGTATCTTTGGAGGCTGCAAAAATGAAGGGAAATGGCATGTTCAAGGGTAATGCCGACTGTGGCTGAATTCCTTTCCACTATCCCAGACCCCTGTTCATTTTACATAACCGAAAATGCGCCACCCTTAAACGCTACAGTTCTTACAAACACAGAACCGATTGGACTTCTTGTAAAACCTTCCAAAATTGTGTGGTGTGTTCCTTGTGTTCTCATTGTGTCACCCTCAGCAATATTTGGGTCAGCCTCCCAACCTCTGGCAGTGGCAGGTTCTGTATTCTTCCCACTTTTGCAAATGGAGAAACTGAGGCACAGAAAGGCAAGGAGTGGTTCTTGGTATGGTCTTATCTGGCATGAATGAGCCTCTCTGCATTTGAAACAAATCCTGCTGTTTATTTCAGAACATGAGCCCCCGCAACGAGGAGGGAATATGAACCTCTATCCATAGTAAGACATAAAAGGGCTCGTGGTGCAAAATGTCTTGCTTAAAATTTTGCCCAGAGCTTCTTTTATCTGTTTGTTCCGCAGGCTGTAAATGAGCGGGTTTATGACTGGGGAAACCACCGTAAACAACACAGCAGCCAGGATACCCTGATATGGGGAAGATGCCGATCCGGGCTGTAGGTACGTATAGATTCCTGTCCCGATAAACAACCAAACCACAACTAGGTGCGGCAGGCAGGTGGAGAAGGTTTTGTACCTGCCGTGGGCAGAGGGGATTCTCAGCACGGCCGAGAGCATATGAACATAGGACATGAGTACCGAAATGAAGAAAATGAACCCCCACAACATGCTGCTTAGAATAACCATGATTTGGTTGGTGCGTGTGTCAGAGCAGGAGAGTTTCAGCAGTGGTGGGATGTCGCAGAAGAACTGATCCACCACATTGGACCCACAGAACGGTAATCGAAAGGTGTTGGCCGTGTGCAGCAAGGCATAGACCGAGCTGGTAATCCAGGAACCTGCGGCCATCTGGACACAAGCCCCTCTGGTCATGATGACCCTGTACCGCAAAGGATGGCAAATGGCCACGTAGCGGTCATAGGCCATGGCCGTGAGGACGGTGAACTCCATGAAGGCAAACATGATGCCAAAGTAGACTTGGGCGACGCAGCCGGGGAAAGAGATCCGCCGGGTGTTGTTCCAGGAGTTGGCCATGGACTTGGGGACGGTGACGGAGATGTAGCAGACATCCAAGATGGACAAGTTGCCCAGGAAGAAGTACATGGAGGTGTGAAGACGATGATCGAGGATGACAGCTGAGATGATGAGAAGGTTCCCCGTCAAGGCAGCGAGGTAAATCATCAGAAACACCACAAAGTGCAAAATTTGCAGCTCCCGCACATCAGAGAAACTCTGGAGAAGGAATTCGCTCACAGTGCTTTGGTTGGACATTTCTGGCTCTGTTGAGAAAAATATCAAGGTAAAAAATCAAAGTAAGCTGATAAAAGAAGCTAATATATCTACTTATATTTCTTCAGAAAAGATTCTGGACTCTTGAAGAAGTGTGAAGGATTTCCTTTGGTTCTAAGGTCATTCAGGTCCAACGAGAAAGGCAGAGGTGCTCTCAATTAATTGAGAAGTCATTCTTCCACTCTACTCAGGGCTGATTAGGCCTCAGTTGGAGAATTGTGCCCAGTTCTGGGCACCACATTTCAAGAAAAATGTGGAGAAATTGGAGAGGGTTCAGAGAAGAGCAACAAAAATGAGTCAAGGTCTAGAAAACATGAGCTATCAGGGAAGACTGAAAATATTGGGCTTGTTTAGTTTGGAAAGGAAAAGACTGAGAAGGGACATGATAGCAGTTTTCAAGTATCTAAAAGGGTGTTATAAGGAAGAGGGAGAAAAATTGTTCTCCTTGGCCTCTGATGATGGGACAAGAAGCAATGGGCTTAAACTTCAGTAAGGGAGGTTTAAGTTGGACATTAGCCAATGTACATGTTCATGCTATCTCCTAGTATGTCCTCGCATTCTGTGTTCTTCCAAACAATTCATGAAGCCTCGTTTCATTACAAAGTAATCTGCTCCCTGTCAGAAAAATACTGTACTGTCATAGAATCATACAACACTAGAACTGGAAGGGACTTCGAGAGGTCATCGAGTCCAGTCCCCTGCTCTCACGGCAGAACCCAGCACCATCTAGATAATTCCTGACTGGTGTCTGTCCATCCTGCTCTTAAATATCTCCAGTGATGGAGATTTCGCAACCTCCCTAGGCAATTTACTCCAGTGTTTCACTACCTGGACAGGTAGAAAGTTTTTCCTAATGTCCAACCTCAATCTCCCTTGCTGCAATTTAAGCCCTTTGCTTCTTGTCCTCTCCTCAGACACCAAGGAGAACAATTTTTCTCTCTCCTCCTTCTAACACCCTTTTGGACTCTACCCTTATTGTCACCCAGGAAAGACAACTGGTGAAATGTATGTTGTATTAGAATGTGCTGATACATTTGTGCTCTAAGAGTCTGTAAAAGTCCACAGAGAGTTGCTCTGTCAGCCAGGCAGAAAATGACTTGCACATTGCTCTGAAAGTATCAGGAAGAGAGCAGCCACTCACTTGGGCCAAGAGTTTTCAAGCTGCCTAAAGAAACGATGCCCAATTCCTAATACATTAGCGGGATCTCGACGTGCTAATCTCTGAGACACCCTTCAGCTTCTTAACTTTAATCTTAGGAAGAATTTACTTATTGTTGACACCTGGAAAACGAGAAAGAAATGTAGCCATCTTTTCCTGCTGGTCACCACTGTCCACTTCACCAGCTTCCTGCCCGTCCACCACCTACCGTTCCAATCTAATCGGCCAGTTACATAAGGCAGCCCCACCCTCTGGAATCTGACAGCACAGAATATCCAGATGCAAAGTAGAAAGACAGACCTGGATCTCAGTGGAAAAACAAAGGTAAGGTTTACATTTGCTGGTGCTGAAAGTAGAATCATATTCAGTTACAAGATCGGTAGCTTACCTGCCTGAATCCTGGCCTTTCAGTCACAGCAAGCAACACCTGCTCGACCCACTGTGTGGGCACAATTCCATGTACGATGGGCACCCGAGCCAGACCTCCTTAGCAATGCGCCGCTGGTAGCTAGCAAAGAAGCTTTATCCAGGTGATTTCTCTAGTGGGAACCCAGGGTTGCTTTTCCCTGGAGACCTGCAAAGCTCAGAAACCAGGACACTGAGGGGAAATCTGCTTCATTATCAAGCACACAACAATTGGAAAACTAGGGTGCATGACAAAATGGCAGATGGAACCTTCTCTGGTTGGCAAATGAGGCAGAATTTGCCAAGGGTCAGTCTATCTATCTATCTATCTATCTATCTATCTATCTATCTATCTATCTATCTATCTGTCTAGACTGCATCCCTCTGTCGACAGAGGGATGCAAATCAAGCATGTCAAAATTACTAATGAAGCCGGGATTTAAATATCCCACGCCTCATTAGCATAAACATGGCCGCCACTTTTTGAAACAGAGTTTTTTTGAGAAAAAATGGCATTCTAGACGTGGATCCGTCGAAAATAAAGCCTTTTTCGACCGATCCTGTATTCCTCAAAAATGAGGTTTACAGGATCTGTTGAAAAAGGCTTTATTTTTGACAGATCTGAGTCTAGACTGCTGGGTTTTTTCAAAAAAACTCCATTTGGAAAAAAAGAGGCAGCCATGTTTATGCTAATGAGGTGTGGGATATTTAAATCCTGGCTTCATTAGTAATTTCGATATGCCTAATCTACATCTCTCTGTCGACAGAGAGGTGAAGTCTAGGCACACCCTATCTATCTATCTATCTATCTATCTATCTATCTATCTATCTATCTATCCCCGTCCACCCCATCTATCTGTCTAACTGTCCCCATACACACTCTCTCTCTAGCTAGCTATCCCCATCCACTCCCTCCATCTTTTTAAGTGACTACAAGCGATAGGCAGAAAGAGTGGATATCAACAGTAAACAAAACATGAGCTCTCCACCTAAACTCTCGTGCCCAGTAGACTATCCAACATCTAGCTTCAGCAGCTTTTGTCACCGCCCTGGCAGTTGCAGTTCATGCTACTCAGGTTTCACCCTTCCGACCTGCACCATTCCCGTCATAGCCTGAACGCCGGGTGGTGGGCAGGTACATGAGGAGCTAGCTAGGTGTGTGGGGTTATGTGCCCTGAATAGGCTGCCAGAGGTTGCGGCTCAGCCAGTAGGTCAGACAGGCACCTGAAGCACACCTGGAGTCAGCCTGGAGGGGAGCCTGATTAGAACATCTCCCTCCAGTTAAGGCCTATGGCAGGGGTGGGCACAAGGGCACTAAGAAGCGCCACTCCTGGGAGGGTGGGAGGAGGCTCTGTGTGCTCCCCCGGCCCCAGGCCCTGATTGGCCTGGGGGTTGGGGAGCACAGGAAGTCTCCTGTCACTGCCAGGGGCATGGGTGCTTAGTGGAAAGGGGGGCTTTCCCAAAGGGGCTCCCCCACCCCAAGCATGGCCCTGCTTCTTCCATTTGAGGCCCCGCCGCTTCCATTTGAGGCCCCGCCGCTTCCATTTGAGGCCCTGCCTCTTCTGGGGCAGGCTGGGGACGCTTAAAAAATTTTTGATGTGGCTCCCGGCAAAAAATTTATTGCCCACCCCCGGCCAATGGGCACACCATAAAAACCTTCCCTTGGGTAAGGCAAGGGGAGGGAGAAAAGGGACGGACCAGAGGCCAGGAGAGGATGAGTGGAAGGCCAAGCCCTGAAGGCAGCAAACAAGAGGGGTGGGTTCCAAGATGCCATGGAGTAGGTACCCAGGAAGGGTTGTGGAAATGGTCCAGAGAGAGGCCACTATTCAGTGGGGCAGGTCTCATAGCTCACTCAGGCCACCCCATAGGGCCCTGGACCAGAACCCCAAGCATGTGGGTGGGGCCAGGTTCCCCCCAGCCATCCCCTAGCTGGTGGGCTGCCAGTGTCACCACCACAGGGCAGATATGAACTTGGGACTTCTGAAGCAGAGTACAGGAGCCTCTACCCTCTGAGCTAAGAGCCAGCTGATTCCCAGGCCATGCTGTAGAGGTCTCTTGATCTCAGCTGTTGCTGTGGTCTAGCTCCCACTTGCATTGCTCAGTAACTACACTAGGGCTATGTCTACACTGCATGCTTATGAGTAATATGCAATGAATGAGGCTGCTGGAATATCGCCAGCCTCATTTTGCCAATCACGAGCCACCATTTTTCAGAAGAGGCTTTTTGCAAGAAGGAGCTGTTTAGCACTGCCCCTTCTGCGCAAAGAAAAGGTGCTCCTTCGCGCAATGCCGCTCTTCCTGAAAAGTAATATGAACCTGGGACCTCTGAAGCAGAGTATGAGTCTCTACTCTGAGCTAAAAGCAACTGGCTGCCTTCCATGCTGGTCTCTTGCTGAGCTGTTGCTGTGGCTCTAGGTACCACTTGCATTGCTCAGCGCCTGTGTCTACATTGCATTTACTCAAAAGGGATGCTAATGACACAAGTCAATGCTGCTGGGATAAATTTTCAGAGGCATGCATAACTGTACATACTTCCCTCGTGGTGATGGAAGCGCCATGTCACAGCCTCTTGAGACCAGTTGAGATCCTGGACAAGGCCCCATTTGTAAGAGGCAGGATTTGAACCTGGGACCTCTGAAGCAGAGTATAGGAGTCTCTACCCTCTGAGCTAAAAGCCAGCTGGCTGCCCTCCCATGCTAGTCTCTTGCTGTTACTGTGGTCTAGGTACCACTTGCATTGCTCAGTAACCATGCTAGGTGTGTGGGTTACACCAGCAAGGAAAGGAGGACCCTTGGACTACCGGAGGAACTGACCTCCAAACTCCTGATTGGCCAAGGATGGAAAGGGCTCTTGGAGCAGGCTACCCTTGCCTTCTCGGCAGTGGTAGGGACACCGCGAGCCTTTGGAGGCACACAAAAGACCCCGCCAGAATGCGCAGGATCCGTGGGCATAGCCCAGACTTGCCACACACCCCTCTGCTGGAATCTTCATTTCAGAGACTCGTCTTTCTTCCACCTGGAGCGTTGTGTCCAGTTCTGGGCCCACCTCCCCACTGCAGAAAGGGGGCATCGGAGAAAGTCCAGCAGAAGTCAACAAAAGTGATCCGGGGGCTGGAGCACATGACCCACGAGGAGAGGCTGAGGGATTCGGGCTTGTTCATTCTGCAGAAGAGAAGAAAGGGGATTTGAGAGCAGCCTTCAATTCCCTGAAGGGAGGTTCCAAAGAGGATGGAGAGAGGCTGATCTCAGTGGGGGCAGGTGGCAGAACGAGGAGCAATGGTCTCACGTTGCAGCGGGGGAGGTTTAGGTTGGAGATTAGGAAAAACTATTTCTCTAGGGGGGTTGGGAAGCACTGGGATGGGTTCCCTAGGGAGAGGGTGGAATCTCCATCCCTAGAGGTGCTTAAGTTCTGGCTTGACCAAGCCCTGGCTGGGATGCTTGAGTTGGGAATGGTCCTGCTTTGGGCAGAACTTTGATGACTCCCAAGGTGTCTTCCAGCCTCGTGATTCTATGACTTTCTGAGACGTCTAACCTCTGGGGATTTCTCTGGTGGGCGTGAAAGATGAATTCATGGTCCGTTTCCATGGAGATGCACCGATTGCTCCTCGAGAGTCACTGAAGAGAGACCGCAACAGGGACAGCATCTAGTCTAAGTGGCAGCGACGTTTCATGGTGGTACTGTGGTCACAGTCACAGCAATGCAAAGTCCAAGAGTACAGCAGGACATCTGTCACAGCTCGGGTCCAACACCAACCAACTCATCAACTCCCAAGCCCAGAACGCAAGCCTCAAAGATGCCCGTTATTTCAGTGGCTCCCAGGGTCCAATGGAGCCCGCTGTGTCAATTTGGAAACCTCAGCCCTTCATCTCTGGTAACTAAGGGCAAATCTTGCTGCCTAGCAACATCAGAGCAGATTATTTTTTCAGGATACCTCCCTGGTGAGCACCACCATGGGTATAAGTGGGTGCATTGTGTCTTCTGGAGAATGATGCTACAGCTGATGCAATTTGTCACCCTGCAGGTAAGTTAGAGAGAGATGGCTGGAAATTGCCCATCCACTATTCTGAAAATGAAAAATCCAGGTTAAGAGTTTTGGGGTACTTGGAAAATGTGCTTTTTTAGATACTTTTTAATTTGCCTTTAACAAACACCCCCTTCCCGAAAACAGACTCCTTTTCAGATTGGGGGGAGATGGGTTGAAAAAGTACCCCCCAAAAAAGTACGGTGGGTGATTTGTTTTTTTTACAACGAAGCGTTGGAATTTTCCACAATGGTGATAAAACGCAACAACTCCTCCTCAACCAAGACCCCCACATTTTTTTTTCATTTGTGCCATGTGAAAGGCTTAAATTTCCACTCAATGTTCCAGGAAAAAAATGAATTCGGGTTTTTCATTGCCGAGTGGAAATAAGCATCTACATACCCGACATGGCTCAATAAATTGTAGCAAATGTGTTCAAAATGTTTCTATACTTGTGACAGGTATCAGAGGGGTAGCCGTGTTAGTCTGAATCTGCATAAACAACGAGAAGTCCTGTGGCACCTTATAGACTAACAGATTAATGGGAGCATAAGCTTTCGTGAGTAACGACCCACTTGATCAGTGGGTCATCTGAAGAAGTGGGCTGTGCCCACGAAAGCTCGTGATACCATCTACATGTTTTGTTAGTCTATAAAGTGCTACCAGACCATTTATTGTTTTTTAAGTTTATCCAATAAATCTGTTAGTCTATAAAGTGCCACAAGACTTCTCGTTGTCTATATTTATGGGGCATGTTTTTATATGAATAAATACCCGTGTTTCCATTTGTAAGTTTCCACATCCTTGTGTATAAATGTGAACAGAATTGTGCTGGTGGGTATAATTCCATTTTTCGTCATTACGATCCCATGTTTGTGAGCATTGCTTTTTTGATGGTCACATGGATGTAAACTGGCTTACTGGACGGGGAGAAGCAACAGAAATGATAGATCTTGATTTTTGGGAAGGTTTTGATGCAATCTTCCATGAGTTTCTCATAAGCAGATCAGGGAAATGTGATCAAATTACCATAAGATGGGTGAAAGTCTGACGGAAAGGCCATATCAAAGGCTACGTCCTTACACAACAAAACCCTATATCTGCAACTCTCAAAGCCCTAATCCATAGAATTTGGGCTTGCGGGGATCATGTTTTGGCATACAAAATAGCCATGTAGACTATCAACATCATCATCGTCATCATCAACAACCATGGGCTCAATGCCCGTTGGTGTCCAATGCCTCCCTCACTATTTCCTTCCATCTTTAACTTTCCAGTGAGGAGTGGCTTAGTGTCTGTAGACTAGCTCCGTACTAATCTACTGTATCATCTACCCATTCTCTGTGGGGTCTGCCTCTCCTATTCAAACCATCCATTATGCCGAATTTCAAGGTCTTGACTTTTCACTTGTCATTCATTCTGCAGATATGCCCGAATAGCTGTAGCTTCTGTTGTCTAACCTTCAGCAGTAGTTCTAGTATCTAAAAGGGGGTTCCAAGGAGAAGGGAAAGAATTGTTCTCACAGTCTTTTCATTGAGAGGTGACACTACTGACCCAAACCCTGTACCTCAAATTTGGTAGCAAGGCCCTAGATCTCCTAACCTCCACCCTATCCTACAGTGCTTGGAGATGCCACTCCTGGAATGAATTGTGTGGCAAGGACAACATACAAGCGACATTGGTGAGGGAAAGGCTTAGATACCTCTCCTTGTTCTAACACCTCTCTCCACTTTTTTTTTTCAAGTAAGACTAGAGCTTACACCCCCTCTATCTATCTATCTATCCCCATTCATGCTCTCTTCCCCCCCATCTGTCTGTCTGTCTAGCTAGGTACCTAAATACATCAATGTGGAATCACTTTGCTTACTTAATTATGCCCCTGAACCTACAACATTTTGCCCATGTGCTTAAATTACCACATTATAATCATTGCATTGACTTCAAGTCTTTATGCCATTGGGACTCAAAGGGGAGATGGGGAAAAACTAAAAATAAAATGTGTGATTACAATGTGATATGGCTGCTGAAAAGTCCAGTGTATAGAAATCAACACATCCATGTGTCTGTCTTCCATGAGGGGGGATCAGAACGAAATGGCTGTATAAATTCTACACTGATGGGCATAACTATAACTAGCAGACATGATGGAGAGAGGAAGTTGTTTCTAATTACATTCCTCAAGGCAGAAAATAGAGAGTGAGAGGGGACATGATAGCAGCTTTCAAATACTTAAAAGGGTGTCACAAGGAGGAGGGAGAAAAATTGTTCTCCTTGGCTTCTGAGGATAGGACAAAAAGCAATGGGCTTAAACTGCAGCAAGGGAGGTTGAGGTTGGACATTAGGAAAAACTTCCTACCTGTCAGGATGGTGAAACACTGGAATAAGTTGCTGAGGGCAGTTGTGGAATCTCCATCCCTCTGGAGATATTGAAGAGCAGGTTGGACAGACACCTGTCAGGTCTGAGAAGGTGCTTGGTCCTGCCATGCGGGCAGGGGACTGGACTCGATGACCTCTCGTGGTCCGTTCCGGTTCTAGTGTGCTACAGTTCTATCACAGTGTTTTCGTTGAGAGGTGACGCTACTGACCCAAATGCTGTACCTCAAATTTGGTAGCAAGACCCCAGATCTCCTAACCTCCACCCTATCCTACAATGCTTGAATTGTGGAATTAATTGTGTGGCAAGGGCAACATACAAGTGACATTGATGAGGGAAATGCTTAGATGTCTCCCCTTGTACTAACTCCTCACTCCACTTTTTTTTTTCAAGCAAGACGAGGGCTGGGAATCATCCAAGGAGTTGTTCCGAACAACCATTGCATGGTTCTGTTGGTGTTGTACCACAAAAACAAATGTCTCTTCTTCATCATGACAGCATTCTCTTCCCCTGCCCCGATGCATAGTCTCCTGGGCACCCAGCATGGCAGGAATCAAACGTCCATCGTGGAATTTGTCCTTCTGGGATTCGGGAACCTGCCTACATTGCAGGTTCCTCTCTTCCTGCTGTTTTTGGTGGTCTACCTGATGACCATGGCTGGGAACCTCCTCATCGTGGTGCTAGTGGTGGCCGATCGGCACCTTCACACCCCCATGTACTTCTTCCTGGGGAACTTGTCCTGCTTGGAGACCTGCTACAGCTCCACCATCCTGCCCCGGCTACTCGCCAGTCTCCTGACGGGGGACAGGACCGTCCCTCTGAAGGGCTGCTTCCTCCAGCTGTATTGTTTTGGCATCCTGGCCTGTGCAGAGCGCTATCTCCTGATGGCGATGTCTTTCGATCGGTATCTAGCAATATGTAAACCCTTCCGCTATGTGTCCCTCATGAGTGGCAGGTTCTGCCTCCAGCTGGCGGCTGGGTCTTGGATGAGTGGATTGTTGGCAGCGTCCGTCATCATTCCCAGGCTGTCGATGTCAACGTTCTGCGGCCCCAATGGAATCGATCATTTTATGTGTGAGTTCAACTTAGTGATAAAACTCTCCTGCAGTGACACACACAGCTTAGTGGTCATGGCCTTCCTGTTGTCTTCCTTATTCACGCTACCACCATTTCTACTCACCCTGACTTCCTATGTGTCTATCATCACCACCGTCTTGAGGATCCCTTCCACCTCTGGGAGGCAAAAGGCCTTTTCCACCTGCTCCTCCCACCTCCTGGTGGTGGCCATTTACTACGGGACCCTGGTCGTGGTCTACTTGCTCCCCGACACCAACACACTGGGAGGCATGTCCAAAGTCTTCTCTGTCTTCTACACCATCCTCACCCCCCTAGTCAATCCCCTCATCTATAGCCTAAGGAACAAAGACGTCCAGGAGGCCCTGAGCAAACTGGTCAGGAAACTTGGGTCCATAGAATTCGAGAACTTTGCCTTGAGACCAAAGTGAATCAGAGACCATGCGATATAATTCATGGGAGCTGAACTTGAAGGCTGACCCCGCAATCCCTCACTCATGTCGGTCCTTCATGAACATCATCCCATTGAAATGTACCATATGTAATGTTAGTTCTACTGGAATCAACAGGATGGACTGGTGTTCCCTCAATGCTCCATGTGGGGTATTGAAAACTGTATGAAAATCAATCACAAGCTATCATTCCAAGTGCGTAAGGGGTCTATCGGTCCCGTGTGCTTTGCTCTGTAGGGAAGCAAGCAATCTAGGACAAGGAGTTACTCTGCAAAGAGCCAACTAAGAGCAGGGTGGGGTGACTTATGCTAGAGGGAGCAGCCTTCTTTGTCTCAATCAGGTTTGGGGATTCCGTGAGCTATTGTTCTATATTCTAAGAAATAAACTCATGGAACTCCTCGCCGTTCTTATATTCTGATAAACTTGATTGGAGTTTAACCACAACCAATGTGCCTTGAAGTGATCAGTTGTAGAGTAAGTAGCTTTAATCATTTTGATTCAGTATAAAACATATTCAAGAAAGCCAATGATGTGCACTAAGTTTATTGGTATAAATAAATAAATTGCGAATGATTCTAAGGGCTGGCAAACAGAACAAAGCAGACGATTTACCAAATAATCGTTGCTGAACATAGTGAAGAGACAATTGCATTTGTTCCAATGCAATTTATGAATGTATAAAGAGATTCCAAGTATCTAAAAGGGTGTTACAAGGAGGAAGAAGAAAAATTGTTCTCCTTTGCTTCTGCAGCTAGGACAAGAAGCACTGGGATGGGTTCCCTAGGGCAGGCGTGGAATCTCCATTCCTAGAGGTTTTTAAGTCTCAGCTTGAGAAAGTCCTGGCTGGGATGATTGAGTTGGGATTGGTCCTGCTTTGGGCAGGGGACTGGACTTGATGACCTCCTGAGGTCTCTTCCAGCCCTCGGATTCTCTGATTCTATTATACTATGAGGCATAAGGGAAGTTGAAGGAAGAGCGTTCTTCCTTCGACTTCCTGCTGAGTAGACAAAAGCCCAATAAAGGGTATGTCTACACTGCAAAGTTAATTTGAAATAACAGCCCTTATTTCGAATTAACTTTAATAGTGTCTACACAGGCAAACCACTTTTCAAAATTAGTTGAAATAGCGGAGCCCTTAATTCGAATTTGGTAAATCTATTCTACGAGAGTAACGCCATATTGGAAATAGCTATTTCGAATTAAGTGCTGTGTAGACACTTAATTCGAAATAGGGGGCCTCCAGCCCTTCCCAGGGAGCCCTGGTGGCCACTCTGGGCACAACCAGGAAAACTTACTCTCCTCTTCCCCAGCCCCGGAGACATTAAAGGGGTAGACCCTGGCCACAGTGCCTGTGCCAGCTCCAAGCCTGTCAGCCCAGAGCCAGCAGTGGCCACTAGGGCTCCTGGAATGAGGTTTAACAGGTAGTTCGAACTAGGGCTTTAATTCAAACTATCGGGTCCCTGCCGCGTGTAGACGCAGGCAGTTAGTCCGGACTTGTAAATTTCAAAAATGGCGACCGGCCGGGAAGATGCAAATCAAACACGGGAATATTTAAATCCTGGGCTTGATTTGCAACTTCAAATGCCTACATTAGCCTCCCTAGTTCAAACTAGGGGGCTAGTGTAGACATACCCTGGGTGTGTCCAGACTACAGGGTTTTGTCGACAAAAGTGGCCTTTTGTCGACAGACCTATACCTGCTTCTACACTACTGCCGTGTTCTGTCGACAGTAAGTCAACAGTTTTGTCGACAGCGGTAAACCTCCTTTTACGAGGAAGAATGCCTTTGTCGATAGAGATCTGTCAACAAAACGTGTGTGTGGATGCAGGGGGCCAGTTCTGTCGACAAAAAAGGCCTCCAGGAAGAAACCCTGGTGGACAATCTAGCCTTTACAGGTACAGCACCTCTGTGGTTCCTAGCCACAGCCTCTTAAAGGCACAGGCATCCAGACAGGCCTTGCTGTCTGACAGCTAGCTCGAGCACCCGTGCCAGCCATGACAGCCATAGCCCAGCCTCAAGGCCCCCCTGGACCTTCTCAGGACAGAGATGAGGACCCAGGGGCACCAAAAGGCGGGCACCAGCCTGGTCAGGGACAGAAATCCAAAACCTGCTGGAGCTCTGGTCCCAGGAAGAAGCCCTGCAGGCCCTGCAAACATGCCGCAGGAATGCAGACATTTACGAGCGCCTGGTCCAGGGACTGGCCACCAAAGGGCATCACCCCCGCACCATGGCACAAGTCAGGGCCAAGGTTAAAGAGCTGCAGCAGGGATATGCCAGGGCCCGGGACCAGAGCTCCCACCCCGGGGCAGCTGCCGAGACCTGCCCTTACTATGAGGAGTTGGAGCAGATCCTGGGCGGTGGGGAAGCCCAGACTCCACTGTGTGATGGAGTCCGGGTTACCCCACCACATCGTGGACCGACCCCTCCTCAGGGAGGACGACCAGGCAGGAGAGGCGGGAGAGCTGCACCCAGGAGGAGGAGGAAGAGACAGCAGGGACCCTCTCCCAGGAGCCGGTCCTCCAGACCCCAGAGGCCTCCCAGGCGTCCGTGGACATCGGGGAGGGAACATCAGGTGAGTGCTTTGAGGAGTCACCACACATGGGTGGGTTGGCAGTGGGGAGGGGCAGCTGGCCCCATTGCCACTGTGGGGCCCCTGTGAGGCTTTCAGGCCGCTGCCCAACTCACATGCGGAGTCACATGTAACACCCCCTGAGTCTCCTGTCCAAAGGAGAGCACCTGACAGCCATGTCATGCCCTCGGGGACAGCAGGGGTGCACACAGACATTGATTGTCTCCTCCTCTTTTCCTCCACAGCCGGACCCTCCATCCAAGAGTGGAGCACCGCGCTGCCCCACCACCATCCCGGTCCCGTGGCACCCGCAGGCACTGACAGGTGTACACGGACCTGCTGAGGGAGCACATTGTGGCCCGGCAGGACCTGAACAGGACCCTCCAGCAGAGGACGGAGGCAGAGGCCAAGTGGCGCACCAGGCTGCTGGATGAGCTGGTCCAGCAGTGCACGGAGATCTGTGCCACAATGCGGGAGCTCTTTGCCTTGCCTGCCACTGTCACGGGCACCACTCCCCCTGCTCCTCCAGCCGCCCCTTCCCCCCTGCTCCTCCAGCCCCCCCGTTTCCCTCCAGCCCCTCCTGCTCCCGAGCCCTCACAGGCCCAACAGCTGCCCTCCCGTCCTGCTCAAGCCAGGACTAGGTCTCGCTCCACCCAATCCCAAGACCGTGGCAATGCCAGGACAGAGGAAGGTGGTAGGACCCTGTGGTCAGGGAAGCAGCAGCCCTCTTGAGTTCCCCGTCCCTGCTCCAGGTTTTCAGTCCAAGGGATAGCTCAGTGGTTTGAGCATTGGCCTGCTAAACCCAGGGTTACAAGTTCAATCCTTGAGGAGGGCCATTTAGGGCAAATCTGTCAGGGCTGGTACTTGGTCCTGCTATGAGAGCAGGGGATTGGGCTCAATGATCTCTCAAGGTCCCTTCTGGTTCTAAGAGCTATATGTGTCCCCCTCCCTGCTCCAGGTGTTCAGCCCCCTACCACCCCAGTTAAAGGACATTTCATTTCATCTTTATTGTTGACAGATGGATTATCCTTTGTGGATCAACAGGTGAACAGTTAAAAGAGACAGTTTTGTTCAACAGTTCATGCATTTCCTTTACTGCTAGTGTTGCTAATAAAGGAAATTTCTGTTTACAAAGAAAAGTGTGTCTTCTATGTGTTCCTAATGGGAAGAGGGTGAGGGTTGTGGAGGGACAGGTAGGGGTGGGCCAGGCCAACCCCCCCCCATGGGGGAGGCCCTGGGGGGAGAGAGTGGGTTCCTTCTGAGAATCTCTCCCTCAGGGCCTCTCGGATTTGGACACCAGCCTGGTGAGCCTGGCGGATGGCAGCCGTCCGGGGCTGCTGAAATGGCCTCTCCTCGCCATCAGCACCTGTCCCCCACCCCGGCAGGAAGGCCTCCCCTTTCCTCTCCACTAGATTATGGAGGGCGCAACATGCGGCCACCACCTCCGGGATGTTGCGTTCACCCATCTCCAGGCGTGTGAGGAGGCAACGGAACCTCCCTTTCAGCCGGCCGAAGGCGCATTCCACCTGGATGCGAGCCTGGCTAAGATGCGTGTTGAAAAGCTCCTTGCTTGCATCCAGGTGGCTGGTGTAGGGCTTCATGAGCCACGGCATCAGGGGGGTAGGCCGCGTCGGCCACGATGCACACCGGCATCTGCACGTCCCCGAGCGCGAGGTGTCGCTGGGGGAAAATGTTCCTGCCTGCAACCTGAGGTACAGGTAGGAGTTGCGAAATATGCGCGCATCATGTGCCTGCCCTGACCACCGGACACAAATGTCCGTAAAGTGTCCCCGGTGGTCGATGAGTGCCTGCAGCACCATGGAATAGTAGCCCTTCCTGTTTATAAACTGGGCTGCTCGTTGGGCCGGTGCGCGGATTGCGACGTGTGTCCCATCGAGGGCTCCTCCACAGTTCGGGAAGCCAAGGGCAGCAAACCCGGCAAGGATGTTGTCCAGGTCCCCAAGACGGACGAGCCTCTTCAGCAGCTCCGCATTGATGGCCCTCGCCACCTGCAGCACCGAGACAAATAGACAGAAACCAGGGAGTTAGACAGGTTACCTAAGCACTTGAGGGGGGGATTCTTCCCACCTCCCACTCCACCCCTCCCCTTGTCAGGATGCCCCCTTCCCCCTCATCAGTGTAGGGGTGGCCGAGGAGCAGCCTCCAAGTGCCTCTCCATCTCCCACTTCCCCTTGCCCTTGCCTGGCAGTCCCCCTTTCTTAACCCCCCCACTCAGCAGGGCCTGCCCCCGAAAGTGACTTACCTCCATTAAAATGTCCCGGACAGTAGACCTCCCCATGCCAAACTGGTGTCCCATGGAGCAGTAGCTGTTGGGGATGGCCAGCTTCCACAGGGCAATTGCGACCCATTTCTGTAGGGGGGATGGCGGGCCGCAGGTGGGTGTCCTGCTGTTCCAGAGCAGGGGTGAGCCAGGCACACAGCTCCAAGAACATGGCCTTCCGCATCCGGAAGTTGCGGAGCCAGTGTTTGTCGTCCCAGAGCTGCATGACGAGCCAGTCCCACCAGTCAGAACTCGTCTCGTGCCTCCAAATCTGCCTGTCCCCCAAAAAGTTTGGGGGCAAGGGCAGAGCTCCTGCATCCCGGAGGAGGGTCTCCTCGGTGTGGTCCGGGTCCATATGGGGCAGGAGATTCCTGACAGAGTCATGCAGACGCAGCAGAAGCTGCAGTATGGCAGCGTGGGGCCATCGCCTGCCCGGGGGCAGCTCAGGCTCCATGGTCAAATAAAAGGTGAAAAGCAGGGAAAAAAACCCAGATAATAAACTGCTGTGGTGTCCGAGGAAGCAGGGCAACCAAAGCAAGCACTGCAGCAGCTTTGCTTTCCCTCTAGGAGGTAGGCAAGCCAGAAGCAGGAGCAGAGCAGCGGCTGTCCAGGGGGATCCCTATAAGCACGCATCTCTGCAAAGAGCAGGCAGCAGCACCTGGAAATAAAGGCTGCCCCCATGCCCTACCAGAAGCTCTTCCAGGTGCCTTCTTTTGTCGACAGAGCGTCCGGCAGCCTGGATGCTCTTTTTCGACAAAGCAGATTGATTTTTCGATCCGCATAATGTAATCTAGACGCTCTTTTTCGACAGTGGCTTTGTTGAGTCTTTTGCCTAGAGGGCATTCCCTCTGGGTAAACACATTTGTAATGCAGATATACAGTCAACATGCCTGACTACCGATAGAAAAATGATTCACGCTTACAAATAGGAGGATCCAATTCAGTCAACCGCAACCTCTCCGCCGATATCTCACCTGACCTATCTTGTATGAAATACATAAGAATTACACCATGGTCTTATCGTAATATCTCTGTGAAGAATATGGGTCCCTGTATCACACCATGGATGTATACAGAGGCAATATGATTCGGTCATTGTATCTATTTCTTCCCTAATGGTTCTCCACATTTTGTTTGCTTTTTTGACTACTGTGGGACGTTGAGTGGAGGTTGTCCGAAAACTATCCGCAGTGATGCCAAGATCTCTCTCTTGAGTGGGAACAAATAATTTAGACTCCAACTTTGTACTTTGTACTTTGTACTTTGTAATTTAGACTCCAACTTTGGTCAGTTGAGATTGCAACTTCCAATGTGCGTTATTTTGCCTTTTGGGTGTAGCTTCAAAAGGCTAGGTTTCTTCCTCCCTGCAGATAGGAATGAACAATATCGTGTCCCTGGAAATCATCTTGGCAAGACATTTGATGTCTGTGAAGAGCTTCAAAAGGATTTCACCAAACTACATGATGTGGCAACAAAATGGCAAATGAATTTTAATATTATAAATGCAAAGCAGTGCACATTGGAAAAAATAATCCCAACTAGAAGTAGAAAATGAGGGAGACTAATTTAGCTCGAACCACGCAAGAGTGCATTTCTTGTGGATAGTTCTGTGAAAATGTCCACTCAATTTGCTGCAGCAGTCAATAAAGCAAACAGACAGTCAGGAATCATTAAAAAGGGGATCGAGAACAAGACAGAGACTATCTTATTGCCTCTGTATAAATATATGAGACGCCCACATCTTGATTACTGCGTACAGATGTGGTTGTCTCATTTCAAAAAAAGAACTCTTGGCATTGGAAAAGGTTCAGCAAAGGGCAACAACAATGATGCGGGGTTTGAAATGGGTCCCATATGAAGAGAAATTAAAACGACTGGGATTTTTCACCTTAGAAAAGAGATTTATACTAAGCGGAGATGTCATAGAGGTTTATAAAATCATGACAGGTGTGGAGAAAGTGAATAAGGAAAACTAATTTACTTGTTCCCATAACATAAGGGCTGCGTCTAGACTGCCATGATTTTGCAGAAATACTTTTAACGGAAAAGTTTTTCCGTTAAAAGTATTTCTGCAAAAGAGCATCTAGATTGGCATGGATGCTTTTGTGCAAAAAGTGCTTTTGCGAAAAAGCATCCATGGCCAGTATCGACGCGATTTTGCGCAAGAAAGCTCCGATGGCCATTTTAGCCATCAAGCTTTCTTGCGAAAAAAATTAAGGTGCCTGTCTACACTGGCCCTCTTGTGCAAGTATTCTTGCACAAGAGGGCTTATCCCTGAGCAGGAGCGTGAAAGGTTTTGCACAAGAAGCACTGATTTTGTACATTACAAAGTCAGCGCTCTTGCGCAAATTCAAGCGGCCAGTGTAGACAGCTGGCAAGTTTTTATGCAAAAGCGACTGCTTTTGCGCAAAATCTTGCCAGTCTAGACGCACCCAAGAAGTAGAGGTCACCCAATGAAATGAATAGGCAGCAGGTTTAAAACAAACAAAAGGAAGTTTTTCTTCATGCAGCCCCCAGTCAATCAGTGGAACTCCTCACCACAGGATGTTGCAAAGACCAGGACTTTAACAGGGTTCAAAAAAGAGCTAGATAAATTCATGGAGGACAGGTCCATCAGTACTTATTAACCAGGATGAGCAGGAATGGTGTCTCTAGCATCAGTTTGTCTAGGGCTGGGAATGGATGACAGGGTAGATTACTTGTTGATTCTGTTGACTCCCTCTGGGGCATCTGGCACTGGCCGCTGTTGGAAGACAGGACACTGGGCTAGATTGACCTTTGTTCTGAGCCAGTAGGGCTGGTCTCATGTTCTTATGTTGGCCCCAACGTCCATTCTTGTCTGGCTCATTATTCACTAGAGGCCTTTGAAACTCACCCATTTTCCCATTGTTCACAACCTATCTCTTCCCTAACTAGGACACGTGCAAAGAAAATACAAGATTATCTTCATTAGCCTAGAGTCCAAAGACATTTAAATAAGTATCTTCTAAACAGGATTATCCAAAGACATGGCTGCTTCGAAACTTGTAACTGACTGGACCTCCCAGAATAGTGCACGACTTTTCATACGTCAACCATGACCACAGGATGTTACAGCTGTCCTGCCGTGCGTTAATGAGCAATTCTTCACTAGAGAGCGGGGGAGGGAATATTAAACTATGTGCCCCTTACGTAAAAGTGCTCTTGGTGAAAATCATCTTGATTAAAATCCTGCCCAGAGCGTCTTTTATCTCCTTGTTCCGCAGGCTGTAAACGAGAGGGTTAAGTACTGGAGAGACGATGGTATACACCACAGCAGCCAGCATGCCCTCAGATTGGGAAGTCACTGATCTGGGCTGTAGGTACGTATAGATCCCAGTGCTGATAAACAACCAAAACACAACTAGGTGGGGCAGGCACGTGGAGAAGGCCTTATACCTGCCCTGGGCAGTGGGGATCCTCAGCACAGCCAAAAAGATGTGAATGTAGGACACCAGTATTGAAATGAAGAAAATTAGCCCCCCAAAAAGCACTGCAGAGAATAACCACAATTTCATTAGCGTGCGTATCAGCGCAAGCGAGTTTCAGGAGCAGGGGGATGTCACAGAAGAACTGGCCGATGGCATTGGATCCGCAGAAAGGTAATCGAAAAGTGTTGGCCGTGTGCAGCAAGGAATAGATGGAGCTGGTAATCCAGGAACCGGCGGCCATCTGGGCACAAGCCCCTCCGGTCATGATAAGCCTGTACTGCAAAGGATGGCAGATGGCCACGTAGCGGTCGTAGGCCATGGCCATGAGGAGGCACAACTCTGCAGAGGCAAAGTAGAGGCCAAAGTAGACTTGGGCAACGCAGCCGGGGAAAGAGATCCGCCGGGTGTTGTTCCAGGAGTTGGCCATGGACTTGGGGACAGTGACGGAGATGTAGCAGATGTCCAGGATGGACAAGTTGCCCAGGAAGAAGTACATGGGGGTGTGAAGATGGTGGTCAAGGACGATGGCTGAGACGATGAGAAGGTTCCCCACTAGGGCAGCCAGGTAAATCACTAGGAACACCACAAAGTGTAAAATCTGCAGCTCCCGCACGTCAGAGAAGCCCAGGAGAAGGAACTCAGTCACGGTGCTTTGGTTGGACATTTCCTGCTCTGTTGAGGGAAATGTGAAGATAAAAGTCAGGGTGAGGGTAGAAAAGAACAAAAGAAGATAACATACCTGTTTATTCTTCTGCAGAAATAATTCTGGTCACTCTTGGACTAGTGGGAAGGATTTCCTTCTTCTTTATGGCCATTCAGCGCCAAGGAGAAAGGCAGAGTGATACATTATTCTGAAGGAAACATTCTTCAGATGCGTTTTGTCGATGTATATGTTCCTGCTATATCTGAGCATGGCTTGCAATTTTCCCCAAACTATTTGTTCTTCCCAAGGACTCAGCCTCATTTAGAGCTAGAGAAACCGATTCAATTACGTTCTGTGCTACTGTACATTTTTATTTTTTTATGAAACTGGGTCAGTTTACATCCACAGGAGATTTATAGGGGGGGGGGTTCAAATTATGACCCCCCATTATACCAAGCGGAATCCTTATAATTTGATATACGAAAATTCCGATTGTATACCTTCATCCGATAAAACCATGTTCATTTTCAAACATTTTAATATCAATGTAAATGTTCCCCGTGGCAACATTTTCACTGCCTTTAAATTATTTAAATTTTTACGGTGGTATGAGGCTATTGGCAGAGTGCCCTACAATGGGGGGAGAGAAAATATTTCTGTGATGATCCTGAGATTCAAGCAATTAAATTTACAACCATTAAAATATAAATCACCAACCTCACACTGAAATACACAAAGTAAATATCTATCTATCTATCTATCTACCTATCCCCATACACCCTCTATCTATCTATCTATCTATCTATCTATCTATCCTCATGCAACCTCTTTCTCTCTCTCTATATATATATATCTCCTCAGGCACCCCATCTATCTATCTATCTATCTATCTAATCTCCTTGGACTTCTACAGAAGGCAACACCATCCTCCTGAATCTGATGGCACAGAATATCAACATGCATCATGCCATTTTATCCCCCCAAAAGAAAATTGGCACAAAGAGAGATCTGGATCTCCCTTGAGAAATATACTCCAGGTTCACATTTGCTGGTGCTCAGATCAGAATCAAGTTTGGTGACATGGTAGGAAACGTACCTGCCGGAACGCTAAGCTGCAACACCAGATGTACTTCTGGATGCGATTGACCTGTATGAGGAAAACACAGCATTGAAATACCTGCGTGCCTCTAAGTCCCTGCCCTCTCCCCGCCTAGGTCTGTGACCAAAGAATGAGTGACGGCTAGTACCATTTTTAACTGACTCATACAGCAGCCACTCAGAGATGGTTGATAATGTTGATTGTAGTTCACTTAGATCTCATTCAAAGCCAGCAACTCCTACTCAAGCTGTGGGAGATTCCACCCCCTCCCTAAGGAACCCATCCCAGCACTTCCCCAGCCTCCTAGGGAAATAGTTTGTCCTAAACTCCAACCTAGACCTCCCCTACTGCAATGTGACACCATTGCTCCTTGTTCTGCCCCCTGCCCCCACTGAGAACAGCGTCTCTCCAGCCTCTTTGGAGCCCCCCTTCAGGAAGTTGAAGGCTGCTCCCAAATCCCCCCTCGCTCTTCTCTTCTGCAGACTAAATAAACCCAAATCCCTCAGCTTCTCCTCGTAGGTCATGTGCTCCAGCCCCCCAATTATTTTGGCTGCCCCCAGCTGGACCCTCTCCAATGCGTCCACATCCTTTCTGTAGTGGGGGGCCCAGAACTGGACACAATACTCCAGATGTGGCCTCACCAGATATGCCTTATGTAAAAGTCCAAGGAGATTAGATAGATAGATAGATAGAGGGTGTGTGTGGGATGGATGGATGGATGGATAGAAAGGGTGTGTAAGGCTAGCTAGCTAGGTAAAGGGATAGCTCGGTGGTTTGAGCATTGGCCTGCTAAACCGAAGATTATAAATTCTAGAGCAAATCTGTCAGGGCTGGCTCTTGCCTTGAGGGCAGGGAACTGGACTCAATGACCTTTCAAGGTCCCATCCACTTCTAATGTTCTGAGATAGATAGATAGATAGATCCTCACTTGCTGGAGGATTCTCTGCATCTTGGGGTCTTTAAACCATTGTTTGAGGATGCCAATATCTGAGATATAGGTGAGTGGATTATTCCAGGAGTGGGTGGGTGAGATTCTGTGGCCTGCATTGTGCAGGAGGTCAGACTAGGTGATCATAATGGTCCCTTCTGACCTTAAAGTCTATGAGTCTATAGAGGTGGTGTGGGTGGATGACTAGATAGAGGGGGTGTATAGGGATAGATAGACATGAAAATATTTTTACCATGTTTGGTTACATAGATAAACTTCTAATAGGGTATAAATAAATGGCACAGATACACTTAGCATCTACCCATGGTTTGGTTTTATTTTAATCACAAATGAATGGGTTTAGGCTTGCTAGTCTAAGACGTCTCTTTGAAATTAACATACACGTGAATTGTGAGACAGTGGTAAAGCCCCCTGTGAAATTGTTCTGGGTCACACACAGATGGGCTGGCCGGTCAGAAAGTCCAAAGTCCATCCTCGCGCATCGTTACGATACAGGAACTGGAGCACATTTCTGCTTTACTGTAGAAATGCGCCACTGCTGCTATTTCGAAATAACCTCTCCTCAGAATAATTCAGACTAATTACACCCCAGTGCTTCCCAGGGCTCTAGTGTGTCCACCTTAACGGAGCCTGCCTCAGACTCATTTTGAGGCTTCCCCGTAGCAGGGACGCGCTATTTCGGTTTTGTTATTTTGGGAGTTATTAAATCAATTTTAGTTATTTCAAAATAAGTGTAGACATGCCCCACAGGGCCAGCCCACAATGTTTTGGCACCTGAGGCGAGAAGCTCAACTGATGCCCCCATACCTCCTCACTTGGGCCAAAACTTTGAAAGTTTTCTATACTCTGGGTTCCCGTGGCGCCTCCCCCTCCCCGCCAGTCTGGCCGCCTCTGTTTGCCTCATGGTGAGGCCAGCCCTGATGCTCCAAGAGAATGTTGAAAGAGACTGAACCACGATAAGCCAGGAAAACAGGATGAACCTGGAATAGGATTGGTTCTCAATGCACGTTACAGAAAAGGGATAAAACGGAGCAATGCGGAATAGTGCTCTGTTTTGGCACAGTGAAATCAATGCTTAAGGTTTGAAAATTAGAAGATAATATAACTGGAAACCACATTGACGATAGCCCTTTTTGGTTAAAACATAGAAAATGATAAGATAGGGCGAAAGAAGAAAAATACAATTGGTGGAATTTCCATTTTAAATGAATACAAAAAATTAAGTGGAGAAATTTTAACAATTCCTTTTTCTTTTTTTTTTTGGAAATCCGAAGTAATAAATAATAATAAAGTAGCAATGAAGATATACCAATCTCCAAGGCCAGTTCCTTGCCTCCACAGCAGGACCAAGTACCAGCCCTGACAGATTTGCCCCAGATCCCTAAACAGCCCCATCAAGGATAGAACTCATAACCCTCAGTTGAGCAGGCCAGTGCTGAAACCACTGAGCTATCCCTCCCCCTGACACATTAAAGTCATAAAAATAGCTCTGCATTTTTATGCAGAGTAAAGATTAACTTCATAAAAATAGCTCTGCATTTTTGCAAAATACAATCATTTGCAGGGAAATTCACTCCTGCACCGTGCATGCGCCAGACCCGCACTGTGCATGCATGCGCCGCCGGTGAACGGGCAACCGGCTGAAATCTACTCGTCATGGGCGAGTAGATACACGGATTTGTCGAGCCCTGATCATTAAAATAAAGTGTGTACATTTTTCTTTTATTTAAAAATCTTTTTTAAAACCATGAGTTAAGGAACCAAATAAATGTGCAGATGTTGAACATCTCTAGTCCAGAACTCTCTAGTCTGGAAACATCCATGGTCCGGCACACACAACACCTTTTCTTGGTAGAACTCAAAATCCCACTTTTACAACAGGGGGAAAGTGAGGCACGAGTCACTCAGTAGGACAGAGGCAAAGGTGGGAATTGAACTCACGTTGCTGGAGAGTGAGTCAGTGTGCCAGCCCTTGAACATCCCAGCTGAAATTCAATCAGCATGTCATACGGAGGTGTGTATCCAGTGACATCGGTGTCCAGAGGGATGTTTCTCTGATTAGTTCCCGTGTGATACAGAGAAGAGTTTTCTGGGTTGCTCCCGCCACCACCGGATGAATTCTCATCTGGTGGAAAAGGAGCCACGCACATCAATATCGGTGCGGTTTTCCCTTGTTGCAGCGGTGCTGAATACGTCCGGTTATGTCCTACGGAGAGAATAAAGGGGGGGGAGACTTCATCGAAGAATTGGACAATGGAAACGACCTGGAATTTCTGAACTCCTGCTCAGGTGACAGGGACGGGTCTTCCTATTGCTCGAGCTCAGGTGTGGCCAGAACAGAAGACACCCAGACATGACTCTGGTGGCTCATGTCCACACTGCCCTTCTTCTGGGAGTGGTGTGACTCCTCGCCAGGAGCCCTGCCCTGACGTAGGATGGGCAGTGGTTGGGGCTGAGAGCCAAGGCTCTCTATTCTCCATGCAGTGCCCTGTGGGGACAACATCTAGGATCTTGGCAGGACCATCGTTGGGGGGCACAGGGACCGAGGCAACCTCCCAACAGGCCCCGGCCCGACTCCTCCCCTACCAAAACCCCACCCCTGTTCCTCCCCATCACACCCCTTCCTGCCCCTGCTCCACCCTTCCCCCCTTCCCCCCATGTGACATAAGATGGGGGATTACCATAATAAATTCTAAATAAGATACGTAATTTGCATGATGCACATTGTGTATCTTATTTCAATTCTATTTCGAAATACCTTATTTTGAAATTTGGCGCAGCAACGCAGTGCCCAATTTTGAAATAATGTGTTATTTGAAGACATCCCTTAACCCTCATTGCACAAGGGCTACTGGGATGCTGAAATAGCACGCCCATTATTTAGAAAAATATCTCAAAATAACGGGCGGCTTGTTAAGACACGGGGTAGCTATTTCGGGATACCTCCAGTATCCTGCAATAACCGCACAGTGTAGATGTACCCTTGTGTGCTCAGAAGCAGATCTCAGTGTTGTAACAGTAGATAAAGTCTGAATGAAACGGTGGGATCCAGCAGACGGGGGTGTGCACTTCCTCTTTGGAAGTTCCTGACATGGTAATGACTATGAGTGTCCAGTGAATAGAGTTGAATGTGGCAGTCTGAGGACTCAGAGGACAGAATGGGGCCTGCAGAGAGATGGTGAGAACTGCAGAGACTGGGGCCAGGTCTACACTATGGCAGAAAGTTGAACTAAGATACGCAATTCCAGCTACGTGGGTAGCCGGAGTTGATGTATCTTAGCTCCACTTATCGCAGCATCCCCACTGTGTGATGTCAATGGGAGAAACTCTCCCATCCACTTCCCTTACTCCTCATGACCTGGTGGAGTACCAAAGTCAACAAGAGCAAAATCAGCGGTTGATTGAGTTGGGCTTTACTAGACCTGCTAAATCAAACCTTGAGACATTGATCCCTGCAGCGTCAATCTCCCAGTAAGTGGAGACCAGCCATGAAAGTTAGCGGATAATTGTTTTCCTAGAGCTGACACACACCAGTCATAGACTAGATTGCTCCATGCTCATGGGAAGACATCTCACAACCTTGAGTACACCAGGAAGTGCCACACACAAACATCACCAGGGGTTGAGGATTAGTTTGGTAAGGTGCCCCATTATCTATTATATATTTGAGAGAGTTTGCCTGTCTGCATCTGTGTATGTGTGTCCATGGGGCCCTGAGAGATCATCAAGTGCAGTCCCCTGCCCTCATGGCAGGACCAAGCACCAGCTAGACCATAACTGACAGATGTCTGTCCAACCTGCTCTTCAATATCTCCAGTAATGGAGATTCCACAACCTCCCCAGGCAATTTATTCCAGTGTTTAACCATCCAGACAGGTACCAAGACTTTCCTAATGTCCAACCCAAACCTCCCTTGCTGCAGTTTAAGCCCATTGCTTCTTGTCCTATCCTCAGAGACCAAGGAGAACAATTTTTCTCCTCTTCCTTGTGACACCCTTTTAGATACTTGAAAACCGCTATCATGTCCCCTCTCAGTCTTCTCTTTTCCAAACTAAACAAGCCCAATTCTTTCAGTCTTCCCTCATAGCTCATGTTCTCTAGACCTTTCATCATTCTTGTTGCTCTTCTCTGGACCTTCTCCAATTTCTCCACCTCTTTCCTGAAATATGGTGCCCAGAACAGGATACAATCCTGCAACTGAGGCCTAATCCACTGAATGGAAGAATGACTTCTCGTGTCTTATCTACAACACTCCTGTTAATGCAGCCCAGAATCAGGTCTGATTTTTTTGCAACAGCATCACACTGTTGACTCCTATTTATCTTCTGGTCCACTGTGACCCCTCGATCCCTTTCTGCAGGACTCCTTCCTAGACAGTCACTTCCCATTCTGTGTATGTAACATGGATTGTTCCTTCCTAAGTGGAGCACTTTGCATTTGTCCTCATTCAACTTCATCCTGTTTACCTCCGACCATTTCTCTAGGTTGTCCAGATTATTTTGAATGATGAATAAGGGTAAGAGCCAGGACCGCCAAATTCAGGAGGCAGCTCCCTCCTCGCCTAACTTAAGGCCAGGTTTTGGTTGTGCCCGCACAATGGGACATGCCTGGAATGGGACTGGTTCTCAGAAAACCATACAGAAAAGACACAGAATCACCAGCCAAGTGAAAGAGGCTAGCTGGGAGCGCCCCTTTATCCAGGACTGCCCTAAGACTCCAACACAACAAGCATGCAAGCTGAAGCTGCTGCCCACACCCCCAATTTGTACAGGAACATGCCTGGGTGGTGCCCTTCATCAGGGGGGAAGAGGAAATGCACAATTTGCTGAATTCTTCTCTCTGGCTGGGCACTGCAGGGGGCAGATGAATTAGGACCTGCCCCAACCAGGGGACATGCATCCATCTCCTGGCTGTGCCCGCTGGAGCTGCAGTAGCCAAGGAGGGGTGCTTCTCACCTAGCTCCGCCCCAGAGCAATGATTGACATGAAGAAAAACAAGAATGAATTGAGTTCAGGACCTGAGTAAATCCTCTAGTACCCAATATCTGACTGGTCAGAGCATTCAGCTAGGTCACCCTTGGACAGTCAAGCTGACCCTTGGGTCTTCCGTATCTGATTTCCTCGAGGACACTCATAGAATTGTAGAAATGTAGGGTTGGGACCAAAAGGTAATCTCACCCTGTCCCCAGCACTGAGGTAGAACTAAGCGCCATCTGGAGCATCCAGGAGAGATACTTGTCTAGCCCAGTGGTGTCCAACCGGTTCTGAAGCAGTAACTGCTATCGTTGAGGGTGGCTAGTTGCCTTGAACAATGTGGCTATTTGGCCGGCAGAGTGTGGCTAGTTTGGTGAATACTGCAACCGTGAACTAACCATGCTCCACCGGACAAATAGCCACCAGTAGCTGGTGGCTAGTGTGTTGGACACCATAGGTCCAACCTGTCCTTCCAACCCTCCAGTGATGGAGATTCCCCAACTTCCTTAGGCAATTTGCTCCAGTGCTTGCCCAACCTGACAGGAAGTTTCCCCCTCCCTCCCAAAATATTTCCTAAATCTCCCTTGCCGCAACTGAAGACCAATATCTCTTGCCCTGTCCTCAGTGGCTGCAGCCAACACGTCACTACCTTCCTCTTGTAACAACCCTCTTTATGTACTTGAACGCTGCTACCATGTCCTCCCCGCCATCTCCTCCAGACTAAACAAACCCAAGTCTCTTCAACGTTTCGCCGTACGCCATGTTTTCTAGACATGTGGCCACTTTTGTGGCTCTCTTGTGACCTCTCTCAGTTTGATGGGGTGTTGGGATGCTCACGTCTTTGTGGATGTGGACCAAATTCTTCCGTATGAGGAGCCCCAACTGTACAAGATGTTCCCCTCATCCCTGTTAGACCCCAACTAGACCTGTTTTGTTGACCCATATGGTACATAGTAAGGAACAACTCTTTGTGTGGGCAGCTACAGGGGGAGGGACCTTTGGAGGCTCGATAGAGGTGAGGTCTGTATGAGGTCCGGATATTTGGTAGGAATTGACTTCTGCACAGAGACGGGATATTTTAATGTGACTTACGATTGCCCAATTCTCGTTAATGTCCAATGGGAGACTAAGGGGGGATAGGATAGAGGCCTAGAAAATCAGGAAAGGTATATAGAAAGTGAATGCGAAAAGGTTATACACTTGTTCCCATAACACAAGAATGAGGGAGCACCAAATGAAATTAATAGGTACCACGTCAACCTGTGGAACTCCTTGCCAGAGGATATTGTGAAGGCTAGAACTTTAAAAAGGTTCAAAAAAGAACTACATAGATTCATAGAGGTTAGGTCCATCAATATTTATTAGCCAGGCTGAGCAGGGATGGTGACCCTAAACTTTGTTTTTCAAGGGCTGGAAATGGGCGACAGGGGAGGGGATCACTTGATGATAACCTGTTCCGTTCCCGCTCTATGAGGCACCTGGCATTGGCCACTGTCAGCAGACAGGACACTGGGCTGGATGGACCTTTGGTCTGACCCAGTCTGGCCGTTCTCATGTTCTTATGTTCATATACATTTTTTGAGTGTTGTCAGTTTTCATTTCTCCCATGAACAATTAACATTTTTCTGCCAAAAATGTCGGCAAAGGGTTTTTCTGTTTCTTTTTGCCAAACAAAAAAATTTCCCCATCCATTTCCAGAGTACGGTTTATTCCCACTTCTTACGCCATACTGTCAGATTTCTACTGCCCTCTGTATAACGATATCAATTCTCTGTAACTTGAAGTCAATAAACCTTAACAAATCTAGTACAGGAGTATGTTTGTGGCCTTCACCATGCAGGAGGCCAGACCAGTAGACCACAATCACCCCTTCTTCCCTTTAAGTCAATGAGTCTTTGAGCTGTTCCTTATGATTAAACTTCACATCAAATGAAATGAATAGGGAGCAGGTTTAAAACAAACACAAGGAAGATTTTCTTCACTAAGTGCACAGCCTACCTGTGGAACTCCTTGCCAGAGGATGTGATGAAGGCCAGGACTTTAACAGGGTTCTAAAAAGAGCTAGATAGATTCATTGAGGTTAGGTCCATCAATGGCTATTAGCCAGGACGAGTAGGAATGGTGTCCCTACCCTCTGTGTGTCTGGAGATGGATGACAGGAGACGGATCACGTGAGGATTCCCAGTTGTGTTCCCTCCCTCTGGGGTATCTGGCATTGGCCTCTGTCAGCAGACAGGACTCTGGGCTGGATGGACTGTTGGTCTGACCCAGTCTGGCTGTTCTTAAGTTCTTAATCTCCCGTTCAGGAATCTTATCTACAACCTATTTCCCAGTGCCTAAAGAAAAGTGTTTCCTCGCACACTAATTCCCGCTCCCAGTACGCACCCGACTCAATGAGAGACCTCAGATTGCATTTTCCATTTCCCATTATTGTTCTCAACCCCGCAGACAGAGAAACAACCTTCCGTCGATTCACGTCCTTCCAGGAAACAGTTTTCTCCCTAGTATTTTCCTCAGGGCAGTTTTCACCTCCCGGTTCCTCAGGGTGTAGATCAGCGGGTTCAGGACGGAGGTGACGATGCTGTACATCAGGGTGGCTACCATGTCCCGTTCTGGGTTGTCCTCCGGAGAGGGCAGCACGTAGTTGCAGATGACCGGCACATAGAACAAAGTCACCACCGTGAGGTGGGAGGAGCAGGTGGAGAAGGCCTTCACCCTGCTGTCCCGCGACTGCACCTTCAGAAGGAGAAATGAGATGATGTAGAGGTAGGACAGGAGTGTGAGGATGAAGGGGCCTATCACGATGCCTCCGGTGACGATATTGAGGAGGCTCAGGTTGAGGCGGGTGTTGCCACAGGCCAGGTGGAGGAGAGGTTTGATGTCACAGAAGAAGTGGGGGACGCGGTTGGGGCCGCAGAAGTGCAGCCGGGAGGTCATGACGGTGCATCAGGGCGTGCAGGAAACCACTGGACCAGGTGGCCGCGGCCAGAAGCAGGCAGGCCTGCGGGTTCATGACCAGCCTGTAGCGCAACGGGTTGCAGATGGCCACGTAGCGGTCGTAGGCCATGACGGCCAGCAGGATGGCCTCGCTGCTGCCCAGGAAGTGGAAGAAGTGGAGCTGGGCCAGGCAGCCGGTGAAGGAGATGGCCTGGCGCCCGGAGAGGAAACCAGCCAGCAACTTGGGCACGGTGACCGTTGAGTAGAAGATGTCCAGGCAGGAGAGGTTGCCCAGGAAGAAGTACATGGGGGTGTGGAGATGGGGCTCGGCCATCACCACGACCAGGATGGAGCCATTGCCCAGCACACTGGCCATGTAGAGCAGCAGGAAGAGGGCGAAGAGGAAACCCCAAAGCTCCTGGAGACTAGTCAGACTCAGTAGGATGAACTCGCTCACCTCCGTCTGGTTCTCCATCGTTGCAGGGGAATACAGGATCTGTCGAAAAAGGGTTTACTGTTGACAGATCTGTGTCTAGACTGCTGGGTTTTTTTTAAAAAAACTCAGTTAAAAAAAAAAGCGGCGGCCATGTTTATGCTAATGAAATGCGGGATATTTAAATCTGTGCTTCATTATCAATTTCGATGTGCTTGATTTGCATCCCTCCATCAACAGATGGATGCAGTCTAGGGGGACTCGGTAGCAACGTATAGGAGAACGATAGGTCCTGTGTATAAAAGAGTTAGGTTAGAAAAGGGTAGGACAACTTCCACCTCTTGGCCTTAGGAGCAGCCGGGTTTTCCTCTCTCTGAGTTTTGGATTCTTTCGCTAGTGTTACATTGCAACTGGAGAGAGCTGGTTACGGAGCTCGCTGGGAGTTTAATAGGGATTTTCCTTAACTTTTCTAACACTCCAGAAGTCCCAGAAGAAGGAAAGGAACCTCCCTCATGTAGTTTGGGGTTTTTCAGGCCGACATTGTTTCTAGGCATGGAACAGCTGATACAAGATTTGATTAATTAATCAGTGAAGGAGGATAGCACAACTAATTCCAATTCATATGGGTTTATGGAAGATAGCTAGCTAACTAGATAGATAAGGCAAATGGGGATAGAGAGATCGATAGATAGAGGGGTTGGATGGGGATAGAGATAGAGAGGGAATGTGTGGGGATAGATAGATAGATCCTTCCATAATGAGTCAATATTTTCTAACAACAGGCCTACATGGCATTAGTCACAAGAAGACTATTTATGAAAGATTACTACCGTTCTGCGCAGAATTCAGAAAGCACAGACCTTTTCCTGTCCCATGTAGACGGTGAAGAGCAGGTGTCTTGGTCCCTATACCGATGGGAACGTTAGCCGTGTTCTAATCCAAGCTCCATTTCCAACCCTCTTTGCTTTCACAGGGCATGAGATAAAGAAACTCCTTTTTTTGGGGGGGGGGGGGTAGAATCCTTTCCAAAGCTCCGTTTCCCCTCGTGTTCTGCTTTCCCAATGGCTGATAGACTTTCCTTTATGGGTCTCAGTTGACCTGACTGATGGGGAAAATGCATCTCTAAGCAGGTCTGTTCTCAATCAGTCAACCCCACTGTTCTCAATGAGTTGAAAATACATTTCCATGGGTCGTTATTTCCTCCCCCACTCAATTGCAAATATCCCTTCACATCTGTTTGGTTTCTCTAAGGCACCCATTTGGAGACACTTTCATTAATTGGGGGGGTCTTTTCCCTAGACACCTGGAGAACACTAGTAACGACAGGGTAAACAGAGGCTAAAAGGGATACACACATTCCATGAGAGAGACTGTGTTCCCTTCAGCCATCTGGTTCAGTTGCAGGACAAAGCACTTTTTTTGTTTAAATCCACACAGGACAATAGACTTGCCAAAGAAACGAGGCCGCCGGTGAGCTGGCAAAGGGATTTTGAGTGTCCAGCGCACAGAAGGGGCTGCCGAGAGGGTGGAGGCAAATGTCCACCTAAAACCCTGAACCTTCTAGGGGACCCCGAGCCATCTTCCCATCCCAGCCAATGTGTCCTCAGCCCTGAAACTGGATGAATGTTTGAGCTGCCGAGTCCGGCCGGATGATACACAGCTGCCCAGGCAGCCATCAATCCGCCCCTTGCTCCTCCATCCAGTGCCCCAAAGAAGACAGTCATGGAAAGAAACAGCCGAGGAATCGAGCATCAACAGGACATGGCTAATGCACGGGGATGGAATTAAGGTTGGGTAGGAACTGTTCCCCTTGGCGTTTCCCACCTGCTGAGTGTCGTGTTTGACTTTGCAACTTCAGTGATGTTGAACACAATTGTCAGACACATGGAGGAACATAATTTGTTGGAGGAAAGTCAACATGGTTTCTATAAAGAGAAATCATGTCTTACTAATCTATGAGAGTTCTTTGCAGGGGTCAACAAACATGTGGACAAGGGGGATCCAGTGGATATAGTGTACTTAGATTCCCAGAAAGCCTTTGACCAGGTCCCTCACCAAAGCTTCTTAAGCAAAGTAAGTTGTCATGGGATAAGAAAATAATCCCAACGATACATACAATTTGATGGGATAAGAGGGAAGGTCCTTTCATGGACTGAGAACTGGTTTAAAGACAGGAAACAAAGGGTAGGAATAAATGGTCAGTTTTCAGAGTGGAGAGACGTAAGTAGTGGTTCTGTCCATGGACCCATCCTATTGAATTTATTTATAAGTGATCTAGAGAAAAGGGTAAAAAGAGCGGAGGCAAAATTTGAAGATGATACCAAGCTGCTCAAGATAATTGAGACCAAAGCAGACTGTGAAGAGCTTCAAAAAGATCTCTCCAAACTAAGTGATTTGGCAACAAAACGGCAAATGAAATGTAATGTTGATAAATGTAGAGAAATGCACGTTGGAAAAAATAATCCCAACGATACATACAATTTGATGGGGACTAATTTAGCTACAACTACTCAAGAGAAAGATCTGAAGTCATCTTTCTATCTAACTATCCAAGTCATTGTGGATAGTTCTCTGAGAACATCCACTCAATTTGCACCAGCAGTCAAAACGGCAAACAGACGATTAGGAGTCATTAAAAAGGGATTGAGAATAAAACAGAGAATATCTTATTGCCTCTATATAAAACCATGGGATGCTCACATCTTGAATACTGCATACAGATATGGTTGCCTCATCTCAAAAAAGATCTCTTGGCACTGGAAAAGGTTCAGAAGGGCAACAAAAATGCGTAGGGCTTTGAAATGGGTCCCATATGAAAAGAGATTAAAAAGATTTGGACCTTTCAGCTTAGAAAAGAGGACACTAAGGGGGGATATAAGAGAGGTTTATAAAATCATGACTAGTGTGGAAAAAGTGAATAAGGAAAAGTTATTTCCTTTCCCCACAATATAAGAACTAGGGATCACCAAATGAAATGAATAGGCAGCAGGTTTAAAACAAACAAAAGGAAGTTTTTCTTCACTCAGTGCACAGTCAACGTGTGGAACTCCTTGCCACAGGAGGTGGTGAAGGCTAGGACATTAACAGGGTTCAAAGAAGAGCTAGATAGAGTCATGGAAGTTAGGTCCATCAATAGCTATTAGCCAGGATAGATAGGAATGGCGTCCCTAGCCTCTGTTTGTCTGGAGGTGGGTGACAGGGGAGGGATCACGTGAGGATTTCCTGCTGTGTTCCCTGCTTCAGGGGCATCTGTCATTGGCCACTGTCGGCAGACAGGACATTGAGCTGGATGGACCTTTGGTCTGACCCAGTCTGACTGTTCTTACATTCTTATATTCTGTTCTTCTGTGCAATAGAAATGCAATAATTCACCTTTTGCGTCATCACAGGATTTAGCCCCAAAACATGCACTCTACAACATAGTGTCTTACTACTTAAACCACACAGAAAACTACATCACAAGACGGCTAGTTGGAAGATGGTCAAGGGGAGAGCAACATGTCTTCTTCTCACTTTCCCCTCCACCTCCCAATCTGATTGCTCCCAAGGATTCTAGCACCTTATGCATCATTGTTGCTTCCGAGATGAAATTACTGCTGCCTATGTGCTAGTTACCAGCTACTTGACCAAAAGAGAGAAAATCGAGAGATTGAAAACGGAGAGAAAAACGTAAGTAAAGAGGAAAGAGTTCAGACTCTGGGCACATTCTGAGTCTTTACCTGGCGATAAAAGAGAAGATCGTTATCAGCCCCTGGGTTCCAAATCATGGAAGACTCATTTGGATTCTTGCTCAACTCTTGTGATCCAGACTGCTCACAAAGCTGCTGAGAGGAAAATTTCCGAGCATCCGGTTCCTCTGAAAAACTTGACGGCTGTGCAAGAGAGACGTCCTTTTATCAGAGTCCCACTCTGTGAAACACCCTTGTCGACAGCCAGCATGGAAAATTTGCTTTCGTTCAACAGTGCTCCTGGGACAAAATCCTTCAGCCTCTTGTGTATTGGCGGCTCGAAAACAAACAAGCTAAGTTTTCCCGGAAGAGAAGGAGGGTGAAAATATTGGAGCAAGAAAAGCAAAGGACTCGCAAATATTTTCACTGAGCAAACTCACTCAGATCACTTTTAAAATTGATGACTCAACTGAACAAACCCAATTCTTTCACTCTTCACTCATAGCTCATGTTCTCTAGACCTTTCATCTTTTTTGCTGCTCTTCTCTGGACCATCTCCAATTTCTCCACAGCTTTCTTGAAATGTGGTGCCCAGAACTACACACAATACTTCAGTTGAGGCCTAATCAGCACAGAGTAGAGTAGAAGAATGACTTCTCGTGTCTTGCTCACAACACTCCTGTTAATGCAGCCCAGAATCATGTTTGCTTTTCTTGCAACAGAGTTACACTGTTGACTCCTACTTAGCTTGTGGTCCACTATGACCCCTAGATCCCTTTCTGCAGGACTGCTTCCTAGAGAGTCGCTTCACAATCTGTTTGTGTGAAACTGACTGTTCCTTCCTCAGTGGAGCACTTTGCATTTGTCCTTATTCAACTTCATCCTATTTACCTCAGACCATTTCGCCAATTTGTCCAGGTCATTTTGAATTATGACCTGATCCTCCAAAGCACTTACAACCGCACCGAGCTTGGTATCATGTGCAAACTTAATAAGCGTACTCTTTTGCCAATATCTAAATTGTTGATGAAGATATTGAAGAGAACCAATCCCAAAACAGACCCCTGCAGAATCCCACTTGTTATGCCTTTCCAGCAGGACTGTTAACCATTAATAACTACTCTCTGAGAACAGTTAACCAGCCAGTTATGCACCCACCTTATAGTAGCTCCATCTAGGTTGTATTTCCCTAATTTATTGAGATGAAGGTTATGCAAGAGTGTGTCAAATGCCTTACTGAAGTCTAGGTATACCACGCCCACCGCTTCTCCCTTAGCCACAAGACTTGTTATCCTATCCAAGAAAGTGATCAGATTGATTTGATATGATTGGTTCTTTACAAATCCATGCTGGCTGCTACCTATCACCCTATTATCTTCTTGATGTTTGCAGATGAATTCTTTAATTAATTGCTCCATTATCTTCCTTGCCACAGAAGTTAAACTGACCGGTCTGTAGTTTCCTTGGTTGTTCTTATTTCCCTTTTTATCGAAGGGCACTAGATTTGCCCTTTTCCAGTCTTCTGGAATCTCTCCCAACTTCCATGATAGCTTCAAAGATGATAGCTAAAGGCTCAAATACCTCCTCTATCAGCTCCTTGAGTATTCTAGGATGCATTTCATCAGGCCCTGGTGACTTGAAAACATCGAACTTTTCTAAGTAATTTTTAACTTGTTCTATTTTTATTTTAACTTCTAAACCTACTCCATTTCCACTAGCATTCACTATGTTAGGCATCCATTCATCAAGCTTCTTGGTGAAGACTGAAATAAAGAAGTCATTAAGCACCTCTGCCATTTCCAAGTTTCCTGTTATTGTTTCTCCTTCTTCACTGAGCAATGGGCCTACCCTGTCCTTGGTCTTCCTCTTGCTTCTAATATATTTATAGAATGTCTTCTTGTTACCCTTTATGTCTCTAGCTAGACTGGGCTCGTTTTCTGCCTTCGCCTTTCTAATCTTGCCCTTGCATACTTGCGTTGTTTCCTTATATTCATCCTTTGTCATATGACCTAGTTTCCACTTTTTTATATGACTTCTTTTTGGTTTTTAGGTCATGCAAGATCTCCTGGTTGAGCCAAGGTGGTCTCCTGCTTTCTATCTTTCCTACATAGAGGAATAGTTTGCTTTTGGGCCCTTAATAATTTCCCATTGAAAAACTGCCAACACTCTTCAGTTGTTTTTCCCTTAATCTTGCTTCCCATGGGACCTTACCTACCAGCTCTTTGAGTGTACAAAAATCTGCCTTCCCGAAATCAACTGTCTCTATTTTGCTGTTCTCCCTTCTACCATTCCTTAGAATCATTAATTCTATGGTTTCATGATCACTTTCACACAAGCTACCAAGAAGGCTAATGGCATATTAGGTTGCATTAAGAGGAGCATTGCCAGCAGATCCAGAGATGTGATTATTCCCCTTTATTCCGCTCTGGTGAGGCCACATCTGGAGTATTGTGTCCAGTTCTGGGGCCCCCAGTACAAAAAGGATGTGGACACATTGGAGAGGGTCCAGCAGAGGGCAACCAAAATGATTAGGGGGCTGGAGCATATGACCTATGAGGAGAGGCTGAGGGAGTTGGGTCTGTTTAGTCTTCAGAAAAGAAGAGTGAGGGGGGATTTGATAGCAGCCTTCAACTTCCTGAAGGGAGGTTCCAAAGAGGCTGGAGAAAGGCTGTTCTCAATAGTGACAGATAGCAGAACAAGGAGCAATGGTCTCAAGTTGTAGTGGGAGAGGTCCAGGTTGGATATTAGGAAAAACTATTTCACGAGGGGAGTGGTGAAGCACTGGAATGGGTTACCTAGGGAAGTAGTGGAGTCTCCATCCCTAGAGGTGTTTAAGTTTCGGCTTGACAAAGCCCTGGCTGGGTTGATTTAGTTGGGATTGGTCCTGCCTAGATCAGGGGGCTGGACTTGATGACCTTCTGAGGTCTCTTCCAGCTCTATGGTTCTATGATTCTATGATTCTACATTCCACTTTCGAATTCTCAACCTGTTCCTCCCTATTTGTTAAAATCAAATCTAGAGCAGCTTCCCCCAGTAGCTCTCTCAACCTTCTGAAATAAAAAATGGTCTCCAATGCGGTCCAGGAACTTATTGGAAAGTCTGTGCCCTGATGTGTTAGTTTCCCAATATATGTCTCGATACGGCCAGTCTCAGAGGGACCAGGGGGTGGAGTTTCCCAGAGGGCAGGTAGCTGGGCTCAGGGGTATTTTAGTGCATCCAGTGACAGTCCCAAGGGGATTGGGGTGGCTGAACCCACCACAAATACCATGCAAGGAAATTTGGAACCCATCTGAAAGCAAGCAAGGCATCAAAATAAGATATGCAGAGTAATACAGATCCTGAGAGCAGCTCACCTCGGGGAAGGCTCTGTCAAAGGGACTTGCCCTAACACCGAGGTACACAGCCCCAGTGGGACCAGAACCCTAGCTAAATCCATCTTCGGAGGTATAAAGATTTATACATAGCAAGCTCATAAAATGTTCACCCCCTTCATCAACAAAAGAGAGATGCACAGCTGTTTTGCCTGCCGAGTAACAATTATTATCCTGCCTTTATTAATAAACCAACCTCTTTTTATTAAGTATAGAAAGCAGAATTTAAGGGGTTGGAAGGGATAGGAGACAGGTCAAATGAAGAAAGTCAGGAAGTGGACAAGCAGAAAGCGGCTGCAGCATGGGAGCCGGCCGTCCCGTTGTGTGCTTGGAGAAGAAAAAGGAGAAAACCTATATGGACAGAGAAGCCCTGGGACCCTGGCTCTCAGGGAAGGGTTTGCCTAGAAGTTTAGAGAAGTTGAGAGAAGAAAGCCTGTTGGAGTCGAAGAAGGAAGGAGCCCAAAGATTGGGCAGCGCTTGTCTGCTCCTGGAAGGATTCCTGGGCTAGAACTGGGAGTAGAGGGCAGGACCAGGTTTCCCTACCATCTACAGGGCACTGGATTGTGGTGGAGGCCAACCAGACATCTGGGGTGCAGGGATTCTGATGGCCTGCAAGGGGGTGCATAAAATCATCTTGTTGGACAGCTGAGTAACAAAGGGAGACAGCACCCTGACATAGATAGGGGAAGAGAGGCGCAAAATGGGTGAATGGCAGAAGGCAGGTCCACATTGGACCAGTGCCGATTCCCAAGCTACAGCCACATGGACTTGCCCCACAAAAGAGTCCTCCAAGCACAAGGGGGCAGCACATCTGAGTGGAGTTACGATCAGCTTCTCATGCAAACGTAACAGCTCTTCTTCCTCTTTTTCAACCAAAGAATGTTTGGAATTTTCCATTAAAACTGTTCGAGGAAAAATTGGGATTTAGGGAAAATCGTCTTTTTGAAAAGATAGAAAGTCTGGTAGGAGACCACGTTGGCTCAACCAGGAGATCTTGCGTGATCTAAAACCCAAAAAGGAATCCTATAAAAAGTGGAAATTAGGTCAAATTACAAAGGATGAATATAAGCAAACAATGCAGGTATGCAGGGGCAAGATTAGAAAGGCGAAGGCAGAAAAGGAGCCCAGTCTAGCTAGAGACATAAAGGGTAACAAGAAGGCATTCTATAAATATATTAGAAGCAAGAGGAAGACCAAGGACAGGGTAGGCCCATCACTCAGTGAAGAAGGAGAAACAATAACAGGAAACTTGGAAATGGCAGAGGTGCTTAATGACTTCTTTGTTTCGGTCTTCACCAAGAAGTCTGATGAAGGAATGCCTAACATAGTGAATGCTAGTGGGAATGGAGTAGGTTTAGAAGTTAAAATAAAAAGTTAAAACAAGTTAAAAATTGCTTAGAAAAGTTGGATGTCTTCAAGTCACCAGGGCCTGATGAAATACATCCTAGAATACTCAAGGAGCTGATAGAGGAGGTATTTGAGCCTTTAGCTATCGTCTTTGAAGCTATCATGGAAGTTGGGAGAGATTCCAGAAGACTGGAAAAGGGCAAATCTAGTGCTCATCTATAAAAAAGGGAAATAAGAACCACCAAGGAAACTACAGACCAGTCAGCTTAACTTCTGTGCTAGGGAAGATAATGGAGCAATTAATTAAAGAATTCATCTGCAAACATCTAGAAGATAATAAGGTGATAGAGAACAGCTAGCATGGATTTGTAAAGAACAAATCATGTCAAACCAATCTGATAGCTTTCTTTGATAGGATAACAAGTCTTGTGGTTAAGGGAGAAGTGGTGGATGTGGTATACCTAGACTTCAGTAAGGCATTTGACACGGTCTCACGTGACCTTCTTCTCAATAAATTAGGGAAATAGAACCTAGATGGAGCTACTATAAGGTGAGTGCATAACTGACTGGATAACCGTTCTCAGACTGTAGTTATTAACGGTTCATAGTCCTGCTGGAAAGGCATAACAAGTGGGCATCTGCAGGCGTCTGTTTTGGGACCAGTTCTGTTCAATATCTTCATCAATGATTTAGATATTGGCGACAGAGTATGCTTATTAAGTTTGCACATGATACCAAGCTGGGAGGGGTGGCAAGTGCTTTCGAGGATAGGGTCGTAATTCAAAATGATCTGGACAAACTGGAGAAATGGTCTGAGGGCAATAGGATGATGTTTAATAAGGACAAATGCAAAGTGCTCCACTAAGGAAGGAAGAATCCTTTTCACACACACAGAATGGGAAGCGACTGTCTAGGAAGGAGTCCTACAGAAAGGGATCAGAGTGGACCACAAGCTAAATATGAGTCAACAATGTGACTCTGTTGCAAAAAAAAAGCAAACATGTTTCTGGGATGCATTAACAGGAGTGTTGTGAGCAAGACACGAGAAGGTCTTATGCTTATAAGAAGCACACGGGATCTTTTTCAGGGGGCTAAGGCAATATACCGCATTTATTGATAATATAACAAAGTAGCATATGCATTTACACACACACACACACGTCCTGCTGATGGAATAGTTACCAGTCTGTTCCTTGGCCCAACCTATTGGCCAGATAGGTCAGGTGCGAGGAAGGAACCGGGTCCGTGTCAGTCCGGACTGATGCTCCTGATGGTCTTGCTTATCAGGACAGAACCCGAAGCATCATACAAGACACCCCATCCTTTATAGGACTTTTCCTCCATGCAAGTCTATGCATTTTGCCTCGTCAGACCTTAATCAGTCACTGAGCATCACAATCAATCTTCCTATGACATGTGATATCCATATGCTGACGACCACTCGGGGGAAGAAGTTGTTCTTACTGTCATATATTGATGGCCCTTTGGAGGTGCTGCTCTTCCTGTGAAAGTTGTTATCGGTTCCCTAACACGGGGTGCTTGCCACTAACTTCAGGGTTTGTCAATTCTGCCCTGGTCCAATTTCTGTCTTCAAAGTGTTCAACTTTATTGATGACTTTCTTGGTGTCCAACTGACTCTCCGGGTTTGGGCATGTAATAACCTTCACACTTCTCTTTTCCCAAACATTCTTTCTCTTATTCCCACAAACAATTCATTTACAGAACTGCAGCATGGAACAAAGGGGTACTTCTAGTCAAAGTTACAAAGTCTCTCAACATTAAACGTCTTTCTATTTACTACAAGGCCTTTTCGACCACGAACATCACTATACATTCAAATATTCCATCCCTTCACTTTAACATGCTAACATCAAACAGAGCTGGAGCTAAGATAACAAAACTACCTGGCCCTGTGTGAGGCCTACATAGAATCATAGAAGCATAGAGCTGGAAGAGACCTCAGAAGGTCATCAAGTCCAGCCCCCTGATCTAGGCAGGACCAATCCCAACTAAATCAACCCAGCCAGGGCTTTGTCAAGCCGAGACTTAAACACCTCTAGGGATGGAGACTCCACTACTTCCCTAGGTAACCCATTCCAGTGCTTCATCACTCTCCTAGTGAAATAGTTTTTCCTAATATCCAACCTGGACCTCTCCCACCATAACTTGAGACCATTGCTCCTTGTTCTGCCATCTGTCACTGCTGAGAACAGCCTTTCTCCAGCCTCTTTGGAACCTCCCTTCAGGAAGTTGAAGGCTGCTCTCAAATCCCCCCTCACTCTTCTCTTCTGAAGACTAAACAGACCCAACTCCCTCAGCCTCTCCTCATAGGTCATATGCTCCAGCCCCCTAATCATTTTGGATGCCCTCCGCTGGACCCTCTCCAATGCGTCCACATCCTTTTTGTAGTGGGGGGCCCAGAACTGTATTTAAGTTTAATCCAAACTTTTGCTCTAACATACATTTATTATAACTGACTTATTAGTTACAAAATTCCAATTCCAGTGCTACAAAGTCATTCTTCCGCTCTACTCTGAGCTGATGAGGCCTCAGTTGGAGGACTGTGTCCAGTTCTGGGCACCACATTTCAAGAAAACTGTGGAGAAATTGGAGAAGGTCCAGAGAAGAGGAACACAAAAGATTAAAGGTCTAGAAAACATGAGCTCTGAGGCTACGTCTAGACTACAAGCATCTTTCGAAAGAGGCTTTTTTGAAAGAGAGTCTAGATACTTTCTTTCGAAAAAGCACAGTTTGCATTCAATAGCACCTTTTTTTGAAAGTGTACTTTCGAAAAAAGGCGTTATTCCTCGTAAAATGAGGTTTACTGCAATCGAAAAAACTACCACGTTCTTTCGATTTACTTTTGAAAGAACGAGGCTGCAGTCTAAATTCAGGTGAAGTTTTTTTTTAACAAAACCTGTAGTCTAGACACACCTTCTGAGTGAAAGTGTTGGGTTTGTTTAGTTGAGTCATCAATTTTAAAAGTGACCTGAGCATGTTTGATGAGTGAAAATATTTGCGAGTCATTTGCCCTTCTTGCTCCAATATTTTCACCCTCCCTCTCTTCCGGAAAAATTTAGCTTGTTTGTTTTTGAGCCTCCAATACACAAGGGGCTGAAGGATTTTATCCCAGGAGCACTTTCGGACGAAAGCAAATTTTCCATGCCGGCTGTCCACAAGGGTGTTTCACAGAGTGGGACTCAAATAAAAGGACGTCTCTCTTGCACAGCTGTCAAGCTTTTCAGAGGAAGCAGATGCTTGGAAATTTTCCTCACAGCGACCTTTGTCCACTGTCTGGGTCACAAAGTTGAGCGTCAAGAAGAATCCAAATGAGTCTTCTATGATTTGGAACCCAGGGGCTGATAACGATCCTCTCTTTTATCGCCAGGTAAAGACTCAGAATGTGCTCAGAGTCTGAACTCTTTCCTCTCTATTTATGTTTTTCTCTCTATTGTAACTCTCTCGATTTTCTCACTTTTGGTCAATTGGCTGGTGCCTAGAAAATAGGCAGCATTATTTTCATCTCGGAAGCAGCCATGTTGCATAAGGTGCTAGAATCCTTGGGAGCAACCAGATTGGGAGGTGGAGGGGAACGCAAGAAGACGACATGTTGGTCTCCCCTGGACCATCTTCCAACTAGCACTCTTCTTGTGATATAGTTTGTTGTGTGGTTTAAGTATTAAGGCACTGTGTTGCAGAGCACAAGGTTTGGGGATAAACCCTGCGATTATTCAGAAGGTGAATTATTGAATTTGTATTGCCCAGAAGAACAGAATATAAGAATGTAAGAACAGCCAGACTGGGTCAGACCAAAGGTCCATCTAGCCCAGTGTCCTGTCTGCTGACAGTGGCCAATGCCAGATGCCCCTGTGGGAGGGGACACAACAGGTAATCCTCATGCGATCCCTTCCCTGTCACCCACCTCCAGAGAAAAAGAGACTAAGGACACCATTCCTACCCAGCCTTGTGAATAGCCATTGATGGACCTAACCTCCATGAATCTATCTCGCTCTTTTTTTAACCCTGGTAAAGTCCTAACTTTTACCACATCCTCTGGCAAGGAGTTCCACAGGTTGACTGTGCGCTAAGTGAAGAAAAACTTCCTTTGTTTGTTTTAAACCTGCTGCCTATTCATTTGGTGACCCCTACTTCTTATATTGTGGGGATAAGTAAATAACTTTTCCTTATTCACTTTTTCCACACCACTCATGATATTATAGACCTCTATCCTATCCTCCCTTTAGTCTCCTCTTTTCTAAGCTGAAAAGTCCTAGTCTTGTTAATCTCTCTTCATATGGAGCCTGTTTCAAACCCCTCATCATTTTTCTTGCCCTTTTCTGAACCTTTCCCAATGCCAAGATATCTTTTTTGAGAGGAAGTGACCACATCTGTACACAGTATTCAAGATGTGAGCGTACCATGGTTTTACAGAAAGGCAATACGATATTTTCTGTCTTATTCTCCATCCCTTTTTTAAGGATTCCTCGCATTCTGTTTGCTTTTTTGACTGTCGCTGCACACGGAGTGGATGTTTTCAGAGAACTATCCACAATGACTCCAAGATCTCTCTCTTGAGTAGTTGTAGCTAAATTAGACCCCATCATATTGTATGTAGAGTTGGGATTATTTTTTCCAATGTGCATTCTTTTACATTTACCAACATTAAATTTCATTTACCATTTTGTTGCCCAATCACTTAGTTTGGGGAGATCTGTTTGAAGCTCTTCACAGTCTGCTTTGGTCTTAACTATCTTGAGCAATTTGGCATCATCTGCAAATGTTGCCATCTCGCTGTTTACCTATTTCTCTAAATCATTTATAAATAGGTTGAATAGGATGGGTCCCAGGACAGACCCTTGGGGGACCCCACTAGATATCTTTGGAAAACTGACCATTTATCCCTACCCTTTGTTTCCTGCCTTTTAACCAGTTCTCAGTCCATGAAAGGACCTTCCCTCTTATCTCAAGACAACTTAGTTTACTTAAGGGACTTTGGTGAGGGACCTTGTGTGATGTAGTGTTGGTACCTTGCTGGTTGCTATGCTGGGCGGTGGGCTGTGGGTGACACCTACTGGCGGCTGTCTGTGACACAGCCCAGCAGGATAGCCAGTGAGTCATGTAGGCAAAGGTTCCCGAACCTGTCTGACCAGTTGAGGCAGGCAGGGAAACAAAAGGAGGGGGTTGGGGGGAAGTTAAGAACATAAGAACATAAGAACGGCCGTACTGGGTCAGACCAAAGGTCCATCTAGCCCAGTAGCCTGTCTGCCGACAGTGGCCAACACCAGGTGCCCCAGAGAGGGTGGACCGAAGACAATGATCAAGCAATTTGTCTCCTGCCATCCTTCTCCAGCCTCTGACAAACAGAGGCCAGGGACACCATTTCTATCCCCTGGCTAATAGCCTTTTATGGACCTAACCTCCATGAAATTATCTAGCTTCTCTTTAAACTCTGTTATAGTCCTAGCCTTCACAGCCTCCTCTGGCAAGGAGTTCCACAGGTTGACTAAGTGCTGTGTGAAGAAGAACTTTCTTTTATTAGTTTTAAACCTGCTACCCATTAATTTCATTTCAAGTTAGCTGCTGTCTGGGAAGCCGGGGAAGTAGGGGCTAGGGAGGGGGGCTGAGATTGTAAGGCCCCAGAAACCCCAACTCGAGGGGGGGCCTGAGGCCTCCTAGCCCTAGTTCCTGTAACTAGATTACATCTACGCTGTGCTGAATCTTGGAGGAGCAAATAAACTTCCTCAATTCTACTGGCTGGTGGAGTCTGTTCATACCACTACCAGGGTGCAGGAGTCTGGGAAACCCCAACTCACCGTCACACCTTGTCAAAGGTTTTCTGGAAATCTAAGTATACTATATCCATTGGATCCCCCTTGTTCACAAGTTTGTTGACCCCCTCAAAGAACTCCGGTAGATTAGTAAGGCAGGATTTCCCTTTACAGAAACCATGTTGACTTCCCCCCAACAAATTATGTTCATCCACGTGTCTGACAATTTTATTCAACATCAAAGTTCTTGAAGTTGCGAAGTCAAACACGACACTCGGCAGGTGGGAAATGCCCTGGGGGAGAGCTCCTGCCCAACCTTAATTCCATCCCATTGGGCCCGTGCATTAGGCCATGTCCTGTCGATGTTCGATTCCCTGGTTGTTTCTTTCCATGACTGAGCTGTCTTCTTCAGGGCATTGGATGGAGAAGTAAAGGGTGGATTGATGGCTGCCTGGGCAGCTGTATATCATCCAGCTGGACTCTGCCGCTCAAATGTTCACCCAGTTTCAGAGCTGAGGACACATTGGCTAGGGAGGGGGCGGTGGCCCAGGGGTCCCTAGAAGGTGCAGGACTTTAGGTGGACCTTTGCCCCCCGCTCCCTCGACAGCCATGAATGGTTTACAAACGGACCCATATCAGCCAGTATCAGCGGCCACCTTCTTCATTATTTACATCTTTCCTTTCTATGTGCTGAATTCTCAATTCCTTTTCCTGCTCACCAGCGGCCTCGCTTTTTTGGCGAGTCTATTGTCAATTGTCCTGTGTGGATTTAAACAAAAATAATGCTTTGTTCTTCAACTAAACTTGATGGCTGAAGGGAACACGGTCTCGAGCATGGAAAGCGTGTGTCCGGTTTAGTTTGTGTTTATCTTGTCGTTACTAGTATAATTCAGGTGTCCAGAGAAAAGACCCTCTCAATTAGTGAATGTGTCTCCAAATGGGTGTCTCTAGGAGAAAACAGGATGGTTGTGAAGGAATATTTGCAATTGTGCGGGGGAGGAAATAACGGCGCATGGCAACGTATTTTCAACTCATTGAGAACGGAGGGTTTGACCTGGTTAGAGATGCATTTTCCCCACCAGTCAGATCAACTGAGAACCATAACGGAAAGTATATCGTCCATTCAGAAAGCAGAACACATGGGGAAACTGAGCTTGGGAAAGGATTTCACCCCAAAAAAGGAGTTTCTTTTGCTCACGCCCTCAGGAAGCAAAGAGGGTTGGAAACGGAGCTGGGTTTAGAACATGGCCAGCATTACCATGAGGATGGAGGCAGGGACCAAAACACCTGCTCTTCAGCATCTACATGGGACGACAAAATGTCCGTGCTTTCTGAATTCTGCGCAGAACGGTAGGAATCTTTCATAAATAGTCTTCTAGTGACTAATGCCATTTAGGCCTGTTGTTAGAAAATCTTGACTCGTTATGGAAGGATCTATCTATCTATCCCCATACACCCCCACCCCCTCTCTCTATCCCCATCCAACCTCTATCTATCTATCTATCTATCTATCTATCTATCTATCTATCTATCTATCTTCCATAAACCCATGTGAACTGGAATTAATTGTGCTCTCCTCCTTTACTCTCTCTCTGTCTCTCTCTCTCTCTCTTAGGGTATGTCTATACTACATGGCTCCATCGACGGAGCCATGTAGATGAGTTTACTAGACATAGGAAAATGAAGCGGCGATTTAAATAATCGCCACTTCATTTACATCAAAATGACCACCGCGCTGTGCCGATCAGCTGTTTGGCGGCACAGCGGGGCAGTCTGGACGCTCCGCGGTCAACAACGGAAGCCTTTGTCGACTGCTCTGTTATGCCTCGTGGAATGAGGTTTACCGGAGTGGTCGACAAAGACTTCCGTTGTCGAATGCGGAGCGTTCAGACTGCCGTGCTGTGCCACCAAACAGCTGATCGGCACAGCGCGGTGGCCATTTTGATGTAAATGAAGCAGCGATTATTTAAATCGCCGCTTCATTTTCTATGTCTAGTAAACTCATCTACATGGCTCCGTCGACGGAGCCATGTAGTCTAGACATACCCTTAGATAAACCCATGTGGATTGGAATTAATTGTGCTATCCTCCTTTACTTATGGATTAATCTAACCTTGTATCAGCTGTTCCATGCCTGGAAACAGTGTCAGACTGAAAGAGACCTCATTACAAGAGGGAGGTTTCTTTCTGTCCTCTGCAACTTCCAGAGTGTTCGGAAAGCTAAGGAAAATCCATATTAAATGGCCAGCGAGCTCCTTAGTCAGCTCCCTCTGGTGGCAACATAACACTGCTGCAGTTCTCGCAACATAGACTGACGGCATGAAAGAATCCAAAAACTAGAGAGAGGAAAACCAGGCTGCTGTTAAGGCCAAGAGGTGCAAGTCGCCGTACACTTTTCTAACCTAACTCTTTTATACACAGGACATCTTGTTTTCCTATACATTGCTACCAAGTCCAACAGGCTGTAAGCATGACCAAGAGAAAACACACATACACACTCACACATGCACACACACACACATACAAACTAACACACACACACACTCACAAACTCACACACACTGAAGGTGACATCTTGCAACTCTAGCACAGTCCTCAATCCCACAACGGCAATGTAAATGTAACCCCCATACTGCCCTGCTGGGCCCCCATGATCTACCCTGTCAAATTGGGGTGCTACCCCAGAGCAGCAATGGGACATCTATAAGAGACGGGCGCTGTGGGAACCTTCGAGGGAAGGTGGCAGTGGGGGAGGTCTAGGTTGGATATTAGGAAAAATTATTTCCCTAGGCGGGTGGGGAAGCACTGGGATGGGTTCCCTAGGGAGGGGGGTGGAATCTCCATCCCTAGAGGTGTTGAAGTCCTGGCTGGATCAAGCCCTGGCTGGGATGATTGAGTTGAGGTTGGTCCTGCTTTGGGCCAGGGGCTGGACTCCATGATTCCTCAGGTCTCTGCCCACTCTGGGGTTCGATGGTTCTCTGAGGTGCACAGAGAAACACAGACCGCCGCGATCGCTGCATTGCTTTCCATTCCGCCGTCTCTTCCTCTCCCTGCAGCGATGGAGAACCAGACGGAGGTGAGCGAGTTCATCCTACTAGGTCTGACCAGTCTCCAGGAGCTTTGGGGTTTCCTCTTCACCCTCTTCCTGCTGCTCTACGTGGCCAGTGTGCTGGGCAATGGCGCCATCCTGGTCGTGGTGATGGCCGAGCCCCATCTCCAAACCCCCATGTACTTCTTCCTGGGCAATCTCTCCTGCCTGGACATCTTCTACTCAACGGTCACCGTGCCCAAGTTGCTGGCTGGTTTCCTCTCCGGGCGCCAGGCCATCTCCTTCACCAGCTGCCTGGCCCAGCTCCACTTCTTCCACTTCCTGGGCAGCAGCGAGGCCATCCTGCTGGCCGTCATGGCCTACGACCGCTACGTGGCCATCTGCAACCCGCTGCGCTACAGGCTGGTCATGAACCCGCAGGCCTGCCTGCTCCTGGCTGCGGCCACCTGGTCCAGTGGTTTCCTGCATGCCCTGATGCACACCGTCATGACCTCCCGGGTGCGCTTCTGCGGCCCCAACCGTGTCCCCCACTTCTTCTGTGACATCAAACCTCTCCTCAGCTTGGCCTGCGGCAACACCAGCCTCAACCTGAGCCTCCTCAAGATCGTCACCGGAGGCATCGTGATAGGCCCCTTCATCCTCACACTCCTGTCCTACCTCTACATCATCTCCTTCCTTTTCCTGAAGGTGCAGTCACGGGACAGCAGGGTGAAGGCCTTCTCCACCTGCTCCTCCCACCTCATGGTGGTGAGTTTACTCTACGTGCCGGTCATCTTCAACTACGTGCTCCCCTCTCCGGAGGACTCCCGGAGTGGGACATGGTAGCCACCCTGATGTACAGCATCGTCACCTCCGTCCTGAACCCGCTGATCTACACCCTGAGGAACCGGGAGGTCAAAACTGCCCTGAGGAAAATGCTAGGGAGAAAACTGTTTCCTGGAAGGACGTGAATCGACGGAAGGTTGTTCCTCTGTCTGCGGGGTGGAGAACAATAATGGGAAATGGAAAATGCAATCTGCTGTCTCTCATTGAGTCGGGTGCGTACTGGGAGCGGGGATTAATGTGCAAGGGAACACTTTGCATTAGGCACTGGGAAATAGGTTGTAGATCAGGTTCCTAAAGTGGACATTAAGAACATAAGAATGGCCAGACTGGGTCAGACCAACAGTCCATCCAGCCCAGTGTCCTATCTTCCGATGGTGGCCAATACAAGATGACCCAGAGGGAGGGAACACAACAGGTAATCCTCAAGTGATCCCTCCCCTATCACCCACCTCCAGAGAAACAGAGGCAAGGGACACCATCCCTACCCATCCTGGCTAATAGCCACTGATGGACCTAACCTCCATGAATCTATCTGGTTCTTTTTTGAACCCTGTTAAAGTCCTAGCCTTCACCGCATCCTCTGGCAAGGAGTTCCACAGGTTGGCTGTGTGCTGAGTGAAGAAAAACTTCCTTGTGTTTGTTTTAAACCTGCTGCCTATTTATTTCATTTGGTGTGAAGTTTAATCATAAGAAATAGTTCAAAGACTCATTGACTTAAAGGGAAGAAGGGGTGATTGTGGTCTACTGGTCTGACCTCCTGAATGTTGAAGGCCACAAACCCACATTCACACACTCCTGTACTAGATTTGTCATGTTTTATAGACTTCAAGTCACAGAGAATTGATGTGGTTGTGCGGAGGACAGCAGAAATGTGACGGTAGGGTGTAAGAAGTGGGAATAAACCCTACGCTGGAAATGGATGGGGAAATCGTTCTGCTTGGCAAAAAGAAACAGAAAAAACCATTTGCCAGCATTTTTGGGAGAAAAATGTTAATTGTGCATGGGAGAAATGAAAACTGACAACACTCAAAAAATGTATATGAACATAAGAACGGCCAGACTAGGTCAGACCAAAGGTGCTTCTAGACCAGTATCCTGTCTGCCAACAGTGGCCAATGCCAGGTGCCCAACAGGGAGGGAACAGAACAGGGAATCATCAAATGATCCCCTCCCTTATCATCCGTTTCCAGCGCCTGAGAAACAGAGGGTAGGGACCCCATCCCTGCTCAGCCTGGCTAATAAGTATTGATGGACCTGTCCTCCATGAATGTATGTAGTTCTCTTTTAAACCCTGTTAAAGTTCTAGCCTTCACAATATCCTCTGGCAAGGAGTTCTCCAGGTTGACTGTGCGCTGAGTAAAGAAAAAACTTCCTTTTGTTTGTTCTAAACCTGCTACCAATTAATTTCATTTGGTGCTCCCTTGTTCTTGTGTTATGGGAATAAGTAAATAACTTTTCTGTAGTCACTTTCTCCATACCTTTCCTGATTTTCTAGGCCTCTATCTTATCCCCACTTAGTCTCCCATTGGACATTAATGAGAATTGGGAAACCGTAAGTCGCATTCAAATATTCCGTCTCTGTGCAGAAGGTCAATTCCTACCAAACATCTGGACCCCACTCACACCTCACCTCTATCCAGACTCCAAAGGCCCCCCACCTCGCCACGTCCCCTGTAGCTGCCCACACAAAGAGTTGTTCCTTACTATGTACCATATGGGTCAACAAAACAGAGTTAGTTGGGGTCTAACTGGGATGAGGGGAACATCTTCTACAGTTTGGGCTCCTCACACAGAAGAATTTGGGCCACATCCACAAAGACGTGGGCATCCCAACACCCCATCAAACTGGGGAAAGGCCTCAAGAGAGCCACAAAAGTGGCTACACATCTAGAAAACATGGCGTATGGCAAAACCTTGAAGAGACTTGGGTTTGTTTAGTCTGGAGGAGACGGCGGGGAGGACATGATAGCCGTGATAGCTGATAGACATGAAAGGGAAGACTTGATAGCCATGATAGGTGATAGACATGATAGGGGAAGACATGATAGCCGTGATAGACATGATAGGTTTTCAGTATATAGAAGGGTTGTTACATATAGGAAGGTAATGAAGTGTTCACTGCAACCACTGAGGACAGAGCAAGCGATATTGGTCTTCAGTTGTGGCAAGGGAGATTTAGTTAAGATTTCGGGGGAAAGGAGGAAACATCCTGTCAGGGTGGGTAAGCACTGGAACAAGTTGCCTAGGGAGGTTGGGGAATCTCCATCACCAGAGGGTGGGAGGACAGGTTGGACCTGTGGTGTCCAACATGCTAGCCATGAGCCACCTGTGGCTATTTGGCTGGTGGAGTGTGGCTAGTTCACGGTAGCAGTAGCCACTGAACTAGCCACATTCAGCTGGCCAAATAGCCACATTGTTCAAGGCAACTAGCCATCCTCAACAATAGGAGCTATTGCTTCAGAACTGGTTGGACACTACGGGGCTAGACAAGTATCTCTCCTGGATGATCTAGACAAATGCAAAGTGCTCCACTTAGGAAGGAACAATACATCTCACACACAGAGAATGGGAAGCGACTGTCTAGGAAGGAGTCCTGCAGAAAGGGATCTGGGGGTCAGAGTGGACCACATGCTAAATATGAGTCAACAGTGTGACGTTGTTGCAAGAAAAGCAAACATGATTCTGGACTGCATGAACAGTAGTGTTGTAGACAAGACACGAGAAGTCATTCTTCCGCTCAGCTCTGCACTGATTAGGCCTCAGTTGTGTTTCCATTTCTGGGCACCACATTTCAAGAAAGAAGTGGAGAAATTGGAGAAGGTCCAGAGAAGAGCAACAAAAATGATGAAAGGTCTAGAAAAAATGAGCTCTGAGGGAAGACTGAAAGAATTGGGCTTGTTTAGTTTGGAAAGGAGAAGACTGGGAGGAGAGATGATAGTGGTTTTCAGGAATCTACAAGGGTGTCACAAGGAGGAAGGAGAAAAATTGTTCTCCTTGGCCTCTGAAGATAGGACAAGAAGCAATGGGCTGAAATTGCAGCAAGGGAGGTTTAGGTTGGACATTAGGAAAAATTTCCTGCCTGTCAGGGTGGTGAAACACTGGAATAAATTGCCTAGGGAGGTTGTGGAATCTCCATCCCTGGAGATATTTAAGAGCCGGTTGGACAGACACCTGTCAGGGATGATCTAGCTGGTGCTTGGTCCTGCCGTGAGGGCAGGAGACTGGACTTGATGATCTCTTGGGGTCCTATGGACACACATACACAGATGCAGACAGGCAAACTCTCTCAAATATATAATAGATAATGGGGCACCTCACCAAACTAATCCTCAACCCCTGGGGACGTTTGTGTGTGGCACTTCCTGTTGTACTCAAGGTTGTGAGATACCTTGCCATGAGCATGGAGCAAGCTGGTCTATGACTGGTGTGTGTCAGCTCTAGGAAAATAATTATCCTCTATCTTGCATGGCCGGTCTCCACTTACCGGGAGATTGAAACTGCGGAGATCAATGTCTCGGGGTTTGATTCAGCAGGACTAGTAAAGCCCCACTCAATCAACCGCTGATCATGGCCTATCAACTCTGATACTCCACCAGGTCATGAGGAGTAAGGGAAGTGGATGGGAGAGTTTCTCCCATCGACCTCACACAGTGGGGATGCTGCGATAAATCAAGCTAAGATATGTCAATTCTGAAGATATGTCAATTCTGACTACTCACGTAGTTAGAATTACGTATCTTAGTTTGACTTTCTGCCATAGTGTAGACCTGACCCCAGTCTCTGCAGACCTCACCATCTCTCTGCAGGCCTCATTCCATCCTCCGAGTCCTCAGACTACCACATCCAGCTCCATTCACTGGACACTCACAGGCATTACTATGTCAGCCACCTTCAAAGAGGAAGTGCGCACCCCCATCTGTTGGATCCCGACATTTCATTCAGACGTTATCTAATGTTACAACACTGAGATCTGCTTTTGAGCACACAAGGGTACGTCTACACTTCAAGGCAATTGCAGGATACAGGAGGTATCCCAACATAGCTACCCTGCATCTTAACAAGCCGCCCGTTATTTTGAGTTTTTTTTCGAAATAACGGGCGCGCTATTTCAGCATCCCGGTAATCCTCGTGCAATGATGGTTAAGGGATGTCTCGAAATAGCGTCTTATTTCAAAATTTTGCACCGTGTAGCCCATGCCAAATTTCAAAATAAGCTCTTTGGCGTATCTGATTTTGAGTTGATGGAGCAATGTAGACACACCCAAAGAGAGGAGTAACAAGACTGAAGTGGTTCTGAATAAGTCAGAACTTGAGGGTGTGATTGGGGTTCTACCTAGACCCAACTGACTCCAATGCATGAGGGAACCTGGTGACCATCTGTTTGGTGTTGTTTGCTTCTTACTATTCAACCAGCTCACCGGGGCTGACCTCAGCCTCTTGAAGGAACTTTTGTCTTGTTTGCTCATGCAGTGACTCTCCAATGTCACATGGACCCCATCCCAATGGATTAATCCACTGAGCAGAAAGTTTTTTCCTGATGATGAGTACTCCATGGAACGTGAACACGATAAAAACACTTCTGACCCACTTAGTCAACAAAGGTTTTCAGAGCAACCCGGGCGCGCTCCTCCCTCACGGTCTGAACTCCACGGAAATTCCTGCGATTTCCCCGTAAAAGGCTTTTGTCCACAGTCACTGTGGAACCAACTCAGGTAGAGAGAAGACCATTTTACCCAGGTAGGTGCTGGAAGGAAATAGGAGAGATCGCCTTAATCTTCTAAATCCATGAATATGAGCATGCTCCTGATGTTTGGCCTCTTTCTTTCTTTCTTTCTTTCTTTCTTTGCCTTGAGGTAATACATGGGAGCTATGAATCATGTGTTATGCTCTGGACAAAAGCCAAGCCACTGTCCAAAGGAGAAGATTATGAGAGATACTTAGAATCATAGAAGTGGAAGGGATCTCGAGAGGTCATCGAGTCCAGTCCCCTGCCCTCATGGCAGGACCAAGCACCGTCTAGATCAGGGGGTTCCCAACCTGGGGTATGCGTACCCCCAGGGGGTATGAGAAGCTTCTCAAGCGGGTATGGGGAATATTTGGTAAATAACTAGATTATCCTAATTGAAATATTCCAAAAGTAGTAGTGTTAGTGAAAAAAGTTGTGGACTCTAGAGTCTAGAATTTATTTCCTTTCATATTGAATAGGGGGTACGGGAAGGTTTACTAAAAGCCAAGGGGGTATGGGGACCGAAAAAGGTTGGGAACCGCTGATCTAGATCATCCCCTGACAGGTGTCTGTCTAACCTGCTCTTAAATATCTCCAGAGATGGAGTTTCCACAACCCACCTAGGCAATTTATTCCAGTGTTTAACCACCCGGACAATTAGGAAGATTTTCCTCAGGTCCACCCTCAACCTCCCTTGCTGCAGAATAAGCCCATTGCTTCTTGTCCTGCCCTCAGAGGCCAAAGAGAACAATTTTTCTTCCTCCTTCTTGTGACACCCTTTTAGATACATGAAAACTGCTTTCATGTCCTCTCTCAGTCTTCTCTTTTCTCAACTAAACAAGCCCAATTCTTTCAGCCTTCCCTCATAGGTCATGTTCTCTAGACCTTTCATCATTCTTGTTGCTCTTCTCTGGACCTTCTCCAATTTCTCCACATCTTTCCTGAAATGCGGTGCCCACAACTGGACACAATCCTCCAACTGAGGCCTAATCAGCGCAGAGTAGAGTGGAAGAATGACTTCTTGTGTCTTGCTCACAACACTCCTGTGAATGCATCCTAGAATCATGTTTGCTTTTTTTTTTTTTTGCAGTAGTGTCACACTGTTGACTCATTTTTAACTTGGCGTCCACTATAACCCCTAGATCCCTTTCTGCCGTACTCCTTCCTAGACAGTTTCTTCCCATTCTGTGTGTGTGAAACTGATTGTTCCTTCCTCAGTGGAGCACTTTGCATTTGTCCTTATTCAACTTCATCCTATTGACCTCAGACCATTTCTCCCGTTTGTCCAGATAATTTTGAATTATGACCCTTCCTCCAAAGCAGTTGCAATCCTTCCCAGCTTGGTACCATCTGCAAACTTAATAAGTGTTGTTTCTATGCCAATATCTAAATCGTTGATGAAGATATTGAACAGAACTGGTCCCAAAACAGACCCTGCACAGTCCAACTTGTTATGCCCTTCCAGCAGGACTGTGAACTGTTAATAACAATTCTCTGAGAATGGTTATTCTGCCAGTTATGCACCCACCTTATAATAGCCCCATCTAAGTTGTATTTCCCTAGTTTATTGATAAGAAAGTCATGCAAGACAATGTCAAATGCCTTACTAAAGTCTTGGTATCCCAAGTCCACTGCTTCTCCTTTATCCACAAGACTTGTTATCCTGTCAAAGAAAGTTATCAGATTGGTTTGACATGATTTGTTTTTTACAAATGTTGGCTGCTACCTATCATCTTATTATCTCCCAGATGTTTGCAGATGGTAAACTTTGACCCAGTTAGGTCTTTTGTTTGTGGGGTTGCCTCTGTATTGAAATGGGACTGGTGCAGTCTATGGAATGAAGAATTTTGGTTGAAGCAATGGCCCAAACGTTGAGGTTAGGGTTAGGGTTTTGTAATAAAAAGGGTCACCCTTGCCATGCCAATGGGATTTAGGTACCTGCTTCCCCATAGCACGATGGAAAATACCGATCTAGGAGGAACGGTGAGAGATGAGAGGGACAGCAAGGTTACTGGAGAGAAACATTTTCACACACGGAAGAGCTACAGTGGAACCTCAGAATTATGAACACCTCGGGAATGGAGGTGTTTCGTAACTCTGAAATGTTCGTAACGCCGAACGAAACCTCACGGCTACCCTGTCAAAAGTTTGCTGCTCAGCATTGGCTTGGAAACTTCGGGATCTAGAAGACAAGTGCTGCTTTCCCTTTAGTTTTATTTGTTTCTGTTTAACACAGTGCTGTCCTGTATTGGCCTTCGATTTTTTGTCTCTGCTGCTGCCAGATTGGGTTTTTCCTGTTACAAATGTGGTGTGTGGTTGGGCGCTCACTTACAAAAGAACATAAGAGCATCCGGACTGTGTCAGACCAAAGGTTCATCTAGCCCAGTGTCCTATCTGCCCACAGTAGCCAATGCCAGAATCCTCAAAGGGAGGGAACAAAACAGGGAATCCTCATGTGATCCCTCCCCTATCACCCACCTCCAGAGAAACTGAGGCTAGGGATACCATTCCTACCCACCCTGGCTAATAACTATTGGTGGAACTAATCTCCATGAATCTATCTTGCACTTTTTGGAACCCTGTTAAATTCCTAGCTTTTACTGCATCCTCTGGCGAGGAGTTCCACAGGTTGACTGTGCGCTGCGTGAAGAAAAAACTTCCTTGTGTTTGTTGTAAACTTGCTACCTGTTCATTGCATTTGGTGACCCTAGTTCTTATATTGTAGGAACAAGTAAATAACTTTTGCTTATTCACTTTTTCCATACCACTCATGATTTCATAGACCATGAGGCAAACTGAGGCAGCCGCCTCAGGTGCCAGACAGTGGGGGCACCACTAGGACCCAGAGCGTAGAAAATTGTGTCTGCTGCTGGTGCATATGTAAGTAGCAGAGCAGGACCATGAGAGGAGTAGAACAGGTAGGAGGCAGAATTGAGACCTTTCCAAGTTTTGGCCCAAGTGAGGGGACATGGGGGCATCATTTGAGCTCCCTGCCTCAGGTGCCAAAATGTTGTGGGCCGTCACTGATCCTATCCCGCCCCTGCTTAGTCTCCTCTTTTCTAAGCTGAAAGGTCCAAGTCTTTTTAATCTCTCTTCATCATAGCTCTGGTGTTTGTTACTTGGAGGATCTCCTGTAATTTCAATAAACGGAAATTTGGGTGCCAAAAATATGTATCTGGGTTTTTTTTTTTTACTTTTTTAAAATATTTCAAACTTTTAAAAATGTCTACTTTCATTTTACCCCTCTTTTACTTCCTGCTCCTCTTTTTCAGTCAAAATGTTATCAGAGGAGAGAAGAGAACACAGAGGGAAGGGAAGAGAAATTAAAAAAAATCAGAAAAAATGAAATAAGTGTTAAGCTATTCCTTTTCAAACCTGCCCAACTATAAGATGTAGGGGTGTTTCGTTTGTGTATATGTAACCCATGCACCTGCTTTGTGTGGTTCCCTGTCATGTATTGTGGTATTTAGACTACTTAGGGCCCGTCTACACAACAGGGCAAAATCTGAAATAAGCTACACGATTGATGTCAATTGGGTAGCTTTAGTCGAAATAGCTTATTTTGGGTTTTGATGATGTCATAAAATGAGGGTGACAGGAATTGATCAAGTTCTTTTTTAAACCCTGTTAAAGTCTTGGTCTTTACCACATCCTCTGGCAAGGAGTTCCACAGGTTGACTGTGTGCTGGGTCAGGGTAGTTAAGCACTGGAAGAAATTCATAAAATCACAGAACACTCAAACTGGAAGGGACCTCGAGAGGTCATCGAGTCTAGTCCCCTGCCCTCACGGCAGGACCAAATGCCATTTAGATCATCCCTGACAGGTATCTGTTTATCCTGCTCTTAAATATCTCCAGAGATGGAGTTTCCACAACCTCCCTAGGCAATTTATTCCATTTTTTAACCACCCTGACAGGTAGGAAGTTTTTCATAATGTCCAACCTAAACCTTCCTTGCTGCAATTTTAGCCCATTGCTTCTTGTCTTATCCTCAGAGGCCAAGGAGAACAATTTTTCTCCCTCCTCCTTGTGCCACTCTTTTAGATATTTGCAAAGTTCTATCATGTCCCCTCGCCTATAGACAATCCATCATTGGAGATTTTTAAGACGTTAGACAACCCCCAGTCAGATAAGAGCTAGACAGACGCCTGTCAGGGATGATCTAGACAGTGCTTGGTCCTGCCGTGAAGGCAGGGGACTGGACTCGATGACCTCTCGAGGTCCTTTCCAGTTCTAGTGTTCTATGGTTCCATAATACTTGGACCTTCCTCTAGGCAAGGGAGTGGACTAGATCTTCTTTCGAATGTTGTGTTCAACGCTATATTTCTTCATCAAAGTTGGACATCCAAGCTGTCCAGCCAGTGAACAGCCTCGGTGGTTAGATTTTGCATATCCTCCAATGAGCCAGTGAATTTTCGTGTTGGGCATTCTGCAACAATGTGCTGCTTAGTTTGCAATCTACAGAGGTCCCTTCCAATACTACAAATCTATGTTTCTGTGAAACAAAGGAAAGGAAGGAATAACACCTCTCTGGAAAAAATATAAATCTTTGGAAATGTTAATAGAATTTGTTTTATTTTCTTGAAATCATTCACGCAACAATTTTTTTAATTAAAAAAGCGAAAACGCTCTGCTCCTCGCAGCTTTTCTCTCTCCTTTCCTTGTCATTCCCCGCGATGGAGAACCAGACGGAGGTGAGCGAGTTCATCCTTCTGGGCCTGACCGATGTCCAGGAGCTGCGGGGTTTCCTCTTCGCACTCTTCCTGCTGCTCTACGTGGCCAGTGTGCTGGGCAATGGTGCCATCGTGGTCGTGGTGATGGCCGAGCCCCAGCTCCACACCCCTATGTACTTCTTCCTGGGCAACCTCTCCTGCCTGGACACCTTCTACTCAACGGTCACCGTGCCCAAGATGCTGGCGGGCTTCCTCTCCGGGTGCCAGACCATCTCCTTCGCCAGCTGCCTGGCCCAGCTCCACTTCTTCCACTTCCTGGGCAGCAGCGAGGCCATCCTGCTGGCCGTCATGGCCTACGACCGCTACGTGGCCATCTGCAACCCGCTGCGCTACAGGCTGGTCATGAGCCCGCAGGCCTGCCTGCTCCTGGCCGTGGCCACCTGGGCCGCCGGCTTCCTGCACGCCCTGATGCACACAGTCATGACCTCCCGGGTGCGCTTCTGCGGCCCCAACCATGTCCCCCACTTCTTCTGTGACATCAAACCTCTCCTCAGCTTGGCTTGTGGCAACACCCGCCTCAACCTGAGCCTCCTCAGCATCGTCACGGGAACCGTCGCTTTGTGTCCTTTCCTCCTCACGCTCCTCTCCTACCTCTACATCATCTCCTTCCTCTTCCTGAAGGTCCAGTCGCGGGCCGGCAGGAGAAAGGCCTTCTCCACCCTCTCCTCCCACATCACCGTGGTGACTTTACTCTACGTGCCCGTCCTCTCCAATTACGTGCCACGCTCCGTGGGAGGCTCCGCCAAGAGGGAGATGGTCGTCACCCTCATGTACACCGTCGTCACCCCCGCGCTGAACCCCCTGATCTACACCCTGAGGAACGAGGAGGTGAAATCTGCCCTGAGGAAAGCGCTAAGGAAAAAATGAATAAAAAAAAAAGTAGCTCTGGTCCAGGGATGTGATATGTAATATTTGTAATACAGCATTAGGTCGGTACACAGTGGTTATGTCTACATTGTAAAGAAAACTTTGTAGCACCAAGGGGTGCAGCCTCAGACAATTAACTAGGACTCGGGGAGCTTGAGTTTCAGGGAACAAAAGTTGCAGGGTAGCTGTAACCCATTGGGCTGGAGAACAGGCTCCAAGGAACTTCCCACTCCACAGACTTCTCCAGCCCAAGCGTGTATGTCTACATTTGTTTATTTCTGCCCCACAGCCTGAGCCTCAAAAGGCCACACTGAGTCACACCAAAGGACCATCCAGCCCAGTGTCCTGTCTGCCGACAGTGGCCGGTGCCAGGTGCCCTAGAAGGAGTGAACAGAACAGGGATCATCACATGAACCCTCCCTCATCACCCATTCCCAGCTTCTAATGCAACAGAGAACAGGGACACCATTCCTACCCAGCCTGGCTAATAGCCATTCATGCACCTAACCTTCATGAATTTATCTAGCTCTTTTTTGAACCATGTTAAAGTCCTGGCCTTCACAATATCTTCTGGCAAGGAGTTCCACAGGTTGACTGTGCGCTTGCATGAAGGAAAGCTTCCTTTGGTTTGTTTTAAACCTGCTACCTATTGATTTCATTTGGTGGCCCCTAATTCTTGTGTTATGGGAGCAAGTAAATCACTTTTCCGTATTCACATTCTCCTCCCCAGTCATGATTTTCTAGTCCTCTATCCTATCCCCCCTTAGTCTCCTCTTTCCTAAGCTGAAAAGCCCTAGTCTTTTTTCATCTCTCTTCATAGGGCCCCCATTCCAAACCCCTCATTATGTGTTTGTCACCTTTTTCTGAACCTTTTGCATTGTCACGTAGAATTAAGGTGTGGGGTTTTTTGTGTGTTTCATGGCTATTGGTTTCCCTATGGAAAGTTAATTTTCTTTTAGGAAAAGCAGACCATTTGCCCAAGCATTTTAGTTTTGTAAAAAAAAAAAAAAGTTGAAATCCCTGCTACCTATCTAGCTTTTTGAACCTCTATGCCTCACCACGTCCTCTGGCAAGGAGTTCCACAGGTTGACTACGCATTGCGTGAAGAAAAACTTCCTTGTGTTTGTTTTAAACCTGATTCCTATTCATTTCATTTGGTGACCCCCTAATGATCCCTAGATCTAGTAGTGTGAGGACTGAGGTCAGGGGATGGAGGTGCTGGACTTAGGGCAGGAGGTGGGGGTTTGGGGTGGGAGTTAACCCACCTGAAAGCCCCACTCCTATCCTACCTCCTGCACCTCACACCTCCTGCCCTGAGCCACAGCTCTGGCCTCCCTCCCTCCTGCAAGCCCCACCCCCTATTATTAGGAAAAACGATTTCCCGAGGCGGGTGGGGAAGCACTGGGATGGGTTCCCTAGGGAGGGGGTGGAATCTCCATCCCTAGAGGTGTTTAAGTCTCGGCTTGACCAAGCCCTGGCTGGGATGATTGAGTTGGGATTAGTCCTGCTTTGGACAGGGGCTGGACTTGATGACTCCTGAGGTCTCTTCCAGCCCTGGGATTCTATGATTCTATTAAACAATTCGGTGAGTTTGACCCACCTTCATTAAATGTTTTGGTCGAGCAGGATCTACAGTTTGGGGGCTGAGAAAATTTTGATCAGCTGTATCTATGAAGTTATTCACCCTGTCACGCCCTTCATTTCCTGCAACACATTGTCCCTTTGTCCTCTGGATTTTGACATAATTTTAAGAACCAAGATTGGAGGGTTTTCATAAAAGGTGATCTCTAAGGGTACTGCTACACTAGCTCGTTAGTTCGAGCTAGGTAGGGTAATGAGGGCAAGCGGAGTTGCAAATGAAGCCCGGGATTTAAATATCCCGGCTTCATTTGCATGTTCCCGCCGCCATTTTAAAACCCCCCTTAGTCCGAACTCCGTGCCCGCGGCTACACGTGGCACGGAGTAGGTAGTTCGAATTACAGATCCTAATTCGAACTACCGTTACTCCTCACTCTTCACACGGAAGATGGATTTAACTAGAGGAGTAACGGTAGTTCGAATTGGGATTTTTAATTCGAGCTACCTAGTCCGTGCCGCGTGTAGCCGCGGGCACGGAGTTCGGACTAAGGGGGATTTGTCAGCCGACGGTCAGGGCAGTGTGTGTGTGTGTGTTTCCGAGAAAAGGTTTAACGTCCGTGTCTTTACTGCTAGGACCGAAGTCCCGTCGCAGAGGGTGACCAGCAGATCAACAGACGCCCCTGTTTATAGGAAGAGCTTATTACACCTCAGATTTTAACTGCTAGGATACAAAAATCCCTTCGCAGCGGGCAGCCTAGGACAGACTGAGAGGTGCCCCAACGGACCTGTCACCTGGGAGTGACACAGATCCAAACGCTCAGCTCTTCCTATACCTGTCCCTTATGACCAGCTGAAGTTCTTTTAAATTGTGCTTGGTTCTATTACAGCAACTGAAGGAGTCAGGTTAAAGCTTAAACAGTTACAGGTTTATTAAAAAGGCTTATAAATCATATGGTTACAATGGCTATTGCTCTATTTCTTAACTGCTAGCAAATATAGATCTTAAAAATGGTTACAAAGAAAATAAAGATAGAAAATAGAAATAATGGTACCAAGTGACAGCTTAATCTTTAAAGAGCTCTAAATCTATGTGTACACTTAAGACAAAGGACCACATCCAGGTACAATTTTTACCCGCTTCTGTGCCTCTCGACTCCAGCGGGTCAGGCCAGGGTCGGTCCCTCAATTCCTCGGAAAGACGGATACGAGGCGGGCGTCCCTCTGGAACCTCGGGAGGTCAAACACCTAATCCGACCAGCAGATAGATGGTAGATTGACACTCAGAGTAAGTGTGCTGCTGGGCCCGTCTTTATACCCCTGAGGGCCCGTATTCTCTTTCTTATCTTAAAATGCCAAATTGTACTGGTCCGTTTTGTGGCGCCAGTTCTTACAAGGGAATTTCAAAATAATTTACACTTGTAAGAGAGGAAAATATCTAAATTAGGAGTGCCGGATGTTCTTTGCTGGGCGGGAGATTCCTCCCCCCGTGGACGGCTGTGTGTTCGTATCAATATGGGTTAAGTCAAGGGCACTCTTCTGCAGACTCTTGGTCAGCAATTAGTTTGACCACGCTCTTATCTCTGCTTACAGTTGTCCATGGTCACTGAGCCAGCATATCTAAACCTCCTGCTCCAAGGTTTTCAAAGATCATGCTGTTTTCCTGCTCTGTGTGCCCTGTATGTTTTCAAGCAGACAAAGATGGATGTAAAATGGGGGGGGGTTCATGTCTGGCTACAGGATTTAAAAATGGCGGCGCCCGGGAACATGCAAATGAAGCCCGGGATATTTAAATCCCGGGCTTCATTTGCAACTCCGCTTGCCCTCATTACCCTACCTAGCTCGAACTAACGAGCTAGTGTAGCTGTACCCTCAGGATGTGTCTACACTAAAAGCCAGATCACTACTGCCATGACTGAGCTTCCAGATTTCGTTTTAGTTAAGACTTGCTAAATCAAACTCAGAGGGTGCCCAGTACTCCTCCTTTTGCGAGGAGTGAGGAAAGTCCATTGGAGTGTTCCTCCTGTCATCCTCCTGCTGTCGGGAAGCCACCAAGCTCGGCTTAAGGTAAGACAACTCCAGCTGTGTATTTTATGTAGAATACCTAGCTGGAGTTGTGTAACTTAAACCAAGTTGCTGGGTTTCATGTAGATCTGGTCTAAGATTTCTTTGGGGGAATTCTATGCCCTGTGTTTTACAGACTAGATCATCGCAGGTGTCTCTTAGGAGAGTATGTAAACCAGAAATTAGTTGGACCTGAAAACCGTGAACAAAGATCGTGACTATTGTGACAGGGCCTTCCCTGTGGTTCATGGAAATGTGCTTCCGGACATGAATATGCATAACTGGACAATGCTGCATGCAAAATAATTCTTGTCATGCAATATTGGGGTGCGTGTGATCTACTGAGTGGGTGCGTCTAGACTGGCATGATTTTCCGCAAATGCTTTTAACGGAAAAGTTTTTCCGTTAAAAGCATTTGCGGAAAAGAGCATCTAGATTGGCACGGATGCTTTTGTGCAAAAAGTGCTTTTGCGCAAAAGCATCCCTGCCAATCTAGACGCGGTTTTGCGCAAGAAAGCTCCGGTGGCCATTTTCACCATCGGGGCTTTTTTGCACAAAACAGTTTTTACCTGTCTACACTGGTTCTCTTGCGCAAAAGCATTTGCGCAAGAGGGCTTTTTCCGAGCGGAGCGTCAGTGTATTTGCGCAAGAACGCTGACGATCATACATTAGATCGTCAGTGTTCTTGCACAAATTCAAGCGGCCAGTGTAGACAGCTGGCAAGCTTTTGCGCAAAAGCGGCCGTGCCAATCTAGACGCTCTTTTCCGCAAATGCTTTTAATGGAAAAACTTTTCCGTTAAAAGCATTTGCGGAAAATCATGCCAGTCTAGACGCACCCAATGTGAATATCCTCTTTGTTTGAATGTACCATTTCTGATCTGAAATTAGGAACATTAACTGTAGATATGTTATCAATGTGTTCACATGGGGAAAAGCCAATTGCCACCTCGTTAGGAACAACAATGAAGGAGCTGGACACAGAGATAATGGCTCGTTAGCAAGAGAAAAATGGAGTGGAGGTGAACTGTCTTGCAGATTTGCTACGTTGCTACAGAGTCATGGATTCTAGGGTGCTACAAAGACATGGGACCTTGTCAGCTCGTGCTGGAATCCATCTTGAATTTTGTATTTTTCCTCAGAGGAATGAGGAGTCAACATTGATGGTCTTCAGTTGGCTTTACCCAGAGAAACACCTACATGAGAACACCTGGAAACAAAAGGACTGTAATGGAGGAGAACTTTTGGACCCAGCTCAGAATGGACATCTCCGGTCTGGAAAGGACTTTACCTGAAATAAGAATTAGGATGAGAGATGATGAGTTGTAACCAATTCTCTCAGTGCATGAGCTCTCACTTGCTTTATCGGTTTGTTTCATTTTACTTTAGTAACTTCCTTTGATCTGTCTCCTATCACCCACAACCACGTCAGTTCTACCTTTTCTACTTCATAAAATCATGTTGGTTTATTACTAAACACAGGGTAAATAATTGTTACCTGGGACGCAAAACAACTGCACATCTCTCTCTTGTGTTGGGGAAGGAGGCGAGCATTTTATGAGCTTGCTCCATATAAAACTTTATACCGCGGAAGATGGATTTAGCTAGGCTTCCCACTGGGACACTGGGACTTCTGGTCCCACTGGGGCTGTGTGCCTGGGTGTTAGGGCAAGTCTCTTTGAGTCAGCCTTCCCCGAGGTGAGCTGCTCTCAGAGTCTGTGTTACTCTGCGGTGGATTGTGACGCCAATGCTGGAGAGGGCCCAGATGGCCAGGCTCACAGGGACCATGGAGGGCAGGGCGGGAGGTTCCCAAAGGGCAGGTAGCTGGGCTCAGGAGTATTTCAGCACATCCAGTGACAGTCCCAAGGAGATCAGGGTGACTGGACACACCACAAACACCGAGAAAGGAAATTTGGAACCCATCTGACAGCAAGCAAGGAAGGAACTTGCGCCCCTTAATTCTCTTAGGTCACTTTGCAAATGGCCGCCCCACAGCAAGGGGCCCTGCAATCTGAGCCCAAAGCACAAGGATGATCTTTTCAGAGGCGCTTGCTTTGTGCCTCAGTCGGCCCCTGGAGAAGTTGAATGTGCAATGCCGACTGACTGCAGCATTGAGTGGACTGGAAAAATACAACCATCGCCCCTTTGGACAATCACGGGGGGATTAGCAACGGGGGCCAGCCAGGAAGACGGATACGAACACACTCACACCGCTACACTGCAAAGCTAATGGTGGGGTCCAACATTTATCAGATTTCATGACCAGATGTAGAGGGTCACATAAACACACAGAGGATTGATTTATTACATTTTTAATTCATACTCCTAGTGTTATATCGTAGTATTGGGAGTGTGATAGATAGATAGATAGATAGATAGATAGATAGATAGATAGATAGATAGATAGATAGATAGATAGATAGATAGATGGTTGTGTGGGGATAGGTAGGCTACCTCTACACTGCACAGCTATTTCAAAATAAACTATTCCGGAATAGTTATTCTGAAATAGCTTATTTTGAAATAGCATGTCTACTCTGCAGGGAAGCCTCAAAATGAGTCCAAGGCAGACTCCCCTAATGTAAATGTGCTATCTTGACTTATAGGCCCAGGAGGCACTGGGGAGGAATAATTTAGAACGGCCCTGGGGAGGAGCTATTTCGAAATAGCAGCAGTGGAGCGTCTACACATGGAAGACATTTGGAAGAGGCATTATTCCTCGTAGAATGAGGTTTACAGATTTCCGAATAAGCCGCTCCTTATTTTGAAATGTTTTCAAATAACGGAATGGCTGTGTAGATGCTCACATTGATATTTTGAAATAACGCTAGTTATCTTGAAACAACAATGCAGTGTAGACGCACCCATAGATAGATAAAGGGGGGGTGTATGGGAGATAGATAGACAGACAGACAGATAGATAGATTGTGAGCTATATTGCTAGACAGGTAAGTGGCTAGGTAGCTAGGTGGCTAGTGAGGTAGATACATTGAAAGAGAGAGAAAGAGTAAGAGAAAGATTTCTCTAGAAGTCCATTTCAATATCCCAAAGGATTATTTAGCTAAATATTCATAGCGAAGGTTCATTTCAAGACCACAATCCAACCAATTGTTCTTCTCAAACCTTTTTTCACGTCTTTGTTCCTCAGGCTGTAGATGAAGGGATTCAACATGGGGATGACCAGGGTGTAAAACACGGACACCACTTTGCTCTGCTCCGGGGAGGAGAGGGAACTTGGCTGGGAGTACATGAAGGTAACGGTCCCATAAAATATACTCACAGCCACCAGGTGGGAGGAGCAGGTGGAGAAGGTCTTCTGCCGGCCGGTGGCCGAGCGTACGTGCAGGACAGTCAAGATGATATAGACATAAGAGACAAGAATGATCAGGGAAGTAATTACTATGATGAGGGTAGAGAAGGCAAATAGCACCATTTGATTGATGTAGGTGTCAGTGCACGAGAGGTTTAGCAAGGGCGGAAAATCACAGAAGAAATGATCAATCTTATTCGGGCCACAGAAGGGCAGAGTAAAGGTGAAGCCAGTTTGCACCATGCAGTTCACACTGCCGCAGATATAGGACCCCACCACCAGCTGAATACAGACAGTCTTGGACATGGTGATGGGATACAGGAGCGGGTTGCAGATGGCGGCGTAACGGTCGTATGCCATGGCCGATAAGATGAATGCCTCAGTGGTGATAAAGAAAGCAAAGAAGAACAATTGGGTGGCACATCCACTATAGGAAATCGTTTTGCTCTGTGTAAGGAAGCTCACCATGGCTCTTGGGGCAATGACGGAGGAGTAGCAGAGGTCTATGAAAGACAAGTTCAAGAGGAAGAAGTACATGGGGGTGTGGAGGCGAGCGTCAGTGGCAATGGTGAGGGCCAGGACAGAGTTCCCCAGCACCGTTATCATGTAAATCACCAGGAACATCACAAAAGGGACGAGCTGGAGCCCTGGACCTCTTCCAAAGCCCAGCAGGATGAATTCCATCACCGCAGTGTGGTTCCCATCTCTCCCTGGCTGCGCCGACGACATCCCCTTTGGAAAGGTGAGGAGATAAGAATTAAAGACAAACCGCAGATGTTAGATAGATCGCAGCAGGCTACAAGGGTGCTTGGATTGATCCCACTGAAGTCAAGCAAAGGCTCCTACTGGTTTTGATTAAAGTGGCCGAACCCTTGGAAAACTAGTGACACGTATCTTGAGAACGTCTGTAGGAATGTTGATCTTTCTACAGTTAAGCAGAAATGTACTCCAGTTCTCGTATCGTAAAGATGCATGAGGGTGGAATTTGGGCTTCCTGACCAACCAGCCCACCTGTGTATGACCCAGAACAATTTCACAGGGGGCTTTACCACTGTCTCAGGACAATTCACGTACGTTAATTTCAAAGAGACGTCTTAGACTAGCAAGCCTAAACCCATTCATTTGTGATTAAAAAAACCAAACCATGGGTAGATGCTAAGTGTATTTGTGTCATTTATTTATACCCTATTAGAAGTTCTATGTAACCAAGTAGGGTAAAAATCTTTTCATATCTATCTATCTATCTATCTATCTATCTATCTATCTATCTATCTCCATACACACCCTCTATCTAGCTAGCTAGGCTTCACAGTTTTATCAGGACTATTCACTTGTACATTAATTTCGAAGAGACGTCTTAGACTAGCAAGCCTGAACCCATTCACTTAGGATAAAAAAAATAAGAAATCGTAGGTTGATGCTAAGTGTTATTTGTGTGATTTATCTATGCCCTGTTAGAACTTTACCTACAAAACTAAATTAGCTTTTAGATGCTAAAAACCTTTTTATGTCTATAGATATATGGATTGATCTCATTAGAGCCACAGAAGGGCAGAGTAAAGGTGAAGTCTCTATATATATCTTAAGACAGTTGGTGCCTCTGCCTGTCTGTGAGTCCGTCTGTTCATCTGCGAGTCCATTTGCTCAAGAACCCCAACAGTAAGAGCTGGGACCACCTTGTTCTCCCAGAGTGAGGTGTGACCAGTGTGAGGTCAGTGGGGTTGGGGGGCCCCTGTTAAACTATGTGGATCAAACAACATATCGACTAGCTGGCCACAACGGTACTGCCTACAAGATGGTTGGCGTCTCTGCAAAGCAGCACTACCGGGGGGTGGGACCCTTTCCCAGGAGGCTTCAAAGCGAAAGTCTGAATGCAGAGGAGCGATGGGACCCAGCAGTTTTGTGTTCCAGGTGCTGGATGGGGGACCCTCTACCAGGCACAGAGTAGTCTACCCGTTCCCCCACAGCCTGAATCCTATGGCCCCATCCCATCCACCTATCCCTGGGTCAGGTCTCTCTTCTCTCTGCCCCCTATCCCAGGTCCTTGTCCTAGCCCCAACCTCCTCACCTAGCCAGTCTCCTAACTTCTGACTTCTCCTCCCCGGCTCTATGCTCAGCTCAGCCTAGGCTCACCCCTCCAGGGTCTCTGTTCCCCTCCCAACTTCCCCTCCCCACTGTCCTTGCACAACCCTTCAGCTTTCACCTCATCCAGTTATCTCATGGCATCCACCCCGCCCCCACCTCCTCCTTCCCTTCCCTGTCAGGTTCCAACTCACCGGCCTTCCCCGGCTCCTCCCCCCGGCTCCATGTGTCCCCACACAGCTCCTCTCCTGCCCACTTTCAGCCGCCGTTCTGCTCTGTCCCCCTGGCTCCTCGCCAGCTTGGCCTCTCATCCCCACTCATTCCCTTCTCCCCAGCCGACTGATTCCTGCTTCACCCATCCAGGTATCCTCTGCAGCTCACCTTAGCTCCCTCTCCCACTTGGTAACTGGCCTCTCTGCCCCTCTGAGTCCCCTTGCCCGAGACGTCCACGTTCCCGGTCACATTTCTCTTGGCCATCCTCTTCCAGTCTCCACTTCTCCCTAGTATACAGTGGCCTTTCCCCATCCCCACCTCTGTCTTCCACTCCTTGTCTTTCCCTCCAGGGTCCTTCGTCCCCTCAACTCCCTCCGTCCCCACCCCAGTCGGGCTGTTCTCTCCACTGCATCTGCATCAAGCACCTTCTTTCTCTACGCCACTAGTCAGACACTTTAGAGCCCAGGAGAGTCAGACCCCTCATCTCCGTTTGGCTGCCCAGTCCCCAGGCCTCCCACATCCCATAGCAACCCCAGAGCTACTGTCCTAGGGAGTGTCCCTTTCCACCCCTTACTGGGGCCTGCTCAGCGTGGAAAGAACCTCTGGGGAAATTTAGCTTCTATAACGAAGTCACTACTATGGACGTGCGAACGGCTCATTTTAAAAGTTGTACGTTTAGGCTGCTTTTTATGGGTTGGCAAAAGGTGCCTCTTGGGCTCGAAGGCGACCTCTGTGCCCAATTTTAAGTCCTAAAGCTGGAGACATTAGAGCTTCACAAAGAAGAGGCCATCAGAAGTTATAAATCAGCCAAATTAATGGACAGCCGATTTCCACCCAACCGATTAGCATTGGGCCAAGTTATAAAGGAACAAAACCAGGTTCTTATAATGGGAACTGTTGGGCAACCTTCAGAAAGGTAGCACCACCAACCTCGCCTATCGAAAGGGTTTTGCATGGCCAACCCTGGGAATATACATCCACTTTCTAAATTGACCGTGTCAGCAAACAGGATCTTAGATTCAGGGGGTAGCTGAGTTAGGGTATGTCTACACTTGCCCCCTGGTTCGAACTAGGGAGGCAAATGAAGCATACTGAAGTTGCTAATGAAGCACGGGATTTAAATATCCCATGCTTGATTAGCATATTCACGGCTGGTCACCATTTTAAAATGCCAGTTGCCTGAATTAACTCGCCACGTGTAGACGCATTAGTCTGATCCAAAACCCTTCCCTCGAATTAACTGTTACTCCTCATTGTCCTTTGTGTATTTGGCTTGTGGAATTGGTCTGTAACAAAACAGCCACTTGTTAATGAATGCCCAGGCAGGTTGAAGTGTTCCCCAACAGGTTTTTGTATGTTCCCTTTACGGAGATCTGATTTGTGTCCATTAATTCTTTCCCGTAGGAAGTTGGTCCAATATATATTGCAGTGGGGAATTGCTAGCATTTGATGGCATAGATTACATTCCTGTAATCCATGGGTTTTCACGCCCTCTTCTCCCTTCTCCCCTATTTATTTTAGTTCTGGACATCTAACACTCCGGTCATTTAAAGAAGTGGGCTGTGCCCATAAAAGCTCATGATACCATCTACATGTTTTGTTAGTCTTTAGAGTGCTACCAGACTAATTGAGGAACTTAGCTGTAATTCTGCATTACAATATTTCATTGGTGTGCTGCAGAAGGCTCTCAAATCACATCGGGCACATCCATCTGTCATCAGGCTCAGGGGCACCAGTTTAATAGTAGTGCACAGGGCCCCATAAACCCTAAGGAGGGTCCTGCAGCTCCGTGAACTTGGGAAAGGTCGGGCTAATGTGCTAGAGCCCAGACACGTGTAAGACATACTACGGAAAGTGAGGGCAGAAGACTGGTCTTGATGGCCTCTCGAGGTCCTTTCCAGTTCTAGTGTTCTATGAGTCTATGACTCTACATGCTAACACAGCCCCCCCCAAATATCAAGTTCTCACATCACAGCACAAACACAACCCCTCGAATGCACTGGTCCCAAGTAAAACAAGGTTGAGAGGACAGAATGATGAACATCCATTATATTTGAACCTACATGCCCAACGCATCGGGTTGGTGACCCATCTAGTCAGAAGCGTCATACGCAACTTCTTCATATCAACGTATAAAAGGGAAATCTTGGGATGGGAGAATTTTGTCCAGCCCAAGGGGGCAGCAGAAACTCCTAATGTCGACTCGACTGTCACCATTGCGATCAGCATAATTCTTAATGTACCTGTTACCACGGTGCTTAGTGTGTCCTTCTTCAAGAATAAACCTGGCCGAGCACCTTCACCGCTGAACCAAGGCTGTCGTCTTTCTGGGTAGTACTATCGAGGTCGGATGAGCCAACTAACAGCATAAGACTGGGACAGCATTAGGAGAGAAGACACGTACACCCCAGTTGACACCACCAACCTCTGGCATTGGCCACTGTCGGCAGACAGGTTACAGAGCTAGATGGACCTTTGGTCTGACCCCATGGCTGCTTTGATGCATTTATGAGCAATGAACACTGGCTCTGTGGATGAGTATTTCTGCCTCATTCCCAGACCTTTGGGACTTCATCCTGGGTGCCCCATTAGGCTCAGAACTTCAAGCGGAAAGACAGCAAGTGCCCTGTTAGTGAAATGTTTTGAGGCTTTTTGTTGTGGGAATACAAGAATTGCCCAGGCAGAAATATTTGGATCTCTTGCCTTAAGTATCTTTCCATAGGACCTTCCACCAATGAACACACCTAAAGAAACCAACCATGTGTACTAAGGAAATGCTCATTCTTGCTCAGTAGTGCTTACAGAGGTGAGTGGTCCTCTTGAGCAAGGGTTGAAGGATTTGCCCCATGGGCTGGGGACTGACAGCTTCTGTGAGTGCCCAGACAAGGTGTGGGGGGCCAGCTCCTTGCCCCCAGAAGGGGCAGGGCCTTGGGCAGCTCTCAGAACTACCCACCAATCCCTCAGAGCTGCTCTGGTGTGATTTATAGGGCCTGGGGCACTGGCTTCCTTGACTACCACCGTAGCAGTGGTGGCTGGGCCTCTTTGGATCGCCACAGTCCATGGGCAACTGCCCCTGTGCCCGCCCCTGTTGGCAGCCGGCCCCTGGGGAAAGAGTCATTCACTCGAGTCGAGGCCTTAGAGCAGCAGCCGTGTTCGTCTGCATCAGCAAAAGCAATGAGGAGACCCGTGGCCTGTAAGGACCCACAAATGTGCTTGGGCAGAGTCTTTCGTGGGCTGGAACCCACATGGTGAGTCCTTAGAGTGGGATTTTCACCAAAACGTGAGGGAGAGCAGGGCCCCATTTGCAGGGAAAGTCCCTGGGAGTCGGGCGCCTCGTTCCCACACATTCCAGGGGGGGCAGGGAGCCAAGAGCCTTCCCGGCCGTCGAACGGTTTGGGGCGGCCGCCTCAGGCCCCACACTTTGGGAGGCCCCGCAGTGAACGCCTCAGCCATCCTGTGGATGGGCCTGGTGCAGGACGGCAGCATCAGGGGTCACCCCCCAACACACACCCCACAGAATGCAGGAGCCGGTGTGGCCCTGAAGCCTGTTCCAATGCACCCCACCCCCCTGTCCCGTCCTGCTGTGCTCGGCTTCTCAATGGCAGCCACCACCCTCCACTTCCAGCCACCACAGAGAAGCGAGGCACAGCAGGTTGGGAAGGTGGTGTAGCTGGGTGGGTCTGAGAAAGGTGCCTGGCTGCTCCAGCTCCCATCGTCATGGTGAGATGCTGGTTAAGGGGATGAGCCCTGCTGCCACTCGGCCCCTGGTAATCCCCCAAATTAAGTCACATGGGGGGAAGAGGGAAGGGGTGGGGTTGGGGAAGGGGTGGAGTCAGGACAGGGTGGGGCCTGTGGGGTGGTTGCTCCAGGCCCTGTGCCTAGGTCACTTGTGGGAGTTACCCCAGTCCCTGTGCCCTCCAAAGACGGTCCAGCCAAGATCCCAGATGTGGTCCCCACAGGGCACTGCATGGAGAATGGGGAGCCCTGGGTCTCAGCCCCCACCACCGTCCTAGGTCAGGGAAGGGCTCCTGACGTGGAGCCACATCATTCTCCCAGAAGAAGGGCAGTGTGGACATGAGCCACCGGAGTGATCTCTGGGGTAGCTCTAAGCTGACCCAACATAGGCCAACTTGGGGTTGCAGCGTTGACATGCCCTGAGTCAATCGACCCCACTGCACCTCTTCATTCATGGGACGGGACTGCTTGTGCGTAGATATCTTTGTAACCAAAAATGCTACACATGCCCAAACGGTCACATTTGTGAAAGTCGTTGGGAGCCGTGTACGATTTTCACAAGCAACGACTTCCCTTTCCGAGAAGTGTTTTTGGAAACTTCACTAGGTACGTAAATACGTCTATAATTTTGTCCAGAAAGGGTTGTGCAAATGTATGGAATTCTAAAATATTATCAATAATATATAAGAAATAATATAATGTAAATAAGTATTTATATAATAAATAAAGTTTATATAATTGTATGTAAATTATATTCATGGATTCATCACAATCCCCCTGTGATCGATCAATAAACCTAGGTCGTTCCTCTACTCTGTTGCACCCAACATCTATAGTTGATGGGAAAAATTCTTGCTGCTCTTTCATCCCCATTTCTGTTTCTCCAGGTTTCGAAGCTCATCCGATCTTCTCGAAGGTTGTCTTCCGTTCTGGCAACCCTTGCCAATGTTGTGTCATGGGCCCGTTTTATTAGCACATGCTCACTTTTTGTGGCAAGGTCATAATGAAAGCTGTACATAAGATTGGTCCCGTGACCAATGCTGCAGAGAAAGGTGAAAATCCCCCACAGCCTCTGACCAATGGCCTGGGGGGAAAATTCCTTCCTGACCGCAAATATGGTGGTTGGTTAGACCCTAAGCATGTGGGCAAGATCCACCAGCCAAAGGAACTGTGCAGTACCTGGGAAAGTAGTAAGACAAAGCCTGGTGTAGAGAGGAGAGAGACTCTGTGTTTGTGTGTGTGTGTGTGTGTGTGTGTGTGTGTGTGTGTGTGTGTGTGTGTGTGCGTGCATGTATACTGAGATTAGGTGGATTGAAAAAACTTCTGGAAACTCTGAGAGATCTGAACTGGGCTTCAGCAAGCAGGAATAGTGTTTGTTCAGTGGGAGTCCTACGTGGAACATATGATCAAGGAACCATTGCGCTCAATAATTTAATCTCACTATATCCATGGTCTATTCACCTGTGCTACTTCCATGAGATTTTTTCCTACGTGCTCCATCTTTCCAACATCTAAAAGCGCAGCCATTAAGCCAACATTATTCAGGCTACCCATTGTCCTAGCAACATGGGCTTCTCAAAACAGACATTTCCAATTGTAAAATATCGATGATGGGTGGTTTTTAAAAATTGTCTTCTGGAACAGAATCCATGTTCACATGAACGGTTGACTCCACCAACCTCAGTTTTTATTGAGCTGTCACTCAAGACAGCTACAGTCAAGTGTGCATGAGTACAAAATATTGAAGGTTCCACCATTCCTTAGGGGAACTGATGGATTAGTCTGTATTCCAGTTTCCTAAAGTCCCCTGTTATGAGGTGCCAGAAACTCCCTGGAATTGCAACTCCCAAGTCCGGACACCTCCTGGATTTCAGGGACCTTCCAAACCTTATTGAAATGTTCCACTTCTGCCATGACTTTTCCTCCATCTCTCTAGAGTTCCCTGTGGGTAGAGAACAGACAGAGGTTGGATGCACAGGACACAAAGGAGACTCCTTATTCAGGCTTCTGGAGAGATACTGACCGTACGGTTCTGTCTTTTCAGATTTCAGCTTGTGTCTATAAAACAGATTGAACTACGTCCTGGCGTGACATTCCCCGAGCACGATGCTGCTCATGTTTCACCGGCATGGACCTTTCTGTCCCTTTGGCGGGCCGTGTCCATCACAGGGACCTTATGGACACTACTCAGCCCAGATAAAGCTTTCCTGAGCGCCCCCTTCACTTCTTGGTTCCTCAGGCAGTAGATGAAGGGGTTCAGCATGGGCGTGAGAACCGTGTACATGACGGACACCAGCTTGTTCAAATCGAAAGGGTAAATCTTCTTGGGGCGGGCGTACATGAAGAGGGAGGTGGAGAAGAAGATGACAACCACAGTGAGGTGGGAGGCACAGGTGGAGAAGGCTTTCTTCCTCCCTTGGACGGTGGGGATGCGCATAATTGCAGCAATGATACAGAGGTAGGAGACGACCGTCACAGACAGAGGGACCAGCAGGATGATCAAGGCCAACACAAAGTCCACAGTCTCCGCCACTGACATGTCGGTGCAAGCCAGGTTCAGCACCGGGGAAATGTCGCAGAAGAAGTGATTGATGATCCCTGGGCCGCAAAAGGTCAGGCGCGAGATGAAGGACACCTTGACCAGGGAGATGGAGAAGCCGCTCACCCAGGAGACTGCCGCCAGCTGCAGGCAGAAGCGGTGGGTCATGATGGCCGGGTAACGCAAGGGGCTGCAGATGGCCACGTAGCGGTCGTAGGCCATGGACGCCAGGAGGACGCACTCAGTGCATAAGAGGGAGCTGAAGAAGTAGAGTTGGGTCATGCAGCCCACAAAGGAGATTCTTTTGTCCTCCACCAGGAAGTTCACCAGCAGTTTGGGGATAGTGACGGAAATGTACCAGGCTTCCAGGAAGGAGAGGTGGCTGAGGAAGAAATACATGGGCTTGCGGAGGTGAGGGTTTGTCCGGATCAAGCCGATGATGACCATGTTCTCCAGTAGGGTCAGCACATAAGCCACCAGGAAGACCACAAATAGCAACCCTTGGAGCTCCAGGATGGCCGGAAATCCCAGCAGGATGAATTCCTGAACACTGGTGCCGTTCTTCTCCATGGGGCCCTTGTTGACCTACAGAAGCAGAATTAGAAAGAAAGAAACAGCTGAAGTCACTGGTGCCCATTTTCATGAAGTTTGTCATTACCTCCCTTGGATATTCCTCATTATTTGGCCCTAGCCCTCAGGTCTGTAATACCTCCTCATTTGGGGAATGAGGGCCCAAATTTGCAGATGATGACTGCCGGTCCTACACCGATTTGCCTCCAGAGAAGATCCCATTCATTAGTACTCTACCAGATCAGCTGTTAGCTCAGAGCTAGATCGGGAGAGATTTTGAAAAAACACCTAAGGGATTTGGGAGGGCAAGTCCTAATTAAAATCATTTCAACTTCTATCGAAGGTCCAGGGCTACTTTCCCTGGCCTATCAGAGCACTTACATACATTTATCCTTGCAACATTGCTATTAAGAGTCCATTTTATAGCTGGAGAATGGAGAGATGAACCAATGTTCAAAGTTACTTGAGATGCCTACAGATGTTAGAGGGCAGGGGACTGGACTCAATGACCTTTCGAGGTCCCTTCCCATTCTAGTGTTCTGTGATTCTATGATTCTATGTGAAGAGGCTCCCAGCAGAATTCACAAGGGAACCTAAGTGACTTAGGCACAGAGAGTCAATGGCAAAACAGGACTGTATTGATCAGCTGTGATGATCGTAGAATCATAGAGACATACGGTTGGAAGAGACCTCAGGAGCCCTTTCTGGGATTGATTGAGTTGGGGTTGATCCTGCTTTGGGCAGGGGCTGGACTCGATGACTCCTGAGGTCTCTGCCAGCCCTGGGATTCTATGATCGTATTTTTGGTCCCATTAGAATGCAGTTTTCATAACCAAGCTAAATTTCCAACCCTCTGCTTTTAGAGAAGGTGAGACAACAAAACTACTTTTCCAATAAAAAAATATCCTTTCCCGCGAGAAAGCTTGATTTGACCATGTGTCCTCTTTCCCCAATTGCCAATAGACTTTCCTTTACGGTGCTCCATTTCCCTGACTGGCGAGTAAAACAAACATCTCACTAGGACAATATTACGAGGAACCAACATTCTGAACTCATCGAGAACCACCGTTCTCAATGAGTTAAAAATACGTTTCAATGGGTCATTATTTCCCCCGTGACTTTCCTTTATAGTTTTCAGTTGACCTGACTGGTGGGGAAAATGCATCTCTAACCAGGTCTGTTCTCAATGAGTCAAACCCACCTTTTTCAATGAGCTGAAAATACATTTCCATAGGTTGTTATTTCCTCCCCCACGCAATTGCAAATATCCCTTCACAACCATCCAATTTTCTCTAAGACACCCATTTGAAGACATGTTCATTAATTAGGTCTTTTCCCTGGACACCTGGACTATACTAGAATCGACAGGGTAAACACGGGCTAAAACGGATACACGCATTCCATGAGAGGGACCTTGTTCCCTTCAGCCATCAGGTGCAGTTGAAAGACAAAGCATTTTTTTGTTTAAATCCACACAAGACAATAGACACGACAAAGAAACGAGGCCCCGGTGAGGAGGCAAAGGAATTTTGAGAGTTCAGTGCATAGAAAGGAAAGTTGTAAATAGTGAAGAAGGTGGCCCAATGATACAGGCTGATCTGGGTCTGTTTGTAAACTGCTAAGGGCTGCCGAGGGGATGGGGGACAAAAATCCACCTCAAATCCTGCACCTTCTGGGGGGGCCTGAGCCACCTCCCCCTTCCCGGCCAATGTGTCCTCAGCTCTGAAACTGGGCGAATGTTTGAGCTTCAGAGTCCGGCCGGATGATACATGGCCACCCAGGCAGCCATAAATCTGCCCCTTGCTCAATCGTGGAAGGAAATAACACAAGAATTGGGCAACGACAGAATGTAGCACAAAGGGGGAGAATGAAGTTTGTGCAGGAGCTATCCCCTTGGGTGTTTCCCACCAGCTGAGCGTCCTGTTCAACTTTGTGACATCAGTGATGTTCTTCTGTGCCACAGAAATGCAATAACTCCCCTTCATGCATCATCAGAGGGTTTAACCCCGAGCCCTGAGCTCCACAACACAGAGTCTTACGGATCACACTACACCACAAACTACATTCCAACAAGGCTGCTCATTGGAAGGTCAGGGGAATGGATGGGTGATGCCCATAAGCGAGGTGCAGGAGATGGTCCAAGGGAGACCAACATATCTTCTCCTTGCTTTGCCCCTCCACCTCCCACGCTAACTGCTCCCATGGATTCCAGGACTGTATGGACTGCTGCTGCTTCCAAGATCAAATAACAGCTGCCTATATCCATGTGTGGCGGAGTGAGGTCACAGAAGCCCCCTTGGGGCTGACACGGCCACGGCCACTCACCTTCCTGCTCTCTGGGGCTTCTTACTGCCCGGTTCTGCCGGGCCAGCTCCCTGGTTTCCCCCAGACAAGACACTGAGATGAGATCACTACCCCCCTCACCTTCCTGACCGAGGAGCAATACAGACACTGAAACTCATCAGGTGTGAGGACTTTAGTAAGGCATTTGACACGGTCTCGCATGACCTTCTTATCAATAAACGGGGCAAATACAACTTAGATGGGACTACTATAAGGTGGGTGCATAACTGGCAGGATAACCATTCTCAGATAGTTGTTATTAATGGTTCATAATCATGCTGAAAGGGCATAATAAGTGGGGTTCCGCAGGGGTCTGTTTTGGGACCAGTTCTGTTCAATATCTTCTTCAAAGACTTAGATATTGGCATAGAGAGGACGCTTATTAAGTTTGCAGATGATACCAACCTGGGAGGGGGTGGTAAGTGCTTTGGAGGATGGGGTCATAATTCAAAATGATCTGGACAAAGTGGAGAAATGGTCGGCGGTCGATAGAATGAAGTTGAATGAGGACAAATGCAAAGTGCTCCACTTAGGAAGGAACAATCCGTGTCACACACACACAATGGGAAGCGACAGTCTAGGAAGGAGTCCTGCAGAAAGGGATCTAGGGCTCAGAGTGGACCTCAAGCTAAATATAAGTTAACAGTGTGACACGGTTGCAAAAAAAGCAAATGATTCTGGGCTGCGTGAACAGGAGTGCTGTGAGCAAACACAAGAAGTCATTCTTCCGCTCTGCTCCGCGCTGATTAGGCCTCAGTTGGAGGATTGTGTCCAGTTCTGGGCCTCACATTTCAAGAAAGATGTGGAGAAATTGGAGAAGGTCCAGAGAAGAGCAACAAAAATGATGAAAGGTCTAGAGAACATGATCTAGGAGGCAAGGCTGAAGGAATTGGGCTTGTTTAGTTTAGAAAAGAGAAGACTGAGAGGGGACATGATAGCAGTTTTCAGGTATCTAAAAGGGTGTCACAGGGAGGAGGGAGGAAAATTGTTCTCTTTGGTCTCTGAGGACAGGACAAGAAGCAATGGGCTTAAAATGCAGAAAGGGAGATTTAGGCAGGACATTAGGAAAATATTCCTATCTGTTGGGGTGGTTAAACACTGGAATAAATTGCCTAGGGAGGTTGTGGAATTTCCATCACTGGAGATATTCAAGAGCAGGTTGGACAGACATCTGTCAGAGATGATATAGGCCGTGCTTGGTCCTCCCATGACAGCAGGGGACTGGACTTGATGACCTGTCGAATTTCCTTCCAGTTCTAGTATTCTATGAAATCTATGAAAATGCAATTTTGGGTCCAGCTTCCTGGAATACCTGCTCCCCAAGTGGGATCCGAACCCCCAATGAATTATTTAGGTAAACCCCTTTTAACAATGACAGGAGGATGTATACACCGATTGCTCTCCCAGGTAACATTTATTCACACTGGGCTTGAGAATCAATACAAGCGGTTTTATTAAGTACCAGCAGAAGGGATGAAGTGGTTGCAAGTGAATCCAGGCAGAGCAAAGTAGATGACAGATTTACAATAACAGAAAACACACAGCTGGTTCTAACACATCAAAGCTTCTTGCAAAGTCACCCCACAACTGTTGTTATGTCACCTAACCCTCAAAGCCAAGGCAGATCCTTTTTTTCCCGGGGTGTCAGGTTCATTCTCTTGGGAGTGACATAGGAAAAGGGGCAGTAGCTTCCCATTGTTTTATAGATTCCACTTTGGGAAATTCCCTGGTCAGACCCTACCAGTTGGGGTGGTCCCATGTCTTCCTAAGATCAACTACTGCTTAGAATGAAAAACAAAGGAAGCTGTTTACAGGTGATCACCTAAACCTTGAGGGAAACAGCCTTGATGGCGTTCCTGTGCACATTTAAACCCAGAAATCATTCCCTACCCCATATCTCCAACTTTACACACAAAAATGATCCATCCACCAAAATAAGATCTACAGATCCAGCAGCTTGGGACATTAAAACTGATAGGTTATTTGAGGTACCTGAAGATAAGACTGGATTTTTATCAGCTCCTGGTTCCAAATCACAGAAGAGTCATTTGGATTCTTCCCAAAGCTTCACTCTCATGAACCAGATCGCGGACAAATTTGAGGAAAATTTCAGAGCATCTGGTTCCTCTGAAAAGCTTGAGAACTATGCATTGGAGACTCCTTTTTATCAGTGTCACACACTGTGGAACACTCTTGTTGACAATCGTCAAGGAAAATTTGCTTTCAGCCGACAGTGCTTCTGGGACAAACTCCTTCATCCCCTTGCGTATTGGAAGTTCAAAAAACAAATGAGCTAAGTTTTCCCGGGAGAGACAAGGGGCAAAAATATTGAAGCGAGAAGAGCAAATGAGGTGCAAATATTTTCACTAAACCAACACGCTCTGATCACTTTAAATTTGATGACTCAACTAAACAAACCCAACTGGGTCACTCTTCTCTCATACGTCATGTTTCCTAGACCTTTCATCCTTTTTGTTGCTCTTCTCTGGACCTTCTCCAATATGCCCATGTCTTTCCTGAAATGTGGTGACCAGAACTGAACACAATGCCTCAACTGATAGCTAATCAGTGTAGAGAATGACTTCTCCTATCTTACTTACAACACTTCTGTTAATGCATCATCTTTGATATTTTTTTTGACAACAGTATCACATTTTGACCCATATTGAGCTTCACCACTAGATCCCTTTCAGCAGGACTCCTTCCTAGCCCAGAACTTCCCAAGTTATTTGTGTGAAACCGATTGTTCCTTCCTAAGTGGAACACTTTGCATTTGTCCATGTTGAACTTCATCCTCTTGACCTCAGACCATTTCTCCAGTTTTTCCAGTTTGAATTATGGCTCTATCCTCCACCACGAGGGCAGGGGACTGGACTCGATGAACTCGAGGTCCCTTCCAGTTCTAGTGTTCTATGATTCTATAAACACGAGCCCCTACTGCTGTATGCAGGGAAGTAGTGAGAATGGTGAAGAAGACCATATGGGAGGAAAACCTTTGGTCCAAAGTCTTCTGTGTAAGGAGCCTCAACCGTAGAAGATGCTCCATCCCCTCCTCTTCCTTTTAGATCCCACATAGCCCTGTTTTGTTGACCCACACGGAACTTCGCAAGGATAAACTATTTGTGTGTGCTGCTCTAGGGGGCATGGGGATGGGACCTGTGGAGGCTTGATATCGATTAGGTCTGCATGGGATTCAGACGTTTGGTAGGGATTGAGATCGGCAGTCTGTTGGGGTACGTCTTCACTGCAACTCTATTTCGAAATAACTAGCGCTATTCTGAAATAACGTAGTCCATGTCTACACAGCAGGCCGTTATTTTGAAAGAATGTCAAAATACTGTCAAGCTGGAGGACTTCTTACTCTGACTCCTGTAACTCTCATTGTACAGGAAGTTGGGGGAAGAGTGCTCTATTTCAAAATAAGTGCTGTGTGGACTCTCCCTATTTCGAAATAGGGTACACAATTGACGTAGCTCAATTTGCACAGCAAATTTCGAGTGAAGCCCTGCCGTGTAGACACGTCCTTGGAGGGCTGATCTTGTTATGCAACTCTGTGTAGAGACTGAATTTTTTAGAGGGACTAACGGTGGCCCAACTCTCAATGTCCAATGGGATTTGAGCAGCTAGTGACAACAGACACCTTTGAAAAATCCCAGATTCCACCAACAGGTTGGAATGGATAAGGGTAGGGGCTTCGGAATGAGTGTCAAAGCCTTTCTGAGGAATATTTTTTGGACAAAACTAAAATGAACATGCCAACGGTCTGTTTTTCTTAATAGAAAATTAACTTTCCATTGGGAAACCAACAGCCAGGAAACGGGGAAAAAACCAACCCTTGAGTCTATTCATTTTTGAGTGTTGGCAGTTTTCATTTCTCCCATGAACTATTAACATTTTTCTGTCGAAAAATGGAGGTTAGGTCCATCAATGTCTATTCACCAGGATGGGTAGGAATGGTGTCCTTAGACTCTGTTTGTCAGAGTGTGGAGATGGATGGCAGGGGAGAGATTATATGATGATTCCCGGTTCTGTTCACTCCCTCTGGGGCACCTGGCATTGGCCACTGTGGGTAGACAGGACACTGGGCTGGATGGACCTTTGGTCTGACCCAGTCTGGCCGTTCTCATGCAAATGTTAATAAATGGATTTTTGAATTCTTTTTGCAAACTAAAAAGATTCCCCATCCAATTCCAAAGTATTGTTTATTCCCACGTCTTACACCCTACCATCAAATCTTTGCTGCCCAGTGCACAACGAACATCAAGGGTGAATTTTCTGTAACTTGAAGTTTGAAAAATGTGGTTGGTGGGTTTCAGAAACTCTACCAGAGGTTGGAAATTGATTACAGGAATGAGGGTTTGTGACCTTCAACATGCAGGAGGTCAGACCAGTTGACCACAATGGTGCCTTCTGACCTTAATGTCCACGAGTCTTTGAAATTACTTAGAATCATAGAATCACAGAATCCTAGGGCTGGCAGAGACCTCAGGAGTCATCAGGTCCAGCCCCCGGCTCAAGGCAGGACCAATCCCAACTAAATCAACCCAGCCAGGACGCTTGAACCTCATCAGATTTCCCCTACTTTAGTGTTCCCTGTGATTAACCTCCGATCTTCAGTTTAGGAATGTTATCTGCAACCTATTTCCCAGTGCCTAATGCCACCTTCCAGCATGCAACCAACTCAATGAGAGACAGGACATTGCATTTTCTATTTCCTGATATTGTTCTCAACCACGTAGAATCATAGAATCCTAGGACTGGCAAAGACCTCAGGAGTCCAACCCCCTGCCCAAAGTAGGACCAACCCCAACTCAATCATCCCAGCCAGAGCTTTGTCAAGCCAGGACTTAACAACCTCTAGGGATGGAGATTCCACTCCTTCCCTATAGAACCCATCCCAGTGCTTCACCACCCTCCTAGGGAAATAGTTTTTCCTAATCTCCAACCTAGACCTCCCCCGCTGCAATGTGAGACCATTACTCCTCGTTCTGCCATCTGCCCCCACTAAGAACAGCCTCTCTCCATCCCCCAAAGACAGAGGATCAACCTTCAGTTTATTCATGTCTTTCCAATGAACAATTTCCTTCCTAGCACTTTCCTCAGGGCAGTTTTGACTTCCTGGTTCCTCAGGGTGTAGATCAGGGGGTTGAGGACGGAGATGACGATGGTGTACATGAGGGTGGCTATCATGTCCCTCTCCGGGGAGTCCCCTGGAATGGGCACCACATAGTTGAAGGTGACAGGAACGTACTGGAAAGTCACCACCATGAAGTGGGAGGAGAGGGTGGAGAAGGCCTTCACCCTGCTCTCCCGTGACTGCACCTTCAGGAAAAGGAAGGAGATGATGCAGATATAGGAGAGGACCGTGAGGAGGAAGGGGCCTATCACGATGCCTCCGGTGACGATCTTGAGGAGGCTCAGGTTGAGGCGAGTGTTGCCGCAGGCCAAGCTGAGGAGAGGTTTGATGTCACAGAAGAAGTGGGGGACGCGGTTGGGGCCGCAGAAGTGCAGCCGGGAGGTCATGACCGTGTGCATCAGGGCGTGCAGGAAGCCGGTGGCCCAGGTGGCCGCGGCCAGAAGCAGGCAGGCCTGCGGGTTCATGACCAGCCTGTAGCGCAGCGGGTTGCAGATGGCCACGTAGCGGTCGTAGGCCATGACAGACAGCAGGATGGCCTCGCTGCTGCCCAGGAAGTGGAAGAAGTGGAGCTGGGCCAGACAGCTGGCGAAGGAGATGGTCTGGTGCCCGGAGAGGAATCCAGCCAGCAACTTGGGCATGGTGACCGTTGAGTAGAAGATGTCCAAGCAGGAGAGGTTGCCCAGGAAGAAGTACATGGGGGAGTGGAGCTGGGGCTCGGCCATCACCACAACCAAGATGGCACCATTGCCCAGCAGGCTGGCCACGTAGAGCAGCAGGAAGAGGGTGAAGAAGAAACCCCGCAGCTCCTGGAGCATGGTCAGACCTAGTAGGATGAACTCACTCACCTCCGTCTGGTTCTCCATCGCTGCAGGGGGAGGAAGAGACGGTAGAATGGAAAGCAATGCAGCAATCGCGGCGCTCTGTGTTTCTCTGCACACCTCAGAGAACTATCGAACCCCAGGGCTGGCCGAGATCTTGGGAGGCATCGAGTCCAGCCCCCTACCCAAACCAAGACCAATCCCAACTCAACCATCCCAGGAAAGGCTTTGTCAAGATGGGACTTCAACACCTCTGGGATGGAGATTCCACCACCTCCTTAGGGAACCCATCCCAGTGCTTCCCCACCCGCCTAGAGAAATCCTTTGTCTTAATATCCAACCTAGACCTCCCCCACTGCAACCATCCCTGAAAGGTTCCCACAGCACCTGTCTCTCATAGATTATGACGTCCCATTTCTGCTTTGGGGCAACAGCCCAGTTTCACAGGATAGATCATGGGAGCTCAGGGGGGCAGTAAGGGGTGTAGCTTGATATCCACGTGGTGGGATTGAGGACTGTTCTAGAGAAGCAAGCTATCACCTTAAGTGTGTGTGTGAATATGTGAGTGTGTGGGAGTGTGTGTGTGAGAGAGTGTGTGTGAGTGTGCATGTGTGAGTGTGTATGTGTGTGTGTGTGTGTGTGTGTGTGTGTGTGCAAGTGTGTGTTTTCTTTTGGTCATGCTTAAAGCCTGGGGGACCCAATAGCAATGTTTAGGAGAACAAGCGGTCTGGTGTATAAGTAAATATAGGTATAGACACAATGGTAACTTGTTCCTCTTGGCCTTAGGAGCAGCCATAGGATGTATGGGTATAGATAGATAGATAGATAGATAGATAGAGGGGGTGCATGGGGAAAGAAAGAAAGAAAGAAAGAAAGAGTGTATAGGGATAGATAGATAGATAGATAGATAGATAGATAGATAGATAGATAGATAGATAGATAGAGGGGGTGCATGGGGAAAGAAAGAAAGAAAGAAAGAAAGAGTGTATAGGGATAGATAGATAGATAGATAGATAGATAGATAGATAGATAGATAGAGGGGGTGCATGGGAAAGAAAGAAAGAAAGAAAGAAAGAAAGAATGTATAGGGATAGATAGATAGATAGATAGAGGGTGCATGGGGAAAGAAAGAAAGAAAGAAAGAAAGAGTGTATAGAGATAGATAGATAGATAGATAGATAGAGGGTGCATGGGGAAAGAAAGAAAGAAAGAAAGAGTGTATAGGGATAGATAGATAGATAGATAGATAGATAGATAGATAGATAGATAGAGGGGGTGCATGGGGAAAGAAAGAAAGAAAGAAAGAAAGAAAGAAAGAAAGAGTGTATAGGGATAGATAGATAGATAGAGGGGGTGCATGGGGAAAGAAAGAAAGAAAGAAAGAAAGAAAGAGTGTATAGAGATAGATAGATAGATAGATAGATAGATAGATAGAGGGGGTGCATGGGGAAAGAAAGAAAGAAAGAAAGAAAGAAAGAAAGAAAGAGTGTATAGGGATAGATAGATAGATAGATAGATAGATAGATAGATAGATAGATAGATAGATCCTTCCATAATGAATCAAGGTTGTCAAATAACAGGCCTAAATGACATTAGATTAATACTGCCTTGTGCAGAATTCAGAAAGCACGGACATGTTGCCATCCCATGTAGGCAGTGAAGAGCAGGTATTTTGGACCCTATCTCCATCCCCGGGGAAAGAAAGAAAGAAAGAAAGAAAGAAAGAATGTATTTCCCCTCGTGTTCTGCTTTCCCAATGGCCGATAGACTTTCTGTTATGGTTCTCAGCTGACCTGACTGAAGGAGAAAATGCATCTCTAAACAGGTCTGTTCTCAATGAGTCCAACCCACCATTGTCAATGACTTGAAAATACATTTCCATGGGTCGTTACTTCCTCCCCTGTGCAATTGCAAATATCCCTTCACAGCCATCTGGTTTTCTATAAGACACCCATTTGGAGACACGTTCATTAATTGGGAGGATCTTTTCCCTGGACACCTGGACTATATAGTAATGACAGGGTAAACACAGGCTAAAACAGATACATGCATTCCATGAGAGAGACCGTGTTCCCTTCAGCCATCAGGTTTAGTTGAACGACAAAGCACTTTTTAAATTCAAGTCCACACAGGACAATAGACTCGCCTAAGAAACAAGGCCACTGGTGAGTAGGCAAAGGAATTTGAGAGTTCAGCGCATAGAAAGGAAAGTTGTAAATAATGAAGAGCGTGGCCCACTGATACAGGCTGATTTGGGTCTGTTTGTAAACCATGCAGGACTGCCGAGGGGACGGGGGGCAAAAGTCCACCTCAAGCCGTGCACCTTCTGGGGTCCACCAAGCAACCTCCCTATCTTTTGAAAATGTGTCCTCAATCCTAAAATTGGGTGAACTTTTGAGCTGCAGAGTCAGCTGTCCAGACAGCCATAAATCTATCCTTTGCTCCTCCATCCAATGCCCCCGAAGAATACACCTCAATCGTGGAAAGAAATAGCAGGGGATTCGATCAACAACAGGATGTGGCCTAATGCACGGGACCAAGGGGATGGCATTAAGATAGGGCAGGAGCTATTTCCCCCCTCCCCCGGGCGTTTCCCACCCACCACGCGTTGTGTTGGACGTTGCGACTTTGATGCTGTTCTTCTGTGTAACCCAAATGGAAGAGCCCCGCTTCATGCATCGTCATGCAGTGTAGCCCCCGAACCCGGAGCTCCGCAACATGCTCCTGAAACTACACAACAAACTGCATCACAACAGCATCCCGCAGCTTAACCTCCTCCAGCACATCACTGACAATCTACAACCTATTGTGGGAAACGGTCCCTCATTCACACAGGCCTAGGGGAGACAGCCAGTCCTCGCCTAGAGACAGCCCCCCAACGTGAAGCAAATCCTTTCCAGCAACCGCATGTCACACCTCAGCCATACTCACCCCACAACCTACCCCTGCCATAAGCCAACTCTGCCCACACACCTATACAAGCAACACCATCCCAGGACTTAACCACATCAGAATCTCATACCACTGCACACCCTCTCATATGCCATCAAGTGCCAGCCATGCCCCTCTGGCATGGACATTGGCCGAACTGGAAAGTCTCTGCAATAAAGGACACAAGACATCAGAAATGGGAACACACGGAAACCTGTACGGGACATTTTCACCTGCCTGGGCACTCAGTCATGGATTTAGAACCTGGATCTAAAAGTAGCCGTTCTTCTACAAAGGAATTTCACCAGCTCACTACAGAGAAAGAACGTGGAATTGACCTTCCTGTGAAAATATGACGCTGTTCCCCTGGGGTTGAACTAAGGCTGTGTCTACACTACAAAGAAAAGTCAGAAAAAGACACGCAAATTCAGAAGAGGCTTTTCCAAAATTTGGCCCGTCTACACAGGGCCAAATTGCTGGAAAACCTCCTCTTTCTCCATTCCTTCCACCTCATTAAATGAGTGTTACAGGGATGGCGAAAGAACACAGCCTCATTTCTGAATTTTTTTTCGGAAAAGCGGACACGTTTCTCAGATGTGGAGTAGCTTTTCCAGGATACCTCCAGTCTAGACCTCCTGCAGTCTAGATGTAGCCAAAGACATTAACTGGATGTCCCACTATAAAACCGGCCGTCCTTACATTTAACATTGACATCAAAAGCCAAGTCTGGAGTTCCAGCCCACTCCAATTAGCCTCATTAGCTAATTGATGGGACACTTTTTCCCCTCTCCCTTCTTTTTCTGCAGTAAATGCTGGGCCCCCTTTTTTTCCCCACCCCAGATCATCTGAAGAAGTGAGCTGTGCCCATGAAAGCTCATGATACTAGTTATATTTTTGTTAGTCTCTAAGGACCCCTCATTGTTCTTACAACAAGTCTGGTAGTTGTGAGATCGGGGAACAGATCTAAGGCTGTATGAACGGAGCCTGTCTTCTTCTCTCTTTGCCCCTCTGCCTCTTAGCCTAGTTGCTCTTCCAAGATGAAATAACTGCTTCCGATCCTCCATGCACCGCCAATTGATCAAAGGGAAGGAAATGCAGAGATTGAAAATGGAGAGGAAAACAATAACTAATGAGGAAAGATCAGAAGAAATAATAGTGATTTCAGAATATGGGAACCCTCTAAGTCTTTACCTGAAGATAAAAAAGAGTTGACCGTTATCAACTCCTGGGTTCCAAATCACACAAGAGTCATTTGGATTCTTCTTGAAGCTCACGACCCAGACTGTGGACAAAATTTCTGAGTATCTGGTTCCTCTGAAAAGCTTAAGGGCTGTGCATCAGAGACTCCTTTTTATGAGTTCCACACAATGAAACACCCTTGTGGACAGCCAGCCAGGAAAATTTGCTTGTGTCCAACAGTGCTCCTGGGAAAACCTCCTTGCGTGTTGCAGGCTCGAAAACAAACAAGCTAAAGTTTCCCGGGAGAGATGGAGGCCGAAAATACTGGAGCAAATGACTTGCAAATATTTTCCTAAACAAGCACGCTCAGATCTCTTTAAAATGTATGACTCTCAGGAGGAGTTGGGGCGGGGGTGTAACTCTCCTAGGCCTCTTTGAAAACCCCAAATACTCTAAGGCCAACTGAAATGATAATAATTGAGGTAGGACAGAGTCTGGGGTTAGAGTGCACGGCCCGGATTTACAAAGTTATTTAGGTGCCTCGAGAGGCAGATAGGCACCGTAATGGGATTTAATGCACCTAAGTGATTTAGACACTTTAGCAGCTATTAATATTACTCAGTGTAGCAGTCTGCCGCCCTTTGGTGGCGGGTGGGGCCACCCATGGAGGTTGATGGTCTACTACAACCGTCGTGAACAGAGATAAGTACCGTAACTCAATGCTTGTGCTTTATTTTCGTTAGGTTCACCAGTGGCCTTGCATGGATACAAATGTCTGCCCACAGAGGTGACTCTCTGCAGATAGATATTGGCATCTGCTGATCTGCGGGATGCTTTGGCCAACCGAGAGGAGTGAGGGTGCCCCATGCCGGCACCTCTTCCTGGCCCTGTGGCTGTACTGCCCACCCCAATGCTGCCCCCCGTGGGGCTCTTGGACCCCAAACAAGAGATGTGATGGCTGGGGGTGGTGGAGATGGGGGTGGTATGGCTGCATGGCGAGAAGGAGCTGCAAGCATGGGGCGCTGGCTCCCAGCAGTGGCCAAACCATGCTCCTCTCCGTTGGCCACCGTGTCTCTTGAGAGGAAAGGCCTGTGGATCAGCAGATCTGTCCATGGCTATCTGCCTCCATGGGAAGACATTTGTGTCCACACAGGGCTCTACACGTTTGATGTCCCCACGTCCGATTTGTACGGGGACTTGGCTGAGGATTCCCATGGGTCAGGGAGCGAGGGGAAAGTGCACGGTTTGCTGCATTCCTCACTCTGGCTTGGGAGACCAGGGAGCAGACAAACCTGGACCTGTCCCAGCTAGGAGACATGCCCCCGACCCCTGGCTGTGTCTGCTGGAGCTCCAGCAACCATGGGGAGCCGCTTCTCACCTGGCTCCAAGTGACTGAGGTGAGAGAGGGTTGGCGTGGTCCTCTCTCCCCGGAGCATCCTGCACACCGAACCCCTCCTCCCCAGCCCCGCCCAAGAGCAATGATTGACATGAAGCTTGTACCTTCTCATTTTTTTTTATTTACCAAAACCCCTCCATACGTTAATTCAGTTATACACCTGTGTGATGCTGGGTAAATCATAGAATCATAGAACACTAGAACTGGAAGGGACCTCGAGAGGTCATCAAGTCCAGTCCCCTGCCCTCATGGCAGGACCAAGCACCGTCTGGACCGTCCCTGAGAGATGTCTGTCCAACCTGCTCTTAAATTCTCCAGAGATGGAGATTACACACCTCCCTAAGCAATTTATTCCAGTGTTTCACCACCCTGACAGGTGGAAGCTTTTCCTAATGTCTAACCTAAACCTCCCTTGCTGCAATTTAAGCCAATTGCTTCTTGTCCCATCCTCCGAGGCCAAGGAGAACAATTTTTCTCCCTCCTCCTTGTGACACCCTTTTAGATACTTGAACACAACTATCATGTCCCCTCTCAGTCTTCTCTTTTCCAAACTAAAAAGCCCAATTCTTTCAGTCTTCCTTCATAGCTCATGTTTTCTAGACCTTTAATCCTTTTTGTTGCTCTTCTCTGGACCTTCTCCAATTTCTCCACATCTTTCTTGAAATGTGGTGCCCAGAACTGGACATAACACTCCAATTGAGGCCTAATCGGCGCCGAGTAGAGTGGAAGAATGACTTCTCATTGCTCACAACCCTCCGGCTAATGCATGTAAACCTTCTAATATACATATGACAAAAAAAAAGCAAAAAAAAAAAAAAAAGATTTCAACCCATTATATCACAGTTTAATACGTCTTTTGACTGGGTCAGCCGTACAATTGACTCTTGGTTTCATTTTCTGCCAGGAAAGGGGATTTCTGAAAGAGTGACATAGTCAATGAATAATCCAAACCAGAGCTCATTGAAAACCAGCATTTTTTTTCAGACTGAGAGCTTTCAGTTTATTGAAAATATTCTGAACCAATAATTTAAGAAGCACTTTGAAAATATCCACAGGCAAAAAAATGAAATCTTCTACAACCTTAATAATCCCGGCTTTTGTTTCAATGGAAACTCTCAGAATATTTTTCTAGGGTTGGAACCATGAATGGTTAATCTAATAAACATGGGCAAGAAAGTTCTAATGGTTCAATCGCAAGCAGTTGAAAAGTGATTTTGGAAAAAAATGAAAAATGAAAACAAGATAAAACCACGTTTTCTGAACACTTGAAACTCTAAAGTTAGTAATCAGTTGGGTAATTTTTTCGTTAGTTTGTTTTGTTGTAGGAGAAGTCGTCAGCCACAGAGGATGGGCAGCCAGATGCAGAACCCTTTAAGGTCCATGGGAACGGGACTTTCAAAGAGGGTGGACTTGTTCCTCAAACCTTCTTTGGAAATGCTAACGCTCAATTCAGGGATAATATCAACAAGTCTTCAAGATACAGATGGGGATTTTTCAAAGACATAGGTGTGACGGTTCACCCCTCCCCCCACCCCATGCTTTGTGAAATGGACTTATGGACATTAATACATGTAACCCAAAGTCCTGGAGGCACCTCGAAGGGGTCTTCTGTGACCTCATCCCGTCACAATAGGATCTAAATCCCTATACCGGTCAATCAACGTTGAAAGCTTATCTGCCCAACCCCAACTTTAACTTTTCACCCAGTCACACTAGGATGATTAATTTTTTCCTCTCTTCCTGTTTCTCTTTCCCCAGGAGAACCCAATTAGTGTTACAAAGATTGAAATAATATTGGGGGGGCAGGAATAAGTAAAGCCTTGATTTCCCATCACGAACTTACCAGTGTTTTTCATTGTCACAAAGACGACTGGAACTCAGGAAGGCAATTTTGGAAATATATTCTGGGGCAGAGCATCCTCTGGTTCAAATTTAATCTCTCCACTGAAATCAATGCATCTATGACAATTTACTTTCATGTAGGATCTAGTTTTACTTAAACAAATGCAAATGAACAGGAGAGACAACTCTAAATGTCCTAAGTACAGGTTGAACCTCTCTAGTCCAGAACTCTTTGGTCCAGAAACATCCAGAATGATTTGAGTTAGTTGGAGGTCTGCTTTTCGTGGGCATGGCCAAGTTTCCCCTGGTCCCATAAAGTTTGTTTACAGCCCCTAGTCCTGGCTCTCGGTGTTCTGTGCTGTTATTTAGCTCCAATGGACCCCCAAATGTCTTCTCAGAGACCAGTAAGCAGAGGAAGTGTTGACAATACTGCTACACAATATTGACCTCCCATGGTCTGAAAAATTCTCCCGAGGGTGCCAGATTAGAGAGGTTCAACTCTATCGTTTTTCTATCACTTTGATCCATGAGTGATAGGACGGATCTTTTTTCCCTATCACTTTGAGCCATGAGAACTCGGAGAAATTGGACAGTCCCTTTCTGACCCATGCATGGATAGATCCTCGTTTCTATCAATTTCTCTGAATTCATGGGTCTATGCGACATTTCGGCAGAGTTCTCTTCAGGGCTTCCTTGACTTCTTGGTTTCTCAGGCTGTAGATGAGGGGGTTGATCAGGGGAGTCAGGACCGTATAAAAGACAGAAACAAATTTATTAAGGATTCTGAGGGCACCCGTGTTAGGTAACATGTAGATGGTTATTAGAGTCCCGTAGTAAATTGTAACCACAATGAGATGAGAGGAGCAGGTGGAAAAGGCCTTTTGCTTGCCCGTGGTGGAAGAGATTCTCAGGATGGTGGAGATGATACAAATATAAGAGCTCAGGGTCAAAAGAAAAGGGACAATGATGTTTGTGGAGGAGAAGATGAGGGTGACGAGGTTCACCACAGTGGTGTCACTGCACGAGAGGTGAATCATTTGGGTGAGGTCGCAGAAGAAATGGTCAATTTCATGAGGCCCACAGAACGCTAGTTGTGACACCAAATAGATTATTATTGCAAGAATGAGGAATGAACTGAGCCATGACCCAGTGGCTAGCTGGATACAGAACTTCCCATTCATCAGGGTTGCGTAGTGTAGGGGTTTACAGATCGCTAGGTATCGATCGTAAGACATTGATGCAAGCAGATAGCACTCCACCGTCAATAGGACACCAAACCAATAAAACTGAACCATGCAGCCGGTAACGGAAACGGTTCTGCTTTCAGTCAAGAAACTGTCCAGTATCCTGGGAAGGATGGTGGAGCTGTAGCCGATCTCCAAGCATGACAAGTTCCCCAGGAAGAAGTACATGGGGGTGTGAAGGTGCCGATCGGCCACCACTAACACGACAATAAGAGTGTTCGCAACCATGGTGAGTAGGTAGATCCCTAGAAACAGCAAGAAGAACAGGATCTGCAGTCCAGGGTGATCCCCGAATCCCAGCAGGATGAATTCTGTGACGGACGTTTGATTTTCCCCTTCTTTTTTCTTCATCCTCCGTGGTGATGCAACTAGGGATTGAGCAAAAGTTGGGATCGGTTAAGAAGTGGGGTGAACAACACATTGGTTTCCCTCCTTTTGGTTCCTTACAAATTCAATGGCACCTAAGATCAAGGTTTATATTCCTTCCCATCCAAGGGACTGCTTCTCATACAAGTGTTGCCTAGATCAAGGGAGAGAGATTTCCCACTAAAGAGTTCCAACCCATTCCAAAAACAATACAATGAGTTACCACTTCCTACACCTGTTCTCAACATCTTTCATTCATTGGTTCATGGGTTTACAAGCCAAAATGGTACCGTGAGACCATCTTGTCAGGTGTCCATTGAAGACACATGCCAAAGAATGCCCACACTGTATATGGTTAAAATGCATTCTCCAGGAAAGCAATAATTTCATAGCTGTCCAAGAAGAAAGATAGAAAGAGTGATGTGAAAGAGGTTTGGCAGAGGAAAAGACCAAAAGACAGGCAGAGAGAGTGTGTAGGAGGCTTGAGAGAAGGACAGAAGTGATTAGGGGCACGAATAAAGCATCGATTACAGATATTGGTAGGTGAGATCTTACTTCTCTTCTTTCATCAGTTTCTCCAGTCACAAATCACTGTCACATTCTAATGTTCTTACCCAGTGGGTGAGGACGCTGACCAATAGGAGCCACCCTCGGCTTAAGGGATGCGTAAGCTTTCGAAGATGTGTCCTGAAACGGTCACAAAAGCAGATGCCCTAATGACCCCTATTAGTCTTTAAGGAGACACAGGACTTCTGGGGTTTTCTTTGTGGTTACAAACCAGCATGTCTACTCCTCTGATATATAGAAATAGAGCTGTAAGTAAATAGATAGATAGATAGATAGAGGGGGTGTATGGGGATAGATAGATAGATAGATAGATAGATAAGCAGAAAGATGAAGAGATTTGTTCGGCAGGGGGATCGCTAAAAAAGACAGAGACTATGTAAGAGGCTTGAGTGAGGGGTAGATACAAGGGACTAGAGGGATTAGTGCTAGGCGAGCAGAGAAGACAGCTCTCCTGTGTCTTCGGTCAGTTTCTCTCGCAATACCTCATATCCTGCTCTACAGTCCGGACTCAGGGAAAACTCCTCGGGCGTGAAGACACGGTGCAAGTGGAGGTGTCCTGAGACGGGTCCCACTCACCTTAAATCCTCAGCAGGAAGCTGCCCCCTCGCCGTCAATGGGGACCGAGTCTGGTCTCACCAGCCGTCCTGCCCTTTCTGCTCCCGCAGAGGCAGTGGCATGTTGTCGTGGGGATGGGTCTCTCTCCTGCTGCCCTCCAAGCCGAACGCCAGGCCCCAAATCCAGAATCTTCCCTGCTTCGGATTCTTACATCTTTTATTGTGGGAAGCCGCCTCCTCCCAGATGCCTCTGTTCCTCGGATGTCCCTCGGGCCCCGCGCCGGCGATCACTTTAAAATTCACCCTGCGCTGCTTGTTAAAACGGAGCAACCCCACAGCTGATGTGCTGGCAGGGATGTCCCACAGGGAGAGCTCCATTAACGAGCTGACTGCATAGCCTAGCTAGGAGGCTGGATAATTCGTGGGTGATAATGAGGAACAGCAGGAAGCAACAGCAAGTAACCCCTGAAAGCGAATCAACTTGAATATTGACACAATGAACAAGTGGTTATCTACAAAGGCTAGACGGGTCATGACTAAGGGTACGTCTAGACTACACGCTTCTTTCGAAAAAGCTTCTTTCGAAAGAGATCGTCTAGACAGCCACCGCTTTTTTCGAAAAGGAGATCCGCTTTTTCAAAAGAGAGCACCCAGGCAATCTGGACGCTCTCTTTCGAAAAAGCCCTGTTTGCAGCCAAGAGCTCTCTCAAAAAAAGGTGTTCTTCCCCATAAAATGAGGTTGACCGCTGTCGAAAAAACAACCGTGTTCTTTCGATTTAATTTTGAAAGAAAGTGGCTGCAGTCTAGATGCATGTGAATTTTTTTTGAAAAAACCTTGTAGTCTAAACATAGCCTTAGATGGGTGAAGAAGACTGACTGGCCTCCAGTGGGGATGTTGAGATGTTTCCCAGAATGCACTGGGCCCAAGGAAAGCCAGAGTGATGTCTACTCCACTGCCTTAACTAACTTCGATTTGATTCTTAACCCAGAGGTCCCCGGTTCAATCCCACCCAGCAGCGTCCATCAGTGTTACAACCACAGGCATTGAGTTGTTGGTAGATGGAGGAATGAGGCTAATCAATGAGACACGGTAATACCAGGGGACTGAATGCACAGGAATGACAGAGAGCATCACGTTGATGGGGAAGTGGCTTAATATCATTAAAGCAGGGAGTCGAATCTTGTCACATGAATCAAGTGGTAGTGTAACCCACACACCTAGGCTACATCTACACTGGCATGATCTTGCGCAAGAACTCTTTTGTGGAAGAGTTCTTGTGCAAAAACTCTTTCAGAAGAGAGCGTCTACACTGGCATGTACATTTGCGCAAAAGATGTGCTTTTGCGCAAGAGCATCCATGCCAGTGTAGACGCTCTCTTGCGCAAGAAAGCTCTGAGGGCCATTTTAACCATAGGGCTTTCTTGCGCAAGAAATTCATGTTGCCTGTCTACACTGGCCTCTTGCGCAAGAACAGTTGCGCAAGAGGGCTTATTCCTGAGCGGGAGCGTCAGTGTTCTTGCGCAAGAAGCCCTGATTTCATACATTAGAACGTCAGTGTACTTGCACAAGAACTCGCGGCCAGTGTAGACAGGCAGCAAGTTTTTGCACAAAAAGCAAGATCATGCAAATGTAGACACAGCCCTAGTGTGGTTACTGAGCAATGCAAGCTCACTTGTAACCACCATGCGGCAAATTTGAACCTGGGATCTCTGAAGCTGAGTATAGGCGCCTCTACCCTCTGAGCTAAAACTAGCTGCCTCCCAACCCACCCTGTAGAGGTCTCTTGATCTTAGCTGTTGCTGTGGTCTAGGTACCACTTGCATTGCTCAGTAATCACACTAAGGCTATGTCTACACTCATGGCTTCTTGTGCGAGTAATATGCAAATGAGGCTAAGCGTGGAATATCGCCGAGCCTCATTTGCATACCTAATGAGCCACCATTTTTTTCAGAAGAGGCTCTTGCGCAAGAAGGAGCGTCTACACTGCCCCTTCTTGCGTAAGAAAAACCCTCTTGCGCAATGCCGTTCTTCCTGAAAAGTAATAGGTGTAAGGGCATTGCGCAAGAGGGTTTTTCTTGCGCAAGAAGGGGCAGTGTAGACGCTCCTTCTTGCGCAAGAGCCTCTTCTGAAAAAAATGGTGGCTCATTAGGTATGCAAATGAGGCTCAGCAATATTCCACGCTTAGCCTCATTTGCATATTACTCGTGCAAGAAGCTGCGAGTGTAGACATAGCCTAGATGTGTGGGTTACATACTTTCCCAAGGTGAGGAAGCAGGACCTGAGCTTCAGAGACCCAGTTGAGATCCCAGAGGAGCCCCCACTTGTAACCGCCAAGGGGCGGATTTGAACCTGGGACCTCTGAAGCCGAGTATAAGAGCCTCTACCCCTGAGCTAAAAGCCAGCTGGCGGGTACAGTAGCATAGAAGCTGTATGGATAGAAATGCAAGACTTCTACCAGGACGACTATTCGAGTGGGAATATATTTCTGACCACCTGACCAATGATAGCGAAGTGCTAAGGGATGTTACAGAGGCTCTGAAAGCAGAAAATCATACGGTCATAGAACAATAGAACTGAAAGGGACCTCGAGAGGTCGTCAGCTCCAGTCCCCTGCCCTCATGGACCAAGCACCATCTAGACCATCCCGACAGATGTCCATCCAACCTGCTCTTCGATATATCCAGTGATGGAGAGCCAGTTGGATAGAAATCTATCAGGGATGGTCTAGACGGTGCTGGGTCCTGCCGTGAGGGCAGGGGACTGGACTTGATGACTTTTCGAGGTCCCTTCCGGTTCTAGTGTTCTATGGAAATTCCATAGTATGTCCAACCTGCTTTTCAATATCCCCAGTGATGGCGATTCTGCCACCTTCCCAGGCAATTTATTCCAGTGTTTAACCACCCGGACAATTAGGAAGTTTTTCCTAATGTCCAACCGAAACCTCTCTTGCTGCAGTTTAAGCCCGTTGCTTCTTGTCCTGTCCTCAGAGATCCCTTAGGCCTCCTGCAAGGAGGTTTACAGGATCTGTGGAAAAAGGCTTTCTTTCTCGACAGATCCCCCTCTAGACTCCTGCTTTTTGCCGACAAAGTGCTGAGTCGGCAAAACGGCAGCCATTTTTATGCAAATTAAGCACAGGATATTTAAATCCCCGCTTCATTTGCAATGTCGACTGCTTAATCTGCATCCCTCTGCCGACAGAGGGATGCAGTCTAGACATACCCAATGAGACAGAGAAAGCAGTAGGAACCTGCACGGCTCTGTATGCTAGCCAACACATTAGTTAATTAATTATCCATTAATGATCCATTGATGAATTAACAAACATTTAATAAATTAGTTAATTAATGTTCTGGAACAGGGAGCGACCAATAGAATGTCTAAGTTTGCAGATGATACAGATTCCAGTAGATAAGTGCGTCCAAAGCTGACCACCAAAAGTTTCAGGGAGATCTCCCAAAATGGGGTGCCTGGGTAATGAAGCAGCACATGAAATGTATGACTGTGAAGTGTCAAATAATGCCCAGTGGAGATGATAGTCCAAAGCCGGCATACATAACGATGAGTTCTGAATTATCTCTTGTTCCTCAGGAGAGAGATCTGGGAGTCTTTGAAGATAGTGTGGGAAAAGTCAGTAGAGAAGAGTTATCTACCCACAATGCCAAAGCCAGAGGTCACCTGATGATATTCATGGGCAGCAGCTATAATGAGACAAGGGGGAGATCTTGTTTTTATTTACACAATGCAAAATAAACCTGTGGAACTCCTTGCCATGGGACAGGAGATTTTCCCAAAAGGATAGCAAAAAGGGTCACAAATGGCAAATGTTGGAGGTGTCTTCAACCTCACGGTGTCACACCCAGAATCTTTTTCTGGGGATAGGAGAACAGGCTGCACTTATTGAAAATACAAAGTACCAGCATATGCATTCATTCACACACACACACGTTTACACGCAATGGGCCGCAGCTGATGTCAGAATGCTGGTCCTTATTGTGGCTGGAGTCAAGCTAGTGGCCAGCTAGACGCCTCGTGAAAGGCGGAGCCGGTCTCTGTCCGTCACAATCCAATGCGCCGTTGGTGTTGTCGGATGAACCCAAAGCCCCTTGGTTCTCCCCAGTCTTACAGTTGTCAGGCTCCATGCAGGTCCAGGGATCCTGCAGTGTTGTGTTGGGATTGTGAAGGACCAGTGGGTTGTTTTTTCCACACGATGGGGCGTGCAGCCATTCTGTGACTTAGCTTTTCCAAATCTGTGCCGTGTTTTTTAGGTTAGAAGCAAATGTCCTTGCACTTTTAGGGGTGAGATTCTTCAATCTTTAGCCATCCCCTCAAACCCCCACCCATCCTCACCCCCCCGCCCTGACTCCTGCACCCCCAAACCACCACCCCTGCCTGAGCCCCCATCCCTGCCCTGACTCTTGCACCCTCAAATCTCCACCCCTGCCCTGAGCTACCCCCCTGCCCTGTCTCCTGCACCCCTCAAACCACCGTCCATGTCCCTGATCTCCCACCCCTGCCCTGTCTCCTGCACCCCTCAAACACCCACCCCTGCCCTGAAGCACCTGAGCAAGGCCGGCTAAGTCCTCTAGTTTACTTAAATATCATACAACTGAATGGGAAATGCAAACGCAAAAGAAAAACCAGCCCTGAATATCTCCTTGTTGTCAGGACTGACAAGGACCTGAGCCACGTCTATGGGTCCTTTTGGAGCAGAGCGTTGATTTCTTCCCCTACCAATCACCCTCCGTGAGCAGTCTGCCTTTCCGGAGTGCTCTCCGCAAGGCCTCCTTGACGTCTTTGTTCCTCAAGCTGTAGATGAGAGGGTTGACCAGGGGCGTCAAGACGGTGTAAAGGATGGAAAACACTTTGCTCGGGGCTCCGTGGGCCCCGGCGTTCGGTAGTATGTAGACGGTCATGAGGGTCCCATAGAAAATGGTCACCACCGTCAGGTGAGCGGAGCAGGTGGAAAAGGCCTTTCGCCGGCCGGCAGAGGAAGGGATCCTCAGGATGGAGGAGATGATACACACGTACGATGTCAGGGTCAACAGAAAGGGGAGGATGGTGTCAACGCAGGAGAAGATGAGGGCTACCAGGGTAACCAGACCGGTGTCGCTGCAGGAGAGTTGGAAGACAGGGGTAAGGTCACAGAAAAAATGATCAATTTCATTCGGGCCACAGAAGGCCAGTTGGGACACCAAGCATATTAAAATGGTAATAAGGATGAAGGAACTCATCCAAGATCCGGCTGCTAGCTGGATACAGAACCGGATGGTCATACGGGTGCCGTAGCGCAGGGGTTGACATATCGCCAGGTACCGATCCAAAGACATCACGGCTAGTAGGTAGCACTCGGTGGTCAGTAGCATCGCAAAGCAGTAGCACTGTAGGATGCATTGGTCAACAGAAATGGTCCTGTCCCCCGTCAGGAGACTGGCCAGCAGCCGGGGCAGGAGGGTGGAGGTGTAGCAGATCTCCAAGCAGGACAAATTCCCCAGGAAGAAGTACATGGGGGTGTGAAGATGAGGATCGGCCAAAGCTAGCACCACCAGGAGCAAGTTTGCAGCCATGGTGAGGATGTAGATTCCTAGAAACAGAAGGAAGAAAGGAATCCGCCGGTCAGGAAGATCCCCGAATCCCAACAGGATGAATTCGGTGATAGACGTTCGGTTTTCCCTTTCTTCGGCCTCCATGAGGTGCCCGTCGTTTTCTCCTTTCTCTTCACATGGCCTAACTAGGGAAAGAGAAAGGGTAATAATTCATTAGGTCGATGTTGTGCCAGGAACCTGGGTGAATTTCTGACCATTTGAGTCCCATATAATTCACGCTGTCCACTGGGATCAGGGTTTATACCCTCTGGCAATAAAACAACCACAACAAAATCCCTCACTCACTCAAGTGTTGCACAGCATTTTGGAGGAGAGAATCACCTCCCTTCTGCCTGCCCGATAACGCAACAACACGGTGCACTTTCTGCCTCTGCCTACAGGCTTTTGCTTGTTTTCATTGATGGGTTATTGGATCTAAAGCCCCCAACAGGGATAAATTGCCTAGGGAGGTTGTGGAATCTCCATAGAACATGAGAACTGGAAGGGACCTTGAGAGGTCATCAAGTCCAGTCCTCTGCCCTCACGGCAGGACTCAGTACCATCTAGACCAGGCGTGGCACACCTGCACTCTTCCCCCCCGTCAGCGCGGCTCGCAAAGCCGTCCTCGAGGCTCGCGAAGCCGCTCCCGCCTCCCAGCTCCCCTGTGCTCACCGGGGCAGGGGTGCCGTCCGGATCCAAAATGGCAGCAGTGGACAGGCGCCTGCTGACACCAAAAAGCTGTTGGATCCAAAGCCTTCTTAAAGGGCCAGTCTTTTTTTTTTTTTTTTTGCCCTGGCTCTTCATGCTGGATCCAGCTTGATCTTGGCTCTTTGTCCAGAATGGGTTGGCCACCCCTGGTCTAGACCAGTGGTGCTCAACCATAGGCCATATGGCTCCCCAGGGGCCACGCCCTACCTCTAGGGGGCCACATGGAAAAAACAGAACATTAGGTAAATTATGTACATTTTTTCCAACTAACAGTGGCTACGAGGGGGGACACAGAGGTAAACGAAGCTCAGAAGGGGGCCATGAGCAAAAAAAGGTTGAGAAACACTGGTCTAGACCATCCGTGATAGATGTCCATCCAACCTGCTCTCCATCACTGGAGATATTTAAGAGCAGGTTGGATGGACATCTATCAGGGATGGTCTAGATCGGGGTGGTCAATAAAAAACCCACAGCCCGCAGGGCTACTCCCTGGAAGGCCATTGACACTATGTTTACCTGCACCTCAGCAGGGATCAGAGGATCACAGCTCTGGTTGGTCGTGACTCGCCATTCACGGTCAATGTGAGTGGCAGGAAGCACCACAGACCGGGACTCCGCTTCCCGACGCTCGCATTGGCTACAAACGTCGATTCACGGCCAACCAGAGCTGCGATTCTCCGATACGCAGGTAAACATGGAGTTGGGGGCCCACCAGGGACTAACTCTGCACACCGGATCCGGCTCATGGGCCGGAATTTGCCCACCCTTGGTCTACATGGTGATTGGTCCTGCCGTGAGGGCAGGGGACTAGACTCGATGACCTCTCAAGGTCCCTTCCAGTTCTAGTCCCTTTCATGGACTGAGAACTGGTTAAAAGACAGGACACAGAGGGTAGGAATAAATGGTAAATTTTCAGAATGGAGAGGGGTAACTAGTGGTGTTCCCCAAGAGTCAGTCCTAGGACCAATCCTATTCAACTTATTCATAAATGATCTGGAGAAAGGGGTAAACAGTGAGGTGGCAAAGTTTGCAGATGATACTAAAATGCTCAAGGTAGTTAAGACCAAAGCAGACTGTGAAGAACTTCAAAAAGATCTCACCAGACTAACTGATTGGGCAACAAAATAGCAGATGAAATTTAATGTGGATAAATGTAAAGTAATGCACATTGGAAAAAATAACCCCAACTATACATACAATATGATGGGGTCTAATTTAGCTAATTTAGATCTCTTTCTAATCAGGAAAGAGATCTTGGAGTCACTGTGGATAGTTCTCTGAAGATGTCCACGCATTGTGCAGCAGCAGTCAAAAAAGCAAACAGGATGTTAGGAATCATTAAAAAAAGGTACAGAGAATATTTTATTGCCCTTATATAAATCCATGGTATGCCCACATCTTGAATACTGTGTACAGATGTGGTCTCCTCATCTCAAAAAAGATATACTAGCATTAGAAAAGGTTCAGAGAAGGGCAACTAAAATGATTAGAGGTTTGTAACGGGTCCCATATGAGGAGAGATTAAAGAGACTAGGACTTTTAAGCTTAGAAAAGAGGAGACTAAGGGGGGATATGATAGAGGTCTATAAAATCTTGAGTGTTGTGGAGAAAGTGAATAAGTAAAAGTTATTTACTTGTTCCCATAATACAAGAACTAGGGGCCATCAAATGAAACTAATGGGCAGCAGGTTTAAAACAAATAAGAGGAAGTTCTTCTTCACACAGCACATAGTCAATCTGTGGAACTCCTTGCCTGAGGAGGTTGTGAAGGCTAGGACTATAACAGGGTTTAAAAGAGAACTGGATAAATTCATGGAGGTTAAGTCCATTAATGTCTATTAGCCAGGATGGGTAAGGAAAGGTGTCCCTAGCCTCTGTTTGTCAGAGGATGGAGATGGGTGACAGGAGAGAGATCGCTTGATCATTGCCTGTTCGATTCACTCCCTCTGGGACACCTGGCATTGGCCACCATCGGCAGACAGGGTACTGGGCTAGATGGACCTTTGGTCTGACCCAGTCTGGCCATTCTTATGTGCTTATGTAGTGTGTTTATGATTCTGATTCTGTAAACAGCTTTTTACACCCTCAAATCTGACATCGAGGAAAATACACACCCTGATTTGCCCCCATTTACCCCATTGAACTCAATGACCTGTGTATGGCTAAAGGAGATCATCTAGAAAAGAGTCTATGGTCTTTTCATGAAGGCTATTTAGCTATTTAATAGGATTTTAGAAGAATCCAGGCTCCCAAGGATCAGCAGCATCAATGGGTATTATCCACCTTTAAAAAATCTGACCCTCTGTCTTGGCTGGATGACATCAAGAGAGAGGGAACCTGTTACTGACGTTGGTGGTTTCATCACCCTCTGTGTGTTTCTTAATCATTCCAGTGGGTCTGACTTTCATTTGTCCTTGCTGTGCCCACTCGATTCAAGACCCGTTAGCACCTGCTCCTTTCTCCTCATTCACGGTAACCAAGTCAGTGCCCAGTTTTGGTTTTGATCCCATGGACCATGGAACTCTTTGGATTCTCCCAGTTAGGCATTTTCTTCAGCCCTGGCATCCTGGTTTCGAATCCTAATCCTTGCAATGGTCTTCTTCGACCATGGACCCCAGGATGGGACGGGATGTTCCATTGAGTGTCTCGGGGATGACGAACAGGGAGTTGAGAACGCTTTCCTGTTCTTTGTTCCTCTCTATAGCCATCCAAGGCAACGTCTAGACTGTAGCACTTTTCCAGAATACCTCTGGTATCCCGGAAAAGCAATGCCATGTCCAAAGAAAGTGTCCCCTTTTTCGAAAAAGCGGATGTGCTCTTTTGCCATCCCTGTAAAGATCGTTTTATGAGGAAGAAGGGAGGGGTGGAAAGAAGACTTTTTTTCTAAATTTGGCGCCGTGTGGATGCGCCAAATTTCAGAAGAGCCTCTTTCGACAGTAAAGCGACATAATTTGCGTACCGCAAGTTGCGTTTCTTTTTGTGACTTACCCTTGCAGTCAAGACACAGCCCAAGGGTCACAGAAAATCTTTTAGCCACAATACCATGTTAAGAGCACATTGTCCTAAGTTCCTCCCCACCCGTGACCCAGAAATGTATTGGATGGGGGGACAAGGTCATATGGATGTCATGACAGGTGGTGGTCACAGACCACCCCTTGGGGGGGCTTCCCTTGGTGCTGACAGCCTCCCTGCAGATCCTCATGCTCCATCCTACTGGGCCAACTCCCTGGTCTCCCCCAGCTGAGATCCATGCCCCCCCAGTCAAGCAGTACAGACACTGAACCTCTTCAGGTCAAATGAGAGTGCAGTTTTGGGCCCAGCTTCCCTGGATGCCGCTCCCCCAATGGGATGAAAACCCCAGTTAATAATTCAGGTGAGCCCCCTTTATCAATGAAATGGGGAATGTGCATATATATATAGAGAGAGAGACCGATCTCATAGAGCTGGAAGGGACCTTGAAAGGGTATCAAGTCCAGTCCCCCACCCTCATGGCAGGACCAAGCACCATCGCAGATGGGCTTGTCCCAGATCCCTAAACAGCTCCCCTCAAAGATTGAGCTCACCACCCTGGGTTTAGCAAGCCAACGCTCAAACTGCTGAGCTACCACAACGTACACCCTGAACGTGCCTCCAGGTCATAATTATGGACACTGGGCTTGATCGCATACAAAGGGGATTTTATTAATTATCAGCCGCAGGGTTTCAGGGGTAATAGGTGAGAACAGGCAGAGCAAAGGACATCGCAAATTCAAAATAGCAGAAACCGCTTGGCTAACACTTACACTGAAACCTCAGCACTCAACCGTATTGCAAACTCATCACAAACTCATAAGAACATAAGAATGGCCGTACTAGGTCAGACCAAAGGTCCATCTAGCCCAGTAGCCTGTCTGCCGACAGTGGCCAGCACCAGGTGCCCCAGAGGGGGTGGACCGAAGACAATGATCAAGCGATTTGTCTCCTGCCATCCCTCTCCAGCCTCTGACAAACAGAGGCCAAGGACACCATTTTATCCCCTGGCTAATAACCTTTTATGGACCTAACCTCCATGAAATTATCTAGCTTCTCTTTAAACTCGCCCTGAAACTGGTTCTGTTCCAGCTACACCTTCCAAACCAGGGCTGTTCCTCACTCTGGGGTTTTTGGTTCCTCCCCTTGGGGGTGCCAGCCAAAGACAAAATGTAACCCACACACCTAGTGTGGTTACCATGCAGTGACCCTTAGCCCACAGCAACAGTTAAGATCAAGAGACCCTCTACAGCATAGGTTGGGTGACAGCTGGCTTTTAGCTCAGAGGGTAGAGACTCCTATACTCAGCTCCAGAAATGCCAGGTTCACATCCGCCTGGTGGCGATTACAAAATCTCTTCTCCTTCCCGGTTGTTATTAAAGATCCCTGTTTTGCATGGAAACTCACCTGGCCCGTCCCTACCAACCACTGCAAAGACTTACGGACAAAAGGTCATTTGCATATGATTACCCAGAGGCCTCCTAGCAGTGGAAACACCCTCGATGCCTTTCCATTTACACACTGGAAATCATAAAGCATTTCATATGCCATGTCTAACTTTACACACAAGAATAACACATTCACCAAAATAAGATAAACAGATCCAGCGGATTATGATGAGAAAATTGCTAGGTTACATGAGATAATTTACAAAGCATCTTTGAGTTCTGTATATTTGTGTCCGTTAGTCCATTTCATAAAGAATGGGGGGGAGGGGAAATCCGTCACAGATAACATAAAATTATAGATCACTAGAATTGGAAGGGACCTCGAGAGGTCATTGAGTCCAGTCCCCTGCCCTCATGGCAGGACCAAGCACCAGCTAGACGATCCCTGGTAAGTGTTTATCTAATCTGCTCTTAAATCTCTCCAGAGATGGAGATTCCACAACCTCCCCAGACAATTTATTCCAATGTTTCACCGCCCTGACAGGTAGGAAGTTTTTCCTAATGTCCAACCTAAACCTCCCTTGCTGCAATTTAAGCCCTTTGCTTCTTGTCCTGTCCTCAGAGGTCAAGGAGAACAATTTTTCTCCCTCCTCTTTGTGATACCCTTTTAGATACCTGAAAACCGCTATCTTGTCCCCTCTCAGTCTTCTCTTTTCCAAACTAAACAAGACCAATTCCTTCAGTCTTCCCTCATAACTCGTGTTCTCTAGACCTTTCATCATTCTTCTTGTTCTTCTCTGGACCTTCTCCAATTCCTCCACATCTTTCTTGAAATGTGGTGCCCAGAAATGGACACAATCGTCCAACTGAGGCGTAATCAGTGCAGTCGAGCAGAATAATGACTTCTTGTGTCTTGCTCACCACACTCCTGTTCATGCAGCCCAGCATCATGTTGTCTTTTTTTTTGCAACAGTGTCTCACTGTTGACTCCTATTTAACTTATGGTCCACTCTGACCCTTCGATCCCTTTCTGCAGGACTCCTTCCTAGACAGTCACTTCTCATTCTGTGTGTGTGACACGGATTGTTCCTTCCTAAGTGAAGCACTTTGCATTTGTCCTTATTCAACGTCGTCCTATTGACCTCCGACCTTTTGTCCATTTTGTCCAGATCATTTTGTAGCATCTCCCAGGGCTAGGCAAAGAAGGTGCATAAGAAAAATCCCTGAGCAAACAAAGAGCAGCCAGACAGGAAGAGAGAGAGACAGAGGGAAGGTAGAAGAAGTCTATATAGAAAAAGGGATATCTACGGAGATGGGTGGATAGAGGAAGACTGCAAAAACAAGGTTTTTGGTGATGCAGATAGATACTTGTTTAAAGGTTAGATAAATGTGTAAGTACTTAACAGAGATGAACCGATAAGTAGGTAGGTAGGTAGATAGATAGATAGATAGAGAGGGGGTGTGTGGGGATAGATAGATAGATGGATGGGGTGTGTGGGGATAGATAGGTAGATAGATAGATAGATAGATAGATAGAGGGTGTGTGTGGGGATAGATAGATAGATGGATGGGGTGTGTGGGGATAGATAGGTAGATGGATAGATAGATAGAGGGGTGTATGGGGATAGATAGATAGATGGATGGGGTGTATGGGGATAGATAGGTAGGTAGATAGATAGATGGATGGATGGGGTGTATGGGGATAGATAGATAGATGGATGGGGTGTATGGGGATAGGTAGGTAGATAGATAGATAGAGGGTGTGTGTGGGGATAGATAGATAGATACATAGATAGATAGATAGGCTTGACACATTGATCTCTGTTGTGTTTCACGCTTTTCTAGCAGTAACTGGAGAAGCTGCCTGGAGGTACATCCCCATGTACAATGTGCGTGTTCTTCTAAGGAACGGTAAAATCTGAGGAAGAGTTTGGGTGTTTGCCCTAAGGCTGGTCATTCTCACCTTGAACCCTCAGCAGGAAGCTGCTGCCTTTCCACCCATGGTGGCTGGGGTCGGTCTTGTCGTCCGACTTGTCCTCGGTTCGGGGGGATCCCTCTCTGAGACTGAGGACATGTCTGCTCTCCCAGTGCCCAGCATAGGTTTCCGCATCACACCACCGGTATTTGACTCCTGCTGTGGCCGCATGCAACTCCGATCTGACTCTGAATGCCGTCGGGAATGCCCTCGGGCCCTGCTGCCCCGGAGACTTGCTGACTTCTCCACAGGGCAATTAGCACTGTGCTGATAATTGAGTGCCATGCCAAAGCAGATGCCTTTGGAATTCAACTCACAGCAGAAAGCTCTCCTTTCCCGACCCTATGACTCAGAAGCCCAAGAGAATGGGAGATACATTCCCACGCCATGGGCAATCAAACATCTGGCAATAGTAGAGCATTGGCCATCCATAGACCTCAATGCACACTACCCACCATGGTCCCATTTTACAGATCATAAAACTGAGGCAGAGAGAGAAGCATCCCTAACGTTCACTATTGTGGCTGCTGGATCTGACAGATGGTTTGGGGTTGGTCCAGCGTTGGGCAGGGGCTGGACTTGGTGACTCCTGAGGTCTCTGCCAGCCCTGGGATTCTAAGGTTGAGATCTTCTGTCTATTCACCTTTTCATAGCCCAGTAGGTGTCTGTGACGAAGGGGGAATTTTTTTGACCTTCTCATGCTGCACGTGAGTTCTGCTGTTCTATAGTAACCCGATGTGCGTGCCTCAGTTTCCCAGGGAAGGCACCACACCGATGCCTAAATGGGGATGGGAATTTTGGCTGTGACTCTCACTGAGACTACCCTGGTCTCCCACCCATACACAATGGCTGTTGCCCCTCATTACCTGACAGGTAGCGGGTGTGGCACGGTGACAGATCTAGGGAAGTGATTATTCCCCTTTATTCGGCACTGGTGAGGCCACGTCTGGAGAATTGTTCCCAGTTCTGGGCCCCCCACTACAGAAAGGATGTGGGCACATTGGAGAGGGTCCAGCAGAGGGTGACCAAAATGATTTGGGGGCTGGAGCTCATGACCTAGGAGGAGGGGCTGAGGGATTTGGGTTTGTTTAGTCTGCAGAAGAGAAGAGTGAGGGGGGATTTGAGAGCAGCCTTCAACTCCCTGAAAGGAGGTTCCAAAGAGGATGGAGAGAGGTTGTTCTCAGTGAAAGCAGGTGGCAGAACTAGGAGCAATGGTGTCACATTGCAGAAGGGCCGGCTCTAGGCACCAGCAAACCAAGTACATGCTTGGGGAGGCACATTTGCAGGGGCGGCATTTGGGCCAGCCTTACTGCCCGACGCGGGCCTGCCTGTGGCTGCCCAAGGCAATGGGCGGGGCGGTGGAGCCGGCGGAGGGGAGCACGGCAGGGAAGGTGCCGGGCAGCGTGGAGACAAAGGCGGGGAGGAAAGACTGAGAGGGGAGCGGGGCCATGCGGCAGGATGCCGGAGCCCAGCCACCACCCCCCGGCCCCGCATCCTCCCCCCCGGTGGCTGTGCAAGGCGGCGACTGAAGTTTGCGGGGCGCCCGATGCGGCTCCCGCTGCCCTGGGCAGTGGGGGGGCTGCAAGCCGGCATGGGGAGCGCCGCCACCGCGCTCCGCACACGACCAGCCCGGCCTGGGCATGAAGCAGCCGAGCATCTGTGGAACAGCAGCTGGCAGGGAAAGGTGACCGAGCCAGGGCTGGCATGTAGGCAGGCGCAGCGCGCTCTGCTAGCCGCCGCTGGTGTCCTGGGGGTGCCGTGGTGGGCAGCCCGGCCGGGAGGCGGGCGAGCGCTGCGCCCGCCGCTCGTGATCCGAGCCCGCAGGAGGAGCGGGCACGCCCCGCACCTCCCCTCCCGCCCCATGGCGAACACCAGCGAGCTCAGCAGCAGTCAGCGACGGGCAGCTATACTCCATGGTCTGAGTCGCCTGCCACCGTCCGCGCTCGCATTGCCGCCGTGCCACTTGTTGTTGATTTCATCCCTCCCCCCCCACCTACCCTCTTCCCTCCGGCCTCTTGTCTAATCAGCGCCGGGAGAGCTCGGGAGAACATCCTCCTGCTCCGCGCAGAGCTTGGACCCTGGCGCGCAGCCAGTGCCCCACCCAGCGCTCTGCCTCTCTCCTGCTCCCAGGTGTTTGCCCGGGGCAGCCAGCCAGCTGCACTACGCCGGCCCCTCAGCACTTCTGCAGCATCCCGGGAGCCGCTGGCTGCAGAGTCCCTCGCCGCAGGCGAGCCCTGGCCTGGCGGCTCCTCTCTCTCCTCTTGCAGGGGAGGGGAGCCCGTGGCGCCCCACTTCCCACCGGGGAAAGGTGTTTACAGCTGCAGAGAAAGGGGAGTAGGGGGACCCATGCCACTTTCACCCTTCCCCCAGGGCGCTCCGACGTTTCCGCGCGGGCTGTGGGGAGGGGACGTGAGGATTTGGCGGGGAGAGGGAAAGGAGACGGAGTTCGGTCAGTGGGGGGAGGTGGGAGAGAGGAGCAGACTGGGTCCAGTCGGGAGCAGGGGGTCAGGTTTGGCTGGGAGGGAAGAGAGGGCTCAGGGTGGATTAGGTGGGGGAGAGAAGGGAGGGCAGACTGGGTCCGGTCACTGAGGGGTCAGGTTTGCCTGGGAGGGGAGAGAAGGTGGAAACTGGGTTCTGTGAGTGGGGGGGGGAGGGTGTCGGGATGTGTGTGGAGGGCAGACAGGACGTAGGCTGGGTTTGGCCGGAGGGCGCGGTGGGAGTCAAAGAGCCGCAAGGTGAAAGGGGCGCTTTCCTCCTCAGTGCCTGTCCTGCAGCAGTGGGACAAGGGAGGGAGGGAGGTGGCCAAAAAATGTTTTGCTTGGGGTGGCAAAAAACCTAGAGCCGGCCCTGCATTGCAGGGGGGGGAGGTCTAGGTTGGATATCAGGAAAAACGATTTCCCTAGGCGGGTGGGGCAGCGCTGGGCTGGGTTCCCTAGGGAGGGGGTGGAATCTCCATCCCTAGAGGTGTTGAAGTCCCGGTTGGACCAAGACCTGGCTGGGATGATTGAGTTGGGGTTGGTTCTGCCTTGGACAGGGGGCTGCACTCGATGACTCCGGGGGACTCTGCCATCCCGGGGACTCTGTAATTCTATGAGCTCAGAACAGGCATGTCTCCTGGCTCCAGAGAGGCCCCCGGTGGCTGCCCTCGGGGATATTCTGCCTCAGTGTCCTGTTGAAGCAGCTGCCCTGGGTACAAATGGGGAACGATGCCTGGGCCCAGGGAGAGCCTGTGGATGGGGTGTCAGGCTTGGGGAGGTGGGGGGGAAGCCCGGCTTCAAATGCTTCACCCGGCAGAGGGGTGAATTGAACTATGGTCGTCCCCATCCCCCGTGTGTCTCCCTCAGCCCCGTCTTCACTTTGTTTAAGAATCACCCTGGCCGGGGGGGCTCCTGAGGCCTAAACCCCACCCACGGTGGCAGTTACCATGGAAACAGAGGCGCCAAGCATCCACAAGCCCCTACAGGGTGTGACGGCAGCAGAGCATGGGCTGGGTGGGGGGGGAGGTAGTGCCAAACACTGGGCCTGAGATACCAGCAGACCAGATGGGCAAGGGGCTTTAGGGACTTAGTTGGCTATGTCTACACTGGCGGCTTCTTTCGTCAGAAGTATGCAAATGAGGCTAAGCATGGAATATCGCTGAGCCTCATTTGCATACCGAATGAGCTGCCATTTTTTCAGAAGAGGTTCTTGCGCCAGAAGGAGCTGTCTACACTGCCCCTTCTTACGCAAGAAAACCCTCTTGCGCAATGCCGTGATTCCTGAAAATAATTGGCATAGCGGCATTGCGCAAGAGGGGTTTTCTTGTGCCAGAAGGGGCAATGTAGACAGCTCCTTCTGGAGCAAGACCCTCTTCTGCAAAAATGGCGGCTCATTAGGTATGCAAATGAGGTTCGGCAATATTTCACGCTTAGCCTCATTTGCATACTTCTGACGAAAGAAGCCGCGAGTGTGGTCATAGCCGTTGTGTGACCAAAAGCATCTGGGAGCCTGAGGCCCGCTGGTTTCACAAAGAGTCTCTGGCATGGAGAGATTCCAGCATGGCTACCAAAGAACCCTTCAATGTCGGTGTCGGGAGGCGCACCGCAGGTCTCCCCCCAGGGTTACGTCACTGTTTTTCTCTGGCCCACGGGAGGGACATCCGGGGGAGGCACGGGAAGCCAATGCTTCCGCCCCACCAGCCCTCCCCCCTTGGGCGTACCTGCTCCCGATCTGGTCCTTCAGACCCACTCACCTCTGATAGCCTCAGGCAGCGGCCACACAAAGTGACTCCTGACTTGATGCCCTGCTGAAACTGGTTCCAACCAGCCTTAAATGCAATTCAGCATCCATTCAGTGTGGACGCACTATTTCGAAATAGCAAAACGCTATTTCGAAATGCATTTTGTGTGTAGATGCGTTATTTCGAAATAAGCTATTTCAAAATAACTATTTCAAAATTAGATATTTCGAAATAACGCTGTACACAATAACGCTGTAGACATACCCTGAGATTTCATTGGGTTCACTCAATGGAGTTGTGGAGAAGGAAACAGAAAGCTAAAGCAATGACCAAGGATAAGACAGCTTTCAGCAAATGCTTGGGGTTATTTCGGGATGATAGAAGAGCCATTGGAGCTGAGGAGAATGGTTCCACCTTTCGGTGAGTCTGTCTGAACTAGGTTTGGACTAGCAGGGCCCAAAATCTCAGGAACGGATAATGCAAAGGAATGCTGATTGGATATCATATAACAATTTTTTCTGTTTGTAAAGAAGCAGCTATTCAGCTTGGAGAGTGTTGGTGAGCCATTCGGTACAATAGACAAGCAAATATTCATTGTTTTACAATACTTTTTTTTTCTTTGTGAAATTCATGGGTCTCAGGACAATAAAGGACTTAGATTTTCTACATTGACGTCATGTATATCAGTGCCTTCTCTTTTCACTTGTATAATGTAAACTAGATTTCAAACATTAGCTTTCATATTTGTTTCAACCTAAACTGTTTTCTTTCGTTTTCTGGGATTTTAATAGAAACTTCAATAAGGCATCTAATGAATGGAGACACCCAACTCCTAGAACTGAAAGGGACCTTCGAAAGGCCATTGAGTTCAGTTCCTTATCTTCACAGCAGGACCAAATACCATCCCTGACAGATTTTGCCCCAGATCCCTAAATGGCTTTTTCAAGGATTGAACTTATAACCATGGGCTTTGCAAGCAAATGCTCAGACCACTGAACTATCCCTGCCCTCTGCTGAAAGAAGCCTGCAGTCTAGACATAGCCTGAGGCAGAAAACAGAACACTGTGGACCAGTAATACTGCAGGTGAGGTACTGGGCTACACCATGGGACAAGTATTTATTGCTATTAAAGCATCGAAAGAGTTTTTCCAGGGCACTTAAAATGCATTAAAAATATGTTTTAGGGGCCTACATGCTTTTGAAAATCCCACAGAATGTCTCAATACCTTTAAAATTCTAACCCTACATGACTTGGCCAGGCTAGTGTGACCAATCCATTCGAGCGGGTTCCACCCGAAATGAATGTAAATTGGTGCCATCCTACTGCTGTCAGTATGACAGATTTACCCCTGGTGAAAATCGTTGTTGTTACAATGGAACAAATGGATGATAGTGCA